>JAVRXN010000004.1:32714445-33376945 GCA_033556935.1 Timema podura
AACGACTATACCCAAACACAATACAATTTTCTTTGGAAAGTTTGAAAAGTTATTATATCTGCTATCGCGTATTCATACGCCACGAAATGTTATCTATAACTGTCATTTTTTATAGGTGATATAATTACCTACCCCAAAACCCAAACAATATCATTAAAAATACTTCATGTCAGCCTGCAATTGGGCCGTAACAATCAAGTGTCCGCCATCGTTTGAAGAAGATAGTGCCAACTTCCGTCTGTATAGAGTGTCATGTGGTATATGCGGAATTCACTACTTATTTTTTTATCCAAGTAGCTCCTCATTGGTCCTCACGAGATTGAGTTGACCCTGTTCCAGATCTACTGCTTCATATAACATCTGAAAGCGCCGGGGATTGAACCCGGGACCTCAGTATGTTTAGCCAGGAACGCTGACGATTAGACTACAAATGTGTTATTTATACAACTTAAAATAATTTAAATAACATTGTAATGGGACTAAGGACCCTTAAGTTTGAGCTTTATTTGGCCTTATTTACTAGGGAGTGAATTGACCCGCCTCAATGGCGTAGTTGGCTAACGCGCTAGTCGTGTTGAGCCCGACTGCCGAGGACGGGGAGATCGAGGTTCGAATCTCGGTCGGGTGAACTGAGGGTGGTTTTTCCTAAATGGTTTTCCACTCTCCCTCCACGCAAATGCGGGTTCACTTCCTCTAAATTCAACCTTTCCAATTCCTAATCCATTAGCGTAATTAGTACTTAAGCGTATAGGCCGAACGGGTAGTAAGACGCAGTGCTAAATATTATTATTATTATTATTATTATTATTATTATTAGGGAGTGATTTGAGTGACGAAGCAAATATATGAAGGTAGAGTGTGTGGAGCAAAAGGAAGAGGTAGGCCATATATGACGTGATTAAATGTTGTAGACGAATTGTGAAAAAGATTGACAAGAAGAGTTTTAAGAATAAAAAGAGCATGTATGACTCGATGTATGGATGTTGATGAAGCGAAGTAAGTATGCAAGGATAGGGACGTGTAGAGAAAGTTGGTGAGGATGGATGAAGTACGAAGCTGTATTTTCTGATATATGCACAATTTTTTTTTTGCCTATTCCTTAAAGGAATGGCTTGGTTAGGTATGTATATATGTTACCTTCATTTGCCACCGATCTATAATAATGAACTCATTCTCAAATGAAATTAGTTAGACACAGAATATATTCTACAAGACTCATTATAATAAACAGATAAAACAAGATTTTTTTTAACAAAAAATCTAAGAAAACTACCCACATAGATTTTAATCACATTCTTAAAACTAAAAAGGCTGGAAATTATTGTTACGTTATAAACGTAGATTACTTTAACTTAAACATAATTTACTAACTTGTGGAGTTGTAAATATATGACACAACTTTTTCTGGTTCATTAAAATTTTAGCAAGCCTTCCAGTAATATTTTTTAACATTTTATAAAATATAGAATATAAAATTTTTAACCTAAATTAAATAAATTATAGTTTTTATGTTTAAAAGAAATATTGTTTGTATTGTTGTCCAAAGGGATTGTATAAATAATGAAACGTTCACAAATTATATCAATGTAGTTCAATAAATAACCGCCAGTCCTCAACTTTATAAATAAATTTAATACTAGATAGACCACTCATATCTATCCACTGCCAGTGTAACGATCTGAACAAATATCTCTATGGCATCTCTTTGGCTAGGACTGAAATGACGTCACGAGGGTGCCTTGAAGTAGCAGCTCCTATTTCTACTGAGTCTTTTAATATAGAACCTATTTTGTTCATTATATAATAGTAGTGATATGTTAAACGTATATAATGCCATTAATATTGTTTGTGTTTTCATATATTATATTGAATAATACAGTGAGCTATGCTTTCTTTCTCGAAAAGCTTGAGACACAGAAAAGATTCAGTAAAAAAGGGTAAGTCCAATTTTAGCTCAAATTGAGTTAGTACTCCCAACTGTTAGACAATAGAGATACATTTCCAATGGACTTTGGATTATGGTTAAGTGAGGTAGGTATCTGTCGTTACAAAAAATAATTAATTTTTAGTATTTACTAGGTCCTTATGGGGTTTGAGATATAAAGTTGTCCTAGAAAATGTGTGTGATGTGACTTCCCCCCTTTTCCCTTGTATTATTCATAGACTATACTCATAGTTGTTTGTTTGTATATATATTTATCGATTAACCCATTTTTATCAATGGAGATTATGTTTTTAACACCTTTAATCGATTTTTTCCAAATTATCAATAATAACTATCTAAATATGATATGGCTTTTACATGCAAATATTGCATATAATAACAACTATTAGAAATAAGATTCATTTTAAATATTATAATGTATGTTCAATACATAGCACGATTTATTATATTGGTTTTTATGTTTTTTATATTCTTCAGAACATTTTGTTCTTAAAAAGGAAATAACTAAAGGCCAGTTTCATATTCAGATATATCTCTCGCTATAAACCATATCGATATTTATATAAACATGTTTAATACAAATCAAACTACTTAATTTTTTATAAATAATAATTATTTTAAAAAATGTACTCAAAATTAATTTACATTGATTTGATAAAATAAAAGTGATTAAGTATTAAACAGTTAAGATACTCTTATCTTCCCTAAACAACTAAATACATCATTTTCCCAGACGGACTATACAAGTCCTTTACATGCCCTTGATTTAATTTACAGTCTTAAAGTACTTGTAGGTTTTCCATATTTATTTTCTACAGTGGCCACCCTGTTCTTTTCCTGTGTCATTTTGATATCCAACACTTTTTTCCAATAATAATTAATATGAGTATTGATTGTATTATAATTAATTTGTTTTCTGTCTAACTTAATAACCAAGATAAAATATTGGCTTTAAATCCAAAGAAAAAATAATAATAGATATTTAAATTCAAATTCCAAAGAGAAATTTCTTCAAAAACAAATGCTAAGAATGTATTAACAAGAAGAACATAGTAAAATTCTTATCATAATGCGAGCTCCAACTACCGGTATATCATTTTAGATTTAATTGTATGACGTTTATAAACGTATCTATTCTCGGGGCAGTTATATAATTATTTATATATAGTAATGTGTTGTACCAATCAGTTTCTTACATCCTCGGTATCAAGAATAACGTAAAGCAAACAAGGATGGAATCGATACCTCATGGCAAGTAAGCAACCATCTGTGCCACGAAAGAAAAACCTTTCTCCATCGGAGATACAAGACGCCAAGTGCTAAACGACGCGTTCTAAATTCACATCGTGATACCTCAAGACTCACGATTCAGGAGGAGAACCACTCTTCTCCTCTTTTTCTAACGTAAAATATATCTCTCTCTTAGAGGCACAAGGTGGTAAGTCACTCCTACCTTCCGAGTGAATTTGACAAAATCATTTATTTTCACTTGAGTGAATATTTCGGAAATCTTAGAGAAACCCTAAAATACACACACATAATTATAGTAAAATTAAGAATATAAATATAGATTAAAAATTTTTTTTATTTTTTTTTCAGGATAAAGATAGCAGACCAAAATCTACAAGTGAACAGACAAATTCAAAGCAAATATATTTTAACTATGGAATAAGCCCACTAAGGCTACTATTTAACGAATTTAAGAATTAAAAGTGGAGGGGGTGTTATTTATGGGTGCATAAAGGGAACTAAACAAGGAATAAATTAGTACCAGATATAGGACACACTTCGGTGGTCGCATGGTCTTACGCCCTACTCTCGCATTAGACTTGACTGCTTATAACGGATAGATTGTGGTTCGAATCTCGGTTGGGTGTATTGAGGGTGGTTTTTCCAAAGTGATTTTTTACTCAATCTCCACACAAATACGAGTACACTTCTTTAAATATAGCCTTCCTAGCTCCTAAAACCACTAGCGTAAACAGTATATATGATTATAGCCCAAACGGTTATCAAGAAGTGGTGCTAAAAAAAATTAAACATATGCCTCCATTTCATATGTTTTAATTAGAACCAATGAGCGTGTAACAAAAACTTTAAAATCACTACGGTATTTTAATCGGATGAATTAGTCTCCCCCATCCATGGCTCGTAGACCAAGTTTAAACGTCATCTAGTTCACTTGAATGAAGATGTCAGGGCTAGAGCCCTTGTTGGATGTAATGAGTTTTTTTATTAAATGGTTTACAACTTTCCCTCCACTCGATTGTGTGTTTTCTCTGTTTTTAATTCATATTAGCGCAATTAAAATATGTTCAACCAGAAGGTTTAGACATATGCGGTTGATAAATTTTCTTTTAACTTTTGAGTGCAGCCAATCTTTGGAGTTTCTAAATTAAATACATAAGGGCATTTTTTATATTAATAATTAATGTCATCCACTTTTATTTCATAAAATTCAGTTGATTCGGAAATTAAATTCTTAAAGTTTTATTAATCAGTATTATCTGATAAACTTTAATTGCTTTCTTTAAATACAAATATAGTCGTTAAAGTTATCAGGTCACTTTTACATAAACGTGCAAAATCACACATAAATTATTTAGTTAAGTTCAAAATGTTTAAAATGTTAACGATATATATGACCTTTTTGTGCAAACATATACTTTTTCACTTGAACAGAGGAATTCTTCGTGAATGAGAATTTTTGACGTACACCACTTCAACATTTTGGGATTCCTATATATGTTTCTTCGTGTTATATATTTATTTCTGGATGATTTTTTTTCCCTGTTGAAAGTATTGTAAGCGTAAGAAGGACGCAGAGTGGAAGAGGAAAACGTTTGGAAATGGAGATGCCCGTCCATATTGAGAAACACTTTTGCCACTCAACTCAATTGTCGCAGACTTTCCACTCTCTTTACTTTTTATTCGTCTTTTTTTTTTCTTATCATGTATTCCTGTATATATTCAATATGGCATGAAGTTTTGTGAAGCGTGTAAGGTTTAAAAATAGGTTTTCAAGTTTCAATTTTTGTTTTAGGCATAAAATTAGACTTATTTTAAAAGGAATAAAATTTAAATCTTGGAACTCATCAACATTATCAACAATTGTTTCCAGTCTGTGGCCATGTCATTTTCTTAAAAGGCCTCCATTTTACTTTATCTTTCACCGTTCTTCCTCCTTTAATTGCTTCCATTCTCCTCCTCTCACTTGCACACATTCTGTTATCTGCTCCTCCCACCTTGTTCTTGGGCATGTAATGAAGATGAAGAAGGAGAGGAAGCCATAGAAAATGCTGCAAATGAAGTATGTTGGAAAATCTTGGAAATTACATTTTTAAAACCTGCTTCGATGGAAGCATGGTCTAAGGCGTCACTCTTTAAATAGACTAGACTTCCGATGACGGGAATATTAGAGTTCAATCCCAGTCACGTGTACTGAGCGTGGTGTTTCATAAATGGTTTTCCACTCTCTTTCTACGCAACTGCGGCTACTCTTCCACTAAATTAAACCTTAATCATACCTTACATATTAACGTAATTAGTACATAGGTATATAAAACGATTGGGTAGTAAGACGTGGTGATAAAAAGACATATTTAAAAATATATGAGATATAGTTTACATAATTTGATTGGATAAAGTAAGTAATATCGCGAACAAAAAAATAAATGTTTGTTTTAGATTACTTTAACAAACCGGTGTGCACTCAGCCTTATAAATTCTATGCCTCACATGGACTCGCACAAAGGACCCTATGCATCAGCCACAATGAGCCAACCATTTTTTTAACTTGGCCTCACCTGGCATATTTTATTATTTATAATACGTTATCCGTCCTTTACTATACATTTGCCCGCGTAATTTTCTATTTTAAATTCACCATTCCCCTTCAAATTTGAGTGTGGTTTTAATATTAATAGCTTTTGATTAGGCCAATATTGCTAAGGTGTGACACCCTCTCCTCCAACACCTGCTCAGTATACTTTCTCCCCCTTTTCCATTCTACCCCCTAACCATCCACTCAACCCTTGAAGCGCCGGTACAAGCAAAAACTGTGGTCTAACTTTTACAATCTACTTCCTAATTTTACTATCACCTGATACTCAGTACCCACCTTGTCACCTTTATTGCAGGGTGGCCTCTACAGAAGGACGCTTTTGAAGTGTTTCTTTGATAGAAGCTCGTTAAATATGAATTCACGGAACGAGGCTAAGGCCATTAAAATAAAGGAAGCGTCAACAAAGAGTCATTTCAAAGGTAAAAGCCTTTTATAAAACATAAACTTTTTGCATTCAACATTAATAGCATTTTATTATATTATTAATCTGATTTTAGAGGGTTTGATAATATCAATAAAAAGTGAGAGATACATATTACACAACTTGAAGTATGGATAAATTAATATAAACCTAGTAACTTTTCTAGCTTGCATATAAAAAGCTTCCTAACAAAATGGGATTGTAAATCTAGTAACTTTTCTGTTAGATAAGATTCTTCATATGAAAATTGGACTTTATGCTATCGGTGAATAGGGACGTCAAAGCTTGAATCTCGTTCGAGTATTTTAATGGATTTACAAATATGATGTTTCACTATTACTTTCCCATTCCGTTTTAACGCCAATGCGAACAAACTTCTTCGAAACTAACCCCTTTATCCATACACTATCAATTCTGCCTTTAAATAACACACGGTTTAAAACCTTTGAATATATAAAAAAGTGTATATATCCTTATGTTTTAATTACACAAATAATATACCAACACCATTTCTAACCTCACTTGGATATATAGGCTACCGAGTTTTCTTTCATAGTGTGGTAGAAAATAATATATGAATATATATTTTAAATTAATTAGGTATTAATAAATGAATTTTATTTAATCTCTCTCTCTCTCTCTCTCTCTCTATATATATATATATATATATATATATATATAAAGGGGTTGGTAGTTGGTGCCCTATATATATATAGGGTACCAACTACCAACCCCTTTATTTTCTGAGGTAGGTAGATTTTTTTATTCAATAAGTAAATTCCCAGAAACTGCTCAGCGGTAAGATGAAAAACCACTTTTCTCAAGATCCCTGGACTTTAGGTAAAGTTTTAACTTAAGTTGGACACTTACAAAATGGACTGCATAATTTCCTGGAGCAGATTATTATTCTTTACATGGACATCCAACCTATTGAAACTATCTCTAAATGGAATGTAATGTTCAAAATAAAATGGACATTAATATTATAAATATATATATTACACAGTGAAATTTATAGTATGCTTGTAATTATTGTTGAGAAAAAAACTTTAAATTAATCCTACCTAATAAGGCATGCCTCCTATGTTACAAAATTAATAAAAGTATTTTTGGGGCAGTAGTTAAAAAATTTAAAACTCTCACTTGATTTGTGATGGAAAATAATAGTTATTAATTATGATAAATAAATAGTCTTTTGGATGAAATAGCGCCAGGTTTGAAATATTTGTATAGCATGTTAAAATAATGAGTTTTTCAAAAGTGTAATTTAAACGCCTATCAACAGGATGATGATAGATGATGAATTTGGTCTCACCAAATAATGTCCATGTAGAATGATGAGCTAAGGTAATAATTCTATTTTTTTCTTTTTAGTGGCTTATATTTTATAATATCTTCATGAAAACACACGTTTATCTTTCCCTGAAGATTGGCCCTTAATTTTGACACAGTTTTTATTGCCGAAAGTGATAATTCAATACGTAAAATTCAATATTAAAGGATGGCCCAAATTGGGTCCTTCCTTATATTTTTCACAATTTTTTCAAGTCAACAAAACAAAGACATTAACAATCTACAAATATGTTCTTTCTTTTTTTAAATAATTTCTGGCCTAGGAGAACACTAGTTGCCGAGGTTTATAAAAAGAAAAATCTTAACTCTTTAAACAGTGAAAGTATTATTATAAAAATTACTTAATAATATAATTTGACAAATAAACATAAATAATCTTAAAAATTAATTTAAATTTTGCACCAAAATCCAACTGAGAATAATAATCTCTTCCACTAGGGGCAATTAGTTCTTCAAATGACAGCCAGATGTTATAAGCGTCCAAGAACATAAAATAAACTAAGATCATTACAGTTCCAAAATAAACCACTCTCTAAAGCAGATAGCGTTAAAATCACCTACAAAAAAAAAAAAAGCATGGCGGGTTGGCAGTTTATGAATCAAAATAAACAAAGAAAATTTAATATAGTAAAATGAATGTAAGTGGAACATTTACATAATATATATTTTAATTGTAAATGAATAATTAATATTAGAAACTTTAGGAGTTGTGATTGAAATTAAAAAAAACAACAATAAAGTTGTCAACGTAATTAGGTATATGAAAGACTGAGTCAATCTACTATTAAATTTATATATTATAAATAATTCTTTTAGCAAAAATATCATCACACTAGAATGTTTCCCAATCTCCCTTTACATAAATGTTTAAATATTCCAAACGCTGAGTTCAAAACAATTTGTAATTATATTAGTAAATTGCTATATTTTTAATTATTACTATTTTAATAGATAAAAAAAATAATTCTGTATTCACCAAATCCTATTACCAGTCATCCAGGCTATCCACATATTTACAACATTTGGACAAGGTTGTAAAAGGTAGAATTTAGAGGAATTGTATGTGAATTTGCATGGAGGGTGGATGTAAATATTTTAATACAATTAATTTACATACATCCTGCTGGGATTAAAACCCTAATCTCCTCATCTCCTGAAAAACCAACCAGATAAGGTTTACGCCCTATACCTCACACGCAGGCAGAATATATATGATTAAAATAATATTACAAATATAAATAAATATTTTATCATGGAGTTATATTTCCATTAGTGGCTCTATTATTTAGCACTCTTCTCGCTTAGCTAAAGTATTTTATTAGGAATAATTATTATGGTAATCATATTTATCTTTATTTTCGTTAGATAATCAGCTTTATTATTCAATAGAATGGGTAGGCAGGCACTGCACCTACTGGTCAATATATAATAAATAATTGAGCTACCTCTAGTATCCTTTAAAGGGCAAGAATAAGGCGCAGATATTACCTACGACACAATATCGCTAGCTTTTTTTTTAAATCTTCAAAATAAAATGATCCATTTACATTTTATATGTATTGGACAGTGGTTTTTTTATAACGTACTTATAAGTAAGGAGGACTGGGGTGGATGGAATGTACACGCATTTGCTTGGAGTGAGAGTAAGAACTCATTCAGTTAAAAATACCCTCAATCAACTGATATCTAAATCCCCACCTTGGCATCATCAGAATGCCAGACTAATTGAGTTTAACGATTGGGTCTATGTGCACAACTATATGGATGGCAAAGCTATTTAAAATTTATATTTAGAAGTCCAGGATCGTAGAAAATTGGGGGTCAAAGGGGTTTGTACATCCTTCCCTGAAATTTGATGATCCCTCCTTGGGGGGAGAGGTGGCATTCATGCCAATAAAAACTTTTATATTAGTTATGTGTAAAGTAACCTTTTATAGTTGATCTCCCTAAAAAAACAGCTTTCTACGCCCTTATTTAAAGCAATCAATAATTTCAATAAAATTAATAATATATTTGTAATTAAAGAGGCCAAGAATTAGATTTTTAAATTTTAACCTCGATTTTTTTTGGTTCTTTATCCCGATTCTTTAATGTTGACAATTATTTGTATGCATTCATCTTAACATTAAAATACCGTAATGTAATGTTTTTAAAATAGTAAAAAATACTTCAACAAAACTACCATTTTTTATTTGAGCAAAATTACTAAGACGCAAAACTCATGTTGAGAACATTTATAATTTTCCGGCACTAAAATGAAATAGAAAAAACCCACTAATATTGGTCACTTTAAAAAACTATCCAATTCTGAAGTTATTTTTAAAATGACAAATAAGCATATTTTTTTAATGTAATAAGTAAGTTTAAAATTCTTGGCATACTAACCCTATGGCATTAGGAACCTTGAAAGTTCATTACCGTACTTAAAAAAAGTACGCCACCTATCCCTATCTAAAGCTAGGTCACCTCACTACACATTATCTCTTTCAGGTCCAGTCTAATGTTATCCTCCCATCTTCGTCTAGGCCTTCTCAATGGTCTCTTCCCATTGGGCTTACCAGTCAATACTCTGAGCATGGTTCTAGATTCTCCCATTCATGCTCCATGTCCTGCCCACCATATTCTGGGAGATTTGACAACCCTAACAAAGTATTGTAATGACTACAGGGTATATAACTTATCATTATGGGACCTCCTACACCCTTCAGTATCCTCATTCCATTTTGGACCAAATATCTTTCTAAGCACTTAGTTTTCGAAACCCTAATTTCTTTTTTCATCATATAAGGTAAGCGACCACGTTTCACATCCATTGTTTTGTATATTAGGTGTTTTACATTTCTTGAACACAGATGAAAGGTCAACCACTTACTGACCTAGTAATAACATGCATTTCCCGACTGTGTTCTTTTCCTAATTATTTTTAACTCTAATATCACTATTGCAAGTTTAAATTTTATATTGTACTCACTAAACATTTTTTAATGATATGAATCTTGGTTATATAAACAAAATATTTTTTTAATAGTATTATATCTTATTTTAATATATTGGAATTTAAGAATTAAGAATATAGCTATCAAAAATCGTGATGAGATAGATTCCTGATTATTTCGTACCAGTGATAATCTAGAGTATCAAGGAATAGAGTTTGACATCCTTAGCTTATATTTAATAAGAACATATTTATATAAACGTGATAACGTCTAAAATGGCTTAAAAACAATTTTGTCATGTTTGTGTGTGTGTGTGTGTGTAACTACTTATCTGCCTCCTTGTAGTTATGAGCGTGTGTATTTGTGTCATCTTGAAGGCTTCATATAACGCGGCGCCATTTCTCACCCTGTCTTCTCAACCGCTCTATTTACACAAAGCTATCCACCCACCCTCAGTCTTGCCAACGTCGCTTGACGTTCCATCTCTCTCACTTTCGAACTGCATGGCCATAAAACTTGTCGGAGGAAAAAAAAATGATACCTCAATTTAATAGGGAAGGTATAGGTGAAGCGTCATTTCTTGAACCTTTGAGAGCAGATCATAGAATTGATTAAACATTATTAATATTGCAAAATTAAAATTGAAACCTGGTGTTAAAATTTACCAATATTTATCTAATATCATTTGACGTATCAATAAATAACAAACTAAAAATTATTATTGTGGTAAAGAAGTTTAAAGATTGGTTTTTACCAAAATTACAAGCAAACTAAAATAGCAAGTACAGTAAATTATCTAGAATTTTAGTGTTTAGATGCGTACCTAGTCATTACTTGGACAACAGAAAAAAAAGAATCCCAGCCTCAAATATTTTATTTCACCGCATATCACAGTCCGTTCGAGCTATAAGCATACATACAGGTATGTATGTATGTACAGGTATACATCGTAATATGTGGCAGCCACATCAGCAGTCGACAGGAGACACAAAAAGAATGAAAAAGGTTCGTGAAAGCATGTGTCCTACTTGACCTTGTTTTTCAGTTATAGTCATGTTTATATTCTAAAAATGTATAGCTATTTGCAGGCGCGGATTTAAGGGGGGTCAAAGGGTCAGTTGACCCCCCTGTGAAATTTAGAAAATTAATACAAAAAACAAAATTAAAGAGTTCAAATTTTAGAAAGAAAAATACAACACAGATAAATTATATAATTTTTTTGTCTTTTTGCACGCAGACACCTCTTAAGCCGTGTCCACATGTGCATTATTCGTCCATGTTTATTCAAGTTTTGATATGACTCCGCAAGTGTGGAAAAAATATTCGTTTTAATGTACGAATACTTGTTGTGCATAGCGAGTAACGAACATTGTACCGCATAGAGACGGTAGACTACCACACATCAAAGAAGACTAATAATCGTCTGAGAGCAGTTCATCCACGAATACCGAATATAGAGAATGTGTGGACAGCAGGAGTGGCGGAACTTTGGGGGACTCTGCCCCCCTGGAAATAATTTGCCCCTCCCTGGAATAGATTCCCCCCTCAATATATTTCAAATCCTTTGATATTATCGAATATGAAGCTGAAAGATGGCTTTAAATCAAACTTCAAATGACTTTTAGATGTTTTCTATTGTCAAAAGTTTTCCGGAGAAGACCACTTTAAATAACTACTAGACTAGAGGCATCTAACTGGCAGAAAAAGTCAGGGAAAGAAAGCCTTAAATAGCTTCCAAGGTCATTCAAATTTCATAAGTGTCTAGGGGAGGACAACTCCAAATAGCTTCTAGATGCATGTCATTTTGAAGACTTTTCAGGCGAGGACCCCCCCCAAACAGCCTAGTTTCTGAAATAATTCAATTTTCAAAATTTTTTCGGTGGAAGACCACTTCAAAGATTATCTTCTAGAGGTATCTAACTATCGTAAAAAATTAGGGTGGGAATCACTCTAAATAGCTTCAGGGGAATCCAAATTTCAAAAATTTCTAGGTGAGATGGTGGCTTATAATTTATAAAAGAATCTAATTTTAAAAAAAATCAAGGCAAAGACTCCTCATAGCTTCTAGAGTGAACAATTTTTCAAAAAAATGTTGAAGGAGGGCCCTTTCAAATAGTTTATAAAAATTATCTGATCTTTAAAAAATTGGAGAGAATAATCATGGTTTAAAACGTGCATACGATCAAATATGAATGAGAAATTGAGAAATTATTAAATGGCTTTAAACAGAAATCTAACATTGTTAGAAACGATGTTATTTATAATTATGACCCCCTATGAAAAAGATCTGGATCCGCCCCGGCTGTTTGACATTAAAGGAAATAATCAAAATGGCCACCTTCACCTGAATGCAAGCCCGTATTCGTCGTATTGTAGAATCCCTAATATTTCAAAATTACCAATGTTTCTAACAACCAGTAATACCCATAGATTGTACCTAGTCAACAGGTCGAGAGATATCGACTATGGTCTACAAACAGTTTGTGGAATCATTTGGCTGTAACTAAGAAACAAGATCAAATAGGACAATGTTTATAAGAACTTTTTTTATTTGTCGTCTGTTCACCGACGAAGTATCTCTCACATGTTACGATACATCCATGTACATTAATAATTATTATGTGTTCGGATGACGGTGGTTGAATTTTTGGGAATGTACTCACATTTCAGTGGATAGTGATTTGGAAACTATTTAGTGAAATCCCACCATGAGTAGAATCGGTTGGGTTGGAACCCCAACCTCCTCGTCACTTTTCAAACCCCCAGCCCCATGTTGTACTGGTCAGCGCACCTGGATGGAAACATAAGTGTCTCGGGATTGATTCTCAGCGGATACCTTGGGTATTTTTCCAGAAAAGGGAACTCCCTCAACGGTCGACAGGGTTCGGTTATTTGAGCTTATTTTTGGTTTGTTTCCACCGGTTCCACACCCTCATATTCACTATCACCACTTACGCTAATGTGTAATGGTAGGGTGATTGTGAGATGAAATGGAGGACCTACAGTTTAACGTGGGATCCGAACCACGGTGAAGGCCTGTCATTCCAAACATTCACAAGTTGTGATTAAACATGCCTTTTCAGAGGTGAATGAAGGGTTTGGAAATCAGATAAATCTGTGCCGGGACCAGGGATTGAACCTTGGACCCCCAGCACAGAATACTGACACCTTACCCCTAGACCAGCAGGTCACCTTTAAGGAAAGATATACAATTAGTACATTCGGGCGTCCCCTGGGCAAAGTTACATAAGTACTGGCTAATAATTCCACTACTGGGAAACGAAATATAATAGATTATTAATTTTCAAACCAGGTTAATTGAGCTTTTAATATTAAGACCACGTGCTCACCAGTGTGGGCTCAAGCTCAAATCTTTATTTTAAATGTTCTCGTGCAATTCTTTAATTTTGAGAATTGTTAAATATTTATTTAAGGTATTCTACTAATTAAGAAAAAAAAGTTCATAAAAGTCACGGTAAATGGTGTAAAATACAATGTTTATATAAATTTTGCACCTAATGTTGATTACAATTTTAAATGATAGGAAAAAAATCATGTAATTGAATTTGGAAGAGGGAAGGACATATTTTTTAATAATAAAATATTGTAAATAAATTATTATATTCCCACTTTACCATTGCAGCATTTGAAAACTCTATTGATTAACGTTGTTTATTTTATTTATTTTCAGCCGATATAATAATTATCCCCCAACACGATTTGGTTCCAAATCTCACTGTTCGTTTCATTTTTTTTTTACTCTATCTATGATAGAAAACAACAAATATATTCTACAAACTAAAAAAAAAATTGTTAATCTCCCATTCATAGTTCGCAGGGGAGTGTTATCGTGATAACTGTGTGTGAAGCGATAGCGTTATTATTTTATTTGGCACTAAAAATATCTAGAACATACTTGATTAACAAAATATACACAATTATTTTCACACTTAATCAGATGCATTATTTAAGTGCTATACACCACTCCAGTGGCCGCATGGTTTAGGGAAATGGTTCTCAAACTATTTTATCACAGGTAAACATATAAAAGCTACGAAACCTAATGAGAACCCCTGTGTGCTCATATTTCATCCTCTTTCCCTTTTCGACTATACTAAAAGTTTTTGAGATTTAACCAAAAAGTATACGTATTTGAGTAGCAATCTTATATTCTGAATTAACTCTAAAACAAGATTAAGTTGTTGCTATTATAATCAATTGGTTAGTAAAGTTCAATACCTCAAATAAGTAAATGAAACCTAATAGGGTATCGATCAATGGAAGAGTGGTAATGAGTCCCCTTAAGAGCTTTTTTACATCCATTACTGTTTTCAGCTTACAACCTCAGTCAATTTTGTATCCAAGCCATTTTTTTTTCCACTACTGGTTTACTAAGCCCGTAGTTGCTTCAGATGCCTTATAATCTAACTTTTTACTAGAACAGACACAATATACAGTACCCGACAGTCAATTTATCAATATAAAAGGATAAACGCATAATTTCATCAATGATACATTTTTGGTCATACCGGGAGTCGAGCCCGGGGTTCTCAGCTCATTAGGCTAACACGTTACTGACTGAGCTAAGGTGTCGTTTCTTTCTCTTCCTGACTTCACGGGCAGAAGGAGGTTCGAGGGCCACAAGTTGAAGAGCACTCATATTTTGTGTTCTTAAGCGTTGACGTCTTACACTGAGGTTTGAGGTGTCCGCTTCTTGCCGGTGAGATTAAGTTGGGACGTGACTCCAAGATGGAAGGACTTCCCCTGGAAGTGCCCAAAAAAAGAATACTGTCACTGTGACAGGGGTGATAAAGGAAAGGGGGGGGTGGGTTGCTAAAATAAAAAGAGCTGAAACTAAGTACGTGTAGAATGATAAGTATACTTTATATAAAGCTGAATAAAGTGGGGACCGCAGGTACGTGATTTGGGAGTAACATGACCTTTCTTTCATCCCACAAAATATGCCTTACCTTCTTCGGTCATTTATCATTTGGGATCTTTCTTTTGAAATTCTGGTAGATTCTCCAGTGAAATTAATCATATTTGTTTAATTTTTGTCTTAGCACATGAGTTATTTAACGGTTTAATAAATATATCTAGAGATGTAGAGAACACGACATCTTAGCTCAGTCGGTAGCGTGTCTTTCTATTTAGCTAAGGGTCCAGGTTTGAGTCCCAGTATGACGAAATTATCAATGGGTAAAATGTGGGTCTAAACTTTAACATTGATAAATTAACAGCCAGGGACTGGATGTTGTACCTGTCCTAGTCTTAAGTTAGATATAAGGCGTATGAAGCAACGACAGGCCAAGCAATCTGGTAGTGGAAAATATATGGCTTGCATAAAAAACGGACCAGACCACAGGCTGGAAACAGTATTGGATGCAAAGTAAAGAAAAGATGAAGAGGGTGGTTTTTGGTGTAAATATTAGTGTAGGGAGAGGTTGGTAAGACCACAATAATTAATAATCAAATTCCCCAAGCGTCCCTGAGCCTAGATTTAAACCTAGACTTCCCCATCATCATTTATTCCGTGTTTATTCAAGTATGACACTAAGACTGCATTACACTGTTTTTGTTTCACCATTTTGGGAATTTGTTAGATATATCTATTAAAATAATTTTATATTCTATTTTGAATATTATTAACACCTACCTCATTTTTTGACAGAGACTAAATTAGTTCCTTAAGTATCTATCTATTTCAAATAAATTTTCCTCTAGAGATCTAATTATCGAAACTTGATTGAAGAACAGGTGAGAACATACGTTATTGTATTAATTCCAGGTGAACTGGGGGTCCAGGGCAAGGTGTCGCACTTCTGTGTTGGGGATCCGGGTTCAATCCTCGGTCCAGCACAGATTTATCTGATTGCCAAACCCTTCACCTCTGACAAGACGTGTATTAATCACAACTTGTGAATGTGAGGAATGCCAGGCCTCCACCGTGGTTTGGACTTCACGTTAAACTGTAGGTCCTCCATTTCAGCTCACAATCCACCCTACCTTTACACATTGGCGTAAGTGCGTACAACCCAACGGGTAGTAAGACGCGGTGCTAAATAATAATTAATAATAGTAATAATAATAATAAATAATTAATAATAATATAATAATTTCCACTAAGCACCCAAAAGCACAGAATGTATCCTGGAAGTTCTGTAAAATCACTATGGTAAGAAATAGAGCATAAAATGTATACCTAACACTACAAAGGGGAAAAAAAGTATTGGATTTCTTTTTTCCTTTCTTTTCAGACGTGCAATGCTTTCAAGATTGAACCATTCAGAGATTTCAAAAGACGAATCCAAAAAGAACCGGCGTATTTTTCACCAGTATAAAATTACAATGGTTTGCAAAATGTGTGGACTTCGCCAGGGGTAGATGTTATGTGAGAAGCGTCAGAGCTTATAAAAGCATCGTAGACTGACATTTTCCATCCACGTGTCATCCCATTTTTTTGTCTGTCATCCCCCTGTGTGCAACTAGAAATACTCTTGTCAAACTGTAACATATTCATGACACGTACCTTCAATCGTTACAACTCTGGATACATTTACATCTTTACTTTACAGTGAGGCTAGAATATATTTTATTTCAATTTTGTCACGAGACAAATTTCTATACAGTTACATGCATTTCTTTTATTTTTTTTTATCCACCGTTATATGTAAAATGGTATTATTAGTATTGTTATTAATGCATAACATATTCTTTTTTGCTTGCTTTTGTTTTGAGATATCCTCAACTTAAACTAAATTAAGTTCACAAGACGAGGAAGGTAAATGCTAAGAACATGCACCTTATCTATTCTAAAGATAAGTTAAGAAGTCACTCCATGGGTACTAAACACCAGTCTACCCAAGTCATAATCAGGTACGTAAAACATTACACCATCCCGTCCACCCAAACTAGATTTAAACCTCAATTATATTTTCCCTTGGTAGTATTTACTTCAAATTAATTACCATGCCAAGAAAAATAGCACCATTAGAGGATACAATTAGTGAATTATTTTCCATCATCTGTTTTCATTTACAATGCATATACGAGAATGAGTGAGTCAACTAATTAGTACCACGTACGTACATAAATGAATCTCTCATTTAGTATTGTTAGTTTGTGTGTCCATTCTCGTCGGAAGTAAACATAATTTATGACAAGCAGTCATTATAGGTTCATATTTACGTATACAACATTGAATGTTTGCACCGCGAGCTAATCTTAATGTAAGCGCACAGTTAAAAAAAAAAACACACCACACTCTAAAAAGATAGTACACTAAGCTTTAAAAAAAATCACACACACACGTTCTATGTCCGATGTGTCATCACCAACTCTTATTTTCAATTTGGGAAGCAGTTCCATCTCACTTTACTAAAGATAAGCCCCTTGAAAGTTTCGGTCAGCAGACCTGTAAAACGACTTTTATACTCATCATCTGTCTGAAAGGACGCCATAACAGTAAAAAAAACGCAGACTCTTTAAGAAGAGAATAGCTTTTTTTTTTTATAACAAGGACTAGCTGCTAGTGAGTGTGGTGAAAGGGTATAAGGGGTACCGGGTTCACAAATTGAGTGTGGACATGGCAAACTGGGCACAAAAAAAACTTTCCCCTATCTTCATTTAGTTACGAGTGGACTTATCTATTAGGATATGTGGTAAAGCGAAACGCTTGTTTGAAAGCACTAGAGATAAATTTGAAATATAATCCTCTCAATAGAGTTATAGATATTGGGAACCTAAACTATTTGTTTATTTTTAGCTCCCAAAACATTTTTTAACCCAGAAGTTTTACTAGCTATTCTATAGAACCAAAAAAGGTCCAGTTTCATAAATCGAAAACTTGAAAGGATTTTCCATGAAGTGAGAAAATTGTGGTCAGCTGCATTTTTATTAGCTCACAAATGAAATCTTGAAGCGCCTTTTAAGAAATACAGAACATATTTTGGGGTCTGCTTTGATAACATTTTACTATATTATTAGAGTTATTTTATATTTACTGATAAATATCAAAATTGAAATTTGAGTATCAAATGACTTGGCGTATGGATATGTAATAGATTTTTTTTATGTAAGATATTTACATTCTCACAAAAATTGGGCTATAGTTTAGGTTATGTTGGACAGTATGAGGAATATTTTGGTCTTAGATGTGAGCAATCTGGCTGAGGAGTTGTGTATCAGACGCGTCACCGACAGTAGCTTCGACAACTTAGTTTTATTTCTGGTTGGTTGAGATATATAAATCTTAGTGATGAAAAGGTGAGTCAATAACAGTGACTAGGAGATCAAATAGGAGGTATCCCAGGCATTAAGAGATGGTCACATGCTGATCTTTTTAAAATATACATAATAGAATATAAGGTAATGGGTTCAACCCTAATTAACTGACACAAACGTCAAAATATGTATTGACAAATAACACGTTTGTCAATTTTAATTTTATATTTGCTTGTAAACCACTTCAAACATGTTTAATTTGTAGATAAGATGAGAGGCTATTTGAAAATTTGCTTATAAAATTGTCTATAAAATCACATTTATGATTAATGTTTTACTAAGTCATTAAGAACCAAGGTCAGTGACAATTCAATTGAAGATGAAGGTAAATAATTAAATAAAATGTGTCCGATTTTGCGTAATTAGAGGATGGGAAAAAACATCCAAGTGTACCCAGATTAAATTTGAACCTAGACCTCTCCTATCACTAGGAACTCAATTAAAGGTGAGACTGATACATTATACCACGTGATCGTCAGTGAAGATCATCATGATAAAAAAAAAGGGCCTTATAATAATACTAATGTTGTGTCTGGGCTACAACAATGTATATCTCAGTTTGTGGAAATATTAGCCAGTACTAATATACCATTCCCGGGGGATTCCCAAATTTACTAATAGTACATCCTTTTCGTGGAGGAGCTTTCCATGTCCTGATGATCTAAGGTGATGATGATAGTGAATATGACTGGGTGCAGCCAACGCAGATCTTAACCTAACTTAAGCTTATTTAAACAAACAATGGTGACCAGGGGAATATTCACCTTTCGAGAAAAATCCCCCGGTACAAGCGGGAATCAAACCAAGGACCTTTAAGCCAGCAGCTAGGAGCTATGAACACAATGCCATGAGACTGGTTAAATTTCTAAACTTGCAGCCATTTGGGCTCGAATCTGGACTAGGTGCGTTCAAGTCTTGGGGTGGTGAAATCTGTCCAACCTCATATTACCAGGGATAATAGGAAATTCCCAACCATAATGCCTCATGGTATAGATCGAACTAATGTCCATCTATTCAACACACAGCCTCTCTACCCAATGAGATAACGGGGACCCTCATACGTGTCATTGTTCACATTTCTCGCGTACCTTAGAATAACCCCCTTTCACTCACCCCCCTTTTCCAAAATGCAGCTGTAAAGGCACCCTTGTCCTCTCAGCTCTCCAATCTCAACCGTGATAAGGTCATAACGATCACCCTCTTCCCCACCTCCTCCCCCGCAACTCTCCTCTCGCTCGCAGGCTTGACATCCAAGAGGCGACAGCAGCGCCTCTCGCGGGAGACACTCCAAGTCCTATTAACATCAAGACCGTCACAGTGTAGTTTCTTCCACCCCGCACCCCCACCTGGAAGGTTTTGGTTAATTCAATTTTGCTTACCTTCTCCGTCGCCGTAGTCAGCGTTTTGCCGTCACAGGAACCATCTTCACTAACTCGTGCCCGGAGAAGTTTGAGAATGGTTTGGAAATGTTAAAAGTTAAATCATAATTTTAGCCCGTCTTCGTGACCGAGTGGTTAGAGAGGCGGACTACTGGGGCCTTTGTTAACTTAGTTTATTATAAGGGGTTGGCTAGACTGATGTATTTATTAATATTTGTTAGTGTTCGTAATTTAGCAGTCCAATATCCATAAGAAGTGCCTTATCAAACAGATAGAAACTGTTTTTTATATTATCGCGGCTCTTCAGGTTGTAAGCATATATTATAATTACTTACTCTAATGGAGTAGGTATGAGGAAGGAACCATTTTAGAGGTAATTTATCCGTCCTCACTTGGAAAGAGATTGGGAAACAGTTTAGGAAAAAACTCCTCTCAGTAGATCCAACCAGGATTCAAACCTCGATCTCCCAGTCATCAGTGGGCAAGTCTAGTACTATTATTATTATTAATTAGCACCTCGTCTTACTACCCGTTCGGGTTATACGCTTAAGTACTAATTACGCTAATGGATTAGGAATTGGGAAGGTTGAATAGAGGAAGTGAACCCGCATTTGCGTGGAGGGAGAGTGGAAAACCATTTAGGAAAAACCACCCCAGTTCACCCGACCGAGATTCGAACCTCGATCTCCCCGTCCTCGGCAGTCGGGCTCAACACGACTAACGCGTCAGCCAACTACACCACCGAGGTGGGTAAGTCTAGTACTAGAGTAACGCCTTAGACGGTTTGGCCACTGAAGCAAATAGAATTATTGAGTATGTCTAAGGAATTCATCCGTCAAGTAGTGTGATCCACAATGATCATTTTTGTTAGATGTTATTAAATAAAAATATAATGCTAACAGTGTAGTAAGATGTTATAAATATTGACTGAAAAATTAAGCTTGTATTATCTAAACATTATCCTACCAAACAAGCAATATATGTCTACAAAGATTTATATAGAATACAAACTAAAATAACAAACCAATGACAGTATCGTATAAAATTGTCTTTCCTAACTAGCTTTTTAGTCTGCGTGTCACATTTGACAAAAATCTAAGGTTCAAGTTAAAGAACTAGGTACCATTGTAAGGGTGTATAGCTAGGTACTCACTTATATTGAGTACCACTTTAATATACTTCTACTGTCCTTCCACAAAACGTGTGTCAAGGGTTGACAAACTGTAGTCTAAGACAATGATTTCCAAATCAGGGGCCCGCAACATATTTATTAAACGTGCGCGAATACTATTTAATTTAATTACGGCTATTTTTTTTGTTTCAAGTTAATCTAATTAGAACCTAATAAACAAAAGTATATGTTATTGTAAACTAGGCCCTATAGTTCAATTTCCATAGGAAAGATCCTTCCTGCCTGACATCTAGACAAGTTAATATATCTACTTTTTTGTAATCATGCGGCAGGTCAATTGATCCAACAAACCGATTAAATTAAGTTAAATTTGAGTATGAATATTTTAAAAGCAGCGAATTAAATTTATGAGTAATATTTAGTATATTTATATTTTAAATATTTTAAAATTAATTTAAAACAGTTCTAATCAATTTAATTAAGTTAAGGTTTAATATGATTATTTTTAATGCAGTGAATTAAATTTAGGAATACCGTAATGTTAAATATATTTACAGTTTAAATGTTTTAAAATAAATTTATAAGAATTCTAATTATTTAAATTAAGTTAAATTTTAGTATGATTATTTTAAAAGCAGTGTCACTTTTGATAGATATTATTAACGATTATAAAAAACACTTTTACACTAATAAAATATTATTATGTTGTAAATGTTATCTTCAAAAAGTATATATTTGTATTTCTTTAAAAGGCTCCCTATTGAAAATGGGCTTATTAAATGACTAGTGAAGTTTGTAAGAAATTGTGTATTTATTTTTATATCCTTGATATGTAAAGAATAACAAGAGCTTGAAGCTTTTAAGTCAGAATGGCATAAAATAACCCTTCCAATAATTCGTTTGAGAAACCCACTAAAACAATTATTAGGAAGAAGGGTTTATTTAAGTTAACTAACCATTAAAAAAACTCTTTAGATATTCGATATAAATGTTTACGAACGATGAGGTACACAACCGTAAAAAGTTTGAGCATCCTGGTCAAGATTATAAGTATTAAAATTATCACAGATAAAATCAAATTCTGACTTTTTTATTTTCTCTCGACCCCTCGGAGAGAGTAATGTGATCGTCAAAACGAAATCTGACTCAAGATTTCAATAAATGTCGACGTTTCATTATCCCCTGAAAAGGAAAAAGTGGTTTTGTTTGTGGTTTTTTTGTGTCTATATTTAAGCTTAGAGCCGAAACTATTTTACCAATCGGACTAAAACATCATATACCGTTTTTATAAGGTTTCATAAGTTACCTTCAAGATAATTTTAGGAATTAGCTATCTAACCTTAAAATTAAATAACATATAATTAATTAAAGTTAGTTTACTAGTTTAAAAGAAAAATAATCGATTTTTTTAAAAATTTTCTCTAACGATTTTGATTAATTTTGTATATAGGCACCGTTAAAACCATTAAAACAAAATGGTAGCTTTCATTTACCAATAAACATTTCTTAAAGGTTACTAAACATTAGCAAATACAGTACTTTAAAATTTGGTCATATCTATGCAACTATTTATGACGAAATATATTATCTTTACAAAGTCGTACTATTAAAGATAATTTAAAAAAATATATACTCTTATAAAACCAATAGTTTATGAGCTAAAATCAAATATATACACTTTTCAATTCTGTCTTTGAAAATTAATTTGATTCTTATGCTCTTGGTGGACAAAGATATTTCTCTCTTCTCAATTGTTTCTGTAATAATGTTCCTAGATCCTAATTCCATAGAGTAAGTAACAGGGTATATTTTTCATTTATGATCTTTGGCGTAGTGTTTCTGGAAAAACGTATAGTATTTTATTTCGTAAATCTTACGAGTTTTTAGCAAATATGACGGAAGAATGTGAAAACTCACATTTGTAAAACAAACTACAGTGCATCTGGGGGGCACGTGACATTAAGACTCAAAGTCTACCCCCTTGGTTCAGTACACCTGTGAAATAAAGTGTTGTATTGGTTCAATAATTAACTTAGTTTGTAATTCGTATTATCCTGTTATTATTTATTATTAAGCACCGCGTCTTACTAACAGTTCGGGTTATACGCTTAAGTACCAATTACTTAATGGATTAGGAATTGGGAAGGTTGAATTTAGAGGAAGTGAACCAGCATTTGCGTGGAAGTAGAGTGGAGAACCATTTAGGGAAAGCCACCCTCAGTTCACCCGACCGAGATTCGAACCTCGATCTCCACGTGCTTGGAAGTCTGGCTCAACACGACTGGCGCGTTAGCCAACTACGCCACCGAGGCGGGTCGTATGACCCACTCTTAATTAGCACCCTTATGGTGGGAGTGTATGTAACGTGAATTATGGGTAAGTTTTTGCTGTTATTTATTTGGATAATTTTTTGTTCAAAGAAAACAAATAATTCCCAAGCAAAAACATATAGTTTAATTTTATTCACATGGTGACCTCAACAGTTTTTGAATAGCTGTCAAGGGTGTCCTGGAATTTAATTACAACTTTTTATCTTAATTTAAAAAGTTTATCATCAAATTCTAACATGCTCATGGTAGAAATTCAACAACTGTTGTTATCAACATGTGGAGAAAATTAAGATCTATATTTATACTGAATCAATATATTTTTTTAAATTTTGGACCAAATAATTGTTGCTATAAAACTGCAAAAACTGTGACCATTTCTCGCGTCTCTTACACTTCCACCTTAAGACCTCTTGGTCACTGTTAGCCAGAATGGCAATCAAATTGGGTTGACCCAGGAAGCTTACTAACCTAAAGGCAAATGTTTTTAATCACTTTACCGTCCAGTGTGCATATTTTTGTTTCGTCTTCCCCAGATAGGGATGAGATTATTAACCCCTCAAACTTCCCCATGAATTATTTAACACGATTGTCTTTGCTATTGTATGTAAATGAGTCTACCTTACTGCATTAAGGGGTCTTGCCCTTCAGCAAGTAAAAATAAAACACGTATTTAAATATATTGGTACGTTTCACTGGCACATACAGACACTCTTAAATACTTAAGGAAGGAAGTGGTGGGTGCATTAATTTATTAAAGCTACTATCTTTGCCTTTCGTTTTAATTTAGAATTTACGAGGAAAGTTAAAATGTGTATGAAATAATAAACTCATAAATTTACCTTACGCTTTAGAAGTTGAATCAGAAACATCTTCAATCCCCTATCTATTATGATTGTATTTAATATATATTTATTTTCCTCAGTGACCGAATGCGTAAAGCATCAATCTCGTGTTAGACTAAAGTGCCGGTGACCGGAGATCGGGGTTCGAATCCCGGTAGGGTGTACTGAGGGTGGATTTTCTGATATGTTTCTTCCACTCTCCCTCAATGAAACCGCGGGTACACTTACTTTAAATGCATCCTTTTCATCCCTAACTTATTAGTGTAATTAGTATATATGCGTATAATAATAATATTTAGCACCACGTCTTACTACCCGTTCGGGTTATACGCTTAAGTACTAATTACGCTAATGGATTAGGAATTGGGAAGGTTGAATTTAGAGGAAGTGAACCTGCATTTTCGTGGAGGGAGAGTGGAAAACCATTTAAGAAAAACCACCCCCAGTTCACCCGACCGAGATTCGAACCTCGATCTCCCCGTCCTCGGCGGTCGAGCTCAACACGACTAGCGCGTTAGCTAACTACGCCACCGAGGCGGGTCATATGCGTACAACTAGAATAGTTAGTATGACGCGGTGCTAAAAATGTTATATATGTAATTATAGAGAGAGGTGTATAGGGGGGAAAACGTGAAAGTCAACTTTTAATTTCAATTAAGCTAGTAATCCTATTTGTTAGTTAATCACGAGATCTTTCTAATGAACTTAAGATTGTGATTAAAAGTTCTTTGAGTTATATTTAAATTATTTATAAAAAAGTATTTCCTGGTGTCCTTAATGGTGTTTGTGATATAAAAGTTGTCCTAGAAAATGTTTGTAATAAGACTTTCCCTTTTTTTAATTTGTACCCTTCATTTAATTAAAACCAAATACGATTTTAAAGAGGGAGGGGAGGGCAAATGACCCTGTCAATCCCTTTTATTCCACTGGTTGACCACACTGACATATATACTTTTAATTACAGTGGAACAAATAAACCCAATTTCTAAACATAATTAAAGGGTGCCACTCTATAGAGCTTTCATAAAGTGTAATATCAGTTTCTATGTACTTGACAAAGATTTTTTTAATTTAAATAAACATGTTTTAACAACTTCATCATAGTGTATTTAGCTTGCAAATTATTGAAATCCATGGATAAATCAAAACTTTTACAGTAATAAAATGTGTCTATGTTGAATTTGGGATGTGTGTGTGTGTGTGCTACATAAAACATTAGTATTAATCTATTTTACCAAACTTTTAGGCTTTCAAAATAATTATTATATAAAACATATGTATCAATATTAATTAATGAAACTATACTAATGACTTTCCAGCATCAATAATCACATTTTTTATGGCGCCATTCTCTCAATAGAATGGATTGATGGTGATGAGGAAATCGTGGTTTGTATCCCTATCAGGTGTACTGAGGATTTTCTTACTAAATGGTTTATTATTGTCCACCCACGAAAATTAGGATACTCCTCCTCTTATATTCCACCTTATTTATCCATTATCAATAAGTGCAGTTATGTGAATAGCCCAAATGAGTATAATGACGCACTGTGTAAACATTATTTTTTTTAGTTCAAAATCTTTGTAGGCCTATATGTGGTTTATGTCCATTATTATTCTAAGATTATTAAGAACTCATATCTTTATTTGTTTAATGTTGTGTTGGGCAAGATAAAATAGTTTAAATCGGTATTGCAATGTAATGAGTCTACTTTCTATATGATTTTTTAAAAAAATCTGGAATATCTTATTAAATTCTTTGCTATCGCTAACTTTGTTGTATTGCTAAATTATTGGTCATTTTGCTTTTCTATCCTTACTATCTTTTTAAATTATGGGTCATTTAAAAAAATCTTTATCACATTTATTTGAGGTTTGAAACCTGGTATTTTACCTTTAGCTGGCAAGAGAGGTTTGAAGCACACTGTATTCATGAAAGAGGTATTTTGAACACCCCTGTGTCGTTATATAATAATTGGTTCAAGCCTAATTTAAAATGTATTCAGCCTTTCTATGAGATTCAAATAGAAATATACAATATTTTAGCAGTTCATCATTCTCTATGGTGTTAACAATACTCCTGCTTAAAATTCTTGATACAAAATACTGTTCTGTTCTATGGTCTTAAGTTAAGATCAGGAAAGTGTATTTAGTTATTATAAATAACCCGCCTCGGTGGCGAAGTTGGCTAAGCCACTAGTCACGTTGAGCTCGACTGCCGAGGACGGGGAGATCGAGGTTCGAATCTCAGTCGGGTGAACTAGGGGTGGCTTTTACACTCTCCATCCACGCAAATACGGGCTCACTTCATCTAAATTCAACCTTTCCCATTCCTAATCCATTAGTAATTTGTACTTAAGCGTATAACCCGAATGGGTAGTAAGACGTGGTGCTAACTAATAAAAATAATAATAATAATATTATTATTATAAACACGCAATAAATACTAAATTCATTATTTAGCTCTAAAATAAATACTATCTTTAAAACTTAATGTGAAAGAAAAGATTGAAAAAAAACAATTAATGAGGGAAAAAAAAAAAGTGTAACTTACACTGTAGTCAGTGTAGTGTCGCAAGTTATATAAAGGTATTTGGTATAAACGTTAAGTAAAAACTGTGTTTTCAAGAGATAGCCGTTCTTTTCATTTTTTGTCATTTATCATCATTAATTAACTTTTTCATCCACTAATTTGTACCTCTTTTTACCCATCTGAATTCATAGAACTATTTTTGATTCAAAGAGAACATTACTACAGGTCAGAGTAAAACAGAGCTATGTACACTTGGTAAACTCAAATGTAAAATAATGTAGTCAATGTTTTTATATTTCTTATGTTATTTTGATTAGGATAGTACAGTTTATTTATTGAAGGATACTTAGATTATTGGCTAGTGAATTTTTAAAACCTGCTTACCTAATTATTAATATTACTTTTTTAATTTTATATATAACTAATATTCTTCTTTAAAATATATAGTAAAAATCTTATTCATGAACCAACACGAGTAAATGGTAATGGATACTACTGACGTAGGATCACAAATTTAAATAGTTATATAAAATAAACATTAATAAACTTTAATATAAGCTAGTGGATCGTTACAGCGATGACTACAGATTATAGTATAAAAATGTATTCTAAACATTTTCTAAGTTCTAAGCCCTCACATCACTTTCTAGCTAAAAGTTTACTCGTCAGAGGCTATCCACATTATATAGATATTTAACTTTCAGTGTTTGATTTGAATAAAAATGTATATTTTCCATCTTAACGCCAAGATAATAACTATAAAAAATATCCCCATCCCGGCTCTCTATCTGTTCGTTACACCAAACCACCTAAGTAAGAACTGAGCTGTTAATATTTTTAACCAAAGATAGATATTTTATTTACCACTATACAGCTATAAACAAATCATGGTTTCGATGGCGATTAAAACAAAGAATGATCATACAGATGAACTGCTGCCCACACAGAAGGAAATAATGGAAAACTCGCTAGGAAAATTGGGTTTTGTTTTAGGCTACTGTTTTTGTCGGCATCCTGATCCCCTTTAAAATGTGTATCTTTTGTAAAAAAAAAAAATGGCTTAGCCGTAATTTCCATCACCGGAAATAGGCCTTTCAAATTATATTATTGTATATAAGATATATAGAGAGTGAGATATTGAGAAAATGGGAGATTGGTGAGTGTGTGAATGACTGTGTGAGATTGAGATGGTTAATAGAAAGTGAGTGTGAGAGAGTGAGCGGTGAGCGTGAGAAAGGAAGTGTAAAAGAGTGTTTGTGAACGAGGGAGAGTGATCGAGTGAGTGTGTGAGTGTGTGAGTAGATACGCCCAGAGGGAGGTTATTTTACCTAGGATCACCCTTACAGTAAACTCCAAACGCATTATAATGTATATTATACCTGATTTATCACACAAAGAAGACCTACTAGGAATCAAACGAAACCTTACCAATCAAAGGTCGATATACATAATATAGATTTCAATGCATCACCGCTCTTGATAAAGTCTGAGGTAGATATATCACTATATTATTTATATTGTAAACGATTGAGCCCTTAGGGATTGTTGTAAGCCTATATTGCTGTTTGAATATTCCAGGAACTAGTGAATAAAATGGTTATCGACCCTGTTCATTCAAATGTATCCAATGTATTTGGTCATCGAGCTACTATCTTAAAATTTGACCAGACTAGTTTAAGCAAACCATTTTCCTTTTGTGTAGGCCTACAAGATACCAGGTCAAATGAATGGACTATATATTGAAATTAACGGGATGGGGTTAATGGTGAGGGGAAACTACTGGGATATACTGTATCTGTATTTCGATTTTTTAATGATAACAAAACTAGATTTATGGCCTGTCTATCCAAGTTTATTGTAAAATCAACCAACATAAAGAAACCTAACCTTCAATATGATAAGAGAATGGAAGGTTGGGCAGTGTTTGTAAAACATTATTTTTCTCTAAGTTATTACATAAGAATATAAAAAGTGAGAATTCATTATATTAATATTTTTTATTCAACAAAAAAAAATCCTGCTTATTTTGGTTCTGTAATGTCCCAAGGTTCAGCTTTCTAGGTCCTCTAGAGCAGAGGTTCCCAATTTTTTTTGGCCACGGAACCCTAATTGATCATACTTTTTTTGGCGGAACCCCATTTTGATAATAACAAATGTGATTGTACCTTGTAGTGTAGTTTGAATATTTTCATGTTTGACATGAAAAGAAAGAATAATTATAAATAGAAAATAATTATTATAAGTATTATAAAACATTTATCGTACAAAAAAAGTAACTATTTAATGTGAAGAATGAAATTTTTTCACATATTTACTTATAATAGCACTAAAATTAGGCTGTCTCAACAGGTGCACCGCCCCGCCGCCCCGCTCCGCCCGCGCTGTTTGATACTAGATATACTTACAGCGGCGCGGCTATGTTATGACTGTTTTCTACGAACGTTTTAGTTAATTCTCAGACAGAACTCGGAACCCCTTTGACCCTTCCACGGAACCCCAGGGTTCCGCGGAACACCTTTTGGGAAACGCTGCTCTAGAGACTTCTCGATTATGTGAAATCACATACACACATTATGAATTTATAAATATGTATATAAATAAATATATAAATATATATAGGGAGTGTGATTAACAATGTTTATCTGACCATTAAATTAAAATAGCTACTATTTGTTCTACTTATATATATATCTATTATAAAAATAAATTAAGTCTTTAATATCAAAGTGCATGGTTAATAAAGGATTTTCAACGTGTTTCCAAGATAAAATTTTGTTGTAATTTCAAGAAAATTATCAAGCAAATAAGTTTACAGTGAGTTTCTGAAATAGTTATAAAGTCTGTATACAATAATTACAGCAATTTATTTTTTAAATTTCATCTTGGTGATGGAAAAGTGTTCTTGGCATTACATGAATATATTGTTTTACTTATCAACTAATAAAGAGGTTATAAGATAATCGTTACAAAACTCAAAAGATTCCTTAAATAAATAAAGTATAGATGAAGTTTTAATATTATTTCTCCTCGAGAAAACGATAAACAAATTCCAAAAACTTTCTATAAACGTCCACAATGCATTTAAAATTTAATATTTAATGGCGTTCATTATGACTAACGCATACTCACTCTCCTTTTCACTCTTTGTCTCTTTGTTGTTAGTTTGAAAAGTAATTTACTCAAACTCACTACAGCGGAACGTCATTTCCTTGGATGACGGTTATTTGGGATCAAATTATGCAAATATTACGCCAAAGAAAATATTGTATTATATAAGTACTACCGTGAAATCTCTTAATAATGGACACTTTTCGGGATAAAAAATATGGCCGTTATTAAGAGGGGTCCGTTATTTGGAAACATATATATTTTTTAAACCATACTTCTTGATCACAGTTCTATATATATGAACCTATATACTGTGAATATTAACTAAACTAATCTTATCACTGCATTGTGTACTATTGTATGTAAGCGTATAACCCGAATGGGTAGTAAGACGCGGTGCTAATTATTATTATTATATTGTATGTAGGATGATGACTAATAAATATTGTACGTAGCTTAATGTACAAATTGCATAACACACAGAACAATAAACAAATGAAATTAAAAGGGCTTTTGTACTGTATTATGTGGGCACGAGCACAGATTAAACTACTGGAACAACCCCCCTCCCCTCCCACTAATGACTTGGAAAGGGTAGGAGCTTAGACCTAGAAGTACTGTAGTTAATTTTACTAGGCTATTTTAGAAACTTTTACTAGAGGGGGAAGGCGGAACTGCTCTCACTTCGCGCGAGACAATGGCACTCCTGACATTCCTACAGTCAAATATTCTACATGGACGAATGTTTACAGTTTTTATATACTGCTTAAAGATTTGTATGCATATATCTGTTATCTAAAAAGTGTTCGTTGACGTGTTTGAGAGAGCCCATGATTGGGAAGTTATTCATCTTTAAAAGCCAATATTATTTTGCCAAGGAAATTCAAACTCCCGTTCGTTAAGAAATATTTCCTTGTACACATATCTAAAATAAAATAATTACAGCCTCACCAATAGTAATGGGTCTAAAAGGGGGTGGAAGGTTTTGGTAACGTGAGAAAAGGTCCATGTTTTTTGTATTTTTTGTAGCAAAGCTTTTTTTTTTTGCCAAAATAAATTAAATATTTCTCCAGTATAAACATAGTTTAATTTTCTTCCCTTGGTGTTATCAACAGTTGTTGAATATCTGTCATGAGCATATCAGAACTAGATGAGAAAATTTTTAAATTAAGAAAAATGTTATGATTAAATTCCACAACACCCTTGACTGTTATTATAAAACTATTGATTTTACCATGGGAAGAATTTAAACTCTATACATTTCTACTGGAGAATAATTTGATTTATTTTGGCCAAAAATAATTTTATATATAAACAAAAGAACACTCACTTTTTCTAGATTTCCTTGCACACACAATTAACCACCCCAGTAGGTACGCGGTCTAAATATCAAGCTCTTCTAGTCTGGTTGCACCAGTAACGGGGAGGTCAGGGATTATATCCCGGCCGGATGTATTAAGTTTTTTCCCTAAACGATTTTTCTCTCTACCTCCACAAAATAAACATAAGCTACTCATAACAATTTGTATTCTACTAGATCTCTGATTGAAAATAATGTTTAAAAAACACAAAGTTTAAGTATGAACAAGCGTAATTTGTAATGTTTGAAAATTACAAATATTGCCAGCAAAAAAGTTATATTAATAAAAATAAGGAGGCGTATAATCAAGAGAGACATATTCTCTTTTCGAAAATGTTTTTAAATATTGTTATAGTTTTATTACATTCAAAGGTTTTCAATTATTTAGAAAATACAATCGGAAAAACATTATATTGTGTATTATAGTTCAAAGATAATTTTCAAAAATTGGCTTTGAGTAAACTACCCTTAATTATATTTTCTTCATAAAATAAATACATCATCCTGTTAATCACAATCATTTCATAGATACATTTTAAACCAAACTGTTCCAATATTGTTAACAAATTAAATTTACAAACAAAAAAAATTTGTAGATTATTCTAAAATTATTTTTTATTTATAAAAGTAAAAAAGTATTCTTATTAATCATGAAAAACTATTCTTAGATTCCCATTTTGAATTCAATATTAAAGGTAAATTTCCATAAAATTCAAATTTTATATAATTTGTTGAAAGTAAACTACCCTTAAATTAATCTATTTTAGATAAACAGTATGTATAAATTATTATCCCTCGATACCAACTTTGAGCCAAATTATTAGAATAATTTTCGAAAAAATCAGTCATATTTAACTTATATTGATTAATTATTAAAAGAAAATCAATACAGCTATTATATAAGACAAATCAACTTAACAGATACCCAGTTTTAACGAAATAGCTAAAGGCGTTTTTTAAAAATAATTCAACTTAAAAAACCATCAGTAAAATCCCCATAACTGAGTTTTCCCCTCAAAACAAGTTTACAAGTTTAATCGAATGCTACCATCGAACACTCCCCAGATATACATTTTAGCAAAAGTAGTTATAGTTATTTCAAAAATAATTTTCAAACATCACCCATCACTCTACTATACCAGTAGTATACTAACAGTTGGTGCATACTCAACAGATGTCACATTAACTGATTGAACAGGGTCAGCGCCGCTCCTGGTGTCTGTCAACCACGTCATTTTGCTAGTGCCAGTAACATCATCACTGAAGGTAGTATTTCAGCGAGGCTCACTTGACCGTACGGTGGCCGACACATCTTGTGTACAGTTCCCTGCCACGTCTCTGGCAGGAGAGCACTTAAAACACTTAGTATCATTGGTGGACAAATATACTCGCCATGGCATATTACCTATCGTCATATTAATATGGAATGGAGGTGAGTCTTCCCTGTTAGGGATAATAAAACAATACGTTTAAAAGATATAGACGTGGGGAAAAAAGTGGTAATCTAGAGCTGATCATAATTTCCCTCATCTGACTTAAGATTTCCCCATATTTTGACATGTTCGTTAACAACCAATCATTTGTAATATCTTTTATGACATTAGACATCACTTTTTAGTGGATGACATAGAAAATCTTCTAGTTGGGACAACTTAATCTTCTATGGACATTTCCCCATCGTCTAACATTTTATTAAAACTCCTTTCATTTGCCATAAATAAACACACTTTTCCACCATGCATAAGGAATATTATGTTGTTCTAAAATATTACCCACACTGACCAAATAATCATCCAACACTTTACCGGGAACAATAGTGTCCAAAACAATTGCCATTTTGCGGTTGAGCATGTTCGATTATATTCAATGTCGTCCAGGTTCGAACCCGGTACACTTGAGTGACCTCCACTCATGTCGAAGATAACACAACACAATACATCAAAGTTCGCTAGTAAATAGATACACACATAATATACTCGAGGCTAATTATAACATAAAATTCACAGTGTAGCACACAAATTTAACTGAGCGACGCTCCACACACGTCACCTTGCTACAAGAGCAGACAGACAGACAGACAGACATATTAGGACACAAATAATGGTAAGATCCAGTTTTTTGGTTTTGTGTTCAAATAAAACGTAAAATTCGTCATAATTTCTAGATAAATTTTCACGATCACTAATAATTTATCTTGATATGAGAAGGTAAAAATACAATTTGGTTTACGTTTAAATCTAAAACATTTTATAGATCACTGATTTTTGTAAGAATATGTATGAATAGCTTTAAGAGTGTAGGCCTACTATATAACTCATAAGATGACATTTATATAACTATATCATAATTACAAATACATAAAAATATTATCAACATATTTAATATATTAATATAACCTAATATTTTGGGAATCTATTAATAAATATACTGCGGGTCCGGGGTTCAATCCTCGGTCCTAGAACAGATTTGTCCGATTGTCAAACCCTTCCTTCACCGCTGACAAGAAGTGTATTAATCACAACTTGTGAATGTGTGGAATGCCAGGCCTCCACCGTGGTTCGGATTCCACGTTAAACTGTAGGTCCTCCATTTCATCTCATAATCACCCTATCACTACACATTAGCATAAGTGCGTATAACCCGAACGGATAGTAAGAAGCTGTGCTAAAAAAAACTCATAATTAATAAATACATTTTGGAAGTATTAAGTAGGGTTCAAGGGGTAGACAGAAGGATAAAAAGTAATGATATGTATTTTTTTAAAGTATTTTTTTAAAGCTTGGTGGTGTTTCAACTAATAGATTTGATGAACCTAGTAGATTTAATACTTATTTTATGTTTAAGAAAATACTTAATAGTATAAACATATTTTATAGATTACACATGCTTAATTTTTTTTATTGATTATTGTTTTAAAACATTTACATGACTTACATTTGAAAGTGAAATGAATATTTCTTATCATATAAAAGATTTATTAGTACCAAGTCCTACTATTTGTTCAGGTTATATGCATGTGTACTAGTTACACTAATACTTTAGAGATTTTGAAAGTTTAATCTACGCAAAATGCACCCGAATTTGCGTGAAATGAGAGTGGAAAACCATTTAGGGAAACTATCCTCAGTGCACCCGACCGGGACCGAACCCCAATCTCCCTGTCTTTGGCAGTCTAGTCCAACACGAGAATAGAGCGTTAGACCACGCGGACACTAAAGAGGGTCTACAAGTATTTTGATCGAGTAAATAGAAAAGCTATTATATTTGTTAAGTACTGTTATATCCACAGCTAAATGTCATGTTTTTTAATTTAAATTTTAAAATTATAACTGGACACTGGAAAAGAACCCGGTACCTTTGGTTTATTACACCAATGTTAATATCATTGAGCTATCCAGAAGTCACCCCATACCTAGAGTAATTCTTCACTCAAGTTTTAAGTCAGAGTCTGTGATGGACGTGAGGAAATCGTCAGCTACGTATGAGAAATCAATCAAGATCACAATATATCAGATAAAGCAGTCAGCTTCGACTCGGTAGGGCTTATGCTGCAAAATATACAATGACAAATGTACAAATGCATATATCGTGATGGATTAAATATAGGTCTATAAGCTATTATATATATTAAGTAAGATTATGGCTGCATCTAAAAATTATCATATTTTTAAAGATATACAAGTATTTTATTAATTGCTGGCATTTACAATAGTTACCTGTGTTGATAACTAAAACATTTAATTTGTTACTGTGTTATTTGAAGCTAATTATTGTACTTTTGGACGCAGGTGACCCACATTCTAAATTAGTCCTATTAATCCATGAGTTAATATATATGTGGGAACGAATGCACGTATGAATGCACACATATGTAATTAATCTACATTATAAAACCAAATGGATTAGGTAAATTACATGTTAATGTGTCGATTTAAATTTTGTTTTTCGCAAATGCACATTAATTTTTTTTTGCGATAGCAGAATAATCAAGGCTACATATAAAATAATGAACAATTGTGTAGGATACATGAATTAAAAGTTAAAATATTACATATCAAGGATGCCATGGTATAAAAAATGAACAAATAATTTGATTTTCTCAGTCAGTAATGTGTCTGCCTACTGAATTAAGGATTCCATGTTTGATTCCTGGCATAGCATATACATTTATCATACATGCTATTTTAGAGTTTCAAGTTTCACAGTAATGTATTAATGCAAGGCCGTCTTTAGGTACAGGCCGGAAGACTGAAGTTTGGCAACACTGCGTTGAGGCCGGTCGACAACACAACCATGTGCAGTATTATATTGCTTATTTAGTTGTTTGTTTTAATGGGTGTGATGTTTGTTTCTCAAGTAATTTACTTGGTTTAAAATTTTTAGTTGTTCACTCTTTTATTGCAATGTTTTTGATCATATCGCAAAACATACAATGTATTCAAATTTTTTAGATGTTATTAGTGATATTCAACTAACAGCTGACATGATTCTAGAATCCTCGGTTTTGTACATTTGTGGAGATTCTTGCTACAAATTGTCTGTCCGTTTAGAATGCAGTTGTTGCTTTGATTTGTTGGTTGGGAATCACACAGATGCTAACTATTTCAATGATCTAATACCAGAGGAGGACCAATTGGTCTATTAACAACAATTTTGTGGATTGGAGTTAATGGACAAAAGCCTACAACAATGAAAATTGTATGGATAAAAAAGTTTGAAAATAAGTTTCTTCAACCCAAAAATCAGAAGCAACTTTTCTGTGCACCCACTTCGGTGACCACGAGGCCTAAGGCGCTAATCTCACAGTAGACTAGAGTGCCGATGACGGGGAACAAGAAGTTCAAATCTAAGTCAAGTTTATTGAAGTTTTTTTCAAAATGTTTTTACACTCTCCCTCCATGCAAATGCGGACACTTATCTTATAAATATAACCTTCCTCATTCTTAAAACCACTAGTGTTATTAGTACATAAACGTATAATCTGAACGGATAGTAAGACGCAGTGCAATAAAAAAAATTCTGTGTTTGACCTATGAATACATTTGTAAAATAAATAACACCCCTAATTTAATAAAATATTTGCTAAAGAGCTAGACCTGGACATGTAAATAATTAAACCCAGGATTTTTGGATTAGTGCAACAATGAATTTTCTTTCTAGGCTTCAAGCCAGTGTCCTTTTGTAATTTTTATCATAATATTCTAATCGCGTTTGTAAACGGTACATAATCTTTAATTAGCAAATTTATTTTAAAATTACCATGTACATGTTTATTTGTTTTGTTTCTTAACCTCTGAATTATTTTTTTCTAATGACATACGTAAAATATTTTTGGTATCGTTCAAAGTGACATCAATTTTTAAATAAGAAAACTGTAAATATTCACAGGATTCTTCATAAGAACCAGCAGATTTATACAAGCTGAGTTGCCATTTAAATGTTTCACTACTTTAAGCAGTTAAAAATAATTAGACAATTAATAAATAATTTCAACAAACTTTTGAAATAATAAGTGCTATCATTGCTTAAACTTATTTAAGAAATTACATTATTCTGTTTCACCTAATGGTACTATCCTATTTTTGCGAGTTTAATAAACAAAATAATTCCATTACATATAAGAGCTTCGTGATTTTAGGACACCAATATTTAAAATCCGATTAACTTTCTAACCTTATTCTCTCATATACACATTAAATTTATCTGTTTGAAAATTTTTAATGAAATACTAAACAAAATTATTGTCCCAATAGTTTGGTTTTAATATATTTTTTTTAAAACTCAGATGTATTTTTTTTAAAACTTTGTATACACAACCTATAAGAAATTAAGACTTTCAAAGTAGATTTTTTTTTCATTTGAGCTTCCGTCAGCTTTTTCACAGTAAGGAGAAAAGTGAGGGCTAAGCTGGTATGTATGGAAAAAAAAAAATAGAGGGTAAAATCCAAGCATTAGTGTGGCAGTAAGCCGTAGTGTTTTATCGTTGGGGATTTTGGGCCTCTTTTGGCCCTCCTTTAAACCTCTCTCTCTCTTTTTTTTTACTTCCTCACTTTCTCTCTCTCTCTCTCTCTCTCGGTTTAATTCCTGTGGCAGGAATCAAGGATTAGCCTGCAAGAGGGTCTAGAGAGTCCTGGGGAGATAGGTAGGCCCTGTTATCGAACTTCCACCCCTCCTCCTCCCTCTCTCTCTTACCTCCTCCTCTCTATAGTTCCTCCTGGAACACAATAGGAGGGTATAGGGGTGGAGAGGAGGTTACTGGAACAGTAACAGCTTGCCTGGAGGCGTTCCAGAACACTGACTAAATTGACTGTAGGATAAGGTCTTCATTCCACTGGAGCTACCGTCGCTAAGGAGACTGCGGTAACTTACCACTTCAAAGTGAGGGGGGGGGGGGGGAGGGGAGGAAAGTTTGCACACTTTGTCGAGGGTGCACGATTCCTCGTGTATAATATATGATTGTTGAGGTGTCTCACAAGCCATTAATGCCAAGGTGTTGTATGCGGAGAGGTTTTTGAAGAAGTCTTGGTGATGGGAAATCAGACGCGAAAGAAGCCAAATTTAGTGACTTCAGGTAATAAGCCTCGTATATATCCATCCAGTATTAATCGTCATATGTCTCCATCCAGGATTGAACCTCTGACGTTTCTATTCAAGACTAAACCTCCAACGTCTCCGTTCAAGATTAAATCTTGAACGTTTCCGTCCGGGATTGATCCTTCTTTATCGCTATTCGGGAATAAGACTCTGATATTTACGTTCAGGATTATCCTCCCAACGTCTCCTTAAAGGATGAATCCCATAATGTTCCCCATGATGGATTAAACCTCTAACGTCCCTATCTGAGATTAATCCTCTGATGTCTCAATTTTTATTGAATCTCCAATGTCTCCGTCCGAGATTAATCTTCTGACATCTTCACCCAGGATTATTCTTTCAATACCTTCATTTTAGATTAGATCCCTGACATCTCCATTCAAGATCAAACCTCTGATGCCTCCTTCGGTTAAATACCCCAATATCTTCATTCGGGGATCAAACCTCCACCCATTCAGTTCAGTATTAAGCCTCCAACCGTCTTCGTAAATTTTTATAGTGTAAATTCTGAGTATAGTTCGTAAACAATTCGGCTACCTACGTGGGTAAGAATCTATCGGAATAATATATATATATATATATGTATGTATGTATGTATGTATAGTAAAATAAATAAGATAAACAACAGAAATTTAAAAAAAAAGTATCTAAGTGTACAGTAATGTACCTCAATGAACTAGGTCTATGGAAAGTTGTGTGATTCAAATAAACATATAAGATTTTATTAATTTTTTTATAGAATAATACAAAATTTTAATTTTTAATTTACATTCTTCAATAAACCTAAAAATCCTTATAAAAATAATATGTAAGATAAAAGAATTCAAAATAAATGTAAACTCAACATAATTAATTATTCAGTACGTATAGTTAGATTATTTATTTGACTAATAACTAAAGCTTATGTTTTGTATGGCAGCGAACTGACGCTAAATTGATAGCTCTTACGAGCGTTAGTTTGTCAAGAAGACTCGACGAAAGTTTTAATCAGTTTACACGAATAGATTATTGATCCGTGGAGGGTTTTTTATTGTTTAAAGAGAAGAGCTGACATTAACTTGAAGGGAATGAAATGTTTCTGAATTGACAACGGAGATAGAATACTCCTTTTACTTTCTCACAACCTCTTTAGAGAAAGAAAGTATTACGATAGTAAAAAGAAACTAGAAATTTTTTTTTCTTCTTATTTTGTCGACGTATCATGACTCCCTAAAATAGATATTTTTTAAAATTCTTTATTTCTGTTTGTTACTTGGACTAAAACCGAAACCATTTTATCGATCAAGCTAAAGCTTGGTATCTAGATTTTTTATAAGTTTCTCCAGAGGGAAGAATTATTTATATAACCCTAAGATGTACAGGTGTCATTTTTCGATTTAAAGAATATGATATTTAGATGCAGCTGTAATAGTAGCTATACCTCAGTTTTAGCTTCTGGGGTGCTGACTGACAGCTCACAGCTGACTTCTGACAGCTTTGAAAAGCTACCAGACCAAATTATATATCCCTACGCCGATACATATGATCTGCAAAAAACATGTCTTTAGCAGTTGTCACTTCTGACAGTCAAAATTTAGGTACATACCTAAATGTTGACTGTCAGAAGTCAGCTGTGAACTGTCAGTCAGCACCAAAGAAGCCACGGAGCTACTGTATCAAAAATAATATCTTGGGTATTCAATCCATAATGATTTGCGCAGTCGCACAGTTGTTACTGTACATTTAGCAGCACAAAGCCCTACCGAATTAAAGGTGGCTGCGTTATCTGATAACTCGTGATATTAATTGATCACTCTTATGTAGCTGACGATTTCCGCACGTCCATCACAGATTCTGCCTTGAAATATGAATGAAGAATGACCCTGGGCACAAAACAATTCTTGGACAGCTCAGTGGTAAGAACATTATCGTCCTAAACTGGGTTCAATTCCCGTGTCCAGGTGTAATTTGTCAATTTAAAGAATACCTAAATTTAAAGGTAGTTTACTTAAGGGCAAAAAAGAAAAAATAGGATTTCTCAAATTCTGGTTCAAATTATTGTGAATTGAATTCATATCCAGGCATTGTTTAATATTACCAAAAAAACAAAAGGCGCATTTAATTTTCCCATGAAAATAAATCTGAGGGTAGTTTAAATTGGTGGAAATTTCCAGTTTGATCAGATACCCGTAATTCTTTTGATTATAAAGTTGTAAGATTTTTAAAAATAAACAAATATTTAATGAAAGAATATTATTTTATAAAATCCAAACTTTCGAGTTATTAGCAAATAAAAATGTAATAGAGCTTCGGGAAATGGGGAGTTGACAAAACAACCACTAGGTTTATATAAAATTTTATATTATTTCATTTCACATATTTCACGAATTAAAAGTATAATTTAGATAAAGGAGCGAAAAATTATGTTTGTAACACCCTCAGTACACCCGATGTAGAGTCGAACGCCGATCTCTCAGTGATCGGCAATCCAGTATATTGCAAGTAGGACGTCTTAGACCATGCGAGCATCGGAATTTGTCCAAGTTCTTGAATTGCAACGAATTTGCTGCCTATATGAAATTACAGTAAAACCTTGGATTGCGAGCATAATTCGTTTCGTAAACGTGTTCGTAATACAAAGCACTCGTATATCAAAGCGAATTTCCCCCATAAGAAATAATGGAAACTCAGATGATTCGTTCCACAACTCAAAAATATTTAATCTGAAAATGATTAATACCTTTTTTATTTTCGTTATTTAAATGTAACTGTACTGTAATCAAATTTATTTATTAAATTTAATGGTGGCTGGTGTGAGGTAGACGAGAGGGAGGAGAGAAGGAGGTGGGTTATTGTTTAGGACGACTTTCACTGTCACTAACGGAATCACTGCTATATGTTGGATCACTGGAATATTTTTCTTTTTGTGCGACTTTAACAAAGAACCTATCCAATGACACTGCTCGGCAGACAAAGCGTAACCATAGTACTACTCGTATTGCAATATATCGCTCGTTTATCAAGTTAAAATTTTTTGAAAATTTTGGCTCGTCTTACAAAATACTCGCAGACCAAGTTACTCGCAATCCAAGGTTTTACTGTATTTCTTATCCTTCACGTATTGATATTTAGTGTAAAATTATTTATCACTAAGGCCAGGACTGTGATGAAATGAAATGGCCACTAAATCACCCATATAATGACAAACAAATTCTAAACAACAGCTTTAAATTTACAAATAAAAATCTATAAATTTAACCAAAACTCCTAATGAATTAAAATTACCATATCATACAAGACTCTACAAGTGGAAACTAAAAAATATTATTCAATGAAAGCTCTTTAACAACTAAACCACTTCTTTCTGCTAAATATAATACTGATTTACAAATATATGTTTCAGAAAAATAACTATCCCCCCCCCCCAAAGCAGCCCTTTCAATTTTAGTTGCAGTGTCTCACCAGGAATATGTATTTTACAACCATACAAGCAAAGCCAATACAAAGCTCATTGCCTACATTATCTTCTCATTCCAGCAACTCTGTGATTTAAAAAAAATATTTTAAGAATATTCAAGCATTTGTAAAATATCGATGGTATTAAAACTGTAATTATTAAATAAAATAGGCTAAAACTGCTTTAAAAAGACCTAAATACCGTTCAAAAATGCCTACGACTGAGGCAGACCAAGAAAATATAGCCTTTAACACAATTTATGTACGCATGGTCATTGTCTGTGATAAACCAAAATAAATGGTACGGGGTACCGAAAAGAATTTTTCTCTCTTTAATATTAAAATAGAAACATTAACTAAAAGCTCGTAAAATTTGTGAAACTAGGTAATATACATTGTTGCAGAAACACTCCACCAGAGAGCATAAATGTAAAATTATATAATGTTACAGAAATATGAGAAAATAGGGGTATCTCTGTCCCCCAAAGAGCTTAACAATAAATTTCATATTTCAAAGTACGATATAAAAAAAATATATATTTGCTAATAGATCAAAATATTGGTTTAGTAAAAAGAAATATTCCAAATTAAAATATTTTCATTTCTGATAGTTGTACAACAACTTTAAAAGGTTAGGTTATTTCGTGTCTCAAATAGCTGCCGATATATGCTAAATTAGAAAATTAATCTTCTTTGAAGTGACCCGCCTCGGTGGCGTAGTTGGCCAACGCGCTAGTCGTGTTGAGCTCGACCGCTGAGGACGGGGAGATTGAGGTTAGAATCTTGGTTGGGTGAACTGAGGGGGGGTTTATTCCTAAATGGTTTTCCACTCTCCCTCCACGCAAATGCGGGTTCACTTACTCTAAATTCAACTCTCCCAATTCCTAATCCATTAGCGTAAATAGTACTTATCGTATAACCCGAACGGGTAGTAAGACGTGGTGCTAAATATTATATTATTATTCTTTGAAGTGCCCTTATAGTTATTTTTTTTGTAAAACAAAATATGCTATTTTGTTTGTAGTGTTAAACAGTGTCTAGATACAAAATGTAATAAGAAATCGTTGGATTGGTTGCTAAAAAGATCAATTTTATCTCTTTTCCCCCTCCAGTAAATAACCATTAAATTTAGGAATTAAATTGCCAAAGCTATTATATTTGTTATAGTGAAGATTTACTCACATCTAAATATATTCTGAAAATTGAAAGATGACACCTGTACACGGGAATCGAACCCGGAACCTTCGGTATTTCCACACGTTCATCATAGACTCTGCCTTAGAAGAATGACTCTGGGCACGGGACGATTCCTGGATATATCAGTGGTAGAGCATTGGCGTACTAAGCCAATGGTCCTGGGTTAGATTTCCATGTCCAGGTGTCATTTTTTAATTTTCAGAATATGATTAAATTTTGGGTTTGAAATATAATTCCAAAAATTGTCCTGGATAGCCTTATAAAAACCCTAAGTACCAAGTGTTAGCCCAATTAGTAAAACTGTTTTTGGCTCTAGGCTGAGATATAAATAGACAAAGAGACAGACTACATCGCGAAAACCACTTTCTCAGTTTTAGGGGCTATAAAACGTCAACATCTAATAAAATATTGAGATAGATTTTTTTACGATCACAATACTTCTCTTTTCGAAGAGTTGAGATACAGTAAAAGCTTGTCACGTGAATAAAATTGAAGGACCACAACGAATTTACTTGTTCATGTAGCTGTATCTCTATTTGAAGCCAAGCCACATGGGTGGACCAGTAGATTAAACGTCAGAATCATCTAATCTGGTTCGCTGGTGACGGAGATTATCTGAATCAAATCCCGCACGAGGTTTATTGAATTTATTTTTCCTAAACGGTTTCTTCCACGCAAATGTGGGTATATTTACTATGCATTTCACCTCGAACTTCTTTAATTTATTAGAGTAAGTAAATGCGTGTGGCCCGGACGGGTAGTAATACAGGGAGAAAACAATATTTTTGAAGATCTATCAACCGATGAAATTATGAAGTATGTTCTATTTATTGGCAATGAAGCTTTTATGGATCCATCTTCTAGTTTGAAATTGAATATTATATTTGAAACTAAATTCTTTTCAAATAATAAATAACTTATTTATAGCATCTTTAAATTCTACCAGTTCTATTTTTTTTATCAGACTGTCAAACTGGTATGTTATTATAACTGCGTCTTATACTCTGAGCATGTAAGTGCTACGGGAATGTATTCTTTGATCGAATCAACAGGTGGCTTGGATGTATTCACCAATAAACAAGGTTTAAAGGCGACCCAATCGGAACGTTCTGGAGGTCCTCTTTTATTCATGCACCTTATAGATAATAGTACAATATATCAAAATTGACTGTTGAAAGTTACATGGCATGACGTATGAATACATGAAAGAAGATCTAGTACAACTTTCTAGCTGTCGGATTATCATTCGTATTAAAATGTTACTGTTATATTAGGCCTATAAAGCAAAAACAGATGTTTGTGATTAAAATAAATACATAGAAGCTCAATTGTTTAAATTATGTAACATTTTAGTAAAAACTAATTACGATTTTCATGGAAAAAAAGGTAAAGGGCATTTCTAGTATTATATAGCTTTAAACTAAAAGTGAACATGAACATATTTTTATAATCTATTACATTTTATCAATTAATTAACTCACCAGAATTTATTTTAATAGACGTGGGTATATAAACAGTATTATTAATATAATTATTTGTCTTTGAAACTGGATTTAAAATATGTATCAGAAATACTAGCCATACAGTCTATTTTATTACGTCATACTTAAATTGTATTTTATTATTTTTAAATAAAATAATCCTTTGGGTACTACAAACTGTTTTAATGTATTTTTTTATTTAGAATTATTCATTTTGGTTTTGTTGCATCCCAGTTGTACCAGCTATTTTCAAAAATCAATTTTAGTTTCTAGAACGTTGGACGGTGGTTTATTTACTAGGGTCTTAGTTGCTTAAGTATAAAAATATTAATAAATAATACATGCAATGTCGTTAATAAAACAGTTTATTTTTTTCAAAATACAAACTCTTTCCAACTTTTATATCTAATGAACTACCAATGATGAATCTTTATAACACTCACTTTATATCAGAAACAACATTAATTTATATTGGTTTGTGCTATTAATTGGAGTTTGGAACTAAGAACTGAAATAATAGAATCGGCCTCAAAACTGATTAACTTTGGAACAAATATATCATTATTATTATTTGATAATACAAGTAACCATTCCAAATTATATTTACCACCTAAAATATTCGGCTTATGCATTTCATATCCATGAGGGGAAAATGCGTGTTGTATTGATTGATAAATATTCATCAACGGAGGTTGTTTTGTTTTTGTAATGAAAAGTTCAAAAGTAAAAAAACTCACGATAAAAACAATCCAAACATGTTTTCTAATTGGTTTTGTCTCATTTTGCCTTGCAGGGAGTCGTGATGACATTCCAATTTGTATTTAAAGTGAAACATTGACTCATTCCATTGATAACGTCTTTGTGTGTTCGTTTGATTGCTTTGATTAAAAATAAACTGAGTGTCGATTATACATATGTTTTATCTAATTATCATTAAAAATAGGATCACTTTAATTTGATTACCTTAGAAACTCTGGGTAATCATAGTATTAATCACTGGAAAATAGTTAATATTTGGCTATTTTTGGATATTTTACTAGGTTCTATTTTAAAACTAGATTAACGTAGTATGTGCTTGACTTGGGTTACGCTTTATATAAATATGATTTAAAAACTTACCAATGCCAGTGGAGTAGAGGACAAAGTGAAAGGCTCGTATAATTTGTTCAGGTGTGACAGGGAGGTCCAGTTTAGGAAACCCAGTTGGGTGCATTTTACTATATGGTTTTCTACCCTCCCCCTACGCATTAGAGGATATGTTTTCTTTAAATTCTACCTTATACTCCAGTAGTGTAATTAAATACGTGTATCTCGTAAGGGTATTTAGAGGTGGGGGTAAAATAAAATTTTATTACTAAAAAATAAATTTATGGTACAGAACAATAGCCTTTTTGCTAACTTTATAGAACTTCTAATTTATCTAATAGTAAATACAAATTATTGGCTCATACTAGTAGGTAAAAATAGGAGAAAAAAACACATTTATAATCATTTTACCTGTTTGAACATAAAACAGTATTAAAATGAGACAAATTTAAAATATACACAGCATTTATCATTATAAAGAAACTTTCCCTCCGTGCCAAGAAATGAAATGGTTCATTAAAGTTATGTTGTGGTATTTTTGGACACCTCTTATTTATATTATTACTTTGAACTGTAAAACGTGATTAAATATAGGTTATTCCAAATATATATCTCATTTTTTTGAGAATCTCTTCTGGATATTTATTTTAAGGAAAACAGCAGTAGTTTTAAACCTTTGTTATTTTTAATAAATTAGGCCCTCATTTAGAGTATAGAATACTGAATGAATATGTTCAATATTAAAAAGAGTTAAGGATAACACATACCTATACCTTTAAAGAAGCCCCTAATTGTTATTTGGGAACAATTTATTAAATATATTTGAAAAGTTCTGTTCTATCTGATCCGATAGACATTTGATACTTAGTGCCAAAATCTCTTAAAGTTTTAAAATATCTCAACGTAAAATGAGATAAAAGAGCTAGATCACATATATTAATCATCACATTTAAAAAAAATTAAATAATGTTTTTGGTCTGAATCGAGGCCAAGATAATACATAATTAGGTTGACGCAATGCCAATGAGCTAAGATGCTAGACCTCCAAAACTGACTGTAGTTCAATTTTCATTAATAGGGTTGTATCCGATGGCTAAAAAGGTTACTAGATCACCTTCATGAATCCATACGTCAAGTCATGCATGCTATCTATAACTGTCACCTTTGATGTATATTATTAGTACCTATAACATATCACTAATGAAAGAGTATCTATGTTGACAAAAAAAATCGTATGGCAAAATCCTATTATTTACGAGTTAAATGTATACCTATTTTAAAAAAGGGTTGAATCCTATTTTAACTTGAATTCCAAATCTAAAGTTTTCTTTCTAATCTAAATTCGAATCCTCAAATCTTTAAAAATGTACCATTTTAGTAAGAGTTAACATATTTAAAATTGAACCTAAAAGAAGTGTTTAAGTCTTGGTGCCACTCACAAATGATATTTTAGTATATTATGTCTTTTTCATCATAAACAACAAAGTGTACATTTTTAAATTAAATTTGGTATTATATTAGCACTATTTTGTGATATTCTTACTTTATCGACCACACAAGTATACATAATTCATGTTATCAATTGTTTAAAATTGGTTAATTGAAGTTAAGTTGGCCATTATTGTATTCTAGATAGTCTTTTTTAAGATATTATATATTTAGAATTTCTCGAATACCATGGGATTCTAAGGATTCTATGAATCAAGGATACAAAAATCGCATATCTAGTATATTTAAAAAAAATTAAAAGCACCAAAATATTCTTTATAAATTTAGATATCTCCAAAATTTAAGAAATTGCAAAGTACCAAGTGAGACTGTGTTGCATACATAAAATCCCTACCAAGGATTAAATATATCAAGTGCCACTGCTATGAGCTTAATTCAAAATCCAATGAGATCTGGAATATTAAACATTTTTATCACCACTGTCAGCAAATGCACTTAATAAAAATAAAACATAATTGATCAATACACATGGCAGACCATCATATGCCTTTATGAGCTATGGTAACACGCCTCAGTTGTGTTTTCATTACATAAACAAAGTCCATCCATGCGATGAAAATAATTACACCGCGTCGAAAATCCCAATTAATTTCCTAATGCCCAGGAATCAACGTTCCCGACTCATTAGTGTTTTCAAACATGTTTGTTCATTAGTAAAACAGTTAATGTAAATATTTGCTTGCTTTCAAATGCACATGACATAATAACATAAACTATAGGTAAATTGAGGTATTGTGGCTGATAATTCAATGTGTGAATTACATTACACTTATTATTACATTTATTAAACTACATGGGTATTTTTAGACTCCTCGCATTGATATCTGAAAATTAAATAACTTAATAAACACTTGCATTCTAATTTTTTTTAAATAAATGCACTAAAAATAATATCATAAACAATTCGAAATTATGCTCACACATTCTTCTTAAATAGTTGGTGAAAAGATTATTTTTAACTCTAGGTCTTTAATGGTCACGTTATATAAAATATTAAGTTGTCGATTTAATGATTATAATATGATTCTTGACATAATTGTGTTTTAAATATTTTAAAAATGTTTAAAATTACGTATAAGCTTACTATAACATTTTACCTAGGAATAATTAAATTCTTCTACAGTAGATAGCTTACTATTTAACTTTTGAGCTATTTTTAAATTTTCAGTTAATACTTGTTTAATATTATACAATTTTATAAGCTATATCTAGTCTTTCAGATTTTTGGCTTCCATGGATAAAGAGGATGCATTTATTAAATGAAAATACTCAAACTTAAGGATGTTATGAAAGTCAACTTTTAGATTTTTATAAGAGGTATTTTACTAAAGAATTGTAATAAAATTATTACAGCAAGCACGTTAGATTTAATAGATAAATAATTATATTATTTGCTCCACATTTAATAAATAAATGCAAGAAATATATATTTGATAAGAGTTCCTTCCTTACTATAATTTAGCCATAAACAAATATGTCTGCAGAAAGGCAAAAACACTAATAAACACATTTTTATCAGATATTAAGGATTATTAAAAGCTTGCCAAAAAATCATAGAGAAAGTCGCTTGAATCCTTTTTGGTGTTGAAAGCACTATATTATAATGATTCATAGTTTATTTAAATTACAGTTTAAGAAATATACAGCACTTAATGTGTGTTTATAACCTGAACAAACCAAAAAAATTAAAACAAATAACAAAGATACGTTCTATAATTATTAAAGTGTCGACAACGAACACGATATCTTGTGTTTTAATTTACGCAAATAAATAAATACTACAATTTAAGGGCTTGCCTACCTGTGACGTAACGACTGGTCAAGAGAGGATTTCCCATGTTAATGCATTTACTCAGCGAGTTTTAGAGATACAACGTTGAAACAAAACCCATAAATTCTCAATAATTCTAAAAATATTCCTACAATGTCAAATTTTTTTATCTTTAAGTAGTTTTTTTAAAAGTAATTTTTATAAATCCTCTACAATTATGCTATTTGGCTTATCCACGAAAATGAGATGTAGAAATATTCCAGCCAGGATGTAGACCAAAAATGTCCACGGTAGCATATGTCTATCTAGAATAGGATACAATAAAAAGGGAAATTTAAAAAGCAATCAATGTTTTCAAGGCACAAATATTAAAGTGACTGTGTAAACTCGTCAGAGGAAGAGGGAAAGGAGTATCAGCACATAGACATGATCCATCTCAGTGTGAATTTCTCATTTTCTTCCCTTCTTTTTTATTTTGTATATTATATTATATCATTTATATTTTGTATATCATCTAAGTGCGCGTGATTATAATACTTAGACTGCTTAGGTGTGTCAAGTTAAGATGCAACCCGCTTCATAAAATAGCTTCGAAATCTCCAAGTAGGCATCGTCGTTAGTAAATATTTATCAGTTCAAATATGAATAAGTAAATAGAATATCAATTTTTACTAAATTCAATAAAAACTATATTTTCAATGCTTACTATATATATTTAATCATCACTTTGAAATGAAAAAAGCTTGAATGAAGAAAATTCATTTAACTCTAAAATTCGATTAACATATAAACAGTAAGTTGTTGAATATCTGTCATGAGCATAGCGGCATTAGATAATATTTTTTTTTAAATAAAGAAAAAAGATGTCTTTAAATTACAGAACACCCATGACACACATTCTACTACTGTTGTTATCACCATATGAAGAAAATTATATTATATGTTTTTACTGGATCAATATTTTATTTATTTGGCCAAAAATGTTTTGATATTAAAACTTCAAAAACATTCCCTCTTAACTTGCGTGTAACTACACTCCCACCTTAAATGAAGACAATGGTTACATACCTTTCATTTCTATTCCTATTGTAGATTTCCTTATCGAGAATCGATCTCTAACTTTAGTGAACCGATATAATATTTTGTGGATAAATCCTTCTTTGTCTTTTTTTGTTTTGGCAGCTGAACAGCTCCGCGCAGACATCGAGGATCTCAAAGACGACGCAAAAGTTTCGGATTAAAGTTTAGGTTCTGTTACTGGGATCGATAGTGTCAAACTCAGGACTGTATCATGTACTGTACAGCTCACTAGGGAGGAAAACAAAAGAAGCTACGTCCTAAGAATTTTTTTATTCCTTCCTTCCTTTACCTCACTCAAAATAAAAAAGAGAAAACGCCTCATTCGATTCAAGTATCATGAAATTATTAGGAATTCAAAAACCCAAAAAGCAAACATGTTCTTCTATTGTCTTTTAGAAAAGTTTTCTTTTGTTTTTTCTTAAATTTTGATTGATATTTAAAAATCATTTACATAACAAACATTTAAATCAGCCTATAGCTTATGATCTAATTTATTATATTCAATTAAGTTAAAAATAAAACCTAGATGTGGAACTCATCCGAAACCTTAGCTCATAAGGAAGTGTGTCTGCCTACTGAGCTAAGGGTTCCAGGCTCGATTTCTGGCCTGGTTGAAAAATTTCTCATTAGTGAAATGGGGGTTAATACTTTCACAGTGATAAATTAACGGCCGGTGACTGGATGTTGTGCCTGTCCTAGTCATAAGCTAGATTATAATGCATTTGAAGCTACGACAGGCCTAACAAGCCAGTAGTGGAAAATATATGACTTGAATAAAAAAACTGACCCAAGCCACATGAACTAATAATACTAAGTACTATCTTTCTTACGTCAAGTTATTACAGCAGTTGTAAGGAAGAAATTAAACATGAACATCAGTTGGAGTTTTCATGGATTTTCCAACATGAGTCAATAATTTCCGTTTCTCGGCTAGAAATAATAATTTTAATATAGTGGGTTACTTTTCCAAAAAACTTAAAATACCGCAAAAAAAAAAACACAGCATAACAGAATGCAAATTGGAAACCCCTAATTTCTAATTTGCTCCAAGCCTTCGAAGCCAAGACAATAGAAGAACGAGCAGACATATTTTATAGCCCTGATATTGGTAGGAAAGAGCAGTAAATTTACTAAACCAATTTTAATATATTCAAACATCAACTCATGTTTTCTGAGCCTGTCACTTTTGATAGATATTATCGTTACCTATAAAATAGCACAAATAATATAATAAAATATCAATTTGGCCGCAAAGAAACAAGTTTAAACGATATAAACTGTCCTTCCAAACTAAACTAAAATATACATGATTAGTGGATTATGACCTAGTGTTACGTGTGTGTTTATTATTTTTTAATAGGAGCCGTAAAAATGGGTATAGAGTATATGATGTTGACAGTATTTTATGAAGAAATACTAATAAATTCATGTAGAATTTATCTTTCATTTAAAAGATAGTAGCATAAGTGAAAAAAAATTTTAAGCTTAGTCCCCCTGTACTCGCAAAGTCGATAACTCGAACCACTTAGCTACGAAGAAGGGATATCTTGCTTGAAGGGATGGATGATATTCTTAGCCCCGCTGCACTTGGCCAGGAAACGGAATGAAGGGAGGTTGTGATGCTGTGTGGGATGGGACTAAGCTCCCGCCAGGGTAAAAATCAATGGTCTCAATAGAGTTGGGTGGAGAAAGAGGGGTTATAGAGGAGGGTGGGGGGTGGAGGGTTCACCCCTTGCGGGAACCTCACACACCGGCCCGGCCAAGAGCGGGTGACTATGGCCTGACCCCCTGCCCCCTCTGAAACTAGCAAGTACCATCTGCTGGTTTTGATTTGTGTTTGTGGCTACTTAGGAGAGCAAACTACACGATGTTAAAAACTGTTCAGGGTTTTAGTAGCGAAGGGGATTTTATTTAAAGTAGAGTTGGTATCAATTTACTGCCTGGGGCTACTAAACTGTGTAGGGATAAGTACCAGCAGCCAGATGGTGTGGCTATTTGTGCTTTATTAATGTATTTATATTACTTTTACTAGCTAGTTGTTGCTGCTTAAATAATGTATTCTAATGTATTTATATTTGTATTACCATCCAGATGGTATTGATTTATTTGATTGAATAATGTATAATAATGTACCTTTATTAGTCTTACTGTCCAGATGGTATTGCTATATTTGATTGAATAATGTATTATAATGTATTAGGTTATTGTTACTAATCCTGATGGATAGCTATAGTTGATTGAATAACATATTTTAATGTATTAGATCAGATTGAATGTAAGTTGATCTTCACGCAGTTTTTCAAACTTAATTTTCAGTTACACCAATAACAATTACTAGGAGGTGATTGTCGATCAAATATCTGGACAAATTAACCAACCAATCCCCTCCCATCAACAGTTAGATTTTCCGATCATCATGTTGATGGAAAACATAACCTATAAGTGCAGTAACTGAATTAGTATTTTAATACTTATTTAGTGAGTATAATATAAATATAATATAATAATAATAATAATAAAATATAATTACTTAGCACCACGTTTTTCAAACAGTTCGGTTATACACTTGTGATTGATGAAATTTAGTAAGGTGTGAGTTTATATGTACTAATTTGGAAATTGACTTATTTTTAAGGATAATAATGTCAATAATGGGGTATTCAGATTATTCTTTCAATTATATATTGAAGTAATAGAGAAAGGATTGAGATCCAAAACAACTACAGGAAAGAAATAAACTTTTATTTAATCACAGAGAAATAAAGTTTTTGATGAGATTTAGAATTATTATATTCGTATTGTGTATTTTTATCAATATCACTTCAAAAAGTGTTAAAACCATTTTCCTCAGGAACATTCCCAAAATTTCAAATTATTGAAATGAATACATTTATAAATATCAGGCAACCTAAGCTACCATCACAGCCAACCTTATGTAAAAAGGTTGTTCAGAAACTCATAGACCAAACTGCACATATAGTTTGTTTGGACCAAAAGTAACACAAAATCCATATTTCATCCGGAAACTTATGCTGATACCATTAAATTGTTCAAAGTTTTGGCGTATAACGCCGGGATAGCGAAGCTGTCAAACATGCGTGTACAACAGGTTGCATAGGAGTTAGGCACCCGGTAATGCACATGTAATAATGGCAAGAACTTTCTGTGATGTAGGACCGTTAATGATGAACCTCAGAACGTATTCACATTTCTAGATGGACTGGTGTGTTATTTACTATTAGCTGTGTTATATTTTGCTGCCGTGCTCCAAGATGTCAAGGTTTGTAGTGCCGTGCGCCTAACTCCTATGCAACCTGTTGTACACGCATGTTTGACAGCTTCGCTATCCCGGCGTTATACGCCAAAACTATCATGCTTTGCTATCTCGGCGCTGTGCGTCGAAACTTTGGAATAAATTTAATGGTATTAGTATAGGTTTCCAGATGTGAGTGTATAGGGGTTTTGTATTACTTTGGGTTCAAATAAGCAATATGTGCAGATTGGGCTATAAGTTTTCAAATACTCTGTAGATTTAGGTCATGTCACAGTAAGTTTTTCAAACTACCATGCATTTTACAGTGTTGCTATGTTTTTTTACTTGTTTATTTGATCAAATCCACGGTCAGATGATAATTTTTTTTTAATCCCTAATAACTTTGCCGCAACCAAAATATTTCTTGATCTAGGATCAAGCTGATTGACAATCCACTGATTAAAGAATCAATAGAATTCTGAAAATTGAAAAATGACACCTGGACACGGGAATCGAACCCGGGACCTCTGGCTTAGTACGCCAATGCTCTAACCACTGAGCTATCCAGGATTCGTCCCGTGCCCTGGGTCATTCTTCACTCATATTTTAAGGCAGAGTCTATGATGGACTTAGCAGAAATCGTCGGCTACAAATATGTGATTATATTAATATCACGAGCCATCGGATAACGCAGCCATCTGCGACTCGGTAGTGGCATTATGCTGCCATTTGCACAATTATTAAATTGTACGGGATCGCACATATTAAGAATTAATAGCCAGAGCTATTATTTATGCTTATTAGTGGGGATCACTCCACCTAGATATCATATTCTGAAAATTGAAAAATGACACCTGGACACGGGAATCGAACCCGGGACCTCTGGCTTAGTACGCCAATGCTCTAACCACTGAGCTATCCAGGATTCGTCCCGTGCCCTGGGTCATTCTTCACTCATATTTTAAGGCAGAGTCTATGATGGACTTAGCAGAAATCGTCGGCTACAAATATGTGATTATATTAATATCACGAGCCATCGGATAACGCAGCCATCTGCGACTCGGTAGTGGCATTATGCTGCCATTTGCACAATTATTAAATTGTACGGGATCGCACATATTAAGAATTAATAGCCAGAGCTATTATTTATGCTTATTAGTGGGGATCACTCCACCTAGATATCATATTCTGAAAATTGAAAAATGACACCTGGACACGGGAATCGAACCCGGGACCTCTGGCTTAGTACGCCAATGCTCTAAGCCAGAGGTCCCGGGTTCGATTCCCGTGTCCAGGTGTCATTTTTCAATTTTCAGAATATGATATCTAGGTGGAGTGATCCCCACTAATAAGCATAAATAATAGCTCTGGCTATTAATTCTTAATCAATAGAATGTTTGTGCAACCGGTACTTAAACTTCTATATTAATAAAATTATGAATTTGTTTGTCTGTCATGAGCATTCTGCAATATCTACCACAGGAAGAAATATGCAATTTTTAAATTAGTAGCCCAAATGCACAAACAAGTGCATCCTAAAAGTGAGAATTTTAATTTTATTTCAATTATTTTATTAAAAACTGGTCGATAAGAAATAAAACTAAGAATGATTTTTTTTGTCCGTTTGAAGCAAATAAATTCGTTATAAGGGGTAGTCCCGCAATGAATTGCACTGAAAAGTACTTCTGCTAGTCTATAATAAAGCTTATAAATGAGCTCTTCTAATCAGTTGATACATTATTTGGTGCTGGATTTTAGTGTACTATGAAGCTGTGATGTTAGTTTTTCAAGTATTATGGCAATCATATTATTGAATTATGGTGCATTTGAATCATGACGGTAAATTTTTAATTGAAAATACATAAAATCTAGGCCTATTTTGTGAAGAAGAACTGTAATTTATTATTTATTTTTTATAATCATAAGCCTAATATACTAATTCATAAGTTTTTTGTTACAACCACTTTGATTTTTTAAATGTATCAATAGTTTTTTACCCAAACTCATAGACGCACATTTACAGTTCTAGCTTAAGCTGCAGAAGTTTTCTAAAATTTACAAAAACACACATTTTATCCATGTTTTGTGTTCAAAGATAAAATTAAGCCTCCAAACTTCATATTATAGTTTTTCTAGTGCTACACCTTTTAAATATTGATCAGGCACGTACTACTTACACTACTAAAGTCAAAAGTGACCAGATTATAGGATTTTATTCACTCTGAATCTTACTACCCATCCAGTCAATATACGGACCAAATTCCATAGGAAGGGCCTTATCTAATGGCTAGAAAAGCTACTAAATCTACTTTCACCAAGTTATACATATGATCTTAAGTTCTTGCTTTTGAGAAAAAAAAATAAGTACTTATATAATTACGGTAATAATTGAGTAAAATAGCATAATATTTTGACCACATAGAAATTTGTTTGTATTTTTTCTAAGTTTCTTCCTACAAAAATTCTACCATAAATTTGGTTACATTAATGGGATATGAAGGAAAAAGACAGAATTTTATAGGAAATGTACGCGCATTGGCGTGGTGAGAAGCTATTAAGGAAAATATGTCCTAACCACACCCTGACAGGATTCGAGTCCTGACCTCCACGTCATCGGTAAGCTAGACTAGCCAGACATTTAGTTCAAGTACTGGTGCGTGATTAAGGGGGATTTTCCTTAGGGGAAAACTAGTTACAAATTAGACACGCTTCTATGGCCGCTGGATCTAAGGCATCACACTCGCAATATAATAAACTTTCGACAACAGGTAGTTGAGGTTCTATCCTTTTTGGATATATTGAGGGTAATTTTCCTAACTGGTTTTCCACTCTTCCTCCACAGAAATGCGGACACGCTTATCTTAAATTAATTAAACTAATCACTAATACGTTATCGTAATAATACTGTACATAGGCGTGTAGCCCGATCTGGTAGTAAGACGTGGTGAAAATAAAATACTGATTAGATTTTTAAATAAAATTGCTACAGCCACTCCGGTGGCTCCAGTGGCTACTTTCGCAGTAGACTAGATTTCCGATGACGTGGAGATCAAGGTTTGGATCTAGGTCGCATATAATTATTTAATGGTTTTTACACTCTCCCTCCACGAAAATGTGGGCACATTTCCTACAAACATAACCTTCCTAATCCCTAGAACATTAGCCTAATTAGAATAAAAGCAAATAACCTGAATGGGTAGTTTGATGTGGTGCTAAAAACTAACATCCTTACGTGTCACTTTATACTTTGTAGATTCTAGAGTGGTCCCTATTTGATGGAAATGGAGATTATTGGTCAAGTTTAATGTATCTTTTTTAAACAAGAATTGACAATAGAGGCTCTACCCGAAAATGTAGAAATATATCCTCTTCCACCTCTAATCTGTTAATACACATTCTTTGCACGTTCAAAGGGTACAAATGGTAACCCTTTACCCCTCCCAACACAATTTTCCATTTGACCAGAGACACGCATATCTGAGCTTGAAATGATAATTTATTCATATCTCTTTGCACAGCAGCCACCGATTTGTTCGGCAATGAATGGCCGCGACGTATTCACTGATGTATCACCTAAATCCACGAGCTCCGCAGTGATGTATTTCCATCTCCTCGACTGTTCAGACTTGCCAGAAGGGACTGAGGCGTTCAGAAGGGGGGCGGGGGATGGAATTATGATCGTGAGTTATTACACCCTCTCAAAACAAACCAGTGTACTGAATGAAACCACTTAATTGGGTTGTAAAAGTGACCTAAGAGACATGTCTCTTTTACTAAGATACCGAAATTTTTTGGAAACTTTTGAAAAATGTTAATAAAATAAATTAAACCTATTTTTAATATTTAAAAAAATAATTAAACCTACATTTAGTGAGTTTTAACAATTGTAAAATATGACCGAAAATTCTTATCAAGACTTGTTATGAATTTGAAATTGTGTTTCTGATTTTTAAGCTCTTCTACTATTGCTAGATTATCTGCATAATGAACTCTAAATCAAAAGGTAATTGGTTGAGTAGAGTTTATTTTGAAGAAATGTATAGGCATTCAATCAGCATATTGTGAAGGTGGAATTAATTTTCAACGTTATTTAGTCCATAAATAAATTATATTTAATTATTTTATTCCATGGTCATAGTTTCTATAATACTTCAATAAATAATTTATCTATATATGGCAAGCTCTAATAAATAAACATTGTTTATAAAATATTTCTAAAAATAAATATAATAGTGATTTTTACTTAGAAAAATTTATGAAACTATGAATAGAGTTAGAGTAATATTTTAAAACACTGACTGATTTACTAGTATGACACTTAAAATTTGTCAGTAAGTAATACACCCATAAAAATTAATGTATTTCCTAATACCAAATGCATTATTAGATTCACCAAAATTTAGTAAATATAATCCTATTAAATAAATGCTAAATTAACTTTATGCCGAAAGAAATATATCCTCTTATAAACCTTGCAAAACAAAAATAGGCTATGGTCAATGGAGATATCTTTTCTTAAGACTTACATGATTCTAAGTTCTATTAGTTTTATAAATGTCTACAGGCATAGTTGAAAAAAAATGTAGCACCACGTTTTACTACCCGTTCGGGCTATAGGCTTATCTACTAGTTATGCTAATGGTTTTAGGTAATAGGAGGGTTATATTAAGATTAATTGTACCCCCATTTGTGTGGAGGTAGAATGGAGCGCCATTTTGTAAAACCCCTTCAGTACACCCGACCGAGATTTGAACCTCGATCCCCCATCATCAGCAGTCTAGTCTATCGCAAGGGTAGTGCCTTAGAACATGCGACCTCCAAAGTGGGTTTTAAATAAACCAAATGGAGGATAGCTAAAATAACAAAACTGCGTAATAATTTATAGTTTTCGTATGGATTTAAAGCTATATATTGTCTCAATATGATAATTTAAAAGGTTTAACCTATCCACGTTACTAAATAGTTTGTGTCTAGGAAACATCTTTAACAAATCTTAAAAATTAAATTTCACCTACTCACATTGGTGAGAACGCACAAAAAAACTTCAAGCACGTCTAAATTGGTTTGTCTAATGAAGATAATTTTAGGGTTACCAATAGTGGTGCACCATCTCGCATTTCCTGTCCCTTCAAAAATGGGAGAGGGGTGTTTGTATCACTGTTATAGTGGAGATGTTGGTGCACATACATACATATTATAAATGAGAGCAAAGGATAAGTTGGCATAATAAGATTTAATGAAACGAAAGTACATGGAATATCATAGGCACATAATCTCAATGAGTACAGTATATAAACTTAGTTATCAATCAGGTAGCTAGGCAACATATCAAGGTCAACAAGGGGCATGAAACGCCTTATGGACGTACTAGAACAAATCAGTTAACATCATGCGTTGACCGTAAACATTCAACAAGTTAATGAATAGGGCAAGTTCAAGTTCAGTCATCATGAATACCTGAGATACATGAGCCAAAAGAAACATTCACATGGAGGGCAAGGTTACTTCACAAGAAAAATATTTAACACTACGGGCCAAGTCTGGTCGGCGAAAGCGCCCCTCCAGTTATTATTATTATTATTAGCACCGCGTCTTACTACCCGTTCGGGTTATACGCACTTACGCTAATGTGCAATGGTAGGGTGATTGTGAGATGAAATGGAGGACCTACAGTTTAACGTGGAATCCGAACCACGGTGGAGGCCTGGCATTCCTCACATTCACAAGTTGTGATTAATACACATCTTGTCAGAGGTGAAGGAAGGGTTTGGCATTCAGATAAATTTGTGCGGGGACCGAGGATTGAACCCTGGACCCCTAGCACAGAAGTCTGACACCTTACCACTAGACCACCAGGTCACCTACCCCCTCCAGTTGAGCCCCCAAGTGAAGTTCAACAAGGGTAAAAAAAAAAAATACAAAGCAATTGATACACGATCTGTGACAGAGGAGCAGAAGCGGCCCCATGGGTGGTCCACCCCAACGGGAGTGCAAAGGAAAACAAGAAATACAATACCGCGAGCCAAGCCAGTCGGGCAGAGACGGCCCACAGGTTGAGTTCCCGAACCGGAGTTCCACATAAATAATATACCTAACTAGGTATCATTCCCAGGCCCACTAATGACCAGAACTATCACCATTCCAGCTAGCTACCCCAGATATTGAGAAATGGTCACATAGGGTGAGACGCGGGATGCATTCCCTACAACTGCTAGTCCAAGGACTCAGCAAGACACACGCGCGATGCGCGAAAACCCAAATTACTATCATAAACAAACAAAACAATGCAGATAATGTTCCTGAGGTAACAAATAATTAATCCTAAGACCTATCCAAAAACATAGGCCTCTCCTAATTGTTCCGTAGTTATTAAATATATGTGCCTCTCCTAATTGTTCCGTAGTTATTAAATACATGTATCTCTCCTTGTTACTTCTTCCTATCGAGCTGGGCTGTCGCCGTAAGCAGCATGTTCACCGATATATGCTAGCTTCCTCGAAGTGCGACGTCCGTTCCGTGGAAGGTTGGTGATAGCAGTCATCTCTTTTTTCAAGCGAGCCGGCGAATATATAGTAACCACAGCTAGGCATGAAGAGGTGACCAGTGAGAAGAAGTGGGGGGAAATTCCATAACCTTCTGGAAGGTTGATTCGCTGGGCTAACAAATCCAGGACTTCTTTCAGTCGACTCGCAAACTTCGATGAGTGCGGAGCATTATTATCTACAGGCGCGGTCAGTCACTATTGCTGCGACGCCTCTTCTGATGGGGCAGGGGTCTTCGAGGCATAAATCCACGATGAAGGTATGTAAACAAAGTAAACAAGTCGAGTATGTAGAAACTGTATATCAGTAAAAAATGGTGATGGCTTGCTTCAAGCAGTTAATATTCATATTCTGAGGTCTAACAGGGCTAAACCAATTTAGCCCGTTACAGTGGTATTCCCTAGATGATTTTCCATTTTCCCTCCACGAAACTGCTTTTACCATAGTATACTCTATATTAATAATGCACATCTGAAATACACCTAAATATTAACAGATGGTACTCATGCTTCTAAAACTTTGGAAAAATATATAATAATCTTATTCATAATTAATTTGACCTTCGCATTTGATATATTTAAATATATTTATCATGTGTTGCTATTCTACTGGTCCTTGTCAACAGAGAAAGGGGGTTTAGGTAGAATAGGTAGTCTTGAAGGTTAAAACTCCCTGCCCCCTCAAAAATATTATCAATATTGAATTTATGGATCTCTCCTCAATGTATAAACCAATAGCTCATTAGAGAGTGATAAATTGCCTAATACAACCAAAATTTGTTTTTAAAAATCAATCTAAATTACTGTATTTTAAGAGATAAGTCTATATGTAATGTTAAAAAATCCTCAATATCTAGTTAGAATAAATAAGATACCTTTATTTCATTTTTGTTAGCAAGATGGTGGTGCCTATGAGTTACTAATTACACTAGAGTTGTGCATAGGAAATAATGGTTTGGCATCAACTCCATATTACACAATTGCTGCGTATGTTAATTATTAACAAACTTACATTTAAAATTGACACAATTCTAGAGTACCTTTTTGCTGTTAAGTATGTAGCCCTTAATATATACCACTATAGTGTAATATATAGTTATTTTCATGGACACTATTTTTTTTACAACTATAGTATAGCTACTAGCTCATAGGCACTGCCATTTCTCTCAAAATAATTAGATAGAGGAATCTTGTTTACAATAATCATCTCTAGTTTGGAGACTTAAACACGAACACAAAAAAAAAAAAAACTGGGTATGCCTCTTCTATCTTAATATTAAGACCGTATAAACCAATCCGATGGAGCTTGACATAAACCAATAGTCCCAATAAGTTACCATGCATTCACACGTTTGCCAAAAAAAATTAGCACATGACAGAAACTTAGTCAAGACATGTGCTCATAAATGAAGCAAGGTCAATCTATATAATAAGGGTATACAATGTACGTTGGAGTTCATTGAATTATTGCAAGTAAGTAAACTATATAAATAAATCAGTCGATTAAATTCTGTTACTTTCCCTTAAAGAAAAAAAAAAATGGTTGAGACTTAATCCCCTCATACCCCAACAAGAAACGTACCCATGATCCTCTTCTTATTAAATTCTAAAATAACGAAACTAGTCCTAGCTCTTGAAGGGCGGGTAAGATTCCGTGAGACGAACAAGACCCGCAATAAATGGGCTATGCAAATTCGAGATAACTTAATATGAAGCGCTGGAAAATCGATTCCCAGATTTTCACAGACAAATCTGCATCTTATTACGAGGAGATATTTCTATTCCATTTCCTTATTCAAATTATCCTCTAGTATTTTTTTACCCTCTTTCTGTCTGATTTGGCGTTATATTTTATTCTTTGGTTGGTATCTAAGCCTAAATTATTTTTCAGAGATATAAAAGTCTAAAAAATTTAATTTTTTAAATAAAATATTGATCCAAAATTGTAATAGTTTAGTATTTACTCATTATAGATGTTAAAATATATTATTAGATTATGAAATAAACTAAAATAAAGGGTCAAAATAATATGGTGTGAACTGGATTCTTTGTTTTAATTTGTGGCCTTCAACATTCAATTACCCACTTCAGTGGCCGCATGGTGTGTTAGACTAGACTGCCGATGACGAGGAGATTGAGGTTCAAATCTCGGTCAGGTATACTGGTTTTTAGAAAATGATTTTCCACTCTTCCTCCACGCAAACTTGTATAGACTTCCCATAAATTAAACCATCCTAATCCCTAACAAATCAGTGTAATTAGTATTTAGGCGTATAACCGGAACGGTTCAGTCATATGTGGTGCTAGAAAACTAATAAAGCTATAGGCCTTAGCCCAAAACACACTCTTGAGTCTGTGAATCCGACACTTCGGCAAAGTTGAGTTTGAGGCCATTTATATATATGGTCTTATGTTAAGACCAATCTTTTTTAGTTTTTTGTCTCTCATAAATTTCTTTGACGCATTCGATCCATTATTTTTACCAGGCGAATGCCCGAAACAAATTGAAGGGGTGATGTTAAGAGGATAAAATATCGGTCTAGTCTTAAGGCTTATACATGTATCTTTGGATACTCTCTACACCAATAGTTCACAAACCGTGGGTCGAGAATAAAAACTTTTTGAAATGTGAATATTTTTTTATAATTATTTGAAAGAGAAATTATTTAAAACATGTAAAAGTGAAAAGACGAAACAAAACGAATTGAAGGAGAATGAAAAAGTTAAAGTGCATAATATTCGTATAAGGAAATCGGATTTAATGTTTGTGTTTGTGGCGTAGAAGTAAGCGACATCATCAACAAAAACCAGAAACAAGCTCGTTTTTTGCAAACGCCCTATTTTGAGAAATAGATAGGTTAAAAAAAAACTATGTTCAAGAATATTTTCTTTAATAAATAATTCAATTTAAAATAACATTCCTCCCCCCATCCGCATGAACATTAAATTTAGGGGGGAAACTGAATTCTTATGTACAACTAGTTCTACATATTTTAAAAGATAAACAAGATGTGTATGGTAATGATATAAATATGGTGAAATATGTCAATATCAGTTATATTATCTTAATGGTTGATTCCGATGGCAGTTAAAGTATACATTCCTAAAAATAATGCTAGAAAGTGGACAAACATACAAGCTACAAAACAATACATTAATTATTCAGGATCAAAATAAAACAGAAAAAATTCTGAAGTTGTATTCTCTACGTATAAATCAAGCCACAAAGTCACACTTTGGAGAAATTAATAGAATAGAATATTTTTATGGTATGTATTTTCGGTACTTCGTGTTTGAGCTCTCTGTAATTTAAACCAATTAAATGCCACCGTTTGAAAATATAAATATAGGTAAATAAACTAGTAAACTTTTGTTTGGATGAACTGAAGATGAGAACATTAAACTGAAAGTATTAACACCCAAAAGGTATTACCCCTGAACCTCCCCTCTCACCATAAAAATGGCCGTAGGCGTTTGGCATATTCCCTCCGATAAACCGACCTGTTTGAACCAATCTATACAAGCGTTTGGCACAGTATTAGTGAGTTAATGGATATTTTTATGAGCAATTGAGATAGGACGTATGGACTAAGATCAACATAATTTTACCTTTCATTAATGAAAACCTAACCTAACTTAAACAACAAGATAGCTCCTTCATTTTTGGCAGCTCTACCCTAGCAAAGCATGATCTAACCTAACCTAACGTAACAATCAGGAGATTGAACAGACACTGGCTATAAAAACTTGAGTCAGAAGTAAACAAACTCACAAGGTAGAATTAGCAGGTTTTTCCACAACCACACGAAACGTCCTGTGACAAATCTAGTCAAAACCATATTTGTATTTCAGCTAGGATAATCACAAATTGCTTCAAACGTAAGTTACTACACGCGTTAAACCAGACTAGGTGAAATTGACATCTTATACTGTATAACCACCGAGACAGGTAGCTCCTATTCTAGTGTGTTTTAGAAAGTGCACGTTAAATATCTAAATAAAGAATTTGCTATGATCTGCAGTTTTGATTTTTAATTTCTATTATTAGGTGGTCTTTCTTACGACAGGTCCATTCCTTTTGTCAGGGAAGTTATACCACCAATATACCCTGTCCTAAGTCTCCTCCTTCAGCTCCCAGAATCATATTATTTCCATAAATTGCTGCTAGTATACAAAAAAACTGAAGCTTGATTCCAATGTGTTTCCCACGCATTCAGGGCAGCGCACGCACTCATCATTTTGACTGGTTAGTGTCACCCTCCCACACAGTTTGGAAGAAAGCACGTGTAGTGCACAGTAGAAATCTTGAAAGTTCAGAAGTTTACTGTGTCTTTGAAGATGGAAACTCCATTAGAAAGTGATAAAAAGCCTCCGAATTTTCCCAGAAAGTATATCATACCAGTAAATGTCGATTTTTAACACATAAACATCGATAAACATCGAGGCGAGCACTTTATTTCAATATCATCGAGTTCAATCCTTGGTCCCGGCACAGATTTATCTGATTACCAAACCCTTCCTTCACCTTTGACAAGATGTGTATTAATCACAACTTGTGAATGTGAGGAATGCCAGGCCTCTACCGTGGTTCGGATTCCACGTTAAACTGTAGGTCCTCCATTTCATCTCACAATCACCCTACCATTGCACATTAGCGTAAGTGCGTATAACCCGAACGGGTAGTAAGACGCGGTGCTAATAATAATAATAATAATAATAATAATAATAATAATAATAATAATAATAATAATAATAATAATAATATCATCGAGGCCTATGATAGATTGAATCAAGACCTACAAAATAACACTAATAAAATATTAAAATGCTATTAATATTGGCTAAATAATATTGTTTGTATTTTTTAAAAGTATCTTTCCCTGAAAACTGGACTGTATCTCTCGTACACTGTGAGACAAAACCAGATTACGTCGGTAACATTTTCCTTTGTATATACAGTAAGAGGATAGTAAAGGTTTCACCTGAAACTGCACCGAGGTCTGTATCTACAGCATTAGGGGTTAGATGAAGAGGGGAGGGTGTAGGAAGGGAACGTAGCTCTGTAGAGCAGGCGTGACACGTTTTCAAACATGGCAGGTATTTCCATACAAAAAAAAAAAAGTTCGGTCCCCGCAGGGAAAAGCCTACTTTAAAAACTGCAAACTCCCAACCAGATAAGCTAGGTCACTCTTTTATTTTATTACTACTCGTATTTCTAAATCTCTTCTTTGATATTTTCACCGTGCACTTTTTTTTCAAACTTTAATCTTACTAAACAAGGACTTCTTTAAGCTTCAGATATTTTTTTCTTCCATTCATAACACGTACACAAAAAAAAAAAGGTAAACTTACTTAAGTAATGTGAAAGTCCAACATTACATTTGTTTTGTTTTCATTCTATTGAGATATTACGTTAACGAGCACGTAACTAACAAACTAACTTAAATTAAGACTCAAAAAGCTTAAATCTTGGGCTAATGCTTGAAGAAAGAATATATATATTTAAAACTTGATGCATGCTTATAATATTTTCTCTCTGCCATACAAGGAAACACCATTTTCTCCGGCTTCAGTGGCCTAGTTTTCTAAGGCGCCACTCACGCATTAGACTGGCCTGCTGATGACGTGGAGACTGGGATTTGAATCCCGGTCAGGTCTAATTAGGGTTGTTTTTCCTCAATGGTTTCCCCCTTTCCTTACACGCAATTGCGGGTAGATTACCTCTAAAATTCTTCCTTCCCCATTGAAGTAACTACTCATATCATATGTGCGTATTATATGAACAGACCCGCCTCGGTGGCGTAGTTGGCTAACGCGCCAGTCGTGTTGAGCTAGACCACCAAGGACGGGAATATCGAGGTTCGAATCTCGGTCGGGTGAACTGGGGGTGGTTTTACCTAAATGGTTTTCCATTCTCCCTCAACGCAAATGTGGGTTCACTTCCTCTAAATTCAACCTTCCCAATTCCTAATCCATTAGTGTAATTAGTACTTAAGCGTAAAAACCGAACGGGTAGTAAGACGCGGTAGTAAAATTAAATTAAATATGAACAGGTAGTAGTAATACATAGTTATAAAAAAAATTTTGCGCCATGCCGGAATTTGAACTCAGACCTTCACGTTACCAGTGTATTAGACTGAAAAAAAGATTGACATTTAGATCATGTTATCACCGATGCAAGCAGTTAAATAAATGTTTCCGTATATTTTATTAAATTATTGACTCAAATATTTAATGTGAGCCTACACTTGTAATTAATACCCCCATTAAAGCATCATTAAAATTAAAAATCCACCATCCATTAAACAGATTATCGATTCAGTTTGTAAACCACTCATCATAATAATCAGTTTTAAGTTAATCAGATTGTTACAGAACTACATGGTTTATCGGGTTATTGATTAATTTATTTTCTTTTGCTAAAACAAATTATTATCTTTATCCTCAGATGATTTTATCGGTTGAACTGGTATTATAAGCTGACTTATTTCATCTAGATTTGTTATTTTGAACAAAAATATAAGAAAGACCTTGTTCTTGGTTTAATAAGTTTAAAAATGTGTCCAATCTTTTATATATAAAAAAATTGCCAATGAGCTCAACTAATATTTAACTATTTTTAAAAATTAAGGTCTATACAAATACCTTTTAATAAACTATTTTTTCCTCACATCGAGCTAATTTTATTTTCACATGGACCCACACAATTGACCGAATAGTCTAAGGCATCACTCTCATGTAATACTGCCCTCCTAATATCGTGGTTTGAATCCTGGTAGGGTCTACTAAGGTTGGGCTTTTCCAACAGGATTCCTTCTCAGCTTCCACACAAATGCGTGTAGATTACTTCTAAAATAATTCCTTCCTCATCCCTACCCCATCAAAGCAAGTATCATATATCATAAATCATATATAAATCAATAGGTAGTAAAGTGTGGTAAGAGAAAAAATACTTTAAGATATAGAGAAAGTATTGATTTAATGAGTCTTTTTGACCTTGAAATTTTAATGGTTCCAAACTCAAGTAAATGGTGCGGAACTCCGCACGGACTTTCTCGTTCTAGTGCTTAAAAATGGAGATATTTACTCAAAACTTTTAGTATAATATACACTAGTGAAATCTAGAAAAAATTGCGCTATACATACGCAACACATTTTTTACTCACGGTTATAAATATTATAATTTTTTTATAAAAAGTTAATGTGTCATTATTATATTTGGACCAATAAAAAAATATCGATATTGGGTCCACAAGGGTCAACACTTCGTATTAAAATTTTGACTTCTGGTTACAATTTTGGCATCATATTAGGGGATGTACATCTTATGGTTATTGCATTGCTATTAAAATACTCTTTTATACATTCTGAACAATAAAATAGGTAATTATTGACTATTGAGTCTAAAATGAGATAGATCATTGCCTTACCAGGGGTGGATCAAGTAGGGGGTGTGGGGTTGCGCACCACCCTTCAAGAAATTATACCAATTATATCAATGTTAAAGTCACTACTATTTTTATTGTCACGTAATACTATCTCACTAACAAAATTTTTTTTTTTTAAATTGTTATTTGTAATATTATTAAATAGTTACTATATGGTAATTATTATAAATACTTAATACAATCACATTAAGTATTAATATCGTGAAAATAGGCATTAATGAAATAACCCAAATTTAATTAAGTTTAAATTTGTTTTATAATTATTACTATTACTATTTCAATGAGTAATAATAAATAAAGATCTTTAAACTAATTTATTTTTAAATAAAGTGTTTTAAACAAAATCTTTTAATAATACCACACACATAAAGTCTTATTATGGCTTAGTGGTAAAATTTCGATTTAGAATGAGAAATAACAAGCTATAGGCCTACTAAAGAGTGGAATTAAAGATCCATTGTTCGAAATCTGAATAATTCCATCTATTTTTTCTAGTTAGTTGAATAGCTAAAAACTATTTACATAATAATTGTTATGAAAATTAAATTTATTTCCCTCATAATAACTACTATTTGATGATGTTCTTATTATTGGCTTTTAAAAAATTTCAATACTAATTGAATTGCAAATTTCGAGTTATACCCTTCATTAATGGATTCTCAAGTTCAGCGTTACACTGAAAAAAATACTTAAAGATTTACTCCTAATTTTTGAATTATTCTTATGTCTAAATTTCTTGAGGTGCCCCCACCCCAACCCAATCCTGATGGGCGCACTGGCGTCTTTCCCCACCTCATGAAAATATTGGATTCACCCGTGTGCTGTAAGAACATTTCCCTTAAGAGGTTAAAGAATAAACAACATAAACTTTTTGAAAGAATTATTTATTTGCTTATTCTATAGCGTTAGAGAATTATTGCATTTAAACTCAAAAAATATCTATTCACAACTAGAGCTCACCAAATTATATTAATGAATTTGCCAATATCTCAGAAACTATTGGTTTTATAAAAATATATTTCAATTAAAAGTTTTTTATTTTTAATAGGACTAGATTTTTTTTTACGGTCGCAATACTTTACATTTGGTGTTCGAAAAGTTTAAATATATATATGAGTAGAGCTTGAAAGTTATTGGTTTTATAAAAGTAAACTTGAAATGAAATTTAATCAAAACTGTTAGAGCCATTTTGCCGAAATATTGAGAGTATCAATTTTGTTTGGAATATTTGTAAATGTTTTGAAATGAAATTTAATCAAAACTGTTAGAGCCAATTTTGAAAAAGTCGATTCTTTCTCTTTTCGCTCATCAGTAAACTACCCTTAATTTTAGGATTAGATACCCAAATCCAAAAACCCTTGGGGAAGCCCAATGAAAACCCTAGATACCAAGTTTCACCCCGATTGATTGAATAGTTTAGGCTCTAGTTTGAGGTACAGACAGACAGATAGACGGAAATTCAAAAACTACTTTTTTGGATTTGGGGAGGTCGTGAAACGTCGACATTCATCAAAATCTTGAGTTGAATTTTTTTGACGATATCAATATTTTATCTACCTGTAAGATAGTGAGAAAGTAAAAATACTTCCAGATATGAAGAAAGTATTGATTTATTGACTCTTATACCTTGACATTTTATTGGTCGCAAACTAAAAAAAGGGGGCTTTAAATTCTATCATTTGCCATGTATGTTTGGTCTTTCTATTTATCCGTCACCCACCTCGGTGGCGTAGTTAGCTGATGCACTGGTATCGTGTTGAGCTATACTGCCGAGGACAGGAAGATTGAGGTTTGAATCTCAGTCAGGTGAACTGGGGGTGTTTTTCTTAAATAGTTTTCCCCTATTATTGCCAGGAAATGCGAGTTTACTTCCTATAAATTCAACTTTCCCTATTCCTAACCCATTAGCGTAATAATTACTTAAACATATAACCCGAACTGGTAGTAAGTCATGGACTTAATAAATAAAAATAAATAGATATAGACGATTACGCCTATTCAACATATATTTACTTGTGCTTTCGTATTAAAACACTTTGGTCTCTTTTGAATGAACGGGGTTTATTATGTAACATTATCAGTATCGGGTGTGAAAGTTGCTCAACGCAACAAATTTAGTACTTTTTAGTTGTTTTTTCGCATCCAGTAGGTAAAAAAAACCCTATTAAGATGGTGATTTGTGTCTTTTATATAATTCGAACTAGGGTGTAGAGTGTAAACACATATATAAAACGAGAACAACTTTGATTTATGTGTTTATGTCGAGTCGTTCCGGGCTATATTTTAGACCGTAGTTTTTGTTTGTGGATGCTATAGAAAAACAAAGGTAGAAACATTTAGAAAAAAAATATATTTTTGATATAAAAATAGTGGCTACTATTTAGTCAATGAATTTTTTCTACCCGTCTTGGGTATCCACAGTTGCTTAAATTAATTGTTTAAGGACTCGAGAGGAAACGTGCCAACATTTGCGTAGAAGGAGAGCGGGAAACCGTTAAGGTAAAGAAAAAACTCGGTTGATATGGCCAAAATTAAAACCACGACCTCCACATAAAACAAGACTAGAAATTCCTGTATAGTTCCTTATAGACATTTTTAATGAATTAATGGATTTTGATAAAAATATGTTTACACATGGGCATTACAGATTTGTTGACAAAAAGTGATAAACGTGTCTTGGATAAAAACTTTATACAAATTATTATCGTTTTAAATTATGTTTATTTAATTAAAATAATGTCTAATCACTTATAATTATTTAAAGTTATACATAAATTGTATTATTTTTTATATTTTAAAATTATTTATTCATATTTGTACGCTATAAAATAAATAGTTACTGGAATTGTCTCTTAATTCTCCATTTTGATAATGAACTAGGCAATATTTTAGCAATTCAAATATGACATATAATGTTTGTTAAAGCATGTCGGATAATTAAAAAAACTTATCAGGATTTTTTTTCATGACTATGTAATACATCTTGAGCTTCATAGGCTTAAAACAGATTACATTATGCAATTATTTTAATAATACTAAGTTTTACTAATTATTTTAAACTCCTAGGTTCTAGAATTAATAATATGTACAGTTGAGTCTCAGAAACTCGACACTCGATAACTTGACACTCCGCAAGACTACACACATATGTATGTACTCTATTATATTAACAAGCATTATATTGTACGTTACGTGTATTTCTGTTACTGTACCGTACAATAATAAAGTAAGTACAACTGTACCTATAATACTTCGATACTGTAGGCCTACTGTGATTCATCCTTGTTTAGTAAACATGCATCTTATGCAAGTTCAGTCATAAAACTCGACATTATCTCATTTCACATTGGTTGAGTTTCCGAGATTTTACTGTATATATATGCAAACAACATTTAGTTACATTTCAATTTACCAAAGTCATTTAATTAATTAAATAACAAATTAAAACGTATCAGTGTTCTACAAGGTATAATGTTTTACTCCCATGTTAGACTGAATGGCCGTTGATAGGGAGCTTGAGGTTTGAATCCTGGTTGGGTCTACTGATAATGGTTTCTATAGTTGATTTCCCATCACACCTCCTAAAAACTGTGGGTGCATTTCCTCTAAAACTCAACTTACCTCAACCTTATTCCATTATATTATTAATATATGCGCATATCCTTAACGGCTAATAAGACAAAGGGGGGATGAAATTATTTATATTAGCTATGAATTATCTGAATTATTACAGAGTAGATTTTTTTTACCAAAATACATGAATTAAATTTTAAGCGAAGGTTATGTATGATTAAATTGTTTCTTATGTTATGTAGAAGAGTTTCTACACTGTCTTAAGAAATAACACTAATGAGACGATTGCTTTTGGTGTTAATGAGATCTTTTCAACAAACACCAACTTGTCTAGAACGGATGGAAGAGTCTAAGTGGTACGGGCGTTTATCAACACAAGACTTGTTTTTGGAACGGGGGAAAGTAAACAAACCTACAACTAGGTTTAAAGACTCTCCTTTTTTTAAATACTAACCCTTTTGCAATTAGCAATCTTTAGGTGTAGATAAAAACTGTATAAACTTAAGGAGTTGTAAATATGAATAATATAACTTTTAGAGATCTTGTCGACAAATTTCTAGAACAGTACAAAAATTAATTAGGTTTGTAGCTTTTTTAAACAGAACATTCGTTAAATGAATACAATTTAAAATAATAATAATAATAATAAAAATAATATAATAATAATATTATTATATAGCACCAGTGCGTCTTACTAACCGTTCGGGTTATACGCACTTAGGCTAATGTCTGTAATGGTAGGGTGATTGTGAGATGAAATGGAGGACCTACAGTTTGATGTGGAATCCGAACCACAGTGGAGGCGGGCATTCCACACATTCACAAGTTGTGATTAATACACGTCTTGTCGAGGTGAAGGAAGGTTAGCAATCAGATAAATCTGTGCCGGGACCGAAGGATTGAACCCCAAACCCTAGCACAAAAATCAATTTAAAATTATAAGAGATAAAAGTTAGTAAATATTAAAAAACTGACACTGTCTTATAGATATTAACAATAGCCAAAAACACTAATAATATAGTAAATTGTTTTCAATGTTGGCCTCAATAAAAATGGTCGTTTTTATATAAAATACTCTCCTATAAAAAATAGACGTACTGTAACATAATATGTGAAATAAATAATATGTTATAATAAATAATAATAATAATAATAAATTAAATAATAATAATAATAATAATATATAAGGCATCAAGATAAGAGTTTTTATTTTTACGTACACGTGAAATAAAATTTTTTTTTTGCGGTTAGCGTTGATAAAATTTTTACTATTATTGGTTTATACTATAGGTATTAATAATATCCTTTCAAAAATACGCTGCACGTCACAATCTTGACGCATGAATACGTTAGGGTAAATCTAGTAACCTTACAATCTGTAAGATAAGGTTTTTCCTTTGAAAATTGGGCTGTATTGATATACACGAAGAGCGTGGCAGATTCCAACAACCGCTCCATGTTTATACGTTTTAAGGTTGTTAAATTTGTAATATATTGGTTTGAAGTGGCCGAGAAAGATGATGATTGAATCTCAGCTTGGTTTGATGGAGATTTTTTCTCCCCAAAAAGTGGTAGCGTGCAGTTTTTATTTCTTTTTAGCTACCATTATTTCTAAATCATATTACACACTTATATTATTCGTTGATAATTTTTACTTTCTCTCTATCTTATAGGTAGAGAAAGTATGGTGATCGTCAAAAAAATCGAAGTCGAGATTTTGATGAATTTTGACGTTTCATGACTTCCTGAATCCGAAAAAGTGGTTTTTGAATTTCCGTCTGTCTGTCTGTCTGTCTGTCTGTCTGTACCTCCAACTAGAGCCTAAACTATTTTAACCGATTGAGCTGAAACTTGATATCTTGGGTTTTCATAGGGTTGCCCCGAGGGGTTTTTGGAATTGGACATCTACCCCTAAAATTAAGGGTAGTTTACTGAAGGGAAAAAAACAGAAAAAGTCGACTTTCTCAAAATCGGCTCTAACGATTTTGATTAAATTTCATTTATGAACATTATAAATATTCCAAACAAAATGGCTACTCTCAATATTTCGGCAAAATCGCTTTAAGGGCTCCGGTCTGATGCGTAAATTAACATTTTTTATAATAGCTCCGAAACTATTTGAGATATGAAATTACTTAGCATTACAAATATGTATATATATTTATCATACAAATATTTTATTCGAAACATATTTTTATAAAATCAATAATTTTTAATCTATACGCAATTATATATATATTTTAGCTTTTTGGACATTAAAGCTTAAGTATTGCGATCGTAAAAAAAACTAACCTGAAATGTTGATGGATTTCGACGTCTCATGACCCCCCGAACCCTAAAAAATAGTCTTTGCAATGCCGTCTGTCTGTGTGTCTATTAAAACTTAAAATTAAGGGTAGTTTACTGAAGGGCAAAAAGAGAAAAAGTCGATTTTTTCAAAATCGGCTCTAACGATTTTGATTAAATTTCATTTATGAACATTAATAAATATTCCAAACAAAATGGCTACTCTCAATATTTCGGCAAAATCGCTTTAAGGGCTCCGGTCTGATGCGTAAATTAACATTTTTTATAATAGCTCCGAAACTATTTGAGATATGAAATTACTTAGCATTACAAATATGTATATATATTTATAATACAAATATTTTATTCGAAACATATTTTTATAAAATCAATAATTTTTAATCTATACGCAATTATATATATATTTTTAGCTTTTTGGACATTAAAGCTTAAGTATTGCGATCGTAAAAAAAACTAACCTGAAATGTTGATGGATTTCAACGTCTCATGACCCCCCGAACCCTAAAAAATAGTCTTTGCAATGCCGTCTGTCTGTGTGTCTATTAAAACTTAAAATTAAGGGTAGTTTACTGAAGGGCAAAAAGAGAAAAAGTCGATTTTCTCAAAATCGGCTCAAACGATTTTGATTAAATTTCATTTATGAACATTAGTCAATATTCCAAACAAAATGGCTACTCTCAATATTTCGGCAAAATCGCTTTAAGGGCTCCGGTCTGATGCGTAAATTAACATTTTTATAATAGCTCCGAAACTATTTGAGATATGAAATTACTTAGCATTACAAATATGTATATATATTTATAATACAAATATTTTATCCGAAACATATTTTTATAAAATCAATAACTTTCAATCTATACGCAATTATATGAAATTTTTTAACTTTTTGGACATTAAAGTTTAAGTATTGCGACCGTAAAAAAAAACTAACCTGAAATGTTGATGGATGTCGACGTCTCATGACCCCCCGAACCCTAAAAAATAGTCTTTGCAATGCCGTCTGTCTGTGTGTCTATAAAAACTTAAAATTAAGGGTAGTTTACTGAAGGGCGAAAAGAGAAAAATTTGGTTTTCTCAAAATCTACTCAAACGATTTTGATTAAAATCGTATCTAGGCGTTGATTAAGATTATAAATAAACTGGCTATTTTCATTTTCCTATGAAAATGATTTTTAGGGTACTTTACAGAAGCGTTAATTTCCGTATCTCCACAACTATTGGAGAAACTAAACAACTTATCATTGCAAAATTGTAGGACTATCAGAAATAAAAAACTTTTATTTGACATATATTTTTATAAAAGCAACAGTTTTCTGAGATATTTGCAAATATATTAATACAATTTTGTGAGCTTTAGTTGTAAACATATACTACTTAAGTCTTAACGCAATAATTCTCCAATGCCATAGAGTAATTAAATATAAGTATCTAAAAAAGTATGTTATTTTTCCTTAAATCTCTTAGGAGAAATGTTTGCATAGCAATGATCTATCTCCATTTTAGACTCAATAGTCAATATTTACATTTTTTATTGGTCAAAATGTATAAATGAATAATTAAATATCAATGCGATGACTTGAATATCTGCAACACCTTATAAAATGTTAAAATTTTAACCAGAAATCGAAATTTTAATACGAAGTGTTGACCCTTGTGGAAGACATTAAACTGTTTGAAATGCTCTTAGGTGGACTAAGATGCGCCTCTTTTCTCATTGATTCTATATCATTGTATATTATTTTATGCGTGTTCTTATGTGGAGTGGTGATAATACAATGTACATTATTCCGTTCAGAAATCTTATGAGTTTATAGAAAGAGAGAGAAAGTCTGTGCGGTGTGCCGTACCATTTATTTTCTGCAGGAATGAGTAAAGAAATAGACACCTTAGCTCAGTCGGTAACGTGCCTCCTATTGAGCTATGGGTTTCAGGTTAGATTCCTTACATGGCCGAAAATTCATCATTGGTGAAATGTGGGTTTACCCTTTCACAGTGAAGACTTAATGGCCTAGGGAATGAATGTTGTGCCTGTCCTAATCTTAAGTTAGATTATTTATAAGGCATAATGAATCTACGACCGGCCTAACAAGCCGGTAGTGGAAAAATAAATGGTTTGAATGAAAAATAAAACTGTATCCAGGCCACAGGTGGAAAACAGTAATTTAAGTTAAGTATCAAGGAAAATATTAGACTAATGATTTAATTACAAAGGTGATCTCGTATTTGGAAAATTTCTAATTTTGTTCAACGCATCTTAGTGCTAGTTCCTAATACGGGTTTATATGTATTTAACGATGATTAGTTAATTACGAGGAAGGTAGAATCCAACGGAAATATATATACATTAGCTTGAAGAGTGCGTTAAGAAAGCATTTATGAAATAGTAGACTTGATACACGTCATGATTCGAATCCCGACCTTCCTGTCAACGACAAACTAGTTTAAATAAGCTTAACACTTAGACCCCGTTGAATGTGAGGAATGCCAGGCCTCCACCGTGGTTCGGATTCCACGTTAAACTGTAGGTCCTCCATTTCATCTCACAATCACCCTACCATTGCACATTAGCGTAAGTGCGTATAACCCGAACGGGTAGTAAGACGCGGTGCTAATAATAATAATAATAATAATAACTTAGAGCCCGTGCCTGTCCACCGTTGCATTTTCAAAAGTCTTTTTTTTTTTATTAGCACTGGGCTTTACTACCCGTTTGGGTTACACGCGTATGTACTAATTACGCTAATGGCTTTAGGGATTAGTAAAGTTATATTTAGAGGAAGTGTAACTTCATTTGCGTGGAGGGGAAAACTACCCTCAGTACACCTGACCGAGATTCAAACCTCGATTCCCATCTTTGCTAGTCCTAATACTTTTTGTAGGTTAGGCGATTAGATACACGACGCACCGAAGCGGGTAACCAAAGTAAAATATACAACTTAAAGATTTTACTGAGCACTAGCACACTAGTAGTAAACACGCAAAGATTTTGAATTCATCAGGACTCAAACAAATATTTAGAGTATTGGTCGCCAGCAACATATATTAATTCACTGGCCATTAGAACTGAAGTCCTTAGCGTCTGAACGAGTCAAAATTTGACTACTTAATCAATCAATCGATTTTATTAATATTGTGTCGTAAACTATATTTATTATTGGGGACAAATTATGTGTGTAAAAGAAAATTCATTACATTTTATAATAAACCATATCTAGTGCAAATATTGAACAAGTTAATTTAATATTAATAATTAATTTAAAACTGTATGGCATGCAATTCAACAAAATATAATATTATAAAACTATAAATAAAATGTAGTACAATATTTTGACTTTGCTTATGTAAATTCTTTACGTGCTATTAACTTTATAAATGTAGTCATTGAAAATTGTTAGGGTACAAAAATTATAAGAAACAATATTATATAAGGGTGACTGAATTTTTTGAGCTAAATGAATTTTTTGCCTACCCCGTAGGGAACGGCGTCATCAGTTGTATGTGGTAGTATTGTGTATTTATATGTATATGTGTATGTATATGTAGTTGTAGTATGTATTTAGATGTGTATTAATTGTATGTGATGTATTTATTTTATGATGTGTCTGTATTATATGATTTTTGTATGTGTGTGTGATTTTTATGTGTTAAGTAGTGTGTAGTCAGTATTATTCACAATTTCTCTGCTCATAATAAAAAAACTCGACTCCTTAGTAATATTTTGGATTTTATTTAATACATATTAAATCCCTTAAACCAATTTGGTACCAGATGTTAAACTATAAAATACATCAACAAACAAAAATACATAACTCTGAATGTGTCTACCAATTTCCCAACTAATCCAGGACCCCATAATTATAGATCCCTCCCTCTCTTTTATATTCACCTACTTCAAGTTTTTCTAGTTGAACTTGTACATTATATCCTTGAAAATAGGGGGACTCCTATGATTCTACTTATGCCACTCTATTTCAGAAATGAGTGTCCTTTAAAACCCAAACTTTCGCTCTTTTGTTTTTGAACTTCTTTGGATGAAGTTTATACAGTAGTTAAGGAACCCCTTTAATTTATTAGCTATCTTTTGCATGCTTCTCTTATACTCTCTACGCTAGACCATAATGAATAATTAGGCTATAAATTCTGCTAGCTGTCAACTACAAACAGGGGGTGAGTTTAACCATATTATATAAGGGTGGAGTGGGGGATTTGAGTGTTTTAAGGCAACTGGACCTTTCTGTAATATATACAAACCAAAAGGAAGTAAAATTTTACAGCGGAGTAATCATGTTAAATAATAAGGTAAAAACAATGGGCTGTAATGTTTAGGTAGATAATTTGTTTCATTTAGTAGGGCAATCAAATTTAATCACGCATTTTAGATATCTAATGTTTTTGAGCTAATTTTCAAAAATAAACATAATTTTCCCATTTAATACGATTAAAAATGTATTTTAAAACTGATTTTAAAAACTTGTCAAAGCACTGTTTATAATGTGTAGTTGAAATATATTACCTCTGCCTCTGATATAATTTATTATTACCGATATAGTTTTGCAAACGCTACTTGGATTTCATTTAAATTTAACTTATTGGTATTTTTTTTGGTAAAATTTCGGAATAATATTTACTAGAAATATTTCTAAAAAGTTATATACTTATTTTTTTTAATGTAAATAACTAACTATATCACTAAATTCTAAATATATCACGTTGGTACGGAAATTGACCTACAGCTATGTGATAATTTTATTTATATTATTGCGTATAAACCGAACGGGTAGTAAGACGTGGGCTAATAATAATAATAATAATATAATATTATGTTATAATTTGCCTTTCCTAAATAATTAGTAGTTTTTAAAACCATTAATTACATGAATTGTATTTTTATTATTAATTATAGGGCTGTCAATAAATTTAGGTTTTTTGATACATTAAATAACAAGATTCCTATTGAAATAATACTGTGCAAATAATAATTACTTTGCATGCCTTAGAAGTAGCTTGGTATAACCAATTATTTAGGTTAGTTAGTACAAGTGTTGGTGGGTATGCGGAATAAGGGGTAATTCTCGTTTTTCGTATTTTACAAAAAGGCTGTGATTAGAATTAGGGTGTACTAAGTGGATTTTTTCTTCTAATTATGCCTCCATAAAAATTAAAGTAGATTTCACTCCATATTCCAGCTCCCTTGCGGCTGGCTAGAAAGTGCTGTAAGACAAGAATCACTAATGTAAAACAAAATAAATTAAAAAGGAAGGATGATTAATTAATAATAAACTAAAGATAAAATTATTTTAGTATTTTGTTTATTTTGTAAGAATACTACAGACCAGATAATGAACTGATGAACCAGGCGTTGCCCAGGAGGTTTTTAGCTAATTAAAAACAATTTGGTAGAGAATTTAAAATTCCAGCTTAGAGATTAATACGTTATTTCACACAAACAAACAAACAAACAAACAAACAGACTATTCATTTTATTAATAGACTTAGAGATTAAAAATCTTTTTGATAAAAGACGAAAAAATATACAAAGCTAGCCAATGCGTTTGGCGGACCATCTAAGGAAGTGTTGGCAACCTTCTTTGAGGCCCCGATCGAATTTTATATATATCAAAAGTCCTGTGATCCCCCTTAATGTCTCCACTCTAATTTTAACACTTTTTTAAAAATATATATCCTGTATTTATTTCTTAAATTAAATTTCCTCCAAAACTTACGTCCCTGCCTTTATAGAAAATAAATCAAATAATTAAAATGTACACTCTGTTTATCCTGAAAGGTAGCAGTCTTACCTTGACTGATTACACTATGGCTCTATTTTATGAGCTATACCATAATGAAATAATGCAAGGTAAGCTTGCCTTTTCGTGACGGTGTAGTTATCCTAAATGATCGATTGAAAATTGCTGCGAGATCAACCGGTCGATCGCGATCGACCTTTTGCTGACCCCTGGTCTAAGGTGTTCTACCACACTACGCTAGATCACCGTTAATGGGAGGTTTGAGATTCGAATCTGGGTCGGGTGCATTGGGACTAATTTAACTTATCAGATTTTCACTGTAGTTTTTCTAATATTAAGTTATTTCACTGATTCGGATGCATTTCCTCTCCACAACCTTTTTAAAAATAATTTTTACTCGTATGTTATACACACTGGTGAGTACGTAGGCAAAGGTGTGAGTCTCGTCTAGTTGGGCTATCTTTGTGACGGAAGCTTGAGGATCTTGTACCAGCCCTGTTACAAAGGTAGCTTTTCCTACATATTCTCCCACCCTCTCTCCTTATAAATGCTAAAACATTTCCTGTAAACTCTACCCACCTCATTCTTACTCACTTGGTGTAAATTTGATGGGTATTAAGGTTTAGAGCATGCTAAAAACGGTCTTGTGTTGAAAGTGATATTTAATAAAAACAATTAATATTACCCGCCTTAGTGGCAGAATGGTCTAAGACGTTACTTTCATGCTAGACTGCAGATGATGGGGAGAAGAAAGGGGTGCCAATTCCGTTTGGGTCTACTGAGGGAGGTTCTTCCTAAATTATCTCCCACTCTCCTTCCACGCGAATGCGGGAATATTACCTCTAAAATTCTTCCTTCCAAATACCTACTCCATGCGTATAATCTGAACAGGTAGTAAAACGTGTTTTTTTTAAATAAAATTGTAAAATATCTACAATTTTGTCCTATTTAAGTTATTATTTTGTTTTATCAATGACATGGTAAAGTGTATTTTCAAATCAATTTCTGATTTAGTTAAATTAGAGAGTAAATTAACACACGATCTAGTTTTCATTGGAAGGATCCTTTTAAAAACATTTAACAAACACGCAAACCTATAGTTATTCTGACTACCTGCACATTTAATAAAAACTAAACCAGCATCGATGGTCGCATGGTCTAAGGTGCTTATCTCCCAATAGACCAGATTTCAGAGTACGGGAAGCTTAGGGTTCACCCCTGGTCGGTTGTACTGAGAGTTGTTTTTCCTAAATGGTTTTCCAATCTCCCCTTATAAAATGCGTGTATACTTGATCTAAATTAAAACTTCCTAATCCCTAACACATAAGTGTAATTATTAGTAGCCTACACTGGCACCGCGTCTTACTACCAGTTCGGGTTATGCGCTTAAGTACTAATTACGCTAATAGATTATGAATTGGTGAGGTTAAATTTAGAGGAAATGAATCCACATTTGCGTGGAGGGAGAGTGGAAAACCATTTAGGAATAAGATACCCTCAGTTCACACAACCGAGATTCGAACCTCAATATCCCCGTCCTCGACAGTCAAGCTCAACACGAAACTAGTGCGTTAGCCAACTACGCCACCTAGGTGGGTCATTGGCATATAACACGAAAGGGTAATATGACGTGGTGCTAAAAAACAAAATTCTCCTTGACTTATCTACCACCCTTTGAGGCTATAAGCATTTTTTACAGTTACGTTTAAAGGGGAAGAGATGGAGAAAATTTAGAGGATATGAACTCGAACAAGCGTGGAGAGATGGTGAGAAACTATTTAAAAAAACACACTTTCACTTCTTCCTTCCGGGATTTGTACCCCGAGATCCCTGTCAGATAATCAAAGGCATTCAAGATGAGCCTGACACATAGTCTACGTGACCACTGAGTCAGTTGAATAATATATTTATTATGTATTTATCAATACCTATCTGGTTTTACTCCAAAAATAAAGTTTATTTTAATCATCGCATTTCACTAATCGTTCGAGTTGTACACATATGTATTAATTACGCTGATGTCCTAGGGATTAGAAAGGTTGAATTTGTAGGATATGTACCGGAAATTGCGTGAAGGAGAGTGGAAAATCGTTTAAAAAACCCATTAATGCATTAATTTATTTATTAATAATATATAGTGTCTAAAAGGAAAATTGAAAAAAATTAGGAATTTCTTTTAAAGGGAATACTTTACCTAACTAAGACAATATTTTTTGAGAAATCATCATACCCACGCTTTTGTGCTATTGATTAATAATTATCATTAAATGATCTAAAAAATGTTTTATTGAAAGTATAATAACGATTTTACTCTTTTATATGTTGATTTATATAAACAATATAATTATTTAGCTGCCTATGTTCTTACTTTATGACATTAATAACGCGAAAACTCATTGTCATACTTACAAAAGTACGCCACCTACTCTTTTATTGAACTAATTCAATCAATCCAGTCCACCTCATTACACCCTATCCCTATCTTTAGCTAGTTATATCCAGTCCATCTCATTATATCTTGAGCTATCTCTATCCAGTCCACCTTACTACACCTTCTCTCATTCAGTTTCATTATAATGTTATCCTCCCGTCAGCGTCTAGGTCTTCGCAATGGTCTCAACCTTATAGTCATAATTTAAAAAATTAACTCAATGTCTTAATACAGTATACTCTATTGCAAGAAAGGTGCCTTAGACCATGCGACAACTGAATCGCATAGAATTGACGCTAACTCTAGTTTACTGCGCAATTCCATCAATTTCCTGGCCCCTCCCATACTTTAAAGCAAGAGTCTCCTATCAATTCCCTTTTCTCAAACTACCTCCTTAACTCGAATAGAGAAAGGAATGAAACCATTCGACTCGAGTCGATGAACAAAAAACTCCGTGACCTTACTCGATGGAGATTTTGTTTTAGGTTTGGAGGGAGAACGAGGTAGTCAAATGGCGCCAAAGGCAGTATTGAATCAAAATGTATTATACTCGGTCCCATTTGCTTCTTCACTGCGGTTCTACATGCATGAGTAAGAACAAGAGAAGAGAAAACAAATTGTTCTGATTACAGCCTCTACTCTATTAAGCTGAAGTTTTTTTTATTCTACTGAAATAAAGCAGGCATATTAAAAAGATTATTTAGAATATATTTATTATTATTATTATTATTATTATTATTATTATTATTATTATTATATTATTATTATTTAGCACTGCGTCTTATTACCCGTTCGGGTCTTACGCTTAGGTACTAATTACGCTCTCGGGTTAGGGGTTAGGAAGGTTAAATTTAGAGGAAGTGAACCCGTATTTGCGTGGATAGAAAGTTAAAAACCATTTAGGAAAAGCCACCCCCAGTTCACCCGAGTGAGATTCAAACCTTGATCTTCTCGTCCTCGGCAGTCTGGCTCAACACGAAACTAGTGCTTAAGCCAACTACGCCATAGAGGCGGGTTTTAGAATAAGTAAACTAATAAATAATTTTGGATATGAGTGATTAACGTGAAATTTATATATTAAAAGAGAGTATATATATATATATGTATAATATATTTTACACTACGTTTATATATTCACATACATATTCTTACTAACCATTCGGGATGCACGCTTATGTAATAATTACACTAGTTGGTAAGAGATTAGGAAGGTTTTATTGAAAGGAAATGCACCCTCATTTGCATGAAGGGAGATTGGAAAGTCATTTAGGAAAAATTACCCCAGTTCACCCGAGCTAGATTCGAACCTCGATCTCTCCATCCTAAGCAGTCTAGCTCAACATGAAACTTGTGCGTTAGCTAACGAAGACAGCGAGGTGGGTTTTATAATATAGAATCTAGTTCTCTAATCTCCTTGACACAAATATCGTGTCTTTTAATTTTACAATAGACCGAAACCCCTTGACCACATGTCATAGAAATAACAAAGGCCTACTACAAACACGAAATGTTTGAGACGTCAACTCATCCCCTTCTATCTACCTTTAGCTCTCTAAAACCACGTAACCACCCTATTCCTCGATTCCAAACACGTGATAGAACACTCCTGCTCGAAACTTTACGTTTAACTTAATGGACACGCACGGAGGACAATCCAACTGGATCTCCCGATATCCCCTTGCTGTATGTCACAACGAATCTGTCTCCAGCCGGGTATAAAAGGGGGGACGCTTTGACAGATAGTACCTCAAAGTGAATTCCTAACTATATCAAACCAGGGTGAAACGAGTGGACGTTGTACTGCAGGTCTTTTGTGATGTGGAGTGGTGGTTGGGTTTAAAACTAGTAGTGCTTTTAAATGTAGCCCTCGTTCCATGAATGTTATTATCGTTAATACAAACTCACCAGTAGTTTTTTGAACAGTAAACCTTGCTATCCCCATTTTTTTTATCGATACTATTGTCTTACTAGTATATCTGTGAGCATATAAACCGAACGTTTATTAAGACGCGAAGCAAAAAAAAAAAAAAAAAGTACTGTGAAGATTACACCTCACTACGTCCATGTTCTTATTGTTACTACAGTCTTACTAGTAGTTCTGTGAACAATAGATCACACTCCCTACATTTTCCATTTTCTTATCGTTACTACAGTATTACTAGTAGCTCTGTGACCAGTAGACCCTGCTTATTCCAGTTTCTTATCGTTACAACAGTATTACTAGTAGCTCTGTGAACAATAGATCTCACTCCCTCCATTTTCTTATCGTTACTACAGTCTTACTAGTAGCTCTGTGAACAGTAGACCCTGCTTCTTCCAGTTTCTTATCGTTACTACAGTCTTACTAGTAGTTCTGTGAACAATAGATCTCACTCCCTACATTTTCCATTTTCTTATCGTTACTACAGTCTTACTAGTAGTTCTGTGAACAATAGATCTCACTCCCTCCATTTTATTATCATTACTACAGTCTTACTAGTAGCTCTGTGAACAGTAGACCCTGCTTCTTCCAGTTTCTTATTGTTACTACAGTCTTACAATAGATTTCACTCCCTACATTTTCTTATCGTTACTACAGTATTACTAGTAGCTCTGTGACCAGTAGACCCTGCTTATTCCAGTTTCTTATCGTTACTACAGTATTACTAGTAGCTCTGTGACCAGTAGACCCTGCTTATTCCAGTTTCTTATCGTTACTACAGTATTACTAGTAGTTCTGTGAACAATAGACCTCACTCCCTTCAAGTTATTATTGTTACTACGGTGAATAATATTCCTAATGTGTTTTATAATTATGAATTTTATATCCCTTATCCAGGATAATTTGGTTCCACTTCCTCTAAATTTGTATTGGCAATCCCTTCCTATCAGCTTACGACGTTTATGAACTTAGTTTTAATCCTTCTATTAAGATAATAATAATAAGATCTGAGCTGAGTTGATAAAAATAAACATAAAAACCAATTTAATTAAAAACTATTTTCTAAGATAAATCTTTATTTGGTGTAAGCACTTTATCGTAACCCTATAAAGTAAAAAAATAAATAAACTAGGTTTGAATTTAAAACTTCTTCTGTCGGTGTATTGTCGAGACACTAAACTGAAATGACATTTCTGAAAGTTGAAGAGAAATTCGCATCTAAAGTAGGTAGGGATTCAAACTTGTATAAACTTTCTCCGACAAAAACCCGAAAAGATTTCATGAGTTAAACTAGTAAAACTTGGGCTTGGTATTCTTTGTACTATTTTTAAAAGACAAGATGTTTTGCCCTTTCGGAGCAAAGAAACTTAAGAAAATCATAAATAACTTCTTAGTTAAATTTTTTGTTGCTTATTAAGTTCATGACCTTTTAAAGATGATAGTATTAAATTTAATAAAACAATCATGTTTTGCTGAAAAAAAATTTCAGGTTATTGACCATAAACCTGTTGTTTATAATTCCTGCTAATACACTTTACATTCTATGATTTTACATATTTGCTCCTGATGGATTCTGAATGCGTTTGATCAAAATTAACTATCATATTAAGCTGTTTGGGGGTAGTATAGCTTTAAGGCGTTACTCTCGCAATATACGAAACTGCGGATTATGGGAGACCGGGGTTATAATCCTGGTTGAGCGTGTGGAGTTTTTTTTAAACTAAATTATTTTCCTGTCTCCCTCCACGCTGTGGGTACGTTTCCGTTTGATTCAACCTTACTAATCCCTATCGCATTATAGTATTTAGTACATATGTGTAGAGCACAAAAAGGTAATGAGACGCAATGAAAATAAACCTCATTCAAATATTCCTGTTTTATTTGATAAAAGATCTCATTTACGAGTGTGGGCCAGAAAAAATGTAACCGTATATTAATGAATGGTATGTAATTTTTACTTTCCCTCAACACCTCAGAGATAAAGTATTGTGATAGTCAGCGTATAACACGAATGGGTAGTAAGACGCGGTGCTAAATAATAATTGTGATAGGCAACAAATTTGAACTCCAGATTTTGATGAATGTCGACGTTTATTAGCCCTCTGTAACAAAAAAAAAAGTTTTCGCTATGCCGTCTGTCTGTACCTCGGTCTAGAGCTGAAAATACTTTACAAATTGGGCTACAACTTGGTATCTGGGGTGTTCATAAGCTCCCCCAGAGGGATTTTTTGGAATTCGGTTCTAAGTCACTGCCAGCCAGTATTGAAAGAGAATACAAAGCTACGGTTGGTGAACTGTTGTTATAGTAGCGTTTGATCTTCGCTAAGCTCAGTCGCTTCGTTAGCGTGTCTGCCTACTGAGCTAAGGGTCTTGGGTTCAACTCCTGGCATGGCTGAAAAAATGTATCATTGGTGAAATATGGGTTTACGCTCTCACATTGATATGTACGAACGTATTTTTGGTTGTATCACATCGACTTTAAACGTATTTTTGGTTATTGGTCTACACTTGTTCGTATCGCATCACAACGGGAAATGTTCTCTGTCCATAATCGTCTGTCATCCAATACGGGCCTATAGCAAGCTGGTCCCGCAAAGTTCCGCACTGTGCTGTCACATCTAGTTGTTCAATCCTCCTTTATGGTTAAAACTTTAGTAAATAAATTATTTAAAAAAAATACTGTACAATATACGTCCTCTTGTGACTATCTTACCTAATTTTTTCTATGAAAATGGAGAGAAATAGGGCAAAACTCAAATCAATAATATTTTACGATCCGTTGCGGAGTGATATAAGCTGAGGAATTATATTGTAGTATGTGCCAACCTTTATAGAAAAATAATGAGTTACCTAAACTTTTAATCTCTTCCGTTCAAATCTTAAGTGGATTAATCATTTAAGTGAAGAATTTGGTTGTCTTATTAATGTGTCTGTTCTGAACTCTACAATAAAAATTCCTAAAGGGGAAAACTATTATCTAAATAAATATATCACTACCCAAACCAGTGGGCACATTGACATAGGCATTAATCTCTTCTTGTCTTGTTTGATAGTGATGGTGAGGTCAGTATTATATACCTAGACATATTTAATGAGAATTTCTTTTTTTTATTGACTGTTTTTGCACTATTTATTCACTCAAACATGGTTACGCATTCTCTAAATTCTACCTTCCATATGAGTTGCTAAAATGAAAACGGGGTATTAAGACTTGAATAACTTAGAACATATATTTATTTTCAAGCTTTGAGAACAAATTTAAAGTGATTAAAAATGTTAATTGCATTTTAGAGTACTCTAGATGTTTCAATTCACCTGCTTTAGCACCCAGCATGTGATGACTTAATAAACATTGGCCTCACTGAAATTTGAACCAAAGAAACTCGCTCAAAGGAGATTTAGAAAAGTATGTAGTTAGATATCTCCCCTTTTCAAACCTCCCTTTACCTCCGTACCCACCACCAAAGTTCTCACGACTCAAGAAAGAGTAAACAAGACCAATCGTTTGATATATTGAGTGTTTGCAGCCTGAAAGTGTGTTTGATGTGCTTCCTCATCCATCCAGGGCAGTGCACGGCAGAGTAGTGCCACCCCGATTCATCAGAAAGAAAGCACATGTACTAGGGAAGTCATGAAAATGCGGTGGCTACATGGTGCCTTAAACAGTTTCAATGAGCGAGCTAGATTAAGTCTAAAAATGTTAACGAAAAGTTATGCTTTGCAAGGATATTTTACATGCCTCAATCGACAAGGTATCGATGTATTTTCTTCTCCTTCGAAGGAAGAAGTGCTTCAGATGTTCATATATCGGTAAAATTACCTTGATTTCAACCGGGTTTCAAATCGGTGAGCTTCGGGTCGTGAAGCAATAATTTATACCCAAAAGCTTGATTTATATGCTAGCCTATGATAGCAGAATCGGCCTGAGTGGCGCAGCGAAACACGCTGTATGTTGACTCATGAGGCAGTGCAACAGAAACTTAAAACAGCTGATTGTCAACATTTTATTTTCCAGTGGTTCTACTTATATTCTAGATATTGTCACGATGGATGTTTTCACATTATAGTTCTGTGTAGTGCCACAATCCAATACATCGATACACAGGCTTACCATTAACCGGTTATTTCAAATCTTCTCGCAACAACCAACAAAACTGTCTGTTTTCTTCTAGCTTTACAGTGCCTTCGCTTTAAAATGCTCATGCCTACTGATTTAAAATGGTTGGTTTTGGGATTTGAATGGTTTTACAATGACGAAGTCCTCAAGTAGAGCGTATAAGTAGAGATGAGTTGAACTTTAGCATCAGAACAGCTCACGCCGATGAGGTGGAAATCTTGTTATTGACTTATACCTCATAAAGTGCCCCCATTTCTATTCTGCTCTTATATTTCTGTGAGCGCGTGAATCTACAGTAATACCACCGATGTGGACCATTCGTTTGATAGTGAAAGTGTGCCCAACCGATAATTCCTTTACAGCGTCGCTTTTCAAGCGGTAGAAACATCATTAATTATACATGGTTGGTACCCTCGTTCAGAAGTCGTTTTGAACAAGCACTTCAAGACGCGAAGGTTGCACTTAGAATCGTGTGTACTTTGTAGGAATTACTTTAAAGTACCGGTAATGTGCTTACTTTACGCGCACTTGGGAGGGATACCTGTACCCCCCCCCCTTCCTTCCAACATGTTTGTTACTAACCTGCTTACATAGAACGTGAAGAGCATATGCATCTCACGATGCACTCTGAAAACCTTTTCCCTTAAAACACCTGAGTTGGGCGATGTAAAATGGTTTTAGTTTACCATACAAAAATTATATTAAACTTTTATGATATATTATTAGCGTAGTTTATTGCTCCTTTATCGTGAAGGAATTGATTAGTTTGTTTAATTTGGAAACAAAATTTTACCACCCTTTCACTGCTTCAGTGGCTAAATGGTCTAAAACGTTACGCTTTTGTTTAAATGGCCTGGTGATGATGGGGACATCGGGTTCGAATCCCAGTTGGGTCTGCTAAGGGGTAGTATTTGATTACATGTAAGTAGCCATCGTGTTAGTTGCCACCCGTGCAAGTAGCCACCTTACCTCAAGACGAGGGTTGACAGGCGCCCTTTCCAAGTCAACGATTACGTGTAAGTAGCCACCCTGTGGTGGCTAGGAAGAGAATGTATACTATATACATGTTTTGATGTCTTCTCTTTTATTCAAATTTCGCTATATAGGCTAGCAGGTGGATAATCTAACCTAACCTAACCTAACCTAACCTAACCTTTTCAACTGGGAGGTACGCCAGAGGTGCACACCACCTACATATGTTGTAAATAGTACTCATTCTCTTCCTAGCCACCACAGGGTGGCTACTAACACGTTTTTATGCATGGTAGCAACTAACACGGTGACTGCTAACACGGCACGTAGTATTTTCCTAAATGGTTTCCCATTATACTTTCACGCAAATGCGAGTAGACTACCTCTAAAATTATTCATTACTCATCCCTACCCCAATAAAGAAAATGCGTACAACCTGAAGAAATGTAGAACGTGAAGATATAATATAAAACATTTCTACACTATTGGATTATCCGTGTATCTATATTAATAAATTAGGGATGATGAAGTTATAACGTAGAGAAAATGTAACAATTTTTAAGGGGAGGTAAAATGGCAAACCCATTTAGGAAAAAGCACCCTAATTATGCCCACATGGGATTCAAACTCCGAACTCATTTTAACTATCAATCAAGTGTATTGTGATGTTGCAAATAAAGTATATTGCCTTATATAACCTGACCCCCGATTTGGAATCCTGGATACTTAATAAAAGCTTAGAACTTATACTATTTTTGATTATAGTTTCTCATCATTTTTCTGGGATGTACAAAGTTAATTACAAAAAATGAATTAAGTATTAAAAAGGTGTGATTTAGAAGGAATTTCCTTTTATTTAGCCTACGTAGGGGATAAGCGGAAAATATATTTATAAACACGCCCTTAGTAGCTGGTATTCGAGCTTTGTCTAACAAACCAAACAAGACAAGCCGAATTGAAGGCTTTGTCCATGTGGCCATCAATGCTGGTTTGGTCTTTAATTTAAGGTCAATAAATATTTCAAGTGAAAATACTAACTGAGCGAAAATACTTTTGTAATTCAATGTTCCACCTGGTTCATCTGTGACGTTTCCGTCACAGGAATACGTGTGGAACCTCGACAAGATGCTCTAGGATTATTTAGAGTCTTGAGGTGACCTGGTGATCTAGGGGTAAGGTGTCAGACTTCTGTGCTGGGGGTCCGGGGTTCAATCCTCGGTCCTGCCACAGATTTATCTGATTGCCAAACCCTTCCCTCACCTCTGACAAGACGTGTATTAATCACAACTTGTGAATGTGAGGAATGCCAGGCCTCCGCCGTGGTTCGGATTCCACGTTAAACTGAAGGTCCTCCATTTCATCTCACCATCACCCTACCATTGCACATTAGCGTAAGTGCGTATAATCCGAACGGGTAGTAAGACGTGGTGCAAATAATAATAAAAATTATAATAATAATAATGATGATGATGATGATGTTTAAAGGTTTGGCCACATCTACGTGACGTGTTAATGTTTGCGTTCTACCTGTCCTACTGTCCATACCATTTGTCCAGCATGTCCGTATCATCTGTCTCGGTGTCTTCGTCACTGTTTGTCCCGTAAGTCTCTGTCGTGCCGTCCTTTTGGTCCATATTTATATTTACGCCTCTGTCTATTCTTATTATTTGTAGAAAATTGAATTAAGGAAGGGGAACTATCTAATAAAGAAAACCGTTCATACACCAGGCAGGGATTTCAACCCTGACCTCTTCTCCAGCCAACCAGAATTGAGGCTTAGATGGTGTGGGCAAACAATATAATTGGAACCTTCTTCAGTAACCTCATGGTCTAACGCTAAGGTTGGGTATATGGTATATTGTATTTGGTCTCGTGTTAGACTAGACTGCTGATGACATGGAGATCTTAGTTCGAATCCCAATCGGGAGTACCTAAGAAGGTTCTTTCAAAATAATTTTCTACTTCAGCTCTTTGCAAATGCAGGCATATTTCCTCTAAATTCAATCTTTCTCATCCTTAATTAATTAGCGTAATTAGTAAATATGCGTACAACCTGAACAAATAGTAAGACGTGGTAAAGTCTGTTCACCATAGGAATTGTTTTCTGAAAGACCTTTTTCCCTACCTGAACTCTATTATATAGTATGATATTGGTAGGAAAAAAGACCTTTCAGAGAGTAATTCCTACCGTGAATGGAGGTTTTATATATATATATATATATATCATTAGCTCAAACTAAACATCATCTGATATTTTAGAATACCTAGTGAACTAAACTTAGTAATTATGTGTTATAAGTACAGTAGATATTAAATAAGCTTAGATTAAATGTGTGAAGGTTTTAAATAGTACATTAAAACTAACAACCAACTATGTTAAAAATACAAGATAATGTAATAGTAAAAAGAAACGTATGATATCTTAAAGTACTGAAATTAACTTATACTATTAGTTCAGTACATTAAAACTATATGTTAGACGGCTTCAGTAATTGATTGAAGCCCTTTTATGCAGGAAATAATGGAAACTACTTTTTTCGACTGAGGTTCTTTCTGCAGAGAACAATTCCAGTGAAAGTAAATACACTGATTTCTGAGAACGATTCCAGTGATTTCTGAGGTATTATATTATTTAAAAAGATGGAAACTCATTTTTAGTTCCCAGTCATAAAACTCAAGATTTCATCGTTCCAATTAGCATTATCACAACATAATTTTTTATTCAAATTTATTTTACCTTGGATCAACTAGCCTATAAAAGAAAACAATTCTTTTAAATTTATATACAAATATATGTACACACACACACACACACACACACACAAAATATTCATATTTTTCTTACTACTTCTTCCCCTCATCCTCTCTAACCTTGCCTTATTCTCCGAATTCAGTTCTTCTCTTTTGTTCGACTGCACTGTTCTTCAACCAATCAACTGCGAGTATTCAGTCAAGGCCTCATTACTGGGTTTCTATAACCGTGAAATGGAAACGAACCTATGAGAATTATTCAACAGACCGTGAAGTGAAAACACAAAAGAAATTGAAACTAGGCCTCACATATTTACATACACACTAGATATCTGGGCTATGTACTTATTACTTTGCATAGTAGCCTAAAGAGAATGCAACATGAAACATAAATCAATGTATATAGAAACTTGAAACGATTTCTTTCTACAATAGTTCCAGGAGTTCTTTAAAACTAAATTATATAATTTTGTTTGAAAAAAAAATGAAAACTTATACACCATAGTAAGTTCCCAAAAGTCTATAGTTTTAAAATGATTCAAAGGGGAAAGTTAATTGACAATTTTTTAGACAGAAGATTTTCAAGTTATACTTTTAAAAAAATAATTTTTATTTTCTCATGATTCAAGGTGTTTTATATCTGTCCGAAAAAAAAAGTGGATTTTACAACTCTGACTGTCCCTATGAATGTCTAGCTGTCGTCCCTGATCACAAATCTGAAATGGTTTGATGAATTTTGAATAAATTTGAAATATAGATGTTATTGGATAATAATTAGCAAGTTTTTTTATTAACTTACAAATTAAGGGTTGTTTCCTGTTTATATATATACTCGCTTTGCTCGTATAGGGCTCCAGCCCCAGACCCCAAGTGATTTTTCTTTGCAACCAGATGTAAACTAATGTAATTCCAGCGTTGTTTTGAACGTAACAACTTAAAGTTACCGGTATTGTATTGTATATACCGCACCGACTTTAAAGCTTCTCCGCCATTTTGATTTTTTCTTCGGGGGTTAAAAATTTAAATTTTCAACTTTTTGGAATTTTCCCGTCGGTTACAGGCTAGAAGCTATAAATTTGTCAAATTTAAAGTTTCTGGATCATCTGGAAGTGGGTAAACATTAATGTCAGTGAGTGAGTGAGTGAGTGAATGAGTCCGCCATGTGGATTTATAGTAGTATAATTTTTAGTTCCATTTTTTAATGGCTATACCAATGTTGTTCAATATTGGATATCTAGGAAGTGTTTGACTAACCAATTTACATCGTATATTTGGAATTGGGCTAGCTTACTGATGAGATATTTTTAAAACCCGAAATATTATAAATATACTCTAACGATTTTGTTTAAAATGGATACTTTTGGAGGCTTTGAAATGGCAATTAAAAATATGTAGTTTTTTTTGGGATCAAATTTGTTCAAGGGTAGTTAACTAGCTTTTTATATTGAATATTTTTAAAAATGGCTCTGGTGATTTGGTTCTAAATGAGTATCTTTTAAATTCTTTATATTAGAAATATTTATATATATTTGTTTTTCTAAAATAAAAATCATTCTATAGTAGTTCACTGACTACCTATTATTGAAAAACTAGATTTTTTTAAAAATAACTCCAATAGTTTTATTCAAAATATGTATTTGGAGGAACAAATTCTACATGATAAATAAAAAGTTAGTGTTATTTAAAATAAATTAATGTAAAGGTAGTTTATTTAAAACAAATTATAAAAAAACAAAAATGAAATTGAACTTGAATATTGAGTTCAAAAGAGTATTTTTCATGATAAATAAGAAAACGTCTTTTTTTAGAAACAAATTAAACATGATATTAAAGTAGATTACAAATATTATTTTTTTTGTATTTTTTTTGGTTGTTTAATATCTGAACAATTTGGTTTAAAATGTGTGGATATATAGTGTTTATTGTGATAAATAAAGTGATGTGTTTGCTTTTATAAGGAAAACCTAAAGGTAGTGGTGTATTGAAAACAAATTTTTGAAATTCTGCTGGAAGGCTCCTTTCAGGTCGTAGGTGTTCGGTAAGCAGGTGCTTATATATATATATATATATATATTGAATAAAGCTCTAACAGGTTCTAATAACAATGAAATTTTTTTTATATGTATACTTAATCATTTCTCGTTTTTTTCTCCATCAAGTCTTAATACCCGTTTGGTTTATAGTTATATACGTACAATGTACATACTAATTACATTAAAGGACTAGGAATAAGGAATGTAAAATTCTAGAGGAAACTTACCTGTATTTACATTGAGGTAAAGTAGGAAATAATTTATGACAAACCACCCTCATAACACCAGACCAGGATTCAAACCCCGATTCTCCCATGATAGGCAGTTTAGTCTATTGCGATGGTGAAGCCGTCTTAGACCATGTGGTCACCTAAGCTTTTATCATTAAATTGATCGTTACAGTATATAAGAAAAAAATGTTGTATACCTTACCTGTACGTTGATATAGTGACAGAGTGAGGGGATAGAGAGAGAGAGAGATAAAAAAATAAAAGGTTATCAAGACAACAAGAGAGTGGTCTGCATGAAAAGTACGAAGAGAAAAAAGGTTCATAAAGTAAAGCGCGTGCAGTGTAACTTTTTGTTAAGTGTCCAAAGTGGGGCACCTGGTTTTATGAGGAAGCAAAGGGGTTGGGGAGGGAGGGAGGGGAACTATAGTACTAAGTGGTTAGTTCTCTAATGACCGAAAGGCGGCACCGTGTCTGCCTCTCACGGTGTTAGAGACAGGCAATTTAACGACGTCCATTTAATCACTTTGTAAGGGAACATAACGTAGGGCATGAACAATCCTACTGATCTGGTAACGGCCGCGTAGAGAGGAGATTTGTTCTACCTCAAATAAGAGTAATATTTTTTTTTAAATAAGAATAAAACAAACTACAGTGAGGAAAGTAACAGAACTAAAAAAAAAAGGGTGGTTTTAAATTCAGACGTTGGAATAGTTAATAAGAAATTCATAAACGCCCAAAAATAATGTTGGTTTATAACTTTACTGGATTGAGCTTCCCAATAGTATAATGAAAAAAACAGGGGAGAAGGAAAATAATAATAGCAATATACTTTGGGTAATTAACCTACTCCCCTATTTAACTACTTAAAATACTTAGAATAAAATATGGCATAATTATTAGTTATTAATAATATTTTTTAAAATTTTCTTTAGCACCATTCCCATTCCCGTTGGAGTTATACGCTTATGTACTAATGACGCTATTTTTTTTTTTTAGGGATTAGATATATTATATTAATAGGAAATATACCCAAGTTTTCGTGGAGGGAAAGTGGAAAACAATTTTGGAAAACCACCCTGAGGACACTCGACTGAGATTCAAACCTCAATCTCCCCGTCATCAATAGTCTAACCTACGGCAGGATTAGCGCGTTTGACCACGCAACCAACGAAGCGGGCTTATAGATTATTGCAGAGGATTTGAAATAAATGTAACAATACAATATTACATACTTTCTCACACCAACATTTTTAAAAATCGTTACTTAGTATTCCCTCTTAATTAGGTATTCTAACGAAAATAAACATTTGATTTTAATTATAGTAAGGAACACTTCTCAGATGTAAGCTTTGAAAAAAATTGTTAAATAATACGTAGCACTGCATCTTACTACCCATTCGGCTTATATGCTTAAGTACTAACTACGTTAATGTGCTAGGAATTGGGATGTTTGGATATAGAGGAAGTGGACCCATATTTGCTTGGAGGGAGAGGGAAAAACCATTTAGGAAAAACCACTCCAGTTCACCCGAGTGAGATTCGAACCTCTATCTCCCCGTCCTCAGAAATCCATCTATCAGCAATCTATGCTGAGGACGGGGGGAGCGAGGTTCACTAAATACTAAACTAGAGCGTTAGCGAACTACGTCACCGAGATGGGTGAAAAAATAAAGTTAAAGCCATTTTCGAAAAATATAGAATAAAAAAAATCAACCAACAGTAAACTACTCTAAATTTTAGGTACGGAATTGAAATCACGATCAGACCTCCACGTATGACCATTTAACATCAAAGTTCGAACGAAATCCACTAAGACGCAAGTTTAAGGCAGGGTTTTTGCAGGGTGCTTTTTGTGGCAAAACATATTTTTAGCAAAGTAAATCAAATATAAATTGTTACTATACAAAAAAAAAAGCTAAAACATGGCCCTTAAGTCGTGTTCCGTACATTCCCACCTTAAATCATTTGAGATGTATACCTAGGTACAGAAATATAAACAAAACTTTAAGTAAAACCCACTATTTTGAGTTCTGGTGGAACGTAGAGCACCGAGAAATCTGAATCTGGAAAGTTGACCATGGTTCTACAATCTCTTTTTTTCTCTCTCCTTCACAATTGAAAGTGGGTGCACTTTACTAACAGCAAATACCATGAATAGTTAACTAAGCACACCTCGATATAGTCATCTTTCAGTTTCACTCCCTTTTTGAAAGTCAATGGGCGTTCAGTTAAATATTCGTGAATGCGTCAAGAAAGTAAATACACTTAAGGATTACATCAGAGTAATCCTTCACAGTTTGTTGAACATTTTAATAGTTAATGCTGCTTGAAGAGACTGTGATTTTCTGTTCGGTTTGTAAAGGGATGGAGGGAATTAAAGGGAATCTAACGCGATTTCTCTGAGGCTTTGCAGCTACGTGGTATTTAATTTCGCTTTGTGTGATTTGATGTAAAACATATTTTTTATCACCAAGTATTGCTACCTGTTCAGGCTATACGCATCTATGATAATAAGCAATAACTCTATTGGAGATGGGGTAGGAAGGTCAAATTTATTAGATAGTCTACCCGTATTTGTTTGGAAGGAGATTGGGAAACCATTATAGGAAAAAATCTTAAATAGACCCGACCGGGATTTGAGCCCCAATCTCCTTGTCATAAGCAGGCCAGTCTAACACATGAGTGACGCCTTAAACCAATCGACCACTTAAGTGGGTTGAACGGAAATTAATTGGGTACTCTTGAGTCATATTTTGTAATTAATAAGTCTTGCTCTTATTTACAAATATTTAGTATTTCGTTTAGAAAAATATTTTTTTCTAAATATTTTTGTTTTTTCCTCTACGTCTTTAATATAGTTGGGGCTATAAGAATATTTATCCTAATGGTAAGTGAACTAGATAATTCAATATAGAGGAAATGTACCCTCGTTTGCATATATCTTTTGAGTGGTAAACTATTTAGAAGATACCACCCACAATATACTTAGCTGAGCTCAGCACATAATGGGTATCTAATCTTTTGCGAGAGTGGAGTCATTTAACATGAGACCACTGATGGAAGAAAGAATATATTTATCTTTTACAAGCATGAAGGCGGTATAGTAAACTTCTTCCAATTCACTTTATAGTGACTATACCCCCAACCATCCTTTTAAAACAACTTTTAATCGCTCCAGGTTAACAACATCAATTATATCGCATGGATTAGTAATGTAACTATTTCTTGTTTTAGTTAAAGACTAACTTACATTTCTTAAACTAAATATGTGATAGTGTGTTGAAATCTCCTATTAATTTTAATTAAAAGAAGTGAATCAAGATACTAAAACATTGCTAGCTATCTTACCAACATTATCAAAATACTATTATCAACCATTAAATATATAGAATTTATATATATGCAGATGACACCATATTAATAGCAAAAATGAAAATGACTTGCAGAATGCATTAAACCGTTTGACTATGGTGACAGGCAGTATGGAGCTTCGTATAAATGTCTCCAAAACTAAGGTGATAGTCATTTCCTGAACCGTCCTTATAAAAAACTATCAGCTAAACATAATTGGAAAACTGTTAAAACAATTGAATGGCATTGTTTATCTGGGTAGAATGTTCTGTAAAAATGGAAGGATGGAAAGTTAAAATTGACAGATTGGTGAATGTATCTTGGAGAACAATTGGATGTATGTTGACTATTGTGAAGAACATATTAGTATTGAAAGAGTCAAAGATGGGACTATATAAAAGTGTATTATTCCAACATTGTTTTATGGGTGTTAAACGTGGGTTTGTCAAGAGAAACACAAGAGCAAATTGATTGCAATTGGAATGAGATATCTAAGAAATGTATGTTGAGAAGCTCGTATGGACAGATACATTAATGAATAGGTGCTGAAGGAGTGCGGTTTTAAAGTAATCTAATAGTTTAATGGGAAATAAGCGTCTTGCGTTAGTGTGGGTATGTTGAAAGGATGAGTTCCGATCGAGTTACGAAGCAAATTTATAAAGATATGGTGTGTGGATCAAAAAGAATGGAAACGTCATGTAAAGCCTTTCTAAATGTTGTATGTAGACCAGTGGTTCCCAAACATTTTTGCTCGCCGATCCCTTTTGGATTTGTAAGATATTCAGGGATCCTCACAACCTTTCTTGAATAAAATACATTGTGTCTAGATGATTGCTACCCAAAATTTAAAAACTATCTATTATTTTTCCAGATTGACACCAAAATTATACATGCTATATTATACTAAGTAACCATTAACTCTTACTTTATAGGGTATTAGTGTGAAGAATGGTGTTGTTTCTTTGTCTCACAAAGTTCTTTAAATTTGGGAGAAATTGTAGTCAACTGACTTCTCAGGTCGGGTGCAATATCCAGTCTGTAACGATATTTAGATTTGGTTGCTGCATACCTTGAAAATCCAGCTTCGCACAGGTAAGTTGTTGGAAATAGAAGAAGTTTGAGTACTGCGCATTTAAACACTTGTGGATACTCTTGATGAAGACTGTACCAGAATTGAACCAGAGGAACTTCACTGAATTTCTGTTTCAAACCAGTATCTTGTGTAATATCTCCCAAACACTCGTAATTTTGTACAGACATTGCATCCGGTTTATATGAAGTACAATATGGATTTCATACTCAGTCATTGTCATCTGTAGAAGATGGAAAGTATTTCTTAAACGCTTGCTCTAAACCATTTAAATGTTGTACGATGCTTCTATGAATAATTTCTTCTAGGCTAGATTCTATTTCTATCAAGAAGTCATTTAAAAATTTAAAGCATTCATACTGTCTTTTCAAACAACTCTTCCAAAATTCAAGTTAACAATCAAAATATGCTATTCTGTACCTGGTTGTAAATACCAAAACACTCTTTCCTTGACATGACATATTTAGTTCATTAATTATTGTAAAAATATCCACTAAGTAAACCAATTTATGAAGCCAAGATGTATTCACCAAACAGGGAGAAAGCTCAAATGGGTGATCAATAAAAAAAGAATAAATTTCAGAGCGAAGTTCAAAAACTCCAATACCCTTTCCCCTAGACAGCCATATTATTTTTGTGTGAAGTAGCAGCGTTTATTTATTTTGTCACCGGCCGTTATGGCTAAATCAATTTAGAGGGGACCGCTCTGGTTACCCTAGATCATATGTTGCCCGCTTCACGCGAAGTCTTTCGGATTGTTACATCTTATAGATATGTATGCTAGTTAACTTAGGGGCCGCGAGCCAGTTAGGGCTACCAGTTTTGTATAACAGGATTGTTATTAAAATTACAGTATTTTATATTGCTACATCTTATAGATATTTATGCTAGTTAACTTAGGGGCCGCGAGCCAGTTGAGGCTAGCAGTTTTGTATAGCAGTATAGTTATAAAGGTTATAATATGTTAGTGTTGTCTTGCTATAAACATTTTATGTCTATTAATCTTGGGCCGCGAGCGATATGGGCCTGTGATTCTTGTGTAGGGAAACTATTATTATGGTGAGGATATCTGGGTATTATGTCTTGAGTAATATTCATGCTTGTTTACAAATGGGCCGCACGCCATTAAACACAAATGTCTGTATGTGGCTTTACCACGACATTATTATTTACTTGTGTCCCTCTCCCTCAATGAGGTCTAATATGTTTTTGAAAAATAAATATTTAAAACTCTCTTGTACCTGCCACTGTGTGTTATTTCTACAATAGAGGTGGGGGCAGGTTACAATGTTGTTGAAGCAATGGGAGTATACAAGAATAAGTAAGTGTGGAGAAAGTTAGTAAGGATGGATTAAGTACATACGTGTTGTTTTGGGAGCTATATGCATAGTTTCTTGTCCACCTCATAAGGGAACGAAATGATTATGTACGTATATATGTACTATATCTATTTTTAAACACAAAAATTTAATTAAGCATAACTTATGTAATTTTTTAAAAATAGTTCTTTATGATAAAATTGATGTTTACAGATTTTATACTAAAATATATTTAAGTGTTAACAGAAAATATTTTTTTAGCACCGCGTTTTACGTCTTGTTAACAGTAACGAGTAAAGAATGAAAAAGGTTGAATTTAAATGAGGTACTTGCGCGGTTGTATGAAGGTCGAGTGGAAAACAATTAGGAAAACCGCCATCAGTACACACGACCGGGACTCAAATCCTGATCTTCCTATCATTTTAAGTCTATTGCAAGTGTGACGCCTTAGATCATGCGGTCATCAAAGCAGGTGAAAACTAGCTAACATGTTTATAGCACTAAAATGATGAAAGAACATGAAATGGTCACAAATTTATGAACGTATTAGATCCACCCTTAATTATTTAGTCAAAAAATCAGAGAAAACATCTATTGATTAAAGTTATAGATATTTAAAATTAAACATTAAGCAAAAGAAAAAACTATGTGAAGGTTAATTGGTTTAGTAAAATTTGCTGGAAATTGTTTTATTTATATTAATTTGATTTGACAAATCCTTATACTTTCTCATTGTGTGATAATATATTTTGTGATTAAGGATACGGAGTGTGAACCAAAAATAGAAAATAACATGAAACTAATGACTTTGAGAATGCAGAGTATTTAAATTAAACTTTTTATATAGTGTATGTGGTATATAAATAAAATACATAAAATATTTTCCACTAAAGTGAAACTTGTATGACTATTACGATGTACGATGTACTATTACGATGATTATTTTATCAACATGTTTATAAATGTTTGATTTAATTTGTATCCTTTTACCTTTTGTTAATGTAGTAGTTTAGTGAATATTACACATCCCTCCCTCTTACTAGTAGTTCTGTGAACGTTAAACCTCGCTCCTTCAATGTTAGTTCGTTACCACATTCTTACTAGTAGTTATATGAACAGTACAGTATATCTCGCTCTCTATATGTTATTATCGTTAAATATAGTCTTATTTCTCTTTGGTTCTCATTTAAAATTTTTACTTTCTCTCTATCTTACAGGTAGAGAAAGTATGGTGATCGTCAAAAAAATCGAACTCGAGATTTTGATGAATTTTGACGTTTCATGACTTCCTGAATCCGAAAAAGTGGTTTTTGAATTTCCGTCTGTCTGTCTGTCTGTACCTCCAACTAGATCCTAAACTATTTTACCGATTGAGCTGAAACTTGATATCTAGGGTTTTCATAGGGTTGCCCCGAGGGGTTTTTGTTATTGGATATCTACCCCTAAAATTAAGGGTAGTTTACTGAAAGGAAAAAAGAAAAAAAGTCGATTTTCTCAAAATCGGCTCTAACGATTTTGATTAAATTTCATTTATAAACATTAATTAATATTCCAAACAAAATGGCTACCCTCAATATTTCGGCAAAATGGCTTTAAGGGCTCCGGTCTGAAGCGTCAATTAACATTTTTTAAAATTGCTCCGAAACTATTTGAGATATGAAATTACTTAGCATTACAAATATGTATATATATTTATAATACAGATATTTTATCCGAAACATATTTTTATAAAATCAATAACTTTCAATCTATCCGCAATTACATGAATTTTTTAACTTTTTGGACATTAAAGTTTAAGTATTGCGACCGTAAAAAAACTAACCTGAAATGTTGATGGATGTCGACGTCTCATGACCCCCGAACCCTAAAAAATAGTCTTTGCAATGCCGTCTGTCTGTGTGTCTATAAAAACTTAAAATTAAGGGTAGTTTACTGAAGGGCGAAAAGAGAAAAATTTGGTTTTCTCAAAATCTGCTCAAACGATTTTGATTAAAATTCGTATCTTGGCGTTGATTAAGATTATAAATAAACTGGCTATTTTCATTTTCCTATGAAAATGATTTTTAGGGTACTTTACAGAAGCGTTAATTTCCGTATCTCCACAACTATTGGAGAAACTAAACAACTTATCATTGCAAAATTGTAGGACTATTAGAAATAAAAAACTTTTATTTGACATATATTTTTATAAAAGCAGCAGTTTCTGAGATATTTGCAAATATATTAATACAATTTTGTGAGCTTTAGTTGTAAACATATAGTACTTAAGTCTTAACGCAATAATTCTCCAATGCCATAGAGTAATTAAATATAAGTATCTAAAATAGTATGTTATTTTTCCTTAAATCTCTTAGGAGAAATGTTTGCATAACAATGATCTATCTCCATTTTAGACTCAATAGTCAATATTTACATTTTTTATTAATCAAAATGTATAAATGAATAATTAAATATCAATGCGATGACTTGAAGATCTGAAACACCTTTTAAAATGTTAAAATTTTAACCAGAAATCGAAATTTTAATACGAAGTGTTGACCCTTGTGGAAGCCATTAAACTGTTTGAAATGTTCTTAGGTGGACAAAGATGCGCCTCTTTTCTCATTGATTATATATCATTGTATATTATTTTATGCGTGTTCTTATGTGGAGTGGTGATGATACAATGTACATTATTCCGTTCAGAAATCTTACGAGTTTATAGAAAGAGAGAGAAAGTCTGTGCGGTCTGCCGTACCATTTATTTCTCTTTGGTTCTCATTTAAAAAATTTTTCCTATTTCATGATTTGATTAGATGTTGATATTTCTCCTTGGTGTTCAAGCTGTACAGAAAACAAATAAATAATATATTCAATAATACTTTATATTTATATAGAACAAGCGGACCCGACAGACGTTGTCCTGCCCGAAAGTTGGCTTTTAGTTTGGGTAGCATAATTGATTTCGATAATAAAACAAATACTATATGATCATCACAATTACAAATTCACAATAAACTCCAATTAGTGAGTAACACAAATATTACAAATTCAGTGTTTGTCAAGACAACATACAAAATAAAACATTTTTTCATTTTTGGCATTTCGCCCACAACTCCACAAATATTAGCTGTATCGAAAAACAAACATAACTATGAATTATTCTCAGAAGTTCAATTATTCATGAACTTATAGGAAGGTTTTAACGGTCAATTATTAATATTATATTCATTATTATAAATATTAGGTGGTGGTGGTGGGGGGTTAAATTTTGAGGTTACATGTTCTGATATGCAAAAAATCTAAAAAAAAATTCCCCCAAAAAAATCCCTAAAAAATAAAAAAAATCCTTAAACCCGATTGCAGCGCCACCTACCGGGTCCAATTGTGAATCTAAACCATCTACGGATCCACTCAAGCACACACAAAAAAATTCATCAAAATCGGTCCAGCCGTTTAGGATTAGTTCAGTGACATACACACGTACAGAAGAATTATATATATTAAGATAACCATGCCTCACGTAGTTTAAGACATGGTCTTACATCATATGTCAATTTAAAAAATGAGTCCCAGATACTTGATCGATTGCCTAGAATTTTAAATTCAAATTATGTGAAAAAGCTTTTGAGCAGCCATAAGATTGAAAGAGATTATGGGATTTAAAAACTATGTTCTGTACATACATTGTTTGGCCTTGCTTTCAAGAATATCCCTACAAAATTTAGTTTAAATAGTCAACGAATTTGAAGGTATTCGATAGTAAAGATCCGGACATAGAACTGAAGTACCAAATTGCCAAGCTAAATTAGAAACTCACTACGATTGGTCGGTCAAATATCTACTTATAATTTGAATTTTGTATTTCTAGTACAACCGTGATTTTTTTTTTCGTGTCATACTGTATATTACCGTTTAATTTAATATTTTCCTTTTTAAATTCTCACTTCTTGTTTAGTAAATGATACGAGGGATTTGGTTCACAGTGATTTTCCTAGTAGCCTAATTGAGGTAAGCTTCTAATAGCATATATTAAATTTCGTAATAGAGGTCAAAACCTCCTTGCTTAGAGCAAAGTGTTCCGGCCACTTGTATTCTCTCGGCGCCGCTAATATCTATACGATGAAACATTCTGGTTGGCGACGATGCAAGGTATCGATTACAAGCACCAGGGCACCTTCACCACAGGAGTCACGGAGATAGAGGTGGGGGGGAGGGGTAAGGTTTTAGGGGTGGAATTATATACCTTGTTGGGGCTGTCACGTCTTGTTAGCTTTGTCTTGAGGGTTGACTGGAAGAAGGGGAGGGGGGTCCAGGGGTAGAATTTATGCATGATATGTCTACACTCCAGACGTTAACACAAGGGAACCAAGCACTCTTGTAGTTGGTACACGATATGCTTTCGTCACCACAAACTAAGAGGTTAATTAGAAATGCAGTATACAAAGTGGCGTGTCGTGGAGTGTTTAAAGGTTAAGCAGGAGTTTGTTTAAGCTTTACCTGTAATATGTTCTCATCCCTAAGTTGAACACTCATTGGATTAGGTATCCCATTTGAATTATGTTGATCAGAATTTTAGTACGATTGGTCAAATGGGGACTTAATGGGAGTGAACATAATCACTTTTAATTACAGCTTTAACACATTTTACTTATGTCGGCAACACTTCATTTCACATCACACAATATTTAACGGTGTCAAAGCTAAGATTACATATTCACTTATTCTCTATGATTAATAAATATTTAGTTCAAAGGCAATATTTACGAATTTATGTTTCCCTAAAATACCTACTTTATAATCATCTGATTAACAAAGTTCCTCTTTTTACTTTCTCTCTATCTTACAGGTAGAGAAAGTATGGTGATCGTCAAAAAAATCGACCTTGAGATTTTGATGAATTTTGACGTTTCATGACTCCCTGAATCCGAAAAAGTGGTTTTTGAATTTCCGTCTGTATGTCTGTCTGTACGTATCTCCAACTAGAGCCTAAACTATTTTACAGATTGAGCGGAAACTTGATATCTAGGGTTTTCATAGGGTTGCCCCGAGGGGTTTTTGGAATTGGATATCTACCCCTTAAATTAAGGGTAGTTAACTGATGGGCAAAAAGAGAAAAAGTCAATTTTCTCAAAATCGGCTCTAACGATTTTGATTAAATTTCATTTATGAACATTAATTAATATTCCAAACAAAATGGATACTCTCAATATTTCGGGAAAATGGCTTTAAGGGCTCCGGTCTGAAGCGTAAATTAACATTTTTTATAATAGCTCCGAAACTATTTGAGATATGAAATTACTTAGCATTACAAATATGTATATATATTTATAATACAAATATTTTATTCGAAACATATTTTTATAAAATCAATAATTTTCAATCTATACGCAATTATATATATATTTTTTTAACTTTTTGGACATTAAAGCTTAAGTATTGCGATCGTAAAAAAAAATAACCTGAAATGTTGACGGATGTCGACGTCTCATGACCCCCCGAACCCTAAAAAATAGTCTTTGCAATGCCGTCTGTTTGTGTGTCTATTAAAACTTAAAATTAAGGGTAGTTTACTGGAGGGCAAAAAGAGAAAAAGTCGATTTTCTCAAAATCGGCTCTAACGATTTTGATTAGATTTCATTTATGAACATTAATAAATATTCCAAACAAAATGGCTACCCTTAATATTTCGGCAAAATGGCTTAAAGGGCTCCGGTCTGATGCGTTAATTAACATTTTTTATAATAGCTCCAAAACTATTTGAGATATGAAATTACTTAGCATTACTAATATGTATATATATTTATAATACAAATATTTTATCCGAAACATATTTTTATAAAATCAATAACTTTCAATCTATACGCAATTATATGAATTTTTTTAACTTTTTGGACATTAAAGTTTAAATATTGCGACCGTAAAAAAAACTAACCTGAAATGTTGATGGATCTCGACGTCTCATGACCCCCCCGAACCCTAAAAAATAATCTTTGCAATGCCGTCTGTCTGTGTGTCTATAAAAACTTAAGATTAAGGGTAGTTTACTGAAGGGTGAAAAGAGAAAAATTTTGTTTTCTCAAAATATGCTCAAACGATTTTGATTAAAATTCGTATCTAGGCGTTGATTAAGATTATAAATAAACTGGATATTTTCATTTTCCTATGAAAATGATTTTTAGGGTACTTTACAGAAGCGTTAATTTCCGTATCTCCACAACTATTGGAGAAACTAAACAACTTATTATTGCAAAATTGTAGGACTATTAGAAATAAAACACTTTTATTTGACATATATTTTTATAAAAGCAACAGTTTCTGAGATATTTGCAAATATATTTATATAGTTTTGTGAGCTTTAGTTGTAAACATATAGTACTTAAGTCTTAACGCAATAATTCTCCAATGCCATAGAGTAATTAAATATAAGTATCTAAAAAAGTATGTTATTTTTCCTTAAGGCTCTTAGGAGAAATGTTTGCACAGCAATGATCTATCTCCATTTTAGACTCAATAGTCAATATTTACATTTTTTATTGGTCAAAATGTATAAATGAATAATTAAATATCAATGCGATGACTTGAAGATGTGCAACACCTTATAAAATGTTAAAATTTTAACCAGAAATCGAAATTTTAATACGATGTGTATACCCTTGTGGAAGACATTAAACTGTTTGAAATGTTCTTAGGTGGACAAAGATGCGCCTCTTTTCTCATTGATTCTATATCATTGTAGATTATTTTATGCGTGTTCCTATGTGGAGGTGTGGGGATACAATGTACATTATTCCATTCAGAAATCTTACGAGTTTATAGAAAGAGAGAGAAAGTCTGTGCGGTGCGCCGTACAATTTATTTTTACCCATACTATCAAAATAAAATTAATTGGGATGGGTTTGAAATCAAGAATTTAATATTACTATGAAATGTGTTGTTTTTTTGTTAATCAATTGTACATACTAGCATTTGACTCTGGCTCCAATCGTATTTAACTATACATCTACACATTCAACAACTTGAAGTTAATTGGGAGCAGTGTCTTATAAACGTAGGAAGATTCATAAAAAAACATGAACTTACCCTCCCTTGTCTTTCTTCATACCCAAGCTCATATCCCGTGCCATCTTATGTTTTCGCAACACCGGCTGCGACGTATGTTCACTGCTTACGACCGGTATTTTAAACGCTACTTCACACTAGCTTATGAGATACTGTTATGATATTTAGCTTACTACTTTCCTTGAAAAATAAGAAGTACAAAAGAAGAAGTCCCGTTTCTATCCGATGATTACTTTTTGAGTTTACTGATAACAAACAAACAGCCAGATATACAAACCTAATACAAATTGATTATTTGGTATTCTTCTCATTTAAACTACCAATAAAAAAATAGTAATCTTCTAATTAGCTTATCATCTGTTTAATGCACTACTTATAATCTGATAGTTGCTATCATAAAACCCCCTTTTAATTAATTCGAAAAATCTGTGTGTTTCAATTGATGTCATCTGATTAAAAGATGTAAATTCCACCTTGAATCTTAAAACATCAAACTAATACTAATGATGATGATGATGATAATAATAATAGGTAGTTCTTATCATTTGGATTATTCAATTGCCTTTAATAAATTTCTGGCCAAAAGTAACAAGACCTTTAACAGGCCAGCATTGAAAAGTACTCACGTACCTGACATTTAGGCATAACTGCATGATTAAATAAAATAATCATAAATAGATAATGATGCATATAAATACTTACTAAAACATAATTATAAAAGAATAAATTAATTAATAAGAAGTTGTAGTAAAAATCAACATCATTTAAAAAATAAAAATAAAGGAATAATTTAAATTTAAATATTTTTGAGGTAGAACATGTACTGAGATAATTATTTAGAAGGGAGTTTCCGTAAGGGAGTCTCTTAGTATGGTAATACAAATAATAATACTAAATTGTGCATGACCTATTCTACTGTGATTGAATTATTATATTTATAATCAAATATTTATATAGTCGAGGTATAATGTAAATAATTATATTGTAGCTAAATTTTGAAATTGAAGCTTAGAGTTACAGAAATCCTGTTGAGGATGATCCACACTTCACAGTGACCAGAATTTTTTTTTAAATCCATGTTTTGTTGTTATTTTGTTGAAGGGTGGTAAATCCTATCGTGATTTCAATCCTCGTTCTTCGTGCCTTGAGAATAGTACATCGTGATTAGCTGTTTTTTAAGATTTTTTTTACTAATATCTGAGATGATGATTGGACTTAATTGTCAGGAAGATACAAAATTATTTAGTTACATCACACTACTGAGTAAGCTGTCAGCTTATATTGTAGTTCTGTCAATAATGCACACCATTATTTATATTACATCATCCATTTTCGATTTGATAAAATAATGTATTATCTTGAGCTTGAAATACAGTGAGCTTTTATTATTTAAACTCCCAAACTAATATATTTGTTTTAAAAATAGCGATATTGTCCCGATGGCACTTATAGCCAGATAAGAAACAAAAAAACATTAATATAGAATTTTGAATTCAGTAAATTTTGAAATATACCAAACGTAATGTATTGATGTTTTATATATAATAGATTATTCAATGCCTTTTGTATAATCATATAAATGATATAAAATTGTTATTTTACCTCCATGATAGAAGTTTTGAGAGTGGAATCCCACCCTTGAAAACAATCCCAACAAGGATAACCTTTAACGACGAAGGGTGACCTGGTGGTCTAGGGGTAAGGTGTCAGACTTCTGTGCTGAGGGTACGGGGTTCAATCCTCGGTCCCGGCACAGATTTATCTGAATACCAAACCCTTCCTTCACCTCTGACAAGATGTGTATTAATCACAACTTGTGAATGTGAGGAATGCCAGGCCTCCACCGTGGTTCGGATTCCACGTTAAACTGTAGGTCCTCCATTTCATCTCACAATCACCCTACCATTGCACATTAGCGTAAGTGCGTATAACCCGAACGGGTTGTAAGACGCGGTGCTAATAATAATAATAATAATAATAATAATAATAATAATAATAATAATTTAACGACGAAGGACACTATCTACTAATTTTTTGGTGGGGGCTGTGTAACCTGTCTAACGGACTTGGCACATCACACCTTCATTCCACCTCTTGAGGTCTCCTGTTCTCCTAGTAAAATATTTACTTACGCGGCCTTCCTTTACTTTTGTATCCACCATCCTCTTTTATTTAGTATAAGCCTATATATTATATACATACAGTCAACTCTTTTAATTTTGAAAATTGAAAAATGACACCTGGACACGGGAATCGAACCCGGGACCTTTGGCTTAGTCCCGGGTTCGATTCCCGTGTCCAGGTGTCATTTTTCAATTTTCAGAATGATATCTTACTGAACCAACTACCATTAATATAGCTTCGGCTATTTACACTTAATCTTTTAATTTTATTTAGCACCCACGTCTTTCTACCCGTTCAGTAAACTTGAAAGTTCTTCTCGCTTTTGCAATAATTTTTGTATATTCAGCTGGTAAGTAAATACTGTCCTGCTTTCGTATTACTTTTTACGCCATGGCACATAAACTCTTGTCATTTCCTTCATTTCCATAGAGATCGCAAGAAATAAGAAATTGACATGTGTTGTTTCTGGACAGACTGAAAAGTTTCAATACCGATTATATACATCTCTGGCTATGTTCTATGTGTTATTTCTCTGTGGAATCATAGAGCTTCGTACACAGATCAAGAATCCGTGGCTAACTCATTTTGGTGAAACTTGTGACATATGTTGTTTCTTAAATAAACTATATATATATATATATATATATATATATATATATATATATATATATATATAACACGAACGGATTTATATATATATATATATATATATATATATATATAGAGAGAGAGAGAGAGATATAAATAGATAGCATGAACTGTTATTAAGAAGCGGTGATTAAAGTACATTTTTATATATATGAAAATACCTTCCCCAGCTAAATTGGTAAATCCTTTCGCTCTAGCTCGTATAAATTATCGTGTGCTAATATAATCAGCGGTTTAGTACGCTCAATGCCTCAAATAAATAAAATATGTGGTATGAAATTCCATGAGGACTTTCTCGCTCTATTGTTTAAAAATGGAGATATTTACTCAAAATTCGTAATACAATATACACAAGCGAACCCGAGTACAAATTGCGATATACATACGTAAAATAATTTTTGATTCACGGTTTTAAAAATTTACTATTCGATTTTTAAAAATTAACGTCTTCATTTTTAAATTTTTGACCAATAAAAAATATTGATATTAGGTCCCGAAAGCTTAATATTTCGTATTAAAATTTTTAATTCCGGCTAAAATTTTTGCTATCTTATTAGGGAATGCACATCTTATGGTTATCGCATTGCTATTAAAATGATCTTTTATACATTTTGACCAATAAAATAGGAAATTATTGACTATTGAGTCTAAAATGAGAAAGATAGAGCATTTCTGTACCAAGGGTGGGTCCAGTTGGGGCGCCAGGGGCTTGCGCCACCCTTCAAGAAATTAAACCAATTAAATCAATGTTAAATTCACTACTAGTTCTATTGTCACGTAATACTAACCAGATTTCATTTTTAACTTCTCGCTATCTTACAGGTAGAGAAAGTATTGTGATAAAAAAAATCGAGCTCGAGATTGTGATGAATCTCGACGTTTCACGACCCCACGAATCTGAAAAAGTTATTTTGAATTTCTGTCTGTCTGTACCTCCAAATATAGCCTAATTAATTTTACCGATCAGGCTAAAACTTGGTATCTAGGATTTTCATAGGTCTGCTCAAAGACGTTTTTGGAATTGGGAATCTTAACCCTAAAATTAAGGATAGTTTACTGAGGGGCTAAAAGAGAAAAAGTCGATTTTCTCAAAATCGGCTCTAACGATTTTGATTAAATTTCATTTTAAAACATTTATAAATATTACAAACAGAATGTCTAGTCTCAATATTTCAGCCAAATTAATTTAGGGGCTCCACTTTGATGGGTAAATTATCATTTCTATCGTATATCCCTAACTCTTTGAGATATGAAACTACCTATAACTACAAATATGTAGATATATTTATAATACAAATAATTTATTCGAAGCATATTTTTATAAAACTAAAAACTGTCAAGCTATACGCAAATATATATATATATTTCTTAACTTTTTGAACACTAAAGGTAGTATTGCGACCGTCAAAAAGAATCTAACTTGAAATGTTGATGGAAGTTAACGTCTAATGACCCCTTGAACTCTAAAAAGTGGTCTTTGAAATGCCATCGGTCTGTATGTCTGTTTAAACTTAAAATTAAGAATAGTTTAGTAAAGGGCGAAAAGAGAAACAATAGATTTTCTAAATATTGGGTCTAACGACTTTGATCGAAATTCATGTCTAGGCGTTTATTAAGATTATAAATAAACTGGCTATTTTCATTTTCCCATGAAAAGGACTTTTAGGGCACTTTACAGAAGCTGAAATTTCCGTATCTCCGCCACTATTTGAGATACTAAATAACTTATCATTTTAAAATTGTAGTACTATCAAAAATAAAAACTTTTATATGAAATATATTTTATAAAACCAACAGTTTCTGAGATATTTGCAAATATATTAATACAATTTGGTAAGCTTTAGTTGTAAAGAGACACTACTTAAGTCTTAACGCAATAATTCTCCAATTCCATAGAGTAATTAAATATAAGTGAGTCTCTCAAAATGTTTGTTATTTTTCTTAAGATCTCTTAGGAGAAATGCTTGCACAGCAATGATCTATCTCTATTTTATACTCAATAGTTAATATTTACATTTTTTATTGGTCAAAATGATTATAAATTAAGAATTTAAGAGCAATGCGATGACATGAAGATGTGAAACACCTTATAAAATGTCAAACATGTTAACCGGAAGTCGAAATTTTAATACGAAGTGTTGACCTTTGTGGACCCAATATTGATCTTTTTTTATCAGTCTAAACATACAAATGGAAACATTAATTCTTTAAAAATAAATTATAAACTAAAAAACTTGGACTCAAAATATGCTTTACATCAGTATAGTGCAATTTATGTTTGGGTTTGCTAGTGTATATTATTTATTTTCAAATATATTACAAGTTTTGAGTAAAAATCTCAATTTTTAAACAATAGAGCGAAAAAGTCCGTAAGCTTCGTAACATTGATTTTAAATGGTTATTGGTAATATTATTTATTGATTAATATACGGTAATTATTATAAGACTATCACATTAAGTATTAAATAAGTGAAAATAGGCATTAATGAAATAATCTAAATTTAAGTTGCATCTCTCATCTTGTTGCACAAACATTGTTTATGTTTAAATTTATTTTATTATTTTTACTATTACAATTTCAATGAGTAATAATAAATAAAAATCTTTAAAATAATTTATTTTTAAATAACGCTCTTTAAACAAAATCTTTGAATAATACCACACACATAACGTGTTAGTATGGCTCAATGGTAAAAATTCGATTTAGAATGAGAAATAACTTGCTAAACTATAGAGTGGAGTTAAAGTTCGATTTTTAAAAATCTGAAAAATTCCATCTATTTTGTCTAATTGATTAAATAACTAAAAATAAAACTGACCAAACAATCATTGTTATAGTGTTTAAACTGTTTTTCCTCTTAATAATCACTATTTGTTGATGTTCTTATTATTTTATTTTAATAAATTTCAATACTAATGAAAGAATTATTAGCCTACTTTATGACATTAGAGAATTTTTGCGTTTAGACTTAAGTAGTATCTATTCACAACTAAAGCTCACCAAATTGTATTAATATATTTTACAATATCTCAGAAACTATTGGTTTTATAAAAATATTTCAAATGAAAGTTTCCATTTTTTACAGTACTAAAATTTTTCAATGAAAATATATTTAGTATCTCAAATAATTGGGCTGATATAGAAATTTTTGGTTCTGTAAAGAACCCTAAAATTCATTTTCATGGGAGAATGATGAAAGCCATTTTATTTATAATCTTAATCAACGCCTAGATACGAATTTAAATCAAAATCGCTATAGCCAATTTTGAGAGAATGGAATTTTTCACACAGACAGGAAGCGTTGCAAAAACAACTTTTTATGGTTTGTGGGGTCATGAGACGTCGACATCCATCAACATGTCGGGTTAGTTTTTTTTTACGGTTGCAATACTCTAACTTATTGTTCGAAAAGTTAAAAAATATATAGATTTGCGTATAGCTTTAAAGTTATTGGCTTTATAAAAATATGTTTCTTATAAACTATTTGTATTATAAATAGACCTACATATTTGAAATGATAGGTAATTTCATGTCTCAAATAGTTTCGGCGATATGATAAAAAATGAGAGTATACGCATCAGACCGGAGCCCTTAAATTTATTTTGCCGAAATAACGAGAGTAGCCATTTGGTTTTTAATATTTATAAATTAAATTTAATCAAAATCTTTAGAGCCAATTTTGAGAAAATTGACATTTTCTCTTGTTTTTGAGTAAACTACCCTTAATTTTTGGGTTGGATGTCCAATTCCAAAAAACCCTCGGGGCAACCCTATGAAAACCCTTGATACCAAGTTTAAGCCCGATCGGTAATATATTTTAGGCTCTAATCGGTGGTACAGACAGACAGACCAACAACAAACAGACGATCATTCAAAAACTACTTTTTATGATTCGGGGGGGTCATGAAACGTCTAGATTCATCAAAATTTTGAGTTCGATTTTTTGGCGATCACAATACTTTCTCTACCTGTGAGATACCGTCAAAGTAAAAAGTTATTATATATATATATATAATATATATATAATATATATATATAATATATATATATAATTTACTTTTAGCACCGGGTTTTACTAACCGCTTGGGCTATATATATATATATAAATATTATATATATATTATATAATATATTATATATATAAATATTATATATATATATTATATAATATATTATATATATAAATATTATATATATATTACATATATATATATATAATATATATATATATAGCCCAAGCGGTTAGTAAAACCCGCTGCTAAAAGTAAATTATATATATATAAATATTTATATATATGAAGTTATACAATATATGTTAAAACTTTATTTATTGGCGGTATTTAACGTACTGAACCGACTGATTATATCATCAAACGATAATTTATATGAGAGCTCTATATACGAGAGCTAAGGATCTACTAATTTTGCTGGGAAAGTTATATTCACATACTTTCCAGGGTTATTTTACATCTCACAAAGGACAGGGGACCGTTGGCTTTACTTCTCCTCCGAAGGAAGCTGTGCTACTGTATTTTATCCCTAAAGAAAAATTCGTCGACCCCAGCTGTTTTTTTAACCCATCAAAGTCAGGTCCTGAGGCGAGCACTTTACCCCAATACAACTGAGGTCGAATCTATTATAATTTATATTTAACGGCCAAAACGTGCACATCTTATTTATCTCACTGACCTCAGCATCAGTAGAGATGTAGGTACACTTTTAATACCAAGTGAATGAATGACTCAAAAATTCATGGATGTACTTAATTAACACGACAATTAGTAGCAATTATGAAAACTTATGCTTTATCTGAGGCGGGCTATAGAAGGTGGTATTTTCGTTTCTAAGTATACAAGAATATTGGCGGGAAAGCTAAAAAGTAATTTATCACCAGCATATTTCCAATAGAACAAATCAAAAGCGAAAATACGTGTTGTATAATTAAATCCACGTCGACTAAGGTGGCAGGTATTATTTGGCTGATGACAGGGAGACAGTAGCTCGAATCCCAGCTGGGTGTACTAAGTTCATCCCCCATTCCTTAAATGATTCCCACTCTCCCTCCATGCAAATATGGGTACATTTCTCTTAGATTAGTGTGTTTATCATACCACTTAACACTTTTTTTGCTTGCAAAGTTGTTTGGCTATTAATATTTTTGTACTCTGACTCGTTCTTAAGGTATCCTTAACAAGATACTTGCGCCAGTGGTTGTATGATCTAAGGGGCAGGGTTTGCAAACTGATGACCCATGAACCACATCCGGCCGCAAGACAAATATAACCGACCCATTTATCTGGAATACTTTTATATTATTATCCGGGCTGCAGTTATGTACACATAAAAAAGTTTAATTTTGATTTAACTTATATATAATTTTAAATAACAAAGCACAATCAGAAAAATTATCCATACTGTGCTAAACATTTTTTTTTTTACTTTAAATACTTGACTGTGGGAATTTTTATTTACATAATTTAATAAATTATACTCAGGGTACTATGCTAACCCAAATACACATATGGGGAAATATCAATCTTTAAATACTTAAAATATACATTAATGATTTTAAATACATTAGTCTAGATCGATGGGCACGCGGAATAAATGTCAGTCTCTTCTGGTCTTGTTTGCCTGAGTCAAGGAGGTCATGGTTCGAATTCCAACTGGATGTAGAGAAGATGAATTTATCTAGATTGTTTTCCACATTCCCTTCACTTAAATGCGGTTACATTTCCTCTAAATTTTATCGTTCTCATCCATTACTCACTAAATTGATTAAAATGTGCATTGCCTGAACAGGAAATAAGACACGCCACCGCAAAAACCAAAAGTATCTACAAAGCAAACCAGGTTCTATGGGTTATGCTATGGCCCGCAGCACACCACGAGTTTGTGGATCTGGGGCCTTTATGACAGAGTTTGAGACCATCGATACAAGGTATCACCTTTTCAATAGACCAGACGGTGGTAACGGGGAGATTGGTGTTCGTATCCCAGTCGGGTGTACTGAGGATGCTTTTAACCAAATGTTTTTCCACTCTCCTTTCATGCTAATTCGTGTAAACTTCCTCTAAATTCGACCTTTTGGTCACCCTCTTAGGTGTTCACGTGGTCTAACGCGACACTTTAAAATTAGACTATACTGCCGATTACGGTGAGATTGAGGTTCGAATTTCAGTCGGGTGTAGTAAGGGTGGATTTTCCTAAATGAATTTTAAATATATCTCCATGCAAATGCAGGTACAGTATACCTCCTATAAATACAACTTTCCCAATCCCTAAAACTAATGGTGTAAATAGCACATAAGCGTACAACCCGAATGGGTAGTAAGATGCGTTGTTAAAATAACTCATCAGCGTAATTTAATACTTAGGCATGTAACCCGAATGGTTAGTGAGATGCAGTGTTAAAAATAATGATTTATAAAGATGCAAAAACACAGCTTCGATACATTATTTAATGATTATGTGTTTTCTATTTCAAAAGCATCAAAAGGTGCATCTAATCGATATAAATGAAATAACTCTTTGAGGTTACTTCAAGTCAAATGGGGCTACAGGTGATGGTAAGTGCTCAGTAGCTAGAACTTCCCAAGTGATAATGGCCGAAACATGTTAATTCTCTAATGGCTACAGGGGACAGCCAATATTCGAAGGGACCCTGATCCTGTTTTGGATGGTACATGATGACACTGGATGGCACCTGAGGGGGTTGACGCCGCGTCAGTCCAATTATTCAGTTTGTCAACTAAATAAGCTGATTAATTCATATGCATCACAAACTGATACATGAGTGTGGTCAATATAAATAGTATTGATAACATAATGAATTTAAAAAAAAAGACAGGCTTTGATATGGGAATTGAACATGGACACTTTTGTATTATCGCACCAATATTCTACCATTAAGCCATCCCAGTTTGTACCATGTTCGGGGTTATTATTCTATGGTCTCGGGTCGATTACCTTTTGCGGGTTGTAAAGTTTTATTTTTATTTTAAGTGTTTAACGTGCACTTTATGAACCAAATGATTATATCAGCACAATAATTATAAACCTAAAACCCAGTACAAGAACAAAATCCAGCCCCCGACCAGTATTTCATCATTTTGAAAGGGTATACACACATTCCAGCAAAGATTAATTTTTCGGTCATGCCGGGAATCAAATACAAATCCTTAACTTTGATAGATATTCTACCAATCGAGCTAAGGTGTTAGACTTTGATTAAGTTACACACGATAGGTTTGGATGCTCATGCTTTTATTTAGCATTGCGCCTTACTACCCATTCTGTTTTACGGCTATGTACTAATAACACTAGTGTGTTAGGGATGATAAAGGTTGGGTTTGGAGGAACTGTACCCTCGTTTGCGTGAAGTTAAAGTTTAAGACAAATTAGAAAAAAAACTACCTAAACACACCCAACAGGAAATCGAACCCCAATCTTCCCATTATTGGTAATACACTATATTGCGAGAATGACGTCTTAGACCAGGGATGTACCAGGGGGCTTGCCCGAATTGCGCCAATCCACCTAGCTTGGACCTGAATTGGGCAAAGAGCTTAAAAGTGCCCCCCCCTATACTAGACTCGAATTACGCCAATACCCCCTTTCCCAAGACCAGACCCGAATTGCGCCAACTTTGAGCATAGACAAATATTAATGCTATGGCGGGCGGTAAAAAGGACAAAAATCAATAAATTATTTAATTTACTATATTTAACTATATAAAACAAAATCAAACATCATAGTAAAATTTCCATTTTAAAATCATTGTCAATAATAACTAAATGTAAGCTAAATTAAAATATATAACAATAAAAAGAATTCAAACAAAGAATTTTTGGAGGGACACACATTTCACAAAGCTTAATCCACCTATTAAAACAATTGTTAAAAATATTTTTAGAATATTTAGAATTTTTGAAAAATAGTCATCAGTAAACTACCCTTAAACGGACTTTGCCCCCAAAACCAAGCATACAGTCAAATTTTCATCTTGAATGCACCCAAGATGTATGTTTAAATCAAAATTGTTAAAGCTATTTTTTGATAAATTTTGAATTCTTTTAAATTAGTAATTTTTAAACTGCCCTTAATTCAATTCATAATTTAAGAAACTCCCCGGATATTCACTTTGAAAAAATTGCTTAAGCCAATGATTGGTAAGTTGGGGCTCGAATCCTGGTCGAATGAACTGAGGGTGGTTTTTCCTAAATTGTTTTCCACTCTGCTTTAAGGCAAATCTGGATTCACTTTCTCTACATTCAACCTATCTCATCCCAAAGCCCTCTATTATAATTAGCACATAAAGTATAACTCGAACAGGTAGTAAAAACGCAGTGAAATAAAAATAAAAAATGTCAACAGTGAAAAGTATAGTTATCAAGTCAAAAGCTATAACATTATTTATGTAAGGTTGTAAAATAAAATTGTTTCACTTACTATGCTTGCACCAAATGAGATCTACAGCCCACTATCTTGGTTTGTGGAAATATTGACACGATGCACTCATGGAGCGCTTGCTCGAAATCAATCACAATGTATAAAGGTTGAAGGTGAAGTTGTCTCTTCTCGCACTCGTCCTTTAGGATTTTCATAGCTTCAATGTAGCTCTGCTTTTTCTTATCCTTAAGTCGGAAAAATACCAGAGGCACGTTATGACCCTTTGAAATACCCGTTTACAGTAAAAAACTGAAGAAAATGTTTCGGTGCCTATTCAAAGGTTCCACATCCAGTAACACAATTTCATTCTGACTCAAATACTCAAGATTTGAGTCACAAGAAAATATCACTACCCCCTTTTATTTTTCGTCTTTAACAGAAAGTTTTCGCCTAAAGTAGTATTAAGTTTAATATAATCTAAGGCAAAATGAATTTCGTCGAAATATTTAGGCAAAGTTGGCAGGGTTTTTATCCTAGGATAGTTAATGTTACTCCTAAAATATTTGATATCCATGCGGGTCAATGTTTTTATAGTTTTTCTCTGTATATACCACTTTTTGGATCAATTTTAAAGGCCTCAATCGCCTCTGCTTTCCTCTTAACTGCGTTGCTGATCGATTTTCTGTTCAACTCTTGGTCTAGTAGTGATTCATGGTTGTGTTTGTCTTCAATCTGCGATACAATATTTCCTCCATCAAGTGTGAATATTTTGGCCTTGCAGTTCTTTTTAGTGCATCTCCACCTCTCTTCCCTCTTCAAATTCAATTAATTCACCTGTCGATACGTATAATTACTATAGACGATCAGATATTTCCCTCTTTCACTATAAATCCTTTCCATATCACTAATTATCACTAATATCACAGTCCACACAAAACCCGAACAAAAATAAAACAGTTACACACCTGGACAGTCACTGTTGTCGAGATAATATGTTAATACTGGCAAGACTTATGTCAGAGAAGCTAATACAGATCTTGTTGGGGGCTCTTGGGGCATTTTTACATTCCTTTACCAAAGGAAGGGAAGAAAAGAAGGGATGAGAGCTTGTTTGCGTTGGTGTTTGTTTATTTCGCCCCTCCCTACCCCCCCCCCGCCCCCTCGTCTACCTGAACTATACTTGGCGCAATTCGGGTCCGGGTTAAGTGAACATTCTTTCATCCCTTAATTACTGGCGCAGTTCTGACATGTGTGTCACCCTGGCCACCCGACTTTTAGCCACCCGGTTTTTAAAAGTGCTCATCGTTTGTGCTACGTTAGTGCTGGTTAGTGCTCGATTTTCATCGTTAGTGCTGTAAGTTTGAGCCACTAATTCACGATTTCTTATGGGTGGCTAGGGAGATATCTCCCTGGCCACCCGGTATAAGAAATAATAGAGATAACTCTTTTCTGAAAACGGGTGGCTTAAAGTCGAGTGGCCAGGGTGACACACATAGTTTTGACTTGTCCCTACAAGGGTTGCAGGATACAGACTTTTTATCCATTATTATTTCTTCAAAATTCATTATAAAATATTATAATCACATAGTAAACTGATATGAATAAATTTTAAATACGTAGAGAAAGCAAAACAATCATAAATACCTTGGTGAATTGGTGTAGTCTTAAGTTAGTTTAGAATATTGATATTATAGGGTGGGAAATGAGTGAAAATGTGAATGATCGTCAAGCATTTTTTCATAATCTTGTTTAAACTGTGAGGAGGTGATTCTCAAGCGAGAAGAAAGATGACCGTTAGTAAGTTGGTTACTAAGTTCATTTTTCCTAAGTTTCATGGTTGAAAACAAATGTCCGCATGAATATGAGGATGCAAACACTAACATATATATTTTAGTCATGATTTACCGAGTTTGTAAATGTTGATCTTGGCATGGTTTAAAAAAAATGGGGTGTGACTGTGTCATGGACACGGCCATTTGTTGTACGTGAATACGTTTATGTAACGGGTTATATTTTTTAAAAACAATTTTTGATGTATAGGCTAGATTCGAAACTACAACGCCAAACTGTATTTTTGATAATATTTTTTCATTCTAACACCTTATTATATTCACTGTCACTACTTTAAACTAATGTTTTATATACAATCGATAGAATTTTACGACAGCTGCCGATTAAAACTCAAACGAACATCGTAGCCTCTCCCTGTCAAAAGTTATACAAATTGCAAATCTCGATACGCAGCAAAATAACCTCAAAATGGCGGCGCTTCCCCCTCCACCGCGCGCGATGCGTCACTGTTCTCGCTTATTGTAATTAATTATATGATCCTTTAGCTATCCATTGGTATAATTAATTTTGGATGTAGAGGAAAGATTCGAAACTTCAACACCAAACTGTATCCCCCGATTTTGTTATCATTAGGTTTTTTTGGATTGCCCCCGTATGGTAGCAAATTTAAAGACGTATTCACGTCAAAAAATCCAGGATGGTTGTGTCACAGGCGGCCCGTAGTTTGCCCATCCCTATCTTACACTAATGAAATAGGCTACAGCAAGTTAGAGCTAAGAGGAAGTATACCCCTATAGGAGGTATAGTAGGAAACAATTTTAAAAGCTCAACACCCGACCGTTATTTCCACTATGACCTCCTCTTAATCATCATCACACAAAATTTTTCTGACTACTCAATCCATGGGACCCTCAGCTCGAGTGACAAATAAAATACAATTAATTGTTCATGATGATATTTCCTCTAAGCAAACAAACTTGTGGTCTAACACTAAATATTCAGTGTTAGCTTTGAATTTATATGTGCGTATATATATTTATATATGTGTATATATACGTATAACATAAATTATTGTATATATGCATATGTATATATATATGTATATATACATGTATATACATATGTATGCGTATATATACATGTATATACATATGTATGCATATATATACGTATATATATACATATGTATGCATATATATACGTATATATATACATATGTATGCATATATATACGTATATATATACATATGTATGCATATATATACGTATATATATACATATGTATGCATATATATACGTATATATATACATATGTATGCATATATATACGTATATATATATATGTATGCATATATATACGTATATATATATATACATATGTATGCATATATATACGTATATATATACATATATTTATATATCTAAATTCAAAGCTAGCACTGAATACTCAGCGTAAGACCACATGTTTGTTTAGAGGAACTATCGTCATGAATAATTAATTAATTATATATATATATATATATATATTACTTCCCACAATCTCCAGTTTATCTACCCTCGTACCTCCTCTTTCACTTTCCTCAACTAAATACGTGAGCCCATCGGAGAAGTATCTTAATACTCACTTTGTCGTGGAGGGGAAGGAGCACTTGTTTGATTTAATTCTGTGTGTGAGTTTGAACAACTAATTGCACGGTTTACCTTTCTCATTAGCGGTCGGCAACTCGTAACGCACGCCCGTAAAGCCCAACGTACACAAGACACAAAACGATTCTCATCTAAGCTAATTGGTCGTATGTTCTATCCTAGTTTGGAACCTTCGTTCGTTTCAATGGCTTTTAGGGGCCACTCTCTCTCCCTTCTCCCTTTGTGGTTTACGGACGTGATGTCAGGCTCGCGGTGAGATGGGGATTTTGTTTGACAAGCCCTTCTTGTGATAATTAGGACAGGACAACCGATTTTAGTCTTATTCCCAGGTACGATATAATGGAGGCTCGGAGACTAGCATTTCATAAAGGAGTATACCTTTTATTCTTGTGTTAGTGTTCCGTTTTTATTTTATTTCGCTTTTAAGTGACTTGGCATTCATTTAATATGTTGCAATATTTATGCACCTGATAAGGTGGTCATATGTTCTAAGGCGTCACTCTCGCAATAGACAAAATTGCCTATGGTGAAGATATCAGGGTTCTATTCGCAGTTGGGTGTACTCTGAATGTGTTTTATAAATGTATTTGTATATTCCCCTTCCACTCAAATGCAAGTTCATTTCCTCTAAATTTAGCCTTTCCCATCCCTTAAACATAAGCGCAATCAGTTCAAATACCTAAAGCCTGAACGAGAATAAGATGAGGTTAAAAAAAATTAAAATAAACTTTTAAATTGTGAAGTAAAAAAAAAATGTACAAAATATTTGTCCTGTTCAGATGTCTGTTGGTCTGTACGATGTATATAGAGTAATTTACGTATATAAATTCTACAAGTAGTAAATTGCAATCCATCGAGCCCAATATTGTTGTAGTCCTGTCATATTATGCTATCAAAATAAAGCCTTATTCAAATTTATCCCACTTGAACAAGTGAAGTAGAGTTTTTCTTCGAAAATATAGTTGTGAACAACAACTTAAAAAACTAACAAAGGAGTATATTTTTACTAATACATTTTCGTACCACGGTTGCATACGAATTACTTAAACTATATAACGAAATTTAAAGATAAATGATAGCTTTTATATACATAAATACATCCATATTCCCCTGTAGAAGTTATGAGAAACAATAATGGGTGGAACCAGCTTTTGTGGCCGTATTTTCTAAGGCGCTACTCTCGCAGTAGACTAGACTGCCAATGACGAGGAGATTGGGTTTCTAATCTGAATCGAGTGTACGGAAGAAGGTTTTCCTAAAATGATTTTATACTCTCCCTCCATGCAAATGTGAGTACACTTCCTCTAAATACAACCTTTATAACCCCTAAAGCCATTCGTGTATTAGTATATAGGCATATAGCTTAAACGGGTAGTAAGATGCGGTATAAAAAAAATGGGTGAAAGAAAACACAGTTTTTGTCATTCACTTAGCAAGCACCTTATTGCACATCTAACTACGCTGGCCTCGAAACTCACAAATTAAGATAGCCATTTTAAACTACTCTACAAATGTTGGTATTTCAATTGTTCAAAGAATGTTTATTTATACAAAATAAATGGTACGGCGCACCGCACAGACTTTCTCTCTCTTTCTATAAACTCGTAAGATTTCTGAACGGAATAATGTACATTGTATCATCACCACTCCACATAAGAACACGCATAAAATAATATACAATGATATAGAATCAATGAGAAAAGAGGCGCCTCTTTGTCCACCTAAAAGCATTTCAAACAGTTTAATGTTTTAAAGACCTTAATAAAATGGTATTTGAACTATTTGCTGACAGCTTGGAAACTCGGATCTGCTTTACATGTTCCAATTTATGAAAATTATATTACTAGAGATGAATCGAGGGAATAAGAAAGAAATCTAAGGAATCAATAACTAATGAAAGAATGTGAAAGTGCAATATTAGCTATAGTGAATACTAGCTTTTGACTATTTGTTGTTGCTTGTGTAAAGGTAAAATCAAATTAGTAGGAAGTAATAATACTTGAAAACAGGACAGAAGATTCGACCTCTAATTTTAATAATATATACAATAAAGATTTATGTATTTATAGATAATAAATAAATTGGAGTGTCGGGAAACTAATTTATAAATTCGCAGTAAATTGGTTTATGGTCTGAAAAACAACTTTCGTACACTCCAAATCTGGTTATCGTCATATTACTGAAAATGACATACATCTGCGTATTGTTGTTTGTCGTAGACTCATCAGACCTCAGAATGGGTTTCAAACTATATTTGCTTATTAATTCCAACAAAAAATAGTCTTTATGTTCAATAATATTATAGTTAAAATATCCTAATAGTATTACATCAGATTTATCAGAAGGGATTAATTTGTTAATAGCAGTGACAAACTCAATGTTAGGTGTACTAGGTGATTTGTACCCTGTGATGATAGTGACATTCCCAATTTTGAAACCTATAATATCTATTGCGAAAACAGAGTTTTCTATTGAAATGTGCTTACATGTTTGAATTTTCATGTCTTTCTTTGCCAAACATAATAATCCTCTTGGGCGTCGGACACTAACACTATCAGATCTGAAAAATATCTTAAAATTTGGAATTTGGAGAAAGTCTTGTGGGATTGTTTCAGTTTCAGACATTATCAATATGTCACAGCGTGAATACCAGTCATCTGCAAGGATGTTTGCCATATTTTTGTGCAGAGATCGGACATTATGGTACACAATAACTATGCCGTCTTTCTGCTCTAGGTTCTGTAAGGTACCCTAAAAAATATTTTCATAGGAAAATGTAAATAGCCAATTTATAATCTTAATCAACGCCTAGATACGAATTTTAATCAAAATCGTTTGAGCAGATTTGAGAAAACTTTTTTTTTCTCTTTTCGCCCTTTATAAAACTACTCTTAATTTTAAGTTTTAATAGACACACAGACAGACGGCATTGCAAAGACTATTTTTTAGGGTTCGGGGGGTCATGAGACGTCGACATCCATCAACATTTCAGGTTAGTTTTTTACGGTCGCAATACTTAAACTTTAGTGTCCAAAAAGTTAAAAAATATATACAACGTGTTTCTAAAACTTTGCATCAAACTTTGGCAGGATACTCTTTGGGTGAAATTAGAATAATTTCATAAGCAACCTAGGGTCCATCTTCAATATTAAGGGTGGTATACACCCCTAAAACAGAGCTAAAAACGACTGTTGTGTGAAATACTATGAAAACTTCTTAGGGTATTACAACGAGTCTTTGTATACTACTTATTGAAACCTTGATCATTAATAAACTAAATGTGCTGTTACCGTTATCCACCCCCATCATGTAAAAAAGGGAGGGTTGTAACACATTTTTACTTTCTCTCTATCTTACAGGTAGAGAAAGTATGGTGATCGTCAAAAAAATCAAACTCGAGATTTTGATGAATTTTGACGTTTCATGACTTCCTGAATCCGAAAAAGTGGTTTTTGAATTTCCGTCTGTCTGTCTGTCTGTCTGTCTGTACCTCCAACTAGAGCCTAAACTATTTTACCGATTGAGCTGAAACTAGGGTTTTCATAGGGTTGCCCCGAGGGGTTTTTGGAATTGGATATCTACCCCTTAAATTAAGGGTAGTTTACTGAAGGGAAAAAAGAGAAAAAGTCGATTTTCTCAAAATCGGCTCAAACGATTTTGATTAAATTTCATTTATAAACATTAATAAATATTCCAAACAAAATGGCTACCCTCAATATTTCGGCAAAATGGCTTTAAGGGCTCCGGTCTGATGCGTCAATTAACATTTTGTTAAATAGCTCCGAAACTATTTGAGATATGAAATTACTTAGCATTACAAATATGTATATATATTTATATTACAGATATTTTACCCGAAACATATTTTTATAAAATCAATAATTTGCAATCTATACGCAATTATATCAATTTTTTTAACTTTTTGGACATTAAAGTTTAAGTATTGCGGCCGTAAAAAAAAAAACTAACCTGAAATGTTGATGGATGTCGACGTCTCATGACCCCCCGGACCCTAAAAAATAGTCTTTGCAATGCCGTCTGTCTGTGTGTCTATAAAAACTTAAAATTAAGGGTAGTTTACTGAAGGGCGAAAAGAGAAAAATTTGGTTTTCTCAAAATCTGCTCAAACGATTTTGATTAAAATTCGTATCTAGGCGTTGATTAAGATTATAAATAAACTGGCTATTTTCATTTTCCTATGAAAATGATTTTTAGGGTACATTACAGAAGCGTTAATTTCCGTATCTCCACAACTATTGGAGAAACTAAACAACTTATCATTGCAAAATTGTAGGACTATTAGAAATAAAAAACTTTTATTTGACATATATTTTTATAAAAGCAGCAGTTTCTGAGATATTTGCAAATATATTAATACAATTTTGTGAGCTTTAGTTGTAAATATATACTACTTAAGTCTTAACGCAATAATTCTCCAATGCCATAGAGTAATTAAATATAAGTATCTAAAAAAGTATGTTATTTTTCCTTAAATCTCTTAGGAGAAATGTTTGCATAGCAATGATCTATCTCCATTTTAGACTCAATAGTCAATATTTACATTTTTTATTGGTCAAAATGTATAAATGAATAATTAAATATCAATGCGATGACTCGAAGATCTGCAAAACCTTATAAAATGTTAAAATTTTAACCAGAAATCGAAATTTTAATACGAAGTGTTGACCCTTGTGGAAGACATTAAACTGTTTGAAATGCTCTTAGGTGGACAAAGATGCGCTTCTTTTCTCATTGATTATATATCATTGTATATTATTTTATGCGTGTTCTTATGTGGAGTGGTGATGATACAATGTACATTATTCCGTTCAGAAATCTTACGAGTTTATAGAAAGAGAGAGAAAGTCTGTGCGGTGGGCCGTACCATTTATTTCTAAAATAAAATATGTCATAGTAAGTATTACCAATTTTTACTTAAGATTAGAAAACAGGGAGGCCAGGAAGAATAATCTGTTCCAGGAAGTATAATCTGTTCCAGGAAGTCCTTTGGTGTAAGTGTTCAACAATTATTTTAAAAAAAAACTTTAGTCAACGGGGTTTTTGTATCACCGCTGAGCAGTTTCTAGGGTTTTACTTATTGAATACAAAATATACCTACCTCAGAAGATAAAAGGGTTGGTAGTTGGAACTCAACAATATTTAAATTAAATAAAATTCATATATTCATACATATAAAATATTCTTTTTAACCACAACTTTTCTTTCTTATCCAGTTCTCACTTATCCAGGTTCGACTACCTTTTACCCTTTTAAAAGATTTCATTGAAGTTTTAATAAGTCATATCTATAGCATTACACAAGAAATGTCATCTCATTTTAGATAGATGGAGATGAAAAGAGATAAAGTTGAAGTTTAAATCTTCTCGACACTTGCCCTAACAAGTCTTTCATTATGATGACTACCCAAAATAACACTCCATAATTCAATACTGATAGCACATTCCTTCACACTTATAATCTTTGAATGTTTAATATACAACCTTTTACATGTTACTAGAATTCTGTCGGTGAAAATAACATATGTTATTCCTTACTACAATCAATCATATTTACTTGTCTTGACCTGAACATATTTCTTCAAAAATATTAAGGTAGTCTAATTTTTTTTTGTTCAAAATCTCTTCTTACTTATTAATAATTATATTTTTCCTGAACTTAAACATTATATTTATTTCAGTTTATTCCACAATTAAATGTACGTACAGTCATATATTATATCTTTCAGATTCTGTCTTCCTTAATATTTCATTTAGTGTACCCTAAGAATTTTGTGTTGCCGCCTTAACACGTATATTTAATTTCATAATAAATCTAAGGAGCAAGGATATGGAAATATTTTTTTATAATAAAACATTGTTCAAATCCGCTTCTGTGGCAGCATGAACTAAGTCACTACTCTCGCAACAAACCAGACTACCGAAGACGGGAAGAATCGAGTTAAATTCCGCTCGGTTGTACGTAGGGTATTTTTCCTAAATGGTTTTCCTCCATCCTTTCACGCAAATTAAAGTACACTTCCTCTAAATTTAACACTCTTCCTTAACACATTAGCGTACTATTTAGATAAGTACAACCCCAACTAACAAGGCGTATATTAATCACAACTTGTGAATGTGTGGAATGCCAGGCCTTCGCCGTGGTTCGGATTCCACGTTAAACTTTAGGTCCTCCATTTCATCTCACAATCACCCTACCATTACACATTAGCGTAAGTGCGTACAACCCGAACGGGTAGTAGGACGTGGTGCTAATAATAATAATAATAATAATAATAATAATACAACCCCAACAAATAATAAGACGTGGTGATAAAAAAATTTGCATGTAAACTCCTTTTTAAGTTGGGAGTGTAGGGAACGTGAGTTAGTGTGTTTTCGCATTTTTTATCGAAAATCTTTTTTAGTCCAAAATAAATAAAAGCACCAGTATAAATATAGAGTTTAATTTTCTTCTCATAGTGACCTCAACAGTTGTTTAATATCTGTCAAGGGTGTCCTGGAATTTAATTACAACATTTATCTTCATTTAAAAAGTTTCTCATTTAATGCTTCCATGCTCATAAAAGATATTTAAAAACTATTGATATCCCCATGGGAAGAAAATGACTCTTTATGTTTCTACTGGAATAATATTTTATTTATTTTGGCAAAAAAAAACAAAAAAAAATATGCAAAATCACTGTCCTTAACTCACGTCCCTTTCAATCACACACTAAACTTCACACCACCCAAAAAAATATAAAACTAGAAATACATTCAACCCGGGTTATTGAAAAATAATAATAATTATTATTATATGAATATGTAAAGGGGAAGATACTACTTTGGAAAGGGGGAGGGGGGGAGGAGGTGGTTTCCAGTTTGCAGACTCCCTGCTGCCTGTTCCCGGTCCGCATGCTGCGCAGACGACCGGGGATTCCCTGAGCCCTCCCGACGCTCTGAGTCTAGAGAGGTAGAAGGGGTTGGTAAAAAAAAAAAGGAGGGGTGAGAAAATGTCGGGTAGGGGTAGGGAGTCTGCTAGGAGGAGAAGGGGGGTGACAGAATCCCGCGCTGGTTTTCCCGGCACCTCCACGAGTTTCAGTTCGCGGCCGCTTCTACTAGATGAGACCCCGGGGTGGATAGAAAAAATAATAATAATAAAGACCAAAAAAAATAGATACCTTTTTTTATGCATTTGTTTTGGCGTAGACCGGACCGCGCACATGATGAACCCGTGGCATGTACTAGTAACAAAAGAAGATTTAATACCAATCCTTATTAATAAAATTTTAGTCGCTTTTGTTTTATAGAATTATTTTGTGATGATCGTGCCCATTACGAGTTTGGAGCAAATCTTCACAGCCAAAATGGAAGTTAAGGTATTTTTTTTTAATTCATAAAACAAGCTTTAACATAATTTAAAAATAATTTTAATTCATATTTAATTTTACATTGTAAACTTCATATACATGAGCATTATCTTCTACCTTTCAAAACACTTGCTAAACTTAAAAACTATTAGTGATATTTTTTTACTTATTTATTTAAGATAATCAACCAGGTAAATAAGTTTTTTTCTTATTTTACTGTGTTCAGTGTGCACATAAATAATTGAAGCTTGATAATATACCTAATAATATGAATAATTAACCATAGTTTATTTCATTAAATGTCAACGATAAATAAAGCACTAAACCTTCCTGTTTACATCCTCTATTTTTTGAGTGGATGATAAAACGTTCATATATAACCTGTGGAATGAGTTATGATGTTAAGCTACACAAATGCATTCATAAATAGTAAGACTGTCTACGTAATGCTATAGGCCTTGCTGTTTCTAACTATCAATGTGTGATTGGATATAATTAATTGGTATGTCTTTTTTAGAAAAAGTCAAATAGATCGGTTTGCGTGTGGTATTTTTACATTCATATTATTACTAAGATCATAGTAGTTAAAATTATTACTAATATAAAACTGAAGAAACAGTTACACATTAAAAGTAAAGTTATACCCTAATATTTTGATAATAGTAGGTACAACATTATAATTAATTATAAAATAGTGTTTTATATTCTTCCAACAAGTTTATATTGGTCACCTCGTCTCACTACACATTTGAGCTATACGCATATGAATTTATTGTATTATTTAATTTAAGTTGAATTTAGAGGAATTATACCCTCATTTGCGTGAAGCTTAGGTGTAAAATTATTTAAGAAAAAAAACCACCCTCATTACACCCGATAGTGATTCGAACCTTGATCTCTCCATCATCAGTTGTCCAGAATATTTCGAGAATAATGTTTTGTATAATTCGAATACAGAATCAGGCAGATTTACAACTTTTATAAATTAGATTTAAATATATACTACAGCTTTGACGTTGAAACTTTAGAATATATGTTATGTTTGAAATGTAAAAAAAAAATCGAATAGGCGAAACTTGTGGGGAACATGGACGTATAGGGCCTATATATAAATTTGATTAAGAATAGCTTGCTGTTGCTAAGAGAATTAGGATTCGAATCTAACCTGGGTATATTGCGATTTTATTTTCCTAAATGTTTTCGCACTCTCTCTTCATTTAAATACTATACATTTCTTCTAAATTATATTGACCCTATCCATAGCCAAAGAGTGTAAATATTCTGATAGCTTGAATGTTTAGTATTATGAAGTGTACAAAAAATAAAAGTGTTAGATTCTTTATAAAAAAACAACATGCATAAAGTATATTAAATACCAAACTACTCAGAGTCTTATTTTAAATAATGCAGACATAATTCTGGATGTGCTTTCATACATAACTTAATGACATAAAAATACATTATTAAAACCTAAATTTTAATATTTATATTTTTTTTAACAGATTAATATAAAGTAACCAACCATTTACAATAGTTTTATCTATTTTTAGTGTAAGTTAAGATGAACTCTAATGGAGCGTAAGTCAAGACATAAAACTAGTGTTTTATCCAAGTCTAATTTCTAAGTTTAATAAATTGTTTGCTTCAAAAGCAGGGAGATAAGTACTGTTAACATGAACAAAAACTTATGATCTCTTCATCCAAACAATTTGAATTTAAATAAGAGTATAGTGATGTAAATTCCAATATTTTTTATTGCTAAAGAAATATCTACTTAGGTCTCAATAATAAACCAATGTTAGGATAAATATTAAAGTGTTAATAAGAATGGCGTCATTCTCTTAATAAAAAGGAGTACCGATGACGCGGGGATAAGGGTTAGAATCCCAGTCGAGTGTAATAAAGGTATTTTTTAATTTTTTCCAACTCTCTTTCCACGTAAATTAAGATACACTTAATCTAAATTATATCTTACTAAACCCTAAAACACTATCGTAATTAATACATAAGAATCTAACCCTAATAGGTAATAAGACGTGGTGTTGAAATAATTTGTTGCTAGCGTAATCAAAGCTTGCTATATTAATTGTGCCTGTGAAATGTTTTTCACCACTCAGATCCCATTTGACCAGCAATACATAGGCTCTGCTCTACATACCTCACACTAGAGTATGTAATTTTTACCATGGACAAGAGTGCTTTAACGAGGTTTTAGAAAACAACACAGGTACAGTTTCAACAAATTAAGCCTATCCTGGCAACACTCTCTACCACGCAACTATATTACGGTCATAATCAGTGTAATCATGTTGAGGGTCCGCCTCGGTAAGCATAAAATTACTTCCCAGGCGTTCAGCTCTAACGCAATATTTAATTATAAAAAGCGTTATTTAAAAAAAATTCCACGCCAAAATAAAGTGGAAAAAATCCAACAGGGCACCTATACCTTAACAACCCAATATTTTGAGTTTTATTAATATAAATAAATGAGTAAAATTATGATAATAGCTCTTTTTCAACGACTTTTTAAGAGTATTTGTGGTCATCAGGCTTGATGAAAAAGGGCTTTATATTTAGAATTATTCTAACAAATGCTGTAATTATTTGATGGATTCCGGACAGAAAATTTTAAAATATTTGAGAGCTTTTCTTTTTGCCTTTATATAAGAAGTTTTCGTAGATTTCTTTCCCCTCCTTCTTACTGACCTGACAAAGAGGGGTTGTAGGTGAAAGGCAAAAGGGAGTATGTATAAGCTTAGACAGAATAAATAAGTAGTTTTAGAAAGACACAAACCATGTGGTCTGACAACGATTGATACTTTCTCGTTGACCGAGGTGGCTGCTTTAGGTCTGCATCATAGATGTGCGAAAATAAAAGTAACTTTAAAAAATGTTCATTATTTGGAGCTAGGATACTAAACATTGTTTTTCTCTGATCTAATCATAGACATTAGAATAATGATATACTCTAGATGAGTGAAAGGTGATATTCTTGTCTCTGAAACAAAAGGTCGTAGTTCGTTTCCTAATGCGTTCTTTATTTCGAACTATGGCGTCTAAGATCAAATAAATGTTATTAATCTAACTTTCATTCAAATCTTTCCACCCGTTCCTTTAAAACTTTTAGTTTATATTTCTTACCATAACTATTTGCACTAACAGTTCAATATAAATATAACATTTTTCGTGAATAAAATTCGAACAGCCCAAGGCAAATATGTTGTATCATTCCATATTATTGGCTACAAATAAGTATTTTTAAGTTAATAAAATTTGGAACATACCTTATTTTAATAGCACATTGCCCAATTTAAGAGAAGCCCTTCCCAAACATAGAATTATAATAATAGACCTACTTTCATAATTTTACGCTATATATTTTTAGGAAGAGTTTTTGGGTTCGATGAAAGATGTCTGATTTAAGATTGATACATATGAGTACATTTGCATAAACACCTAATCACGCTGTTCCCTTACTGAGTAGGCAATAAATTGTGCATATAGCTCAAAAAACAACTCAGTACTTAATTCATTCTTACTAACTTTCTCCACACTTCCCTATCCCTGAACCAACCAACCTGTAACATCCATACATCAAGTCATACATGCTCTTTTATTATTAAAGCTCTTAAGGCTTTACACACATTTGTTTACCATATATATCCACGTCTTTAATTACCTTCCCCTTACTTTTGACCACACACTCTACCTTCATATTTTTGCTTTGTCACTCGATCTACATTCATCCTCTCAACATTCCCAAACTAACATAACACGCTTATTTAACATTGACCTATTGGAATACCTTTAGAACATTACTCTTTCAGCACCCATTCATTACAGACACTTTTCCATATGAGCTTTTTCACATACATTTCTAATGTATATCATTCCAACAGCATTCACATTGCTCTCATATTCGACTCATTACAACGATTAGGGAAAATTCGTCCAACCCGAAATGCTAGTAAGATACGATTATCAAGATAAAATGGCCCTTGAAACGATCCAAACAAGGATGGCTCAGTGGTTAGATAATTGATGCTCAAAACCAAAGGGTTTTTGTCCGTTAAACGTGATCAGGTTGTCATTTTTCACATTTTTTTTTTCTAGCATCAGAACTGATCGTGTAGAAAACCCTAATTTGACAATGTGTGATATGAATTAATCAAGCATAATTGTTTTTAATGGAGATTGTGTTAAATGGAATACCACAAGTAAAGTTTTAACAAAAACTGCGTACTTTGACAATTACTTACGGCAGGTCACTGGTAGTCAGTGTACTTGACATGTAGCACCCCTTCCTGTAAATCTTTCTTTCTCTCTCTCTCTCTTGCACACACACACACAAATTTACTTGTCACCCATTATTGTATCCAGCCTGTGGAAGTTTTTTTTATTAAAGCTATATATTTTTCCACTACCGGCTTGCTAGTGGTGTCGTAGCTTCATATGCCATATAATCTAACTTAAGACTAGGACAACCACAAAATCCAGTTCCCAACCGTTAATTCATCACTGTGAAAGGATAAACCCACATTTCACCAATGATTAAAAAAGACCTGCCATGCCGGGAATCGAACCTGGGACCTTAAGCTCAGGGGAGAGACACGCTACCGAATGAGCTAAGGAACACACCGTCAAATGTAGAGTTTTAAAAATTCTTCTCACCATCGGGTGAAGCGAATGCTGGCAGAGCGCTTCCGTGATTGAATTAATTTGTTTAATCACTTTTATTCTGCGATATTTGCAGCTACAATAACATTGTATGTTTATTTAAACTCGCGTTTAATATTCAAGTTTTTTTTTTTCAAATATAGTAAGAAAATGTCATGTCATTGTGTCTTGTTACCTTCCCCGTCGCCAATAATTGCTTTTGAACCTATGTAGGCCTACAGCTTTCAAGGTATATACAATCCACGAAGAACCTTCGAGATTTAGTACTTTCGAGTTGAGTCGCAATAGACTAAACTACCGATGACAGCAATATCATGTTTCAATCCCGTACAGATGTACTAAGAGTGTTTTTTCCTAAAGGGTTTTTCACTCTCTCCACGTTAATGTGGGTACCCTTCCTATAAATTCAACCTTCCCATTGTAGTTAGTACATAAGCGTATAACCCGAATGGACAATAAGACGCGGGGTTTAAAAAAATATTAAATTTAATGATGACATCGGGATGATGAATGTAGCTTTAGAGGTAATTTAAGACTATAAGCGTGGATATATGTATGGAAAACCGCAGGGAAAAGTCTCTCAGCCAGGACTCAAACCTAGATCTTTCCTTTACAGACAATCCAGGCTATTGAGAACCTGACGCCTTGTGGCTACCAGTACAGATACGATGACATAAATTCATTAGTATCAGGTAAATAATTTAATTATATTTACTTTAATAGCTGGTAGCAAGTAAAATATAATAATATTTCAATTAATCCATATTGAAAAATAAAATGTCCAAATCCACCCTAGCCTTGAGGTTGAAAATTTTCATGACAACAATAATGTATCTATATGAGAAAGTAAAAGAAAAATCAGACTAACGTTTATTTCTCTTTCCATTTGGGAAGAGGTTGCCGTAGTTACAAGTAGAAATCTTATTTCCAGCATTTCTTAAAAAAAATCTTTTGTTCGTCGTAAAGTCCTTATTTTACCATTTGAGATCCTTCATATCCTGTCGAAGAGGAAGAACATTTTTTGATATGCCGGAAAGAGATATAAAGTCTTTCTACAAGACTTCCGTGCAATGGAAAACATTCTCCCATCCCTTAACCACCCCCTCATTAGCGCGCAGTAATTGAGTTTCTAGAAGAACATTGCTTTTGTCTGTTTAGATAGCAGTCATTCACGAATCTTGGTGGTATTTTTTCTAAAGCAACAAAAGCACTTAGCTTTTTGAAAAAAAAAAAAAAAAAAAACCTTACATTTTTGTTTTTAAGCAATATGGATGGATTCGCTTCCCTTCTAACTTTAATTTGTTTTGTTTCAATACAGTGCCACCTCTTATTTTGCTAAAATCATTTAACATAATCAAATAATTGCGTAAAGATACATTTTAAAAGTTCATTAGCATTAAACTATATAAACTCTATTACATTGAATATAAACGTGTAATCGAACATTTCTATCAACCCTCTATAAAGAGAATGACGTTCTATACCATTCATAAATTAAGTTAAATTAAAACAAATAAAGTAAAAAAAGATAGATTTAATTATGTACTAAGCTCCAACCGAGAGCTAGATTGATTCTGTAAGAAAGCTACACTGGGTATCAACGATGAGGGAAATTATTGGTTACTATTAAGAAACAGCGTTGTCATTTACTCATTTTTGTGTGGTTAATCTCCCCCAAAATATAAGATAAGTTTTGCAACGCTGGTTATTTGAGGTTTCCAATAGCTCTATACTACCCCAGCATACCACCTTCAGACATAACTGCGAGCTAGGAAATTTGGCAACAATTAACTGAGAGAGAGCGAAGATAAAGCTTTACTCCATATGACTGGCAGTTCCCTCGGCAATGATATCGGGTGTATATATTTAATTTGGAATCACTTTTGAATCTGAAATTAATTTTGAATTTTTAATGTTATAATATAATAGATCTGGATTTCGGGATGATTAGGCATCCTCCTCTATTAAAAAACTCGCTACTTTAATTTATCGAACGTAAAGTCTCAGGAAAATCCTCCCATTGGCCAATGTTTCCTTATATTGGACCAATAAAATGTCGGCTTGGCTTCTTGGAAAATTATCATTCCATAATTTGCTTCAGAATTCTGATTTTTTAATAATCAACGCTCACTGAAATAACAAACTTTGTTTTCTTACAATATGTTTTTAGATTATATCAAAATATATTAAATATTTTTCCTTGATATAATAAATTGTAATAGATATTTGCATGAGCATTAATTTACAAAAAAAAAGGCTAAATAATCATAGTTCCTATAAATAATATTATTTTAATTAAATAAAGATGCGTAGAAACATGTTGTTACTTCATACTAGATACATCTTAGTCTCCCACCACTCCACCCCTTGCGTTGTTTTAATAATATCCTTTTAGTGAGATTGTCTTTTAGATAATTAAAACTCAAAAACAGTTTAAAGTTTCGTGCAGTTGCGTTCCTCTTTTAAACGCGTGGTTCTTATTTTTAACTGACAAAAACAATGAATCAAGTTGAACGATGGTATCATCCATCAGTTTGGAACGAACGTTTCATTAATGTGAGAGTCTCTCTTTGATTAAACTAGTACTAGCATTTTAATTATAAATTAACAAGCACAGTCTAAATGTCAAGCTGATTTTGTCTGGTTTGGCTAATGAGGGAGAGGTCAGGGTTCCCATCCTGGCTTGCGCTGAGGGTGTTTTTGTCTTTTACTAAATGGTTTCCCTCCACACATTTACTCTAATTATATTTTTCTCAACCCTTCTACATTTGTATATCTAGTGTTTATGCGTGTTAATAACTAGTTTTTCTATGAACAGAAGAGCTCGCTTCCTCCATTCAAAAAATGCCAAGAATATCATGTTATTAATTATGTCATGTTCTTATCGTTATACAAAGCTTAACATTTCGTTTTATATTTCTTCTTGAAATGTCTCTTGTAATTTCTCCATAGAATTGAAGTGGGTGATATTCCTTGGAGATCAACTTAAACATAAAACATGTTAATACAATATAGAATAGTATATTATATTCATAGAGAATAGCTATTGTTTACGTGGCTTAAAACGCCAATCACGCAATGTATCATTTTGTTTTAATTACCTGTTAAACTTATTCAATTTTATGATCATTAATCTTATAGGGTAGGAATGAGTAAGGAAGAATTTTACAAGTAAACTACCTCCGTTTGCGTGGAAGGAGAGTGGGAGGCCATTTAGAAAAAAAAACTCAGGAGACCCGACTAGGGTTCGAATCCTGATCTCCCCGTCCTCAGGATACCAGTCTAACACGAGCGTGACACATTAGAGTCTTATACTATTTGGAAACTGAAGCGCGTGGAATAGATGTTAAACTTTTTAAATAAATAGGCTTTAGGTACTCCATCGATTACAAGTTCAAATAGCTTTAGATAAGTTACTCAACGAAAAACCAATCAACATGTTAAAATTTATAGCGTGATTGAAAAACCATGGTTATACATCTTTTCCAAATATGTTCCAAGAATGTCCCTGCTAATTTCATTAAAATTGATGCATGCAATTCACAGATATAACGTAGAAAAAATCCGGGGAGACAGACAGACATACTTACTAAATGCCCAATCATCCAGCTAATACATAATTTTGCTTGGTCCATAATTAAATAAAAAATCATTTAAAGTTTAGAATACATATTAGTTTTAAATAAAAATAATCTAATTTTCTTAAGGTAGTTTAATTTTACTGTACAATCTCGTAACGACACTTTTCCTAGAGATAATATATTCAGTTGAGTTTCATGCCATAAAATATTCTTGGTCAGAAATCAAAATATTGACATCAAAAATCAAAGGATAAAAAGAATAAATATCAAATATTAATATTGTAGTAATCAGTTTGAAGGGTCTTTGGCGAAGAGTATTTATCATTATTTTTCATTTTATATTATAATTGCGGCTTTATATTATATAGCAAATAAAATAATAATGGATTCAAGTACCTATCTAGTTTTATTATAGCTTGTGTTTTGGGTCATTAGATAATTGCTGAGTAAATCACTATTGTAATGATATGAGGGACTGAGAGTGTACTAAAATCAGCTTTTGTAGTAGATCTACTGATTTGTGATGACCACACTCGTTTTAAAGAATCAAATAGCCGAAGCTATTATTTATCCTTTTTAGTGAGGAATTCTCCATATAGATATAATATTCTGAAAATTGGAAAATGACACCTGGAAACGGGTCCCGGGCTCGATTCCCATGTCCAGGTGTCATTTTTCAATTTTCAGAACACACCCGTTTGGTTTTTAGTTATTTGGAATTCATATGGATGTAATAAAAACTGATAGTGTTTGAATAATATGCTATAAGTGAGAAAAAGATATAACATATATTTGTAATATTTTACTAAATTACTAATGTTTATTTTAGCAGTATTTTCTATCGATAGTTTTTGTTTACAGCTGTCACCATCTACACTATCCCATTTTCTCTGTTGTAACATTCTTCTTCTGTTATGTTTCTTGTAGTCATCGCTGCCATCATCTCGCTAACCTCTTCTTGGTCGTCCTCTTTTTATTCTCTGGGGTGGTGTCCATTATAGTATTTTCCGAGGCCATTTATTTTCTGCCTTTTTTTTGTGTCTTCGAACCATTTAAATTTTCTCTTCCATCCACCTCCTCTAAAATACTTTTCTATATGACCATTATTTCCCAAATTTATTCGTTTTTAATTATTTCTGATTTCGATCTTCTGCAGCTTCTTCTTAAGCAGTTCAGTTCTGAGATAAGTATTTTTATCTGTTTTCCTGATTCACATCACACACTCTGTTAAATACTAAACTCTGAACGATATCCCTATATGAATATTTCTTTGTTCCTTCTCTTATTTCCTTAGACCAAATAATTCAGTTGAGAAGGGCCCTATGGCTTTCTTATTTTTATTCAATCTTTCCTTGATCTTATCGTTGCTCTTTCGTTGTTTATTTAGTTTTACTCCTAGGTGTTTGTTTTTTCCCACCCTCTTAATGTTCATAGCTATTTTCACTATGTATAAAAAGTGACAGCTTATTTACGTGTGAATATATTAAATAAATTTGGGTAGGTTTTGAAAATTTAAAATATTTTTCTATCTACCATGCTCTTACTAAAACTTACCAAAGGGAGATTAATAATGAGGGGAAGAAAAAATTAATTAATTTGTAATTTCTTGGATAGATGATGGTGAACCACTCAACAAATTTACACCGCATCCCTCTCTGGTATTGAATCCCGTCCTCCCTAATAAGAGATGTAAATACTAACCACAACACTACTCTTTTATGTAAATAATCACTTGAAGCTAAATACCAGAGCATTGTTACCTTGCTTTGGACTAAATTAATGTGTGCTTAAGGATACACTTAATTTTAAATATTTTCTATGAATTGATAGCTCCTTTTAGTTTGATTTTCAAGCATTATCCTCAAAGTCTCTTTCGCTTAAAACTAAAAGGATGTTTTAACAACATGGTAAATAAAATTGATTGTTGATGCATAATAGGACAAACAGAAAAATCATTTTATGTTTATGATCGCATTGCTACTTGTGTAACTATTTTTATTCCTTGAAAACTCTATAAAGGAAAAGCTGATCTATGAATGCGTTACCACGAAATAAAGTTAGAACAATAAGGTATTATAATTAAGTGTTAAAGAGCCATCCATTATCGCCACAAGTGAAACAACATTAAGTGTCATAAATAAATTAAAGTAACTTCTGACATTAAACCTAGTATTAAACACCCAACTCTAGCAAGTATGTATTTACAAATTCAATAAAAAGACGATGTTTTAAACAAACAATAATAAAATTAATCGGCACCAATCAGAATCAAGACAGGTTTTCCTTAAATCGGTAGCCTTCACCTTTTATCACTGAGGAAATGGCATAGAAACGGAACCATGATAATTACAATATGAACTAATTTCCCAAAATTTTTTATTCTAGTTGAAAGAAATTTTCTTTCTTCTTCACTTTTCTTACTCGTAGTTAAAGAATAATATAACTCACATTAGTTTAAAAAAAAGTTGTGACTATACATCTCATGTTCGATGGTAGGCTGGCATCTTTGGACCATCTGGTATTTCTTACTCATAAAATGTTCTCCAATCGCCTTCCTAATCCGAGAATATTGAATTTTTTCTCTTCTCGAATATTTTTTTTCCTTTTTTTAAAGGGCTTCCCTTGGGAGGATCATGTTTAGGTTCAATATGGCCTGAAGTGCGATAGGAAAAATGAAAGGAGGTAGTGGGGCAACCTTTAAGAAATAATGCTCGGACGTTACGATTTTCCAAGGAGATTTCTTCTGACAAAATAAAGCCTTTTTACAAAAATTTAAAAAAAATGTTTTTTTTATTAATTAAGTAGCAAATATATTATACATACTGATTACGGTTATAGCCATAGCTAACTATTATATTCTTTTAACAGACACTTGGACATGGGTATCAAACCTAGGACCTTTGGCTTAGTACGCTAATGCTCAGTGGTTAGAGTATTGACGTACTAGGCTAAATTTCCTGGGTTCAATTCCCATCCCCAGGTGTCATTTTTCAATTTAAAGAATATGCTGTATTTAGATTAGAAACAGGAATACATACTTTATTTAAATCAGTACACGTATCTCTGAGATTATTGAACACGCTTTTTCAAAGGAGTAAAGTTTAGGTGGTCAGCGCTACATTAATTCACAAGCATTAGCGTGTAGAAGGAATGGAGAGGCTTTAAAAATAAATTACTAATGAAAAACCTGTCTCAGTATGCCCTGAAAAGATTCGAGCCTTGTCCGCTCAGTAACCGGATATAAAGAGTATTGCTATTTACCACCTTGTACTATATGACCACCAATGCTAGCAGAGCCACATATTGTATTTATTTATAGAAGGTTTAAATAGTAGCACTCGAGATGTATGCTGATATATATTGTAACAAAGTTGTTGAATAGTTACAAACCAACTATTTCTACTCTTTCAAACATACGTAGTATAAATAAAGGATTTATATAATGACAAAATCGCTCTCTTGATTCTTTTAATGTGCCCTCTTTTGCGAAAAAAAAAAGTTGTTTTTGGCATTCTTCCTGTTTCTTTGAGTGTGTGTGTGTGTATTTTATCTGTCTGCACTCTTTTCTAAGGCATCAACGCTTTGGTAGATTATTTAAAACTGATATTCCGAAATGTTTATACCACAGTCTGGTTTAAATGTGTGGGTGCAACCCTATATATTTATTAGCTTGTCAATAATATTTTCCTCTCTCTTTCTTTATATAATTTATCTCTGTTCACACAAGTTTCTTATCTTTCAAATTTATTAAAGATAAATGTGTTTGATAGTTTATTAAGATAGTTTTGGTGTAAATATTCTAAGTAATTGAAATTTAATTATTTTATTAACATTTGTTATTTTGATTCAAATGCACATATTTGACTAACACATTTTATACAATGATAAAACTTATATTTCTTAAGACTCTACATACATTTTTCTTCTTTTTTTGAACAGATGAACAAACACCTGCTTCGTCGTACGCATGATTTAAGACGTCACTCTCGCAATTGACAAGACTTACTACGAAGGAGATATAAGGGTTCGGATCCTGTTAGGATGTAATGAGGGTAGTTTTTCCTAAATCACTTTTAACTCCTCCTCCATACAAGTGCAGGCACTATTCTTTCAAATTAAACATACCTTGTCCCTAGCACAGTAATGTAATATTACATATGTGTACAGTCCCAAACAGGGTGACCTGGTGGTCTAGGGGTAAGGTGTCAGACCTCTTTTCTGGGGGTCCGGGGTTCAATCCTCGGTCCCGGCACAGATTTATCTGATTGCCAAACCCTTCCTTCACCTCTGACAAGACGTGTATTAATCACAACTTGTGAATGTGAGGAATGCCAGGCCTCCACCATGGTTCGGATTCCACGTTAAACTGTAGGTCCTCCATTTCATCCCATAATCACCCTACCATTACATATTAGCGTAAGTGCGTATAACCCGAACGGGTAGTAAGACGCGGTGCTAATAATAACTGTCCCAAACGGGTAGTAAGATGTGGTGACCAAAAACACTAAAATATTTTACCATTTTATATGCAATGAATAGATTGGTCAAAAGGGATAATTTCAGATTATAATAGGTTTCTACTTATGAGAGTATGAAAACAACTTTGATAACATATACTTATTTGGCCACGTGATCTAACGTGCTATTCTCGCAATAGACTAGACTGCCGATGACGGGGAGATATAGGGTTTGAATCTTGGTCAGGTATAATGAGTTTTTTCAAATTGGTTTTTCACTCTTCCTCCACGTAAATACGGGTACACCTACTCTTAATATAGCCTTCCTAATCCCTTTAGCCATTAACATAATAGTATTTAAGCGTATAACCCGAACAGGTGATAAAACGTGGTGATAAAAAACTATGATAACGTTTTTAACTATATTCACTTACTTCTCTACCACGATTTTAGTACTCATACCATTGTGTCACAAAAGGTATATTTTGTACTGATAAGAAATTGACATGTATATACTTTATCTATGGCATTAGGAACTCAAAAGTTCATTGACGCGTATGAAAAGTTAATTAATTACATTGCAAAGTTTTTTTTATAGATGATAGATGATTATTTATAACGTTTTAATAGTAGTATTAATTTTTTCCTTAATAATTATGTTCCTCCGTATTTTTGTACCATTCATGTTATTTGCATATATTAATTATGTTAGTGGAATAGAGATAAAAAAAAAGATAGATTTATAAAGAAAATCTACCCAGATTTGCACGGAGGATGAGTGTGAAACCTTCTAGGAAAAACGAACCTCAGTACATCTGATAGGGTTCGAACTCCGATCTCCCCATTATCAGTAGTCCAGTCTAGCATGAGAGTAATGCCTCACAAACCATTGACTAAGACTGTAAAAAGCTATATATAAAATATATATGGAGTCACACACATATAAAAAAAAGTAACATGTCATAAACATCAACTGTTACCAGCATTTTAATGAAATGCCCTCAATATTCTTCCTTCATTAATAGCTTCCATTATTCTTCTCTCACTTGTACACTTTCTATTATCTGCTCCTCCCATCTCTTTCTTGGCCTCTCTTGCGGTATTTTTTCCTACATTCTTCATTCCCATCATTTTCTTTGGCATCCTTTCCTGATCCATCCTCATGACATGCCCATTCCATCTCAGTCTTGTTTCCTCTACTATCTCAAGTAGGCCTACTCCCTGTGCAGTAACATATATTGATCTAAATTCTAAAACCTAAAAAAAAATTATCATTGTTTATCAACAGTGAAATCTGTGAAATACTTAGCTTATAAATACATTAAGATAGATAGAGTAACATTCTTAACTTTACGATAAGGAACTTTCCTTGTTGGACCTATTAAATATAGCACTTGGAAGAAGGATAAGAAAGTATTTTTTTATGTTATATCTCAGTAAAATCCTTATGTAAGGAATTAAAAATCTCACAGGGGAAATATTAGCTGGATGGCATCGAGTTACTGCCTTCAGAATCAGTCAAGCGCCTCAACAGATCCCCTAATACCATAAACTATAGAAGAATTCTGGTATGTAGAAACATATATGCCTGCTACAAACTTATTTACAAGATTCATAGCTCAATTCAAATTAAATGTAAGTACCACTTTTGATATATATTATAAACATCTATGAGATTATCTCTATACTATGGTAGAATGCTATATTATATTGGCCCAAAAACGATTATCTTCCATGAAGTTCTTCCATCCAAAATACTACTAATACATAATTGTTTCAAAATACTCCTTAAATATTTTGATTTTATATATTAGGATTTCATTACATATTAATCATCACTTAGTATAGATTTTTGCTATTCCCAGTCATTAACGTCCTCACAACCAGAATAAAACCCACCTAAATTAACATTTTGTCTGTACAGATTTTGTAGTAAATTCCTGCGATAAATCAGAGGTATTGTGTTTTTGTGCAAATATACACCTCAAAACTTTTTTTTAGCGATCTCGATCACATTTATACGAACCCAAGAGCATGGTCATAAATCGTACATACATTCACAGATTAAAATAAGCTATCTATAGATATAGTTGAAAATTAAAACTGGACACAGGACTCAAACGTGTGCATAAGCCAAAGGTCATGGGATTGATTCCTGCATTCATGAGTCATTTCTAAAGTATTCTTTTTGCACTGCGTTTTACTACTCCTTCGGGCACTAATGTAATAACTAAGCTAATAGTTTTAGGGAATATGAAGGTTATATTTATAGGAATATTCGTAGAGGAAGAGTGGAAAACCATTTTGAAAAACCCACCCTCAATACATCCGACCGAGATTTAAACCTGATCTCCTGCCATCGGCAGTATAATCTACTGGTAGAGTAGCTTGTAGAACTATGTGTCCACCGAAGCAGGTCCTAAAATATTAATCATTATTTATTATAATACAATTTAAAAAGTTTGATAAGCATATCAAGAAATAAAGTTCTTAAATAAGATCGGAGTAAAACTCAAACAATATTTGCATCCTCACCAATGGTCACATAATCTAAGGTGTCAAGCTCACAATAGACTGGTTTACCAATGGGAGGTTCGAATCTCGTTCGGGTGTACTGAAAATTATTTTCTAAAAGGGTTTTTATCATCCATTTTCCAAGATAATGTAGACTCGTTTTTTCAAAAAAACTACCATCACAAATGCTAACTCTTGTAATAAGTCGATAATGACCTAGGTGTTTAACATACTAAGAATAAAAAATCGTCCATCACCTAGGCTCAGTGAATATCGTGTCTGTCTAATAGGACAAAAGTCCCAGGTTTGATTACTAGTAAAGCACAACATTATATTTTTAGAAAATGCGTTTATTTCCTTTCACAGTAATAAATTAATGGCTGGGGATATGTGTGTTGTGTCTGTTAATATTTAAGTTGTTTTCTAAGACATATGCTGACATAATCAGTCGGTTCAGAAAGTGAACGTCAAAGACACCCCCCCTTCCCCGCCCCCGAAATAATACGTTAAAATATTAGCTCAATGATGACGAGTGTATAGAAATGACATCATGCCCAACTTTATTTGAATTTGCCCAAACTTTCTCCCCATCACTCACCTAATCCTCACCCCAAAATCCACACCCAAAATTTCCTCCACCAAACGCGACGTGACACAGGTTGACTCCAAGCCTCTAGAGAAATATGGTAATGCAGTTTTGCCAACTTTATAGTCCGTATGCCAAACAGGACTTATCGTGTAGGAATGGGCATTTTACTTTTTATACAGCCGAAACATTCTTTACCATTTTATCTATCTGATGTTTGAAGCTGGTAGTATTTTATCAGGAGCGTTGAGATTTAGGTACTAGCTTACCTACCTGCCTTAGGGTATCCTAGCTTAGAGCCTAAATGCCGGTAGAGACTGATTTTGCTCATCAAGTGATAAAAAAGCAGACACCCTTTTTCCATTTTGTATTTATTTGAGATGTTTAACGTTAACTTTATGAACCGATTAATTATATCATCATACAAAATATAAAATAACTTAAATCTAGAACACACACAACATCCAGTCCCCAATCGGTAATAGGCTTATATCACTGTGAATGGGACAACCCACGTTACATCATTGATGCATTTCTCTAGTCATGCCAGGAATCGAACTCAAGATCCTTAGCTCAGTAGACAGACACGCTACCGGATGAGATAATGTGTCGGTGAATTCTAAAAGATTAAATAGGTACTCTGTGTTTAAGGTCATTCTACCGTCAACATTTTATTGCACAATTTTAACAAGTCTATTATTATAATCTATAAATAGTGCTTCAATAGTTTCAAATCACTACAGTTCACCAGTTATAAGGGTTCAAAATTATTATTTTATGCTGTCTGCCTGCTATTTTTCTGGTAAAGTGATTAATGTATGGGGCCGAAATTTACTATAGCTAGATTATACATACATAGGGATGTGTAGAGTATTATATTTTCATAATGTTAGTAATATTAATAATATAAATAGTTTGATGAAATATTAAACTATATATACATATATACTACAGTATTAATGTATAATATTAATACATGTTATTACTATTATATATACTATTATATATATAAGTAATAATATATGTTGTATTAATAATAATAGTAATACTATAGATGTTTTAGTATTAAAAAATATACATATTTAATCAGGTAGCCTACACCTCATATGAAAGTCTAGTTATCAAAATTTCATCCCCATAGGGCCTACATTACTTATTTTACTTTAAATATGGTAAGCAAAAAGCATAAAATAGCAAGTTTGACCCCTTATAACTGGTGAACTGTATTGATTTGTAATAATCAAATTACTATTAATATAACTTACAATTAATTATGTACTTGTTAAAATTGTGCAATCAAATATTCATGGTCGAATGAACTTAATATAAGTGCGGTATTAATAAATAATTAAACTTATTATCTAGTTTTAATATTTAAACTGTCACCCCTTGTTCTTTTCTGATGTGAGCCTATGATTGTGAGGATGTGTTGTAGCCAAGAATTGAGGGGTGGGGGTTCGTAACTGACGTACGTCTCGGGTTTATGCGATTTTTATTTGTACTACCATGCCTATTACAAATATGATGTTGATGTGAGATATTAAAAGATATGAAAGGATTTACAAGACTATTTGAAACTTGTAGAAGAACGAAGTATTGCAAGGAATTCTTAACCAATGGTCTGACTGACCTCTAGGTGTTACTACACGGTCTTCGAACCCTGGTACTCCGACTCGAGCGGTAGCCTTCCAATACAAGTACTGATGATCTGGCGTCCTAACGCGTGCAGCCCCCAAAACGGGCAGAGCTGTCCCCTCCACCCTCCTAGACTCGATGGTGATTAGTCAGCCCAGTTAGCTGGGATATACTACTATTCAACCTGGCTTCTGGCCTGGTTTACCTTATAGAATGCTGACACACTGTTCATTTTTTCAGCGCTTGGGTTCTATTTGTTTACCAGCTAATCACATCTTGCAATACTCGTTTTGTCATTCACAATTCAGAGCACAACAATATTAAACAAGCGCGCCCCTCAATTTAGGCCGTGTGATTAATAAACGGTATTTTCTCAAAACTACTATTCCATTTCGGTGAGCATTTGGTCTAAGGCAGGTGGTACCTATGTCAAACTCGTGGCCCTAAAATTGATTTGTTGCTGCCCGCTCACCTTATATGTAACCATCATGCAGTGCGACCATATTCTTATTTTAATAAATGCGGAGGAATTATTTCATTTTGGAATATTATTTATGGAAATTTGGCTTAGTTTGGAGAGTTCTGGCATAGGAGAATGGTTTACAAAATCCTTTCTTTTACTTTGACATGGATCAATTCCAAACAACTTGTTGAATTTGCGCACCCAATCTGTCCAATGTTTGGCAACACATACGTATGATACCAGGTGTTTTACTCATATGTATTGAAACCAAACATCTGATAAATCTCGGGCTATGGACACCAATTTGTCACAAATTTAAAAAAAAATACTTCGGAACAGTATTATTTAAAGCACGACATTAAAACCACTTTTGCAACATTATCATAAATAGTTGAAAATTGTTGGTAAAAATTATAGGTTTAGACTCTATATTTTATATAGCTCTCACTTTTATTTGTCTATCGATTGGATATTAAGTTGAAATTGTTTTTACCTAAGAGTATGTATGACAGTAACTTTTTTTAACGTGTTTCTCTCAGTATTATTAATTTTAATGTGTACCTTATAATCAAACAAGTCCGACACGTGTAGTTCAAAGTGTGTCTCTCGCAATAAACATGAAGGAGAGATTAGGTTCAAATACTTGTCAGATGTACTAAGACTGTATTTTTATAAATGGGTTTATTCTCTCTATCTCTCTCTCTCTCTCTCTCCTCACTAAATTCAACCTCCATTAACGTAATAGTTTGTAATCTTAATAAGCCGAACATGTAATGAGACATGGTGGAAAAATAATTTAATAGTAATGGATACAACAGTGATTTATCTAATGTTACCTCTAACTCACTATATAGATAATAAACTTGTGAATACACTTACCTCTTCCCACGTCCCTTACAATCCCAACTTAATATAAAGTTTTTTATAAAATATCTAGATTTATTAAGAAATCAATGCCCATTTATTTAGCTTTCAACCTAAACGGGCTTTTCATTTAAATATATTTAAAAAATGACATAGCATCGGCTAGGCTAGCTCTCATTTTAGTTTGTTTGTTGCCAGAAGAAAACTATTTAATTAAAGAATATCAAGTGAATGGTGATAACCAGTACTAAATTATTACTTTTATATATATTATTTATAATTTGAGAAGACCGTTTCTAGTAATAGAAATTACGAGAAAATGGCTTAATAGATCTTGACAAATAACCATTCATTTTAAAGGTTAGGGGTCCAGGATGTCTGATAAAATAATAGCCTAAAACTGAAACCCAATTTTCTTGCCAAGTTCTTTATCTTTTCCTTCTGTGTACGCAGTGGCTAATTGCACGATCATTATTTGTTTAAAATCACCATGGAAATCATGATTTATGTATGGTTGTATATCGGTAAAAAAAATATTTCTCTTTGGTTAAAAATATTAATGGCTCAATTCTTTCTTAAGTGTTTTGGTACAATAAATATATAGAGATCTTGGAGATGTGTCGTTATAAAGCTATCATCGTGGCGTTAAGGGGGGAATTATACTTTTTGATTCAAATTAATCACCGAAAGCTAGTTTAATGTGTAAATTTGATAGCTTTGAGGAGTAAAATTTTAAATAGAAGGTCAAGGGATAGTTTATTATATATATTTTTTCCAGGAAAAGGTTTAGATTCTATTATTTAAATTCAATAATCTGCAGCCATCCTTTGCAATGATCCATAGTTTTCAACAAACACAATAATCTATAGTTGAAAAATTCACAAGTAGCAAGATAAAAAGCTTACCCTGATTTACCTTTTTACGTATTTATGATAGCTACTAATTAACTGACGATCTCATACGTCAATAATTAATTTTACATTAAATTATGAGTGATTAACTAGCAGTACTATGGATGGAAGTCTGTATAGCTCAGTGGTAGAGCCCTGGTGGGCTTAACAAGTAGTTCCTGGGTTTAATTTACATTTCTAATTGTGATTTTTAATCTATAATTAAATGTTTTAACATTTTCATATTTATGGATATGGATTATATTATAAGAAACTAGATTAATTAACACTAAGATATTTTTTCATACTGTCACAACTATGTGATATCTTAAATATACTTATTGAAATCTTATCTCAAATTATGAAAATCGTCATATTTGTTAGGGGCACGTATTGGTTTGCGTGTGACTTTTGGACTTGGTGGATCGAGTTCTTATTTTAACTCAACCGGTTGGCATTTCATATGTCTGTCAGTCTCTTATACCAAATGTATGGATCAATTTTAGAGAGGTTTTGCATGAAAACTCTTTTAAATTTGACTGGAATACTTTTATATTTTGTTGTGGTTAAATTTGACATATATTGCGAAAATTACATATTAAGCCAAGTGAACATCAGTTATTTTTTTATGAATTTAATAAACTAATGAATATATAATTAACTAATTTCTTGTTTAACTAAATCACAAAGATAAAACATCAATTTCCAATCCAAGGAAAAGTTTAGGCGATATTTCAACTTGAAATTCAAAGAGAAATCTTTAAACAGTAGCAAATCTAGTCCTGAATATGATGTTTTCTTAACAATCTTGAATGGAGGGAGAAAGGTAGTTTATACTGTCCACAGAACTACAGTACTAGTTTAATCAAGAAATATACTATTAAATTTAGGAAAATTGCACTGTAAAAGAGATAACAAACTTTAATTATAGTTTGGCCAATTTTTTCATGCAAATCCTATTTGATCTGATCCATTGATTAGAATAATTTGGTTTCACAGAGCCATCCCCAATGTATAATCGCCATATTAGAAACTTTAACAAGGGAGATAAAGCTTTTGGAGCAAAAAAAAATATTTGTTTGAAAGGACTAGCACGCTCAAAGCTAACGAAACTACGCCAAACATTGATTCAATTCCGACCCGATTAGAATAAAATTAGTTTAGTGAGCGTTTGAATAAATAATTAATCACTGGTGTCAAAGACATTTAAATAAATATGTTATGTAATTGTAAATCGGCTGTTATTTACTTTCTGTTCGTTCCACATCCCCTCCTACTTATTCAATGTTAGCTCCGCTAGTGTGTCCGTATTATTACAACGAAAGGTACACTATAAAATGTTTAGCAACGAAATATCCATCCAAGAAACAGTGAGTGTACGATAGAAATTGCAAACAAATATATGTAGTGTTTACCTTTTTGCAACCTCTTAGAGCGAGAGCAAGAAATTATTGTGATCATAAAAAAAAGTTAGAATTTTGATAGACGTCAACGTTTAATTCCCCACCCCCTCCCCCAAATATGAATAAAATATATAAACCATATTTTGTTATAAATATAAGTGAAAACACAAAGAAAGACTTCAGTATTTTTTAGTTTGATTTGCTGGCAGCGGGTAGGTCAAGGTGTGAATCCCAGTTGAGTGTAATGAGGTTTAATTTTCTAAATGTTCTACCACTAGCCTTCTACCGGAAAATCGGATCTACTGCCTCTAAATTCTACCTTTAATTTCTAAATATTATGTGTGTTAATGTTAGAAGACTAGCAAATCCTTAAATTTACCAGTATATCCTAACATTAGGCCTACCAGTATATGGTTGATACAGATTTACTTTTCTATACAACTTGTGTCTACAGAGAAAATAAATACAGCATAGTCCTCATATTTAATATTTAATCTTTTTATAATTTTTTTTGTATTATATATGATCAAAATTCCTTTTCAGTTTAATTTTTAAACTTCCTGTGATCCTGCAGACCACTTGATAGGCCACTGCAGACTACAATTTGAGAAAAACTGCCGTAAGGTCCAATCCCAGCTCGGTGAATCTAATCGAATCGAAGCATAGCACCAATAAAACCATTCCCTTCACATATTTAATTGAACCCACTTATACCAAGACGAGTTGAATAGAATCGAAGCGAAAAGAATAATTCTCCACAGAGAATAATTTTTTATCAATTCCATAGTGTCACCAGGTGAGGTTTTATGTTATTGATTGTGTCCAGGAAGGTTCGAGAACATTCGGCATGTCATTGCATGGGTGTTATCGCCAAGCGAGGCTGTAAAAATATTCGGTATTTCGCATGCAGGTAGAGTTTGTTTTATTTGTAAAGTAAGGCTGCAATGGAACAAATTTTTAGCACAGCGTCTTATTATCCGTTCGGGCTGTACGCCTATGTACTAATTACTCTAATGTGCTAGAGATGAGGAAGGTTGGATTTAGTGAAAGTATATCCGTATACGTACAGAGTAAGATAGGATTTTTTTTCTTCATTAAATCACCCTCAGCACAGTAAGCGGGATCGGACCTCGATCTACCGGTCATCAGCAGTCTAGTATATTTCAAGAGTGAGGTCTTAGGCCATAAGGACACTGAATCGGGTAGTGGAAATGAAAAAGTATTAAGATACTAAAGCAATGTTTAACACACGAGAGAATACATTTTTTGAGATCAATAAAAACAATTGGTAAAAAGAATATAAGTAAGATTAATTTCATATATTAGAATCTTAGAGTTTATCCACCTTTATTTTGTTAAATTGTATCTACTATGCCATGCATTTATAATAATTGTAAAAGACATAATACATACGTGTTACTATTTATATTGAAAACTATGGCATTTTAATTTTCCTCTTCACTTCAATGTAAGTCGAAATACCACGCTTCTACTCGATTAGATTCGATAGGTATTAACGAACCCTTAGATTAAGGGCTCCCAAACATTTTGGATTGAAGGAGCCCTTGCACCAGAAAAAACCCTCGTAAAAAGGTTTACAATAATATTATGAAAATTCAATTTAAAAAAAAAACAGTCAAACCTAACAAGTTTAAAAGTATAAAACAAACGGAAAAAACCATTACATGTTGTGGCTTCGCCTTTGGCAAATGTCCTTTATTTAAATTAAAAACAAAATTGTCAATCCTACATTACTGATGATATTTTATAGCGTTAAAAATGAATAAATAATATTATTAAATTGACCCACGAAGCCTAAAATAGCTATTGTAGAGCGCAGTTTAAAAAAACGCTTCTTTAGACCGACCTTCCGACCATTGAAGCATGTATAGGAAAAGTTTTTTTTTAATACCACGTATTACTTCGCATTAAGGTTATACGCTCATTTAATAATCACGATAGTGATTTTATAGATGAGGAAGGTTATATTTAGAGGAAACATATCCGCATTTACATGGAGGGAGATTTTAAAATCATTTTGGAAAATACAACCTCATTACACCTGAAACAAATTCGAACTTCAATCTCCTCGTCATCTGCAGTCTAGTCTACTTAGAGACTAGCACCTTAGACTATGCGGTCACTGAGGTGGTTTAGGAAAAGTTAATTTCTAATCTTTATCAAGTTATCTTACACTCAGTATCTGATTTGATATTTGTAGATAAAACGAAATTCAGATTTGAGATTCAAGGAAAAGTAAATTATACCTATTCGTAAATTAAAGCTGATGTATCATTTATGCTACTTAAATTAATATTCTCAGATACAATATAATAATAATAATAAATAACAATGATGATAAACTAAAAAATGAATCCTAAAATACTTATCTAAAAACAGACTTGAATAAATATATTCTCGTTCTTGTTATTTTAAAGCACTAAAGGTGCATTGACCTGGTATTTTCAGAGCTGTCACGCCGTCTACCAGAGACCCGGAAAACACCCTCCTCCCCTTCCCCTCAAAAACAGCCTCTCTCCACTCTTCCTATCTCTTTCCCCTTTCACCCTTTCCAAAACTCGCTTTCCACAGTCACAGCAATATTGATCCAGTGTGCTATGCCACAATATTCGTTCCATCTCCTCTCATACTTATTCAGTGTCATCTCCACCAATGGGTCCATATTACCACAACGGGGGGTACACTTATATATTTAGCAATAAAACAATTTTCAAAGAAATAGAGTTTGTACGATAACAATCGTAAAAAAAAGTTATAATGTTTACCTTTTTGCGACCTCTTGGAAAGGGAAATTATAGTGAAAGTAAAAAAAATCTGAATTGTTGATGGACGTAACGTTTCATAGCCACCCAAAATCTGAAAGAGTGATTTTTGAGAACAGAACAGAAACTATTTTATCGATTGGGCTTAAATTTAGTACCTCGGGTTTATTGTAAAGTTCCTCGGTTTTTTCTTAAATTTATTGACCTGAGACTAAATTTAAGGATCAAAAGATATATAAAAAAATGAATTTAATTCTAAGTACTTTGATTAAAATTCGTAGCTTGCTACCATTTACCTATTTAAACAAAATGGCGCAACCCATTTTTCCGTGAAAAGAGGGTACTTTTTTTAAGCGGGTATCTCCAATTTACATCATATCTCCGAAACTTTTTTTAGATATGAAATAACTTATCATTGGAAAGTTGTAATACTTTCTTAAGCACCACGTCTGGATACCAGTTCAGGCGATACGCATAAGTACTAATTATGATAATGTGTTAGGAACTTGAAAAGTTGAATTTAAAGGAGAGGATTGGAGAACCGTTTAAGAAAAATCATCGTGATTACACCCAACCACGGGTCGATCCCATACCTCCCCGTTAGCGGAATTGAGCTTTTTGAGAGAGTGATGACTTAGATCATATGGCTACCAAAGTAAGTGGACTTACCATTCTTCTACCACACAAATTCTGTTTAATTTAATTGATCGTATATTCTACCTAATAAAGAACATGCCTATGGTCCAAAGGGGTAGTAAGTCACAGAGCAATAACTTCCTCGAATTTTTAAACACATTATTATATTTGGGGCATGGGTTCAAACACAGTACCTAAGGATTAGCGTGCTGTTATCTAACAGTGAACTTACCAAGCCCATATAGTGTTTACGATCATCCATATATTCGTTTTAGCATTAATTTTTTTATGTATTCTCTCTTAAGAAAGGTCCATTTCTTTTTTCAGTGAACTTAGACCGCCAATGCGGCCTGTCTTCTGCCTCCTTCTTCGTCTCCCAGAGTTTTCTGCTTCCATCAAGTTATCTAATATTTGAATCTTGCTTCTACCTAAGCTCCTCTTTCCCTTAACCTTTCCTTCAATTACTTCGTAAAGAAGAGAGTTCCTCCTAATATATGTCCGATCCGTTTGTTTTGCACCAAAAAGAACATCCAAAATAGTTCTTTCTCACCCTCTCTTCTTGAGACTTTTCATAATTGTCACCCTGTTTGTCCACCTGATAATCTCAAGTCTTCTCTAATACCATATTTCAAAGCTCTCCAAGTACATTTTCCCCCCATCTTCCTAAGCGTCCAAGTTTCTGCTTCATATAGTGCAATTCCCCAATTGTAGCAGTTAATAAGTTTATTTCACATTTCCAAGCTCAGCTTGCTGGTCAGCAGTAACCTCTTCTTGTTTAAGACTTCCTTGGCCATGGAGATCCTTGACTTAATTTCTTTAGTGCAGTAGGCATCCTTTATGAACAGACTTTCCAAGTACTTGAATTGCTCTATATTTTCCAACTCCTGGTTTCCAATTTTAATTTTCAGGGGCTCTTCATTTTTTGAAATCACTATCATGTTTTACTTCTCAATGTTGATATACATGCCATATCTTCTCCCTATCACCACCATTCCCTACAACTCTTCTTATTTTTGGACAGACATGCTAGATCATGTGCATATTTTATTGTGTTGATGACGTATCCTAATATCCTAAAATTTCCCATATCCCTCTAGGGCTTCCCTGACTAGCCACTCTCCATACAAGTTGAACAGGCTGGGCTATAAGCAGCATACCTGTCTCACTCTTCCTCCTATCTCTACACTGTTGATCTTTCCATCATTCAGCCTCACCTTCACTCACTGTCCTAGGCACAACTTTTCAATCAGCCCTCTGTCCTTCCAGTTGATGCCAATAGTATTGAGTACTTCCATCAGTTTCTTCCATTTCACTCTACCAAACGCCTTTTGCCATTGGATGAAACCAATCTAGACTTCCTTTTCTTCCAGCACTCGCTCTGAAATTATACTCAGCATACCAATGGCATCTCTGGTTCATTTTCCTTTTCTGAACCCAAATTGGTCTTCTTACCTCACACTTTCTATTTTATGTTCCAGTTGCCAGTTGGGTACTATTGCCCGATCTTCCCCACATGAGAGATCCGGCTGATGTTCTTGTGGTCACTGCATTTTTTGGTTGTTTCTTCTTCTTTATATCCACCGTGATTATGTCTATAATGTCCTTGGGCAATTCCCCTGTTTCGTAGATCCTTTTTAGAAGATTTTGCTAGCGCAATTAATCCATTGTTTCACAGTTCCGTCAGAAGTTAATTTGGTATATCGTCAGCTCCAGCAGATTTTATTCTTCGCATGTCCTTTATAGCTCTCTCTCCACTTCACTCTTAAAAATGTGGAGTTCTTTTTCGTCTTTCTCTGCCTCTTCTTCTGCTTCATTTTCTTGGTTCCTTGGTCGATTTTCCTTGTCCTACATTTTTTTCTATATATCTCTCAGAACCTCTCTATGATCCGTCACCATCTGACCTTTGGGGTTTCTATTCCGGTTGTTCACCTAACTTTGATTTCATTCCCTCCCAGTTCCTTTACTTTCTGATACATGAGATCATACTTTCCTTTTCTTTGCAGCTCGATAATCTCATATATGTCTTCCCTAGTATCTACTCATTTTGTCTCTTTCTATATTGTATATTGTATGCTGCCAAATATTTTTTAAATATATCGGAGTGTAAATATCTCGTTTTAATAATTTATTTTTTGTATTTTTTAACATATTAAAAGGATATACATTGCCATCAGACAATTTTCAATAGTTATTGAAGTGATTTAAGAAATGTAATTATATAAAAGGTCCTAGCCTCTCACGAAGTTAAGAAATTTCCCCATTCTTAAGTAAAACAGTAAATTATATATAAGTTACAATATAGTGAAAATATCCAATATACTATATTAAAAACAAATATTTAACCTCGCAACAAAAATTTATAATATATATTGCTATGATATATCTCTAATGATATAGAGTGTGTTGGAAGTTTAAAAAATTAATTTCAAATTAATTTTTAATAAGTTAAAACCCACTTCGATGGCTGCATGGTTTAATGCGCTACTATTGTGTCAAACTAGACTGCCAAAGACGGGAATATCGGTGTTCAATCTCAGTCGGGTACACTAAGGGGCGTTTATCTTATTGGTTTTCCACCCTCCCTCTCCGCAAATGTGGTTGCGTTTCCTGTAAATTAAAATTTCCTAATCCCCTACGTATTAGTGTAATTAGTACAGAGAGTATATCTCGAACGGGTAGTAAGTCATGCTGATAAAAAATGTAGAACCTAAGCGTTTCTGCTGTAAGGCGCTCTTAAGATGTAATGCCACTTTAATTTTATTAAAAACTTGTTGACACAAAGAAAATTTAAAGGCGATATTTTGAATTGAAATTTTAAATATTTGATGCATTATAGCTATAGCATTCAGAAAAGTGGTAGATCACAAAAAAAAAACCTCGATATATTTGTATACAAATAACCGTAAAGCGGAAATCATAGTTTTCATTATTACTAAAAAGTTACAATATCATATTTTTTGTAAGAGAGCTGAATCTGTATTTAATCCCAACTAATCATGTCTACATACAGTCTATTTGCACAGCTAGAAAACATGACAGAAATATGTCTGTCTACATTCAAAGCCACATGTTGCAAAAAAAACACTTCTTTGTAAAATTACCTCATGGCGTACCTTACTAAGTAGAATCAGCATTGTGTCACACTCTCTAATCAAATTACAAAACATTCTGGTTAACATTAAGCAATCTAGGTTTAGACAAATAATTTTTTTAGTAAAAGATTAGTCAACGCATTTAAAAATAAAATAGTTTTTATATTAAAACCGTATTTTTTTAAATAAAATGAAAAAAAAGAAATGTTATACTCAATTACCCTTTTTTAAATAGATATAAGTTTATTCTGATTTGAATACTATTGAGTAGTTAAAAGGCCACAAGTTCAAAACCTTAGCTGAGTCGGAATCCTGTCTGCCTATTCACATAAGGGTCCCAGCGGTACCGAACAAATTTGTAATTTGTGAAATGTGGGCTTTCTCTTTCACAACGGTAGGGGGGAGAGGGAGAGGCCGTGTCTGTGCTAGGTTTAAGTTAGTTTATAAGTCGTTTACCGATATAATCCATCGTTTCAGAAAGCTATCGTTAAATAGCTAACTAAAAACAATTAGCCCACAATATGTATCACCGCTAGAATCGAACTGAAAATTTATATCCTTCTTATTGGGCCAGTGAAACGTAACATATATTTATTATTAAATAACGAACATTTTAGGGCTTATGTATCTCTTGTAAAATACTTTAATTTCTACTTTTAAATCTGACTAGATATTCCTAGATAAGATGACCAATTATGGGCATACAGTTCTGTTAAAAAAAACTACCAATTTATTTTAAAATAGTTTGTTTTCAAACAATTTCTCCCTTGTCTATATTGTATTTTGAACATTATATTTTAGCGAACACTGGAGAAAATGAGGATAGTTTCAGCACAGATTTTTCTAGATACTTTTGGAAATAAACTGTCTTCAGCAGTCCTGTCTATTGTGAATGGCCTTAGACCATTCGGACACCGAAGCGAGTGTAACCGCTTTAAGTATCAGTTTTGGAGCTTGGGTTGAACAAATTTGAAGGGTAGGGTCGATTCAGTATTCAAGTTCCTTAGAGAAGACTCTAACATACCAAATTAGATCAAAGGATACTAGGCACTGAAAGCGCGTGGTTGGTTGCAAGTAACTTTGTTAGGAAACTTTGGAAAGTCTGCCTGGTTTCTATGCTTTATTTTCTAACTAAAACTAAACGCTTTATACTATATGAATAAAAACCTGAAATCAATCAATAATATAGGAAGGTATTTCAAAAACAACCCAAAATAGAATACAAGTTCAGAATTAATTCTTAACACAATAATATTAACGGATAAGTTTAGCGCTGTGGTTATCACGTCTGACTTAATCTTTGCTCTTAAGATTAGCCACATCAGGATACAGTGAGCGAAGTTTTTTAAAACCTTGGTTTAGAGACTTCTTTGTACCGAGAAATGAGGGTGCATTTTCTAAATATTTATACTTTTATTTGTCTTGAAATTTGTTAGCATGGAATACTAGTACTCATAACACAGGTCTCTTGATACCAGTAAAAACATAACCAACCAATAAAGTAGAATAGTGACTAATATAAATGGCAAGGTGTGATTCCAACTTATGTTTTATCATCCTCTTCATTCACTAATAGGGATATATATATATACATCCTCTCCATCTACTGATAAGGATATATATATATATACATCCTCTCCATCCACTGATAAGGATATATATACATCCTCTCCATCCACTGATAAGGATATATATATACATCCTCTCCATCCACTGATAAAGATATATATATATATATATACATCCTCTCCATCCACTAATAAGGATATATATACATACATCCTCTCCATCCACTAATAAGGATATATATACATACATCCTCTCCATCCACTAATAAGGATATATATATATATATATACATCCTCTCCATCCACTAATAAGGATATATATATACATCCTCTCCATCCACTAATAAGGATATAGATATATATATATACATATCCTCTCCATCCACTGATAAGGATATATATATATATACATCCTCTCCATCCACTAATAAGGATATATATATATACATCCTCTCCATCCACTGATAAGGATATATATACATCCTCTCCATCCACTGATAAGGATATATATATATATACATCCTCTCCATCCACTGATAAGGATATATATATATACATCCTCTCCATCCACTGATAAGGATATATATATATACATCCTCTACATCCACTGATAAGGATATATATATATACATCCTCTACATCCACTGATAAGGATATATATATTTATATATACATCCTCTCCATCCACTAATAAGGATATATATATACATCCTCTCCATCCACTAATAAGGATATATATATATATATACATCCTCTCCATCCACTGATAAGGATATATATATATATATACATCCTCTCCATCCACTGATAAGGATATATATACATCCTCTCCATCCACTAATACGGATATATACATATATATATATATATATATACTCTCCACGCACTTATATATTCGTTTTAGAGGGTGGAGAGAATATACGTATTCTAAAACACCCTCATAGCCCCTTACTCCTAAACTAAGTTATAATAAAACATTTTGTCACTCGTAAAGCTAAAAATAAAATAAAGATAAACTATTATAAGTATTTTCTTTTCATTTTAATGTATTTTTATGATAATCTATTGTTTAGCATAAAAAATTAATTTCGTCTAAGGGCTACAAGTAATGGTCTAAAGAGCAGTGAATACAAAAGACTCGAAACCCGAACTAATTATTAGGAATGTCCATACATTGGAGTGAATTGGAACTGCAGAGTAAAATATGAATACACATTTAAATCATATTCAGGACTACAGCTTAGAAAAGAGTTGAACTATTTAGAAAAATCAAATAGTCTGTGTGTATGTATGTATATATGTATAGTATATACATACCTGACCTTATGTATATATACATACGTACATATACATACATATATTATGTACATATATATACATAAGAAATAGAAAAATACGTCCAATGGCTCAATTTAATAAGCATTTTAACGGTATTAGAGAACAATGCCTTCATACGTAATACTCGTATTAACAATCATATTCATAAAATAATATAAAAAAACACTCACATTGTAGAATAAAATAATTTTTTAGCGTAGGTTGAGTTTTTTATTTAACAATAGGGTTCAAAAATAGCTTATAAATCTTTTATATATCTCTTTCATATGTGGACTATAGTGTGTTGATTGTATTATAGGTATACGATACGATTGATAAAAAAATTGCTAAAGTGCCACTTTTTGTTTCAAACAAGTATTGATTTTTATTGGTTAAAATAAAATAATAAAATTTATATGTTAAATAAAATACTGATGAACTTATAAAGTCGATCTCGGGGGTTTTGGGGTAAAATGCTTGCCTCAGGACCCAATATTCATGGGTTTAAACCCTACTGGGGTGAACGGATAAAAAGTGATAAAAATTCGTAGTAAAACTTCCTTTGGAGGGGATGTAAGGTTGTCGGTCTCATTTCCATTGTGGCATCTAAAAGATAACTGGAAGGTGCGTGAAAATACCTTTCCTAGCAAAATTGGTAGCTCTACCATTTTCGCTGATAGAAATTCTCCAATGCTGATATAATCAGTCTGTTCCTAAAGTACATTTTAAATACCTCAAATAAATAAATAGATAATGCATTTCTAAACAGTATGATATACTATGATGACACGAATCTTTGGTAGGACTTTCGCTTATTTGTAAACAACATATTTTAATCAGCTGCGAAGCTGATATTTTCTCTGGTCTTTTAAAAATACATAAAAACATGTAATATAAATTAAATTTAAAACTACACCCCTCCAAATTTATCCTTAAAATTAGCCAATAAAGGTGTTGTGCAATGGTTCATTTTTAATGATGGTACCATAACAATATGGTAAAAGTGATCTATATTCCTTGTAACCTAATCTACCTTTAATTTTATATATTTTAAAAAGAACCTTTTCTGTGATTAATTCACTAATATTCAGTCACGTTTTCATAGAAAGGACCTTATTTTTTGGCAAAAAAAATATTCTTAATTTAAAATATTTGTGTCAGGTGATGTGATTTGCAACTGTCACTTTTGATTGATATATACCTATAGAATATATTGATTGATATATACCTATAGAATAGAAAAATCTTATTAATTTTGGCCGCAAAAAATAGGATTATATTTTTACTTAAGTCCCTTCCTATTAAAATTAAACTGTAGGCATAATGTGTGATGATTTATTGAAATTGAAAATATTTAAAAAATAACCCCCATCCTTAAATCTCCCAAGAATAAATAATAAGCAATGGGTAACAAATATTGACATTTATTCAATTAAAGAGCAATAGATTTTTACTAGCACGCAATAGTAAAGTTGTGTAGTATTTTATCTCGGGTATCGGCCCAGTTATGATTAATACTAGGACACATCAAATATAAATGTAATAAAAAAGTGATTAATAATTCAATCTGCTTCCTGAAAGGAACAATATAAATGTGCAATTAAAGACTTGGACTTGCAACCATCATAGTAAAAGGCTCGGCTAGTAGCATTAACACAAGTTACTAGATTAATTTTACAAAAATAGATGCCGGTATTGCATATTGGCCAAGAGTTAACATTTAGCCATGGCTTTTTGAGGACTGGAGATAAGTTACGTTACCATCAACAAAATCTTGACCTCAATGGACCTAGAGGACAATTTAAATTACACTAATGTAAGGGTCAATATACCTGGGAACAAAATTATTAAATATGGCATTACAATAATCAAATAACGTAATCTAGTGGCAGTTGAACCAATTAACATTAGCTCGTCAGAGAGATCTCAAGTAGATAAATGCGATGGCAAATCCATCGAACATTTACTTGTGAGAGAATATAAACTGATCATCACGTGACAACTTACGTAAATATAATCTAACATATTAAAGTGACCTCAACAAAGATAAATGGGATAACAAGTGTCCAACACTCAATAGTTATGATCATATATAATCTGGCATCTAGCAACGTTGTAGCATACATAATTATTACAAAAGTATAAGACAAGCAGCCTGGGTACATGTTAATAAACAAGCCCTTAAATAACCAAAAAACGCCAACTAGAGGTGAGCGAATAAATAAACTTCAAAAGATCAAAGTAATTCAAAAATAAAAATATGATGGCAAGAGCCCATGGAATAAATTGTATCATGAAAACTATCCACCTAGTGGCAATATAACCAATTAATGTATATGTAATTTCCACAAACAGGATTTAAAAAATGATTTAAGCTAAAAGAGAATTTATTAGTAATTATTCCCATATTTAAGTCCAAAGGTAAAGATTTAAGCACAAAGTGAATATATCAACAATTAATACAATATATGTCTAAAAGGATAATTTGGGAAAAGATTTAAATATTTAGACCGAAAGAAAATATTGAAGAATATACAGATGTCATCTGTTGCAGATAGCGCTGCTTACCTACGCTGAGGCCGGTGGTATAGTGAGTAACAACATGCCGTACGGCTGTTGCCCGACTAGGAATATCCAAATTGACAGAAACGTCAATCTAGGTTATCCTAGAAAGGACTGATTATGCTTTGTGAGTTACAGGCAGCAGTCGCTAGCCCTTATCCTCATGATATGAGGGTGAAACAATGAATGGGTGAAACCGTTGAATGATGCTGCAATAAAATACAATAATATAAATTAGTACCCTGTGAGTGAAATAATGGTGATTGTGAATTATATCGCTGTGAGTTGGGTGTTTGGAAGGATTTTCTTTTCTTGGGATAAGGTGGGTGGGTATAATTAGGTATGATCGATTGTGGCTGATGGCGTAACATGAGTCCGGGAGCTGGAATGGTAGGATTAACTGTTTGGGAGTTGGTTCGGCGTGGATGGTTACATTTCCATTCCCCATCTGGGGCCGACAACGGCGCCAGGATTATCCTCTGGAGTAACAACACAGGTGAAACATGCCAATATATACTCTTAGAACATAACCACGTGATCCCTAAGACGTATCGGAAGGAACACAAAGGAAGGTGAAGGGAGGAAAAGAAGGTGATTACGGGGCATGCGTCGACACGCTTGACTCGCTTGAACCTCCAATGCTGATCTAGAGGGTCGTAGAACTTATTAGATTGTTTCATATTTGTCCATACTAGTCTCGGAATATGACGTCACCAGCGTGATACACAATGTTGATATCCACCGTCCTCACCAGTTTGACGGTGGGGCGTGAACGGGCAGCATTGGGTGGGGTCGAACAGTACGGGCTATGTTTATTCAGGGATAATGAGGTGAGTTATGTTATTTTAATTACTTGTAACATGCCTCACATGTTACAAAAACAAAACACATGATTTAGAATACATTTTTACACCAAAGCAAAACTGTCTATAAATGTACAGTGTGGTTTTAAAACTAATAATAATAATTGCACTTTGTATTTTTAATAATATATTACTCCTTACGTAATAACAAAGAATTTGCTAAATATCTTATTTGACTAGAGTTTTTTTTAAGTATAGCGTAGTCAAACGTCCTTGCATATTTTAAACTACCCACTCCCCTCCCCCCCCCCCCCACAAAACATACACAATAGACCCAACAAACACACACACAAAAATAATCCAATCTTGCTGAGCTTGCTGTTTGCTGACATCTTTTAAACTTGCTTTATTTTGTAAGTACGTAGTTATTTTATGGTGTGTTGATTTTTACTTTCTCTCTATCTTACAGGTAGAGAAAGTATTGTGATCGTCAAAAAAATCGAACTCGAGATTTTGATGAATTTTGACGTTTCATGACTTCCTAAATCCGAAAAAGTGGTTTTTGAATTTCAGTCTGTCTGTCTGTCTGTCTGTCTGTCTGTACCTCTAACTAGAGCCTAAACTATTTTACCGATTGAGCTGAAACTTGATATCTAGGGTTTTCATAGGGTTGCCCCGAGGGATTTTTGGAATTGGATATCTACCCCTAAAATTAAGGGTAGTTTACTGAAGGGAAAAAAAGAGAAAAAGTCGATTTTCTCAAAATCGGCTTTAACGATTTTAATTAAATTTCATTTATAAACATTAAGAAATATTCCAAACAAAATGGCTACCCTCAATATTTCGGAAAAATGGCTTTAAGGGCTCCAGTCTGATGCGTCAATTAACATTTTTTTAAATATCTCCAAAACTATTTGAGATATGAAATTACTTAGCATTACAAATATGTATATATATTTATAATACAGATATTTTATCCGAAACATATTTTTATAAAATCAATAACTTTCAATCTATACGCAATTATATGAATTTTTTAACTTTTTGGACATTAAAGTTTAAGTATTGCGACCGTAAAAAAAAAACTAACCTGAAATGTTGATGGATGTCGACGTCTCATGACCCCCCGAACCCTTAAAAATAGTCTTTGCAATGCCGTCTGTCTGTGTGTCTATTAAAACTTAAAATTAAGGGTAGTTTACTGAATGGCAAAAAGAGAAAAAGTCGATTTTCTCAAAATCGGCTCCAACGATTTTGATTAAATTTCATTTATAAACATTAATAAATATTCCAAACAAAATGGCTACCCTCAATATTTCGGCAAAATGGCTTTAAGGGCTCCGGTCTGATGCGTAAATAAACATTTTTTTAAATAGCTCCGAAACTATTTGAGATATGAAATTACTTAGCATTACAAATATATATATATATATTTATAATACAGATATTTTATCCGAAACATATTTTTATAAAATCAATAACTTTCAATCTATACGCAATTATATGAATTTTTTTAACTTTTTGGACATTAAAGTTTAAGTATTGCGACCGTAAAAAACAAAACTAACCTGAAATGTTGATGGAAGTCGACGTCTCATGACCCCCCGAACCCTAAAAAATAGTCTTTGCAATGCCGTCTCTCTGTGTGTCTATAAAAACTTAAAATTAAGGGTAGTTTACTGAAGGACGAAAAGAGAAAAAATTGGTTTTCTCAAAATCTGCTTATACGATTTTGATTAAAATTCGTATCTAGGCGTTGATTAAGATTATAAATAAACTGGCTATTTTCATTTTTCTATGAAAATGATTTTTAGGGTACATTACAGAAGCGTTAATTTCCGTATCTCCACAACTATTGGAGAAACTAAACAACTTATCATTGCAAAATTTTAGGACTATTAGAAATAAAAAACTTTTATTTGACATATATTTTTATAAAAGCAGCAGTTTCTGAGATATTTGCAAATATATTAATACAATTTTGTGAACTTTAGTTGTAAACATATACTACTTAAGTCTTAACGCAATAATTCTCCAATGCCATAGAGTAATTAAATATAAGTATCTAAAAAAGTATGTTATTTTTCCTTAAATCTCTTAGGAGAAATGTTTGCATAGCAATGATCTATCTCCATTTTAGACTCAATAATCAATATTTACATTTTTTATTGGTCAAAATGTATAAATGAATAATTAAATATCAATGCGATGACTTGAAGATCTGCAACACCTTATAAAATGTTAAAACTTTAACCAGAATCGAAATTTTAATACGAAGTGTTGACCCTTGTGGAAGACATTCAACTGTTTGAAATGTTCTAAGGTGGACAAAGATGCGCCTCTTTTCTCATTAATTCTATATCATTGTATATTATTTTATGCGTGTTCTTATGTGGAGTGGTGATGATATAATGTACATTATTCCGTTCAGAAATCTTACGAGTTTATAGAAAGAGAGAGAAAGTCTGTGCGGTGCGCCGTACCATTTATTTATTTATATAAGTAGACAAGTCTTTTTAGTTTCAACGAAAATTTTTTTATTTTTATAAAATAAACAAATACTTTTAATAAAAATAAAAACATATATAATTCGTTTAATTGTCTGTCTCGTCACTCTCGTGTTGGACTAAATATCCAGTGATGGGCAGATCAGGTTTATAGTCTCATTCGGATGTATGTAATTTGTTTTTTCATAAATTTTTCCCCCCTTTACTCTATGCAAATATGGCTATATAATGTTTTCAATCCCATAACAATAATGTATTAAATGCACACACAATTTATGGTATTTCAGTTTGTAGTTCAGCAATTTAACATTTTCAGCATCAAGTTGTATTGTACAAATTAAAAACGTAATTTAAACTTATTTTTTGAGTGGAGTCACATTAATTAGAATAAATTCTATAAAACTCAAACTGATTAAATGTATTAAAACAATTTTCTCCCAGCTTCATTCGCTAAGGTATGCTTACGTGTTTTTCTTTGTAATAAAATAGCTTAAAAGAACATGTTGCTTCAAACCAAAACAATAACACAACGTTAATCCATAATATTAATTGATTCAGACCAGATTAAAATAATACTTAAACATGTAAAAATAAACCCCGCATAAAATAGATTATCCAACATCCAAAACTGTGGAAAGTTGATTCATTTATAACAAAACTATATTTGGCATGAGAGAGTGTTTGAAAAGACAGAAATATTTATTGGGTGCTAGAAATTATATAAAAAGCATAATACATGTGTCAATCAGCTTTTTAGATAAAGGTATCTGTATATGTTTAAATTGGTATATCTTTTTATTGCTATAATATAATTACCCTCCCAATATGACTACAATTGAAGTGATATCAAATGAACCGTACTTGCTGATCAGGTTAACAATGAATAGTCTGTGTCAGCTTAGTCTAACCGTCAGGTCTCCAACATATGGTCCTAAGGGACGGGTTTAGTACCATCAGGTCCAATTAGGAATTACTATTAGCTTACAAATAGCACCGGGGGTAATGTGGACAAAGACGTTAGTCTAATTTATCTGGTCTGCTGACAAGAAGATTAGGGTTCTAATCCCGTTCGAGAGTAGTAGATTTTTTTGTCTTAAGGTAGGAGTGTAGTGAACGTAAGTTAAGATTACTGTTTTTGCAGTTTTTATAGCAACACCTTTTTATTGGATCAAACTATATAAAATATTTCTTCAGTACAAACGTATGCTTGGATTTTTTTTAACAAGGTGACATCAACAATTGTTGAATATCTGTCATAAGCATAGGGCATTGGATGAGAAACTTCTTTAAGTTAAGAAAAAATCCACTAAAATCACTAAAATCCAGGACATACTCGCCAGATATTTGAGAACTGTTGATGTCAACATGTTAAGAAAACTAAGATAAGTATTTCTACTGAAAATATATTTGACTAATTTAGGTGAAAAAAAGATTTGTATATGAAAACTGCAGCTCGAGTACCTTACATTCCCACCTTAAGGTAGTTTGTAAGTCATGAGGCTAGATAGTATGTATGTTTTTAAAGTACAAGATAAATAACCTATTGAAAAAGGGCAAAGCATTATTATTGATTTGAAAAGGTCAAAGGTATGTTTTTTATTTGAACAAAATATACACTTGCAGGCTTATTAAAGCGGTCATTTCGTATTGCTTGGTAAACAAATTGTGTTTGTTATAAAGTATGTGTATTTGCATGCATATAGGTTTAATTATAATTAACGCTAAATATAATATGTGGCAAATATTAGAGAAAAGTGGGAATTCAACATGATGGTACATCAATTATTATATATTGATTTTAAAAAGGCCTATGATTTAGTTAAAAGGAAGGATATACATGAAATTTTAGCTATTTTTAGAATACCCAAAAAAACTGGTCAAGATAATTGAGGTATGTTTGAGAGATAAGTATGGCAGGGTACGGGTTGGATCTCGTCTATCAAATTTTTTCAAAATACATGATGAATTGAAATAAGGAGATGCACTTTCCAAATTACTCTTTAATCTAGCTTTAGAATATGATATTAGGGTAACGCAAGAAGGTAGGGAAGGGTTGACATTAAATGGTAAAATGTAGTTATTAGAGTAAGCGGATGATTTAGCTTTGTTAGGTAGTAGTAAGGAAGCAGTTTAAAATATGCAGAAATTTTATTCGAGGCTATTAAGGAAATAGGCTTAGAAGTAAAGCTTAAAAATCTAAGTATATGATCATAAAGAGAACACAAATTGAGGACAATAATTTAGATACTACAGCAAACATATTATTTGATAAGTCAATGAATTCAAATATTAGGAAAATTTTAACTAGGATAACAATATTAGTCTAGAACTTAGGAAAAGTATTTAGTCTGGAAATGCTTGTTACTACTCGGTCAGTAATTTGTTAGTCTGCTGTCAAGAAATATAAAGCTCAGAATAAACAGACATAAATTTACCGCTCGTTCTCTATGGATGCGAAACATGGCCTTTTACCTTAAATGATGAAAATAAATTTAGGGTGTTCGATGTTCGAAAACAAGATGCCTAGGAATATATTTGATCCTAAAAATGGATGAAGACAGTGGGGAGTGGAGGAGATTACATAATGAATGATGACTTTAATGTCCTGTACTTATCACCAGATATTGTTATGGTAATAAAATCTCGCAGGTTACGGTGGGCAGGTCATGCAGCGTGAATGGGCGATCTAGAACCACGTTCAAGGTATTAATGGCAAACCCATTGAGAAAAGACCAGTGAGAAGACACAGATGGATAGACCTGAGAGAGAATGTGTGTAATTAGCTAGGCTATATAGAATTATCTCAATATAGGGATAGGTGGCGTACTTTTGTGAGTCGGTAATTAACTTTAGCGTCCTAATACCATAGAGTAGGTAAGTAAGTAAACGTTAAGTACAAACCTAACCTACACACAGCGATGGTAAACAGAAAGAAAAGAACACAGTTTTTTTCTTTTTATCTCTCACTGGGCTAAATAAAATTCTGCTGACACAGGAAACCCACTTAAAAAATCAATATGTCAAAACCGATCGGCTTACTCCCAAAACAACCACATGAACCACAGAGAAGGCAAATTCAATGATGGGGTGATGGAAGGGTGGTATAGCCTACAAGGGGCAAGTACCATAATATTCAATTTTAATTATAAGAAAATTACAAAGAGAATCCTTAACCTGATTATGTTTTGAGTTACCAATAACAATTTATTTAACTAATATTATGAAGAAACCTGAATTTAAATCAATTTGGTTGGCCAAGGAGAGGGGTTTGAATTCCTAAAAATATTTAATTATTAAAATTAGTGATGTTAAAATAATTATGGTTTATCTTGATTCCTATTTTAAATTGTATTCTAGAGTTTTTGCATCTCAATTCTTATTCCTATTCATTTGAAGGATACAGGAGAAAAAAGGGGAATTTCCTAATTTAACTCAATTTAACTCAATTTAACTCAATTTAACTCAATTTGGCATGGTCCGACTGTTAGACCTTTTTAATACAATTTATATTTTTGTTGAAAGAAGTATCTGTCATATTTAAATTAATTTAAAAAAAAGTATTCACTGGGGTTCTTATAGTGTTTGAGATAAAAAAAAATGGTACGGCACACCGCACAGACTTTCTCTCTCTTTCTATAAACTCATAAGATTTCTGAACGGAATAATGTACATTGTATCATCACCACTCCACATAAGAACACGCATAAAATAATATACAATGATATAGAATCAATGAGAAAAGAGGCGCATCTTTGTCCACCTAAGAACATTTCAAACAGTTTAATGTCTTCCACAAGGGTCAACACTTCGTATTAAAATTTCGATTTCTGGTTAAAATTTTAACATTTTAAAAGGTGTTGCAGATCTTCAAGTCATCGCATTGATATTTAATTATTCATTTATACATTTTGACCAATGAAAAATGTAAATATTGACTATTGAGTCTAAAATGGAGATAGATCATTGCTATGCAAACATTTCTCCTAAGAGATTTAAGGAAAAATAACATACTTTTTTTAGATACTTACTTATATTTAATTACTCTATGGCATTGGAGTATTATTGCGTTAAGACTTAAGTAGTATATGTTTACAACTAAAGCTCACAAAATTGTATTTATATATTTGCAAATATCTCAGAAACTGCTGTTTTTATAAAAATATATGTCAAATAAAAGTTTTTTATTTCTAATAGTCCGAAAATTTTGCAATGATAAGTTGTTTAGTTTCTCCAATAGTTGTGGAGATACGGAAATTAACGCTTCTGTAATGTACCCTAAAAATAATTTTCATAGGAAAATGAAAATAGCCAGTTTATTTATAATCTTAATCAACGCCTAGATACGAATTTTAATCAAAATCGTTTAAGCAGATTTTGAGAAAACCAAATTTTTCTCTTTTCGTCCTTCAGTAAACTACCCTTAATTTTAAGTTTTTATAGACACACATACAGACGGTATTGCAAAGACTATTTTTTAGGGTTCGGGGGGTCATGAGACGTCGACATCCATCAACATTTCAGGTTAGTTTTTTTTTTACGGTCGCAATACTTAAACTTTAATGTCCAAAAAGTTAAAAAAATTCATATAATTGCGTATATATTGAAAGTTATTGATTTTATAAAAATATGCTTCGGATAAAATATCTGTATTATAAATATATATACATATTTGTAATGCTAAGTAATTTCATATCTCAAATAGTTTCGGAGCTATTTAAAAAAATGTTAATTTACGTTTCAGACCGGAGCCCTTAAAGCCATTTTGCTGAAATATTGAGGGTAGCCATTTTGTTTGAAATATTAATTAATGTTTATAAAAGAAATTTAATCAAAATCGTTGGAGCCGATTTTGAGATAATCGACTTTTTCTCTTTTTGCCCTTCAGTAAACTACCCTTAATTTTAAGTTTTAATAGACACACAGACAGACGGCATTGCAAAGACTATTTTTAAGGGTTCGGGGGGTCATGAGACGTCGACATCCATCAACATTTCAGGTTAGTTTTTCTTACGGTCGCAATACTTAAGCTTTAATGCCCAAAAAGTTAAAAATATATATATAATTGCGTATATATGAAAGTTATTGATTTTATAAAAATATGTTTTGAATAAAATATTTGTATTATAAATATATATACATATTTGTAATGCTAAGTAATTTCATATCTCAAATAGTTTCGGAGCTATTATAAAAAATGTTAATTTACGCATCAGACCGGAGCCCTTAAAACGATTTTGCCGAAATATTGAGAGTAGCAATTTTGTTTGGAATATTAATTAATGTTTATAAATGAAATTTAATCAAAATCGTTAGAGCCGATTTTGAGAAAATCGACTTTTTCTCTTTTTGCCCTTCAGTAAACTACCCTTAATTTTAAGTTTTAATAGACACACAGACAGACGGCATTGCAAAGACTATTTTTAAGGGTTCGGGGGGTCATGAGACGTCGACATCCATCAACATTTCAGGTTAGTTTTTCTTACGGTCGCAATACTTAAGTTTTAATGCCCAAAAAGTTAAAAATATATATATAATTGCGTATATATTGAAAGTTATTGATTTTATAAAAATATGTTTCGAATAAAATATTTGTATTATAAATATATATACATATTTGTAATGCTAAGTAATTTCATATCTCAAATAGTTTCGGAGCTATTATAAAAAATGTTAGTTTACGCATTCGACCGGAGCCCTTAAAACGATTTTGCCGAAATATTGAGAGTAGCCATTTTGTTTGGAATATTTATTTATGTTCATAAATGAAATTTAATCAAAATCGTTAGAGCCGATTTTGAGAAAATCGACTTTTCTCTTTTTGCCCTTCAGTAAACTACCCTTAATTTTAGGGGTAGATATCCAATTCCAAAAACCCCTCGGGGCAACCCTATGAAAACCCTTGATATCAAGTTTCAGCTCAATCGGTAAAATAGTTTAGGCTCTAGTTGGAGGTACAGACAGACAGACAGACAGACAGACAGACGGAAATTCAAAAACCACTTTTTCGGATTCAGGAAGTCATGAAACGTCAAAATTCATCAAAATCTCGAGTTCGATTTTTTTGACGATCACAATACTTTCTCTACCTGTAAGATAGAGAGAAAGTAAAAAAGTTGTTGTTCTGGAAAATTTGTGGAGTGAGAATTTTCCCCTTTAGACTTAATTTATAATTTTAATCCTTTTCAATGATTCACAACCTTAAATTAAATATATGCTATTTATTTTCTTACTGTACCCCAATAATTTAAAAAAAACTAAAATAGTTTAGTTACTAAAAAAATTAACTTGAACAAAACAGCCATTCTTATTTTAAGTAAAATCATTTGAGCACATAGGTCATGTTGAGTACAATATCAATTTCGTCAAAATAATTATCAAGTCAAAATGAAAAATTACCCAATTACCCCCGTTTGGTTTAAATAGCATAACTTTAATTTTCTGGTATTCAAGAGCTAAGAATCAAATTATCGAAAATTGTGATTTTAAAATCGATTATTGTTCATTAGGACCAGTAATAATCGAGAGTATTAAGTTATCGAAGAATCAAATTTGCTGTCCTTAGCTAAAACTCATTTGTTAAAAGGGAATAAGTATTCATATATACCTACCTTTTGTGACGGCAATTTATTATCTTCGCAAAAGTCCACATTAAAAATTAATTAATTAATTAATTAAGCACCGCGTATTACTACCCATTCGGTTTATACGCTTAAGTACTATTTACGCTAATGGGTTAGGAATGGGGAAGGTTGAATATAGAGGAAGTGATCCCGCATTATCGTGGATGGAGAGTGGAAAACCATTTAGGAAAAACCCCCCTCAGTTCAACCAACCGAGATTCGAACCTCGATCTTCCTGTCCTCGGCAGTCGAGCTCAACACGACTAGCGCGTTAGCCAACTACGCCACCGAGGCGGGTCACATTAAAAAATTATAATCGTTTCACCGTAAGGATAACCTTTTCTTAGTGTTTAAAGTGATAATCAAATTTAATGCATTAATACAGAAAGCCATCTACTTAGAAGGTGTAATTTATACTTTCTCGTTACCTTAAAGTAGAGAAATTATTGCGACCATCAAAACAATCTAACTCGAGATTTTTATGAATCTCGACGTTTCATGACCTCCAAAATCCGAAAAAGTGGTTTTTGCACTGCCGTCCATCTATCCGTCTGTATCGTGAAGTAGAGCCTAAACCATTTTACCGATCGGGATAGAACTTGATATCTAGGGTTTACATAGTTTCCCCGAGGTTTTTTTAAAAATGTATCTCTATCCCTAAAATTAGAAAAGTTTTCTAAATGGCGAAAACAGAAAAAAATCGATTTTATCAAAATTGGTTCCAGAAATTTTGATTAAATTTTATTTCTAAGCATTGATCAATACTCTCAATTTTTCTTCAAAATGACTTTAAGGGTTCCTGTCTGATGAGTAAATTCTAGTTTTTGATCATATCTCCGTAACTTTTTGAGAAAAGAAATTGCTTGTCATAGCAAACATGTAGATCTATTATAGTAAAAATCTGTTATTTGAAACATATATGTATTAAACCAATGATTTTCAAGCTATACACAAATATATTTATATAAACTTTTCTATCACTAAAAGTAAAGTATTGGGACCGTAAAACAAAATCTAATCCGAGATGTTGATGGATGGTGACGTCTCACAACCTCACCAATCCCTAAAACCATTAATGTAATTAGTACATAAGTTTTTTAGAAAACATTATAAAATGGTACATATTTTTAGTATAAAGCGTTACAATATGAAATAATAAGACTTGAAATTTGATGCTCTAATAATGTTTTTATGTAATGTAAAATATATTTCATCTTATAGTGTTCTTCACAAATAATTATCAATTTTTTATACATCATTTGATCTTTTGTATTTAACAATAATTTAATTCCATAGCTTTTCATCACTGGTCAATTTTTATAGCTCATTTAATCTAATTTTTATTAAATAAATTATATTTTCATTGTATTTTAAATTGGGTTTTATTTTCCATTTTACATCTCAAATGTAAAAAAAACTTAACACAAGTAAATCTTTTATTAACTTGAAGAAAATAGTTTGTGAATTTTTTTATAACTATTACTGAAAGTTTGCTGATTTAGTTCACGTTGATTACATAAAACATTATTTGAACATCAAATTTCAAATATTATTATTTCACAGTAAATAAGCGTACTGCCCGAACCCGTAGTAAGAATTGGTGCTAAAAAAAAGTGTTTCACTCATACTATATTTATTGAAGTACTACTGTAAATGTCTCATTTGTTAAAACATTATCTATCTCCTATTTTTTATGCGTGGGTAGCTATGTACCCAGCTTCACATTCACAATTGTTTGAACATTTGTGTTCAAGTATTGTTTGTATAGTTCACATATGCGTCTCTCCATGAGATATGTTTCGTATGAAAAAACAACAACATAGTAGGCATTCATTGTTTTGCTGATTTATTTACGCATCTATGTTTGTGTGTTGTATGGAGTTAACTGAAACTTGCTTGTTTGTAGAGATTAATTACTGTCTCCCTCTACGGGAAGGAGGGGGTGAGGGATGGGAGGAAATAGCAAACAATTTCCCTGTGGAGCAAAACCGGAAATGAAGAGGCTTTGGTAGGCTGAGTCAATGGGAAGTATACTCTCTCAAAAAAATTTTAAAAAATAAAAAAATTAGACGTTATGAAAGTTCTCCGGAGTGAGTATACAATACCTCTAACGCCACTGCAATGAGGGATTGCCTATCCTGCGTTGAAATCTGGTGCGCCGTTGCCATAGTTTATCAATATAATTATGATCTGACTATTCACCAAATGAGGTGAGAGGTTTGAACACATCAGAGGTTTGCTAAACTCATATTATTTTTTAGGGTGGCTACTATTAAAATTTAAATTTGTTTCATGAGCTAACGAGACAAATTATTGCCTTATCGCAAATTGGCTAGAAATTTACTGCTGTTCACTTGACTGATTTTTAATTGTCTTATTTCATTTTTCTTAAAACTGTATTTGAAAATTTATATTTGTCTATCACCAAATGAGTTTTTTTTTAATGTCATTTTAATGTTATTGCTTAAAGCTACAATTCTGTTACTCACTAAACAAAAACTTTTAATACCTCAAATTAATTATCAAGTACTTCTCTTCCCATTACAGATGTAAATAATAGTTTTGTGGTCTATTTTTTCCACTCGCAATAAGTAAATAAATAAAAGCTAGTATTAGTCTACAAAAACATAAAGAAACACCCTACTTGGAAATGAACATATATCAATCATAACCTAGAGACGCGAGATGGTTACAAACGCCACACGTGTCAGCTGATACGTCATCGCTTAATGTAAGTGTGCGCGCAGTGCTGCCACCTGACCACAGACTTTAATATTAAGATTTAAATTACTGCTGAACCAAAAATAATTCCTCCGCGTACTACTGGTTGCTTGTGACCCAAATAACATATAATTTTTCATCCACAATACCAAAAGACTAGATTGCCTGCATCTCTGTGTGAGTTGATTTGCGGACTGAGGTTTACTAAGAATGTTTTACTCATTTTAATGAGTACTACACGATCAAACGTTTCTGAAACACCTTTTTTTTTAAACATGTGTATATAATTTGATAATTTTAAAAATTGCGTTAGTTTCTTCAGTGGCCAAACGTCACTGCCATGTTAGACTGGCCTGCTGATGACGGAAATATTAAGGTTCAAATCTCGGTTGGGTCTATTGTAAGTTTTCCCCTAAATTTTTTCCCACTTTCCCTCATCGCAAATGCGAGTTCGCTTCCTATAAATTCGACCTAAGTCATCCCCAAAACATCAGCTTAATTGGTACATATGCGGGAAACCCAAACTTGTATTAAGACGAGCTGCTAAACAAAATATTCTTTCCACCGTTAGCGACAAGGTTATAAAGTTCCTTAAAGAGCAGTCCGTTACACGAAAGAGATCATTTTCATTACGGTTATCCTACTTGTATCTTGAAGTAGCCGTCTTGGGTCGTAAAAGACACGAGACACGTTACCGAGATATCCGCAAGTACGGCTTAACATTTGTCAAGGATAACTCTTAACGACATTATGTTAATCGTACCTTCCACCTACCCCTCCTTCCCCCCACTTAACCGACCGGAAAACATGATCCTTTCCTAGCGCGTAATCTTAAAATAACCTTTCCATTGACCAAAAAAAACAAACCTACCTCTGTTTGGCGTTCTCGCCCACGAAGTAGTAGTCAATACGGCTCTCGTTTATAAGGTCTTATCGTCACGACCGATCTAATTATAATTTGTTAACGCAAATCACGTCCTGTCGGCACTTAGTGGTTTCCAAGTTTTCCTTTCAAGGGAGGTTTTATTAGACAGGTGGTATTCACAATGAGTTAAGAGATTACTTCCCCTCCACTCTCTCACTTGGTTTATGTTCGGGAAAGATTTGGGTTGTTTGAGGCGTGATTTATTGACTGTACATCGGGAGCATTCCAGATTGGAAAGGAAGAAAGAAAATATCATCATTCACATACAGTTCATGACCTTGAAGTTAACTGAAGCAGTTGATGTTGGTGTATTAGTTGATATTCCGTTGCCAAAATGGGTTGAAAAATAGTTTTAATTGATGATTTTTGACATTGAGATTATGATGGTTATTCCCATTTTATGTGCCTTGGCACTTTAAAAAAATTAATAATAATGCTTTACAATAGAGTATTTGTATTTCTGTCTGAACCTGGGACCCCATCTAAGATAGTTTGATGTAATTATTTTTCACAATTAATATTTAGATACCCACATCGGTGGATGCGTGGTCCAATAAGCTACTGGTGACCTAGTTGTATAGGGGTAAGGTGTCAGACTTCTGTGCTGGGGGTCTGGGGTTCAATCCTCGGTCCCGGCACAGATTTATCTGATTGCCAAACCCTTCCTTAACCTTTGACAAGACGTGTATTAATCACAACTTGTGAATGTGAGGAATGCCAGGCCTCCACCGTGGTTCGGATCCCACGCTAAACTGTAGGTCCTCCATTTCATCTCACAATGACCCTACCATTAAACATTAGCATAAGTGCGTATAACCCGAACGGGTAGTAAGACGTGGTTCTAATAATAATAAATAATAATAATAATAATAATAACAATAATAAGCTATTCTCGTAGTAGACTAGACTGCTGATGACGGGGAGATTAAGGTTTGAATCTAGGTCGGGCGTACTGAGGATGGTTTCCCCAAAATAGTTTTCCACTCTCCCTCCAAGCAAATGTGTTTGCACTAACTTTAAGTATAGCCTTCCTAATCCCGAAGTCCATTAGCGGAATTAGTAGACTACATAAGCTTATGACCCGAACGGGTACGTGGTGCTAAAATTAAAACACTTGACAACAGAGAAATTGAAAATTGAGATTATTAAATTAGTTTTCTAATAACTCTTTTCAGCCTAAATTAACTAAGGTATATTCTAGAATATATATTTTTTAGATATCTATTTTAAAACCTATATATAGATTTTAAAAAAACATTTGTTGTTAGTATGATTAAAAAATTCTTTTTAATATGTAGCCGTTTGGCCACACCAAACATTGATATTTTTTAAAGATATAAAATAATATATAAGCATCAAACATAAGAAATAATGAAGCCATATGTTTTCACCAGACTGGAAAGGTAATATTTAACTTCGCTTCCTCGTTGTGATATTTTAAACTACGGTCAAATGGTTTTTGCCTGGTGTCAATTACACTGTTTTTTAATATATAATCTATATAACTAGCCTGATGTATTTTTTAGAGCTGTGCTATTTCATTTTTCTTAGCACCGCATCTTACTACCCGTTTGCGTTATACGCCTATGTAGTAATAATTACACTAGTGTGTAAGAGAATAGGAAGGTTTATTCTAGAGGAAGTGCACCCGCATTTTCATTGAGGTTGAGTCCAGTGTGGACACTGAAGTTTGTGTGTGTTACTTATTTAAGTTACCTACTATTTGTGGGGGGGTGGGGAGGGGCAGGCTCTTAACACGCTTTATAATTGAAACTGTTCCAACACACACTTTCTATGTTGGACCCTTTCTGGAAAAGCTCTCGGCATCCCCCCAAAAACCCCTGCCGCCCCTACCCTATCTTTAGACTAAATTGCTGCTTTGACTAAGGAGACGTCGCTTTGGGGTCGAGCTCTCACTCAAAAAGGTCTGCGTCAAGCGTACTTTTGGATGTGTGAACTTTTGAAAGAGGTAAGTCAAAAGCAAGTACTGGTCAGGGCTACAAAAAAAAAACAAAAAAAAACATACCCTTTATTTTCATCCTGGTTGCTAAGGGATGAGAGTGATCTAAGACCATCTCTAAATTACCTTAGTTGGATTCCGGATCTACATCCTTGTGGCTAAGTGATGAGTAACAAGCGGATACTTTGTCACCAAAATTCTTTAAAATATGAATTTAAAATATGGGATTTAGGCACCAAAATAGGTACTTAAGGCAAAAAAAACCCCCACAAAATGAGCAATGTGAATATAACTCTACTATACCTCAGTTTTATCTTCTGTGGTGCTGACTGACAGCTCACAGCTGACTTCTGACAGTCAACAGTTAGGTATATACCTAAATTTTGACTGTCAGAAGTGACAACTGATAAAGACATGGTTTTTGCAGATCATATGGTTCGGCGTAGGGATACATAATTTGGTCTGGTAAATTTTCAAAGCCGTCAGAAGTCAGCTGTGAGCTGTCAGTCAGCACCACAGAAGATAAAACTGAGGTATACTTACTGTTATATTTATTACCTACAGCCAATTCACACAAAGCTTTTTTTTTCGCACCACATCTCACTACTTGTTCGTGTTATACATATATGCTGTACTAATTACGCTAGCATGTTAGGAGTTAAGAAGGTGAAATTTAAAAGAAGTGTATCTGAATTCACAGAGAGGGAGATTCAGAAACCATTTAGTTGAAAACATCCCAGGTACACCGGACCGAGATTCGAATCTCGATCTCCCCCTCATCAGCAGTCCGGTCTACTGCGAGAGATAATTCAACCACTGAAACGGGTCAAATGCTGTTAATCACTAGAAACTTTTCTAGATTATCAGAATTTCCTTCACCTCTGACAACTTGTGAGTGTGAGGAATGCCAGGCCTCCACCGTGGTTCGGATTCCACGTTAAACTGTAGGTCCTCCATTTCATCTCACAATTACCTACCATTACACATTAGCGTAAGTGCGTATAACCCGAACGGGTAGTAAGACGCGGTGCTAATAATAATAATAATAATAATAATAATAGATTATCAGAAGTGAAATATGTTATATTTCCAAATATAATGGTTTTTATAATCTGAAAACATAAGTTCTATTAAACGAAGCCAAGGGACAAAATTCCAAATTTTGACTTTTCCGAAGAAGTTAAAAGTTTTTTTCCCTGCAATGACATGCGGTTTCCTCCCAACATGTCTGCCACTGTTCCCATTGTCCTTCATACAATTTACGCTCATTGAAAGCTATTCAACAAGACGTCATTTTTTTTTAAACCTAATTCAAATAAGTAGGCCGCAACCTACAATTTCTAAGAAACCGGACTCTCTTTCAGCAGAAAACCCATATCGTATGAAAAAGAGAGAGAAAAGGAAAAATTCAAAATAGACTAGTTAGTGCTTTTATTTATAAAACAGGCAAAAACCAACAGAATAGGCAATTATAAACATTATTAAATTAACATATGCCTAACAACTGCTTATGTTTTAAGATCAAGTAAAATAGAAAGCAAATAGGCAAAATCTGATCCCTAGTAGTGATAGAAGTTCATAACCAAACTATAGAAGATCCTGTAACCGAGATTAATGTAGAAGAAATGAGCATTAGTAGGCCAATTTAGGGGGTAGTCTACGGAAGTGCTAAGAAGCGTCGTCAACATTTGGAAGTTTTTGACTATAATTTTTTTAATCGAATAAAAAACGAAAAAACAAATGAATACAAACGTTGAGAGGAAACTTTACTACTAATAAAACCAGTAAATACGCAATTCCTTGTATTTCTATTATGTATACGTAATAATAACCAAATAGCAATTAATTAAAGACCTCGCGGCTAAATGCTCAGCAAAATACGTGAATAAGTTATCACACTATGAACAAGTTTAAAAAGACTCGGCTATTCCTCAAGTGGTCGGAAAATACTCGCCATCCCTGAGTTACTGCAACCATATGGGACTGAACGATGGAGTAAAGCACACTGTAAGTGCGGCCACCCCTGTGGTGAGATATCTTCTGATTGACTTCTTGGCTACCCCTGATGTCGATCGCCTAGCCATACACGTCTACTTAGTGGGCCGTATATACTCGAACAATGTGCACTTAGAGACGTGATAATATTATCAGATTGATATTGATAAGTCATGTTCCACACACACCTCGTCAAGGTGCATCGCGTGGTGAGTAACTAACTACACCTGTTGGTTGGTTAAAGTTGAAAAAGGAAATGAAGTGACCCATACGTATTACTACCTTTTCAGATTGAACACATATGTACTAATTACGATAGTGAGTTGGGGATGAGGAAGGTTAAAATTAGGGAAATTGTACCCGCATTGGTGCATAGAATGAGCAAAGATTTAAGAAAAACCATCCTATGTACACTCAACCGGGATTCTAATCCCATTATCCTTATATATTGGCATTATCTTATATTGCGAGAGTGATACCTTAGACAATGCAGCCATCGAAGTAGGTAATCGACTAATTAAATAGCAAGGATTTTATCCTTTTCGTAAGAAACACCAAATACGACTGTTAGGTACCCATTATCATATGTGCATAAGCCAATGTTTTAATGAGGATGGAACAACGTAAAATTGAACTTCATTGAGATATTTTATGATAAAATTTGAACTAACCTGGACTAAGTTATCACAAAAATGACGCTTGGATACAGAATTTTATAAATAAGCTTAGCTGGATTTCTCAAATGTATTTTATTCAGTTGTTTAAGCTTTCGAAAATATACGAGAAGCCTTCTTTTATGAAATATATTATCATTCTCCCTTCAACTTTGTTATTAAATATCTGAGGCTATGTTCAATGGATCAGATTTACTGGCTACAAATCCAGAAGTCTTAGATATTCGATCTCCAGTGCTTTCAGTTTTTCTGTGATATGTTTATTGATATTTTCATATTTATTTCCGGTTAAGTTTAATAAAGCTTTCAGCAAGAGATTTCAGTTATAATTAAATATTACAAATCAGTGGTAGTATTTTTTTTAGAAAAGTAGCTAAAGTCATCATAATTTATGTATTAAAACTATTTTATGAAAATATTGAAAGCTATAAGGAAGATAACATGTAAAATTATAACGAAATATTTAGTTCAAAAACAGTTCTGACATCCCGATACATTATAATTTATTTAAATGAATTATCCTTTATAAAAAAAATTAAAAATATAACACTGTACATTTTTTTTATGAGACTATGTATCCACTTCAATGAGAATGTAATGTAGGGATCATATTTCCTACATAAAAACAAAAGCAAACCACTTTTGAAAACAAGACTAATCCAATTTCATCCGTCCATATTAACATCAAATGGCATGACTAATGTATTTCTTGCTTTTTGTCTGAAAATGAGAAAATAAATATTCATACGTCACATAAGGGATAATATAGATAATACGAAGGAAAAAATTGAAAACAAAATATAAAAACAAAGCTACAAAAACTATCATAGCTTTAAAATTACATGCTTAAATAAACATACGAGCGAAGCGTTAATACATTTATTTACATAAGACTAATAGTATTAACATAGATAGAACAGTTTATAAATAAAAATTTAGCTTGGTTTTTTCATTTATTATAAGAATAGGTCAAATGTATTCCAAGCATATTAAGCATATGAAAGCCAAATCATTACAGTGTGAATATACAGTACTTTTTTATACAGAAAGTGACTTTTAAACACTGCAATATTTCTTTACGAGCGATGAAAATGATATTTTACTTTTAAAATAGTTTAATTTTCTAGGTTTTGATAACATTTATCTTAAGTGACAGCTACAAATCACGTAGCTTGACGTATAAATACATGAAAGTAGTTTATATAACTTTTTATATCTGATAGCCCTTGTTATGAAAATTGGACTGTAAGTCATGGTCTATAGTGATGTTTTCCAAATTTTAGCCAGTCACGTACCATTTTATAATCTATGACCTGATAAGCACACACCTTCTAGTTCTTAGTGAAGTTTCAGACCAGCTCTATTCAATCAGACCCCTTCCAGGTTTTCTATTACCTAGGAAAATATGGAGTCACCTTAAACCGAACTAGAACAGGTAATACAAGAACTAGAATAATGCTTTACAAGAGGGGAATAGTCGAAATCCCACAATGTGGCTGCGAAGTACCGGAATAAACAATATAGCATATAAAATACAAATGCCCCCTCAGGAAATTCCAAGGGTCCTTGAATGACCGCATTACAGCCACACTAGAAGCAGCTATCTGTTTACTCTCTTTGGATATTGAACTGTCAATTTAGTGTATTTTATTGTACTGATTATATAATACTGTATCACATTGAACATCTTTTATCAGTGTCACAGACTTCATTTTTTTTAGGTGGGAGGTGGGGGGTGGGGGGGGGTGGCTTGATTAACTAGTAACTGGCACCATTTTAGGAATATGGACTTTCCTTTATCTTACTTCTAATCACAAATTTGTCCATTGTTTCGGGAGTTTGTGAACTATAACAAACTAATTATAAATAAACCTACTGACAATTTATATTTTATGCTATTAATCGCGACACACCAAAGACAGAACTGAAAACTGACCTGACTCGGACAATGCACGACATAGACAATAGACAGTGCAATAGATTGAATACTCTAATAGTGGAGCAGTGACTTCAGTGCTCGGGGTGGTTGTTAAACATAAACCATCTAGAATAGACTGCTGAATCGATATTGTAATAGTACTCGATAGCAGCGTTCGATTTTGGGCAGTTGGAGATTGTGCTACACTACAGCTACCATGTGCGGACCAGGCAACTTCAAAGTATTAGGCTACTTATAACAAAGATACCATAAACTGTTCAAAATGTAAATTAATATTAAAAAACCAAGAAACTCTTGTATATTGTAACACATTTGTCAACCACTTTTTGAACATATAAATAAAATGCAGACATGGAGAATTATTTTTGGGGGAGGGGCGTGTCAAAATAACACCACGCCCCCCTCATAGGCAATTTTTTATCAGGCAAAAATAACCTTGCCCCTTCTTCCCCCGAAGTCGACACTACAGTCTTATATCTTTTATATTATTTCACACTTCTATCATTGTATATCATATGAATATAAGCCATGCGCTGAATAAATAAGTGGTAGACTATGCTAAGCCGAGCCCTTTACGTTCATCTAGTCAATTGATTAGTTTATAATATTTAGCACCGCGTCTTACTACCCGTTCGGGTTATACGCTTAAGTAGTAATTACACTAATGGATTAGGAATTGGGAGGGTTGAATTTAGAGGAAGTGAACCCGCATTTGCGTGGAGGGAGAGTGGAAAACCATTTAGGAAAAACCACCCCCAGTTCACCCGACCGAGATTCGAACCTCGATCTCCCCTTCCTCGATGGTCTGGCTCAACACGACTAGCGCGTTAGCCAACTACGCCACCGAGGCGGGTCAATTGATTAGTTGATTGTATTTCGTTAAGCGTATAATCAAAATTGTCCATTCATCTGTCTATCCAAAAGCATTCAAAGCAACCCCTTGAAATTATATTTGTAAAATACCTATTGAATCACATCAAACAACGTTCTAATCAAATTTCAACACATCCAATTTTCTGAAATATGCTTCCTGGTTTGGGTATCTGCCCCCTTGTCACCTAAGGGCTACTGTCCCCTGCTCTCGCTCCCAGTCCACTCAACGAAATCAACTATTCTGATTGAAACCGTATATCAAACCCCCGTTGGACTCCCTTGCGCAATGGTTTGGGTAGAAATACTCTGATATCCTTGGGTGCGGAGGCGGAGTGATTTATTCAGGATTGACGTCACTGAAATACCTGTTACCACATGTCAGGTCTGTGTGTAGTTTATCTACATCCCCCTTTACCCCTTTCCCTCAAACACCCCTCCTTCCTCCCTCTGCCCCCTCTGCCATCTCAGTACAATCCACTCTTGACACTTTGTGGGCTATGCCCTTTTACCACACCTAGGGCGATACATCGAAACATCCCCTCTTCTTGGAGGAAAACACACCTATGTCTCCTTCAACTTAGAGTATCCACATAATACAGGATGGGCCAGAAAGTGCTGAAAGATTTTATAATATCATTTCTTTACTATTTTAACTACTAAATGCTTCAAATTAGGCATAAAATAATAACCAAAGACTGACCTATTTCTAGATACCCTTGAATTAGTCACTAAAAAAATAACCCCCTCATCATTATATGCAACACATTGTTGTATAATCTTCTTGAATTTTGAAATGACTATTCTCAAAGTTTCTTGATGAATTGCTTCAAGTTCCACCATAATTCTTTCTTTAAGTTCTTTAATTGTTCTTGGGCAAATCACTTAAACATGACTCTCTAACACGCCCCAAAGGATAAAATCCGGATCTGTTAAGTCTGGTGAACGTGGTGTCCAGGCTCTGTCCCCAAATAGTGAAATGAGATGGCCAGCAAACATTTTGCGAGCCACCTTCATTGATATTCAGGCTGTGAGGGTCGTTGCCCCCATCTTTCTAGAACCACATGTTATTGGCATACATGCCCTTACGGTGCAATTCAGGGTTCAGAAAGGTCGAACGGCAATAAAGGTGCTTCACAAAATATTTTCTGGGCAACTTGTTGTTTCACGATATGGGGACATCGCTTGGCCACAACGTTCAAAAGACTTAACAGCTCGGAATTTTTTCTTGTGTTATGGAAGTTGAAGCAACTCAACAAGAGACAATGCACGAAAACATGTCAAAATTCGAGGAGTGCATACAAAAAGGCTTTGCATATAATGTTGTCCATCTTAAGAACATTGCTTTTTTTATTTACTTTCACGTGTTTAAAAGTAAAGTCACGTAATCTGCAGCAACATTTTATACAAAATATTTTTGTTTTTGCACCGTGTCTTACTACCCGTTCGGTTTATACACTTGTGTACTTTATTACACTAGTGGTTTTAGAAATCAGGAAGGTTATATTTATAGGGAATGTACCAGCATTTGTGTGGCTTAAAAATGAAAAACCACTTTGGAAAAGCCACCTTCAGCACTCCCTAGCGAGATTTGAACCTTAATATTTCTGTCATCTTTAGTCTAGTCTACTGCGAGATTTGTGCGATGGATGACCCTGAGGCCAGCGAAGCTGGTTATATGTATATTGTTAATACCTATATTTCTAAATGGGTATAAATATATTCACTTTACAGTGTGAAATGAAAGTCGGGAAAATATAAAACAAATATTGGCCACAGAAATGAACTGTTTAAGAAGATGCAGAGGGTCAAAATTAGAAATAATTAAGTGGAAACGAAAATATTCGGGAAATGATCTACTTAGAGCAGAATAGTTTAGGCTACGTGAAGATTAGACAGCTTAAATGGTTATAATACACACAAAATAAAATAATAGATGGACTCGAAAAGTGCTGGAATTAACACCGCCCGCGAGAATAAAGAGAATACGATCAATAAGAAGTAGGAGAAGAGATGATGTGTGCGATGCGATGTCCGCAAGAAACACAACGGAATAGGATTGTTACAACAACCAGCTTTGGTGGCCGCATGGTCCTGAGCGTCACTCTTGCATTAGACTTTCAATGATAGAGAGATCGGGGATCGAATCCAGATTGGGCTTACCGAGGGAATTTTATTTTTACAAAATGGCTTTCCGCTTTCCCTTCATATGGGCTCACTTAATATAAATTTAACCTTCCTAATTACTAACACAATAGCGTAATTAACACATATACGTAAAACGTGTACAGATTGTAAGTCGCGGTACTTTTTTTTTTTTTTTTTTTTTTTTTTTTTTTTTTTTTTTTTTTTACGATAGAGCAAATTGGATCCTGGGTAAGGATAGGCGGTAAAAGTTGTAAGCAAAACTCATCGGTAAAGAAATAAATAAAAAAATATCAATACCCATAACATAAAACTAATGATTTATTAAAATGTTATTATTGTTTTGACCGCAAATAAAAATGCGTATTTTATTTTTTAAAAGTCTCTTCATGGCAAAATCTTGCTTTGGTTAGAAGTGCGTTCGAATTAATGTGGATAGGGATGGGAATAAACCATATTGTTAGGAAAGTCTGTGTGGTGCATCGTGCCATTTATTTTTATTTGAGATAAGTAATATTTTTTTCTCCTAAGGAAGAATCTGGGATATTTATATTTCCTTTAGGTAGCATATTAAAAATTAAAAATGTAAAATAAAAAATACTATTATTTAAAACACTTCTTTTGGGAAGAAATAATTACATATTTCCAGAATACACAATACAGAAATAATTTAAGATTATATTTTAAAACATTATAGATAATAATGGGTTATAGAATGAATACACTACGGGGTTAAATGATTATATTTTATTGATACTAACAGTAGATTAGCTAACGCGCTAATCATGTTGAATGCTGAATGCTAGAATGCTGAAGATGGGGAGATCGAGGCTTGAATCTCAATCGGGTGAACTGGAGGTGGTTTTCCCTAAATGATTTTCCACTCACCCTCCACGCAAAAGGGGGTTCGCTTCATGTAAATTCAACCTTCCCAACTCATAATCCATTAGCGTAATTAGTAGCCTAATTAAGCGTTTAGCCCAAACAGGTAGTAAGAGGTGGTGTTAAATTAAATTAAATGAATAAATAACAAGAGATCTATTAGTAAAACAACAAATTATTATAAGAAATCACGTGGTTTTAAACAAGAAAGCATTAAAATCAAAATAATAAACAGTTATTTCAGTTCTTAGTGAGGTTTTTAGATATCGTTGGAATTCACGTGTTCATCGATGTTTAGTTTGGTTGTCGAAGAAGCAAGCAGGATCAACATTTATAGTGCCACATTAAATATCATCGGGTACCATTAGTGTCACGTGTGCCGTGGGTTGGTCACCCCTGATCTAGAGAATGGTCAGAGGATGGGGCATTTGAAGAGGCTTGGGGAGAGAGAGAGAGAGAGAGAGAGAGAGAGAGAGAGAGAGAGATGGTAGAGCACTTAAAGATTACATGGGAGCTTTCCTGCTTGCTGTCTTCGGTCAGAGAGGGTCCCGTCAAGAAGCACGTTAAGGCCTCTGTATTGGTGGTAGTGAGGGCGCTGATATATTTTACGAAGGTTCAGATCCCTGGTAACAAGGACGGTAAAAATAAGTCTAGTACAAATCTAAAGATTCATCACACACACAAAAAAAATCATGAACACTTTTGATTTTTCTTTTTTAATACGTTAAACGCTTTTGTTCTAACTATGGTAATGTGATGGGGATGAGAAAGGTTGGTTGAATATGAGGTGTACTCGTAATTAAGTGGAGAGACAGAGTGGAAAGTCATTTAGGAAAAAGTACTCTCAGTACATTTGACAGGGACTCAAACCACGATCTCTCTGTCATCAACAGTTAAGTTGACGCCCTAGATCATGCGCACTGAGGTGCATAATGAAAACGTTGGAAGCTAGGGAACTTTCACATTACCATACCAAAGAAACGTTTAACTGTCTTTGTTTTGTTCCCTTGTCAGGGGATTTTTCTGCAAGCTGTGGAACAATTTTTGGTAGAAAAATATCAAGTCGTGTCAACAAATAATAATAAGTTAAGGTATTAAATTTGTTGGTCATGATCGTAGCTGCATCTTAATATAATATTCTATAAACGAAAAATCACACCTGAAGACGGGAATCGAACGCGGAACTTTTGGCCTAGTACACCAAATATTCAAAGCCAAAGGTCCCGGGTTCGATTCCCGTGTCCAGGTGTCATTTTTCCAATTAAAGAAGGTAATTATAAAAGGTTTCTTTGTTTTAATCTTCCCTTCGAGCCGAAGCTTCAAGGGGGCTATAGACTTATAAATCGGCCTTAAGGTGATATGTGAGACTTGTTCTTAAAGAGTAAGGTAAGTCATCATCATTATCATCATGAAATATGTTCAGCCTGTGGCCGGGTCAGTTTAATAAAATGCCTCCATCTTCCTCTATCCTTCCACCATTCTTCCTCCTTTAATTGGTTATATTACTCTCCTCTCACTTGCACATTTCCTGCTAAATGATTCTCCTATCTCTTTCTTTGGGCCCCTTTTTGTGACCAATGAGTTTAAATATCTGTATTAAAAAAACTTGGAAGAGCATTGAGCTTTTAAAAATAATCCAAATTAATAAGAATATGATTTATAATTAAAAATGTTTTATTATTATAGAGCCAACGATATTTATAGCATTTAAAATGTTTGGAACGCCTAAGTACCTTAAAGCTTAAAGTTCGATTAACTGAGAAATTGGATACCAGACTACGCTCAAACAATAACACGGATTGAAGTGTGGTCTCCTCCATTATTCATTTGACAACACTAAAATTGGAATCACACTGACCTAGGCCATAGGCTGGAAACAGTAATGGATATAAAGTAAAAATATTGGGATGGAAGAATATGTTAATTTGAAGATATTTATTTTTCAATTATTATCTTATAAATATGGTAAAAATATTTTACTGATCCACACTCCACTAGTTTATTTTAATGTGGAGTACAGATAAACACATGAATTCATTTAGAACTGTCTAGTAAGTCTTTAATTATTTTTTTTAGCACCATGTCCTACTATGCGTTCGGGTTATACGCTTACGTACTAATTGCACTAATGGGTAAGGAATTGGAGAGGTTGAATTTGTGTGGAGGTAGAGTGGAAGACCTATTTAGGAAAAACCACCCCCAGTTTACTCGACTTAGATTCGAACCTCGATCTCCCCATCCTCGACAGTCTAGCTCAACACGAGTCAGTGCGTTAGTCAATTACGCCACCGAGGCGTGTGCCTAGTTAGTTGTGGGGAGATGGGCTCTTAGCTAGGGATGTGAAAAAAGTATAGATACCTTACTAATATCGATATTTTACTTTCGATACTAGTATGTTTTTACTCGATACATTTTTCCTATACTTTTACTGATATTAGTACTCGTACTCTGGTATCGGATCGGTATTGAAAGAAGCAACTTTTTTGTTATCTTCACTCATGTTGGGAGTAAATGTTTATTTTGGTTAAAGAAGGGTACACAATAGATTGAAAAAAATATTATGTTACCAATCTTAATTAGCTATTAAATAACTTTCCAGTAGCTAAATTTTCATAAACATTTTGAAAGATGTTATGGTAAAACCATGTTATAATAGTCATCACGCAATATCATACTTTCCAAATTTGAACACATAAAATAGACGATAGACCTAAATATACTATAATATTGTTAAATCATTATAATTTTCTGTGTTTAAATAAATACGAAAATACTATTATTATTACTATGCAAAAATTGAAATTATTACTTGTTAAACAAATATTTTTCCTTATTAAAATTTCAATATCGATACTTACCATTATCGATACTTTTCATTCGATACAAGTACGGTATCGATATTTTTCTTTAGAAACCTTAAATGAGTAAAGTATCGATACTTTTTCTTTAGATACAACATCCCTACTCTTAACACAGTTATATGTGTGAAATGTAAATTTTACTTTTTTTATTAAAAGACGTTTATTATAGGTTTACATTAACTTTTTAATATAATTCGACACCAAAGAGAGAAGTATTGTCATTGTCAAAAAAATCGAAATCAAGATTTCGATAAAACTAATATTGATGTGTAATGAATGACCCCCAAAGCCGAAAAACCCTTTTTTCACGATGCTGTCTGTCTATGTATATCTCGGCCAGAGCTTAACAATTTTTTCTATTGGTCTAAAACCTGGTATTTAGGGGCTATAATATGATTCCCCCAAGGAATTTTTGAAATCAAAAATCCAACTCTAAATTAAAGGTAGTTTATTGCAGGGCAAATTAAGGAATAAGTGACATCCTCAATTTTTCTTTCTAACTATTATGATTACATTTTGTATCTAGAGACAGTTTACCATTACAAACCAATATGGCAACTCTCATGTTCCCGTTAAATTGATTTTGAAGATACTTAGCATAATCAAAATTAGATAGTTTACATCGGCTTGTATTTCCACAACTATTTGATATATGAAATAACATAATTTTAAAGCTGAAGTAGAAGCCTACTATTATAAATAAACATATTTTTTCCAAATTATTTTTATAAAACCAATAGTTTTTGAGTTATAAGCAAATATGTATTTTTTATGGATCTCTTTGAAAAGTGAAATTGATTGTTATGCTTTTTGATAAAAAGAGATATTCCTCTATTCTCTATGTTTCTGTCACAGTGTATATTAATTGTTTCATTTATGCTCTTTAATGAAGTGTTTCTGCAACAATAATGTTAGTTTTTAGTAAATGTAGAAGAGAAAGTGTATGAAGTGCACCGCACTATATATTTAACTTTATAAATATTGTAATTTTTTCGTAAGATTATTTATCCTAAAAAAAAATCATTCTGCAAGTTTAACATTTATATAAGTACACGCATAGCTCACGTTGTAATTCTTATTGATCACCTATGCGTCAATACAACACGATTATTAGAAAGTTTTCTACCCAAAAAAGTGCTTTAAGAAATCTTATTAATTGACTCAAAAATTCCCCTCCCTCTACCCTCCCTTCTTTACACCCAACAAGCTTGAGCTCTAAAAAAAATAAACTTCCACCATTAAATGAAATAACACAAAAAGTAACTTAATCAATAAATTTTAGACTATAATCGAGCTGACAGTAGGTTTACCTTACGTTTTACTCTACTAATGGACTTACAACTACTGAGTCTATAAACACGTTTAAAAAAACAGAGGGGGAGTCCGTTGTAATAGAGGAGGTTTTATGGCTATTAAAATATCGTTAAAATGCCGTTAAAGCCAGAAGTGTCGGTAGAAAAAAAGAAAGTTAGTCGCACGCTTTCAAACTTCTTTTTTTAAAAAAAACTAGTCTAAACGGGATTGGTCATGGATTCTTTCCTAGGGGTGATAAAGTGACAGTTATAATCTTTTGTTTACTTTTAGAGAATAAATTAGAATTATTAAAAAACCTCTTAAATTCTTATAAACCATTATGAATAATCATTTAGAGCACGAGACAAAATCAGTTATTCAGCAACTTTGTAAAGCCAGAAATTTAAAAATTAATTTTATTTAAGATTACACTAATGGGATTCTTACATATTAGTTTAAGCTACTATTAATTAACAAAATTAAATCATTATGATTGTATAAATTAAGGGAGCGATGACTTTTAGGCAATCGCTTCCCGTGAGATATTATCATCCGGGAGCTTTTGGTGTCTATGGATACCGATGTGATGATTATGATGATAACAATAGTCTTGCTTATAGCCTTAAGCCTCATCCATACACACGATCGTTAAGGACATTGCCTACTTTGACGTCACGGCCAGTCAAGATAGAGTTTCTCATGTTAGTGAGTGTATGTTTTAATCACGAATTTTAAAGATGTAACGTTGAAACGAAAACCACAAATTCTTAAATTATTCTGAAAATAGTCCTACATTGTCAAAAAATTGTTATTTTTAAGTAGTTTTTTTGCAAACCTATATTTTTATAAATCATATATGTACAGCCTAGAATATTTGGCTTGGTCATGAAAATGGACCGTAGGAGCCTTCATGACAGGATGTAGATTAAAAAAGTTCATGGAACCCACATGTCTATCTAGAATAGAAAACAATGAAAATGTAAAACTAAAAAGCAAGACCATGTTTTCAAGGTGCAAATATTAAAGTGACTATAAAAACTCGTCATAGGAAGAGGGAAAGGGTTATTAGCACATAGACAAGAGCCCTCTCAGGGGTAACTTCTCATTTTCTTCCCTCTCTTTCTATTTTATATATTGGCGTATAGATGTGATCGTTCTTAGACTGATAAGTGCGTCAGGTTAAGATGCAACCCGCTTTGCAAAATAGCTCTGACATTTACAAGAAGGCAACGTCGTTAAAGCCACCGTGTCTGTGACAATGGTGAATTATTCTAAAAGACTTATTAAAGAGTTCTCATGATTCTAAATTGGTGCTAAAACCATCTCTGGTAAACAGTGACTGACACTACTTGTTTCAATGGCTGAAGGAGTCATTTTGGTAAAACTTAATTCACACGTTCGATGAAAGGAGAGAACATAATTTTGCAGCAATTTACTCGCTGTAAGTTAACCCATGATGCTTCATAACGCACACTTAAAACAGCTGATTATCAACATATGTTATTTTCTGGTGGATACAAATATATTTTAGATCATTTTCCCAATTAATGTTTTCAAATTATAATGTGGTGTCATGGCACAATCCAACAAATGGCTACACACACGTTTCATTAATGGGTTATTTCAAATCTCACAACGACCAACAAAGCTGTCTGCTGGCTTCTGCCCGTACAGCTCATGTGTTGTCAAATGCACATGTGCACTGATTTAAAATGGTAGAGTTTGAGATTTGATTGGCTGTGCTGAGCATCTCGGGCAGAGCGGATGAATTAGAGATTAAATGGACTTTAGGAGAACAGCTCGTTCCGATGAGGCAGAGATCTTGTGATTGGCTTAGAGCTCATCATGTGAACCATTTCATGTTCTGTGCTTGTTTTTCGGTGAAAGTGTGAATTCACAGTAATAGACTGGACCATTACTGATAGAGGGGATTGGGTTTGAACTGACGTTCGGGTGTGCTAAAAGTGGTTTTCCTAAGTGGATTTCCCCTCTTTCTCCACATAAATGTAGATGAGTTTCTTCTAAACCTAACCTTTCTCATCCTTTCTACATTTTCATAGTTAGTATACTCAAATTCTTTTTCCATTAGTTATATCTGAAAGATAGTAAAAGATTATAGATCATTATTCGGGTTTTCAAACGTCAAGTCATGGAAATGAAGCTGTCACTTTTTATGGCTATTATGATTACATATAAAATAGTATTAAATAAAATAAAACACGAACGTTTAGTGAGACGCAAGGACTAAAAAAAAACTCTTTCGAACCACATGGAGTGAAATACATATGCCCTTGAACCACAACAAAAGAAAGTAGAGATATATGATTTCATTAGTCACATATATAATGCCAAGGAAATATTATAAATAGTTTTAATTCAGAATAATTGCACAAATATAGTCTTGTATGTATATCTATGTGATATTTAGATACCCATTTATCTGAATCATGGCACTAGGAACTCATTACCGTACATAGAAAAGTACGCCACCTATCCTTATCTTGAGTTATATTCCGTCCAGTCCAACTCATTACACACTATCCCTATGGGAGATAGTTCTATCCAGTCCACCTATTACACACTATCCTAATATTGAGCTATCTCTATTAGTTCACCTCATTACACCCTATCCATATCATGAGCTAGTTCTATCCAGTCACCTCATTACCCTCTATCCATATAATGACTGGTTCTATCCAGCCATCTCATTATAGCTATCTCTTCAGGTCCATTCTAATTTTATCCTCCTATCTGCGTCTAGGTCTTCCCAATCGTCTCTTACCATTAGGCTTGCCTGTCAGTACCAGGGGTAGATTTACGACTCTGCCTCCCATAGGCATTAGATAATTTGCCGCCCACTTTTCCTACCTTAATTTTTAACCTTCTGATTCCCCGTTACCCCCTTACCATCCTCATACACCAACACATATATTCCATATACACTAGTGCTATCTGTGAGTGACAAATAAAAAGGGTTTACATTAATTTATTATTTACTATAGTGAGGTTTTAAAGTTGTAAGACTCCAATCAAAGACTTATAAAATTGATATAAATGCTCTTACACCATCACAACAAATAAATTCAAATATTTTATAATTTAAAAATATAAGGTCTGCATTAGTAGGCTGTTGTACATGTTACTACAGATCAAATATTAGCATGTACACAATAATAAAATAGTCTATTGTTTCTTTCACCTTGATTTCTGCTAAGCGAACTAGTCAATGAACCCAGGCAGATCTATTTTATCTAATAAGTGAACTTCAATAAAGAATATTGTCAGTAAATTAAGGTGATACTATGTCCTGTTGGTGAGCAGATACAGCAAACCACAGCAATCACACACACGATGAAGCCATAAAATTATTTTAACTGGCAGAAAGATTTTTTTTTATCATTCAAAATTTACCGCCCCTAGATTCTTCCGCCATAGGCACGTGCCTACTAGGCCTAAGCGTAAATCCACCCCTTAACAAGGTTCTAGATTCTCCCATTCAAGCTGCACGTCCTTCCTACAGTAATTTGTGAACTTTTATTATCCTAACAATGTATTCTGATGAGTGCAGATTATGTAACTAAGCTTTATGTAACCTCTTCCATTTCCGAGTAGCCTCAGCTCTCCTTGGCCCAAATATATTTGTAAGCGCATTGCTTTAGAACATCCTAAATTTGTTTTCGTCATGTACGCTTCACACCCATAAAGAACATCCGGTAAAATTATTGTTATGTATATCCTGAGTTTTACATTCCTTAAAAGCAGACGAGATATCATCCACGTGACATTTAAATTATTGAAACCAATTTTAATTAATTTAAAGCTTTTTTTATAATAAACAAATTTGTATAAGTTAATGGAATTTAATATTAATTTTATTTGAATACGCATTTTGTAAATATATTGAATATGTTTTTATATAATAATATCAATGTTTGTTTTTGTATTGAAATATTAATAACTAACTAGCCAAACACGTGCCATATTATATATTTTATTTAGAAATACCAGATGTTGGTATTTTGTTCAAATAACTTGTGTGGACTGTAAAATTTACTCATCATTATTGAAAATATATATTGAACAACAGTATTCTAATTTTTATTATTTTTACTAAAGTTTAGTAAGGGAATACATGTTTGTTATAGGTGTGTTTTGAAATATTTCAAGTGTTTGACAGAATATTGTGTTTCTTATTATTAAAATATTGTGAAAATATAAGCCAATATGTTCTTGATTTTTAATCAACACAATATTAATAATTTTGTTTTAGTTTCTTATTAGTGTTATTTTAGTAAAAGATAGGGAGCGTGAACTAACAATAAAAGGATATATTTAAGAGAGTCTTAACGTTATTGTGGCCTAAACTAGGAGGGTGTTTGTATGATATTGTTTGTTTTGGATTGTGAATGACAAAATGAGTATAGCACGGTGCTATGATTAGCAAGTTAAAAAATAGAATAAGATGCGCTGACCACAAAACAGTGTCAGCATTCCAGAGGAGGAAACAGGGCCAGGCGGCAGAATAAAGAGTGATATGTCGAGACATCGAGGCTATTTACCATCGAGTCTAGGGGGTCCTTCTGCCCATTTTGGGGGCTACGTGGGTTAGGACGCTGGGTTTAGGGTACCTGGGCTCGGAGACTGTGTAGGATCACCTAGAGGTCAGACAAGCCATTGGCTATTCCCTAAAATACTTCGTTCTGTCACAAGCTTCCAAGTAATCTTTCAAGCTATTTTATATTTTCAATGTCACTACCAACATCACATTTGCAATAGACACAATAGTACTATTAAAAACCATAAAATCCATGTCTAACGTCAATCACGAGATCACACAATCATGTATCCACTCATCCCCCTATCCTCGACCGTAACGCATCCTGACAAAATTTAGGCCCACAAATACACATTTGAAAGGTAGGGGATGGTGAAGTTATATTATATTATATTCATCCCTTTCCTTAATTTGTATATCCAAGAATTTTTATAGTATATTATACAAGCGAAATTAAACAATATGGAAAAAAAAATCCTGACACCCAAAATATTGCTCTGTGAACTAAAAATTGAGAATTATATGCCAATAAGTGCTGTTAATTGTTTTACCTGATTCCAATCTTCATATAGGGCATGTTGTAAGATTGCATTTCAAGATAAATGTTGAATTTTTCAGTTCTCAACTATTGGAACATAAGCGTCCCATCCCCTCCCAATAAAGATTTGGAAATGAGATAGATTAGTATAATAAGTCACGTGTTTACCTTAGGATGATACTCACCCCTTAAACCTCTACAAACATACAACGCTTGCTATCTATTGTTTGCTCCCACACAGATTCCAAATTATTAATACGTACTTTACTTATTTGACATTTTTAATAAACATAATTTCCTTTTTATTTATGTATTCATGATTAAAGATACATTTATTTACAAACCATTATTTTGAATAATATAATTGTTAAATGCCACGATAAATCATTTATCTTAATATAAAACACCCTCAAGTACTTTCTTAAACGTGTAATTTAATAAGATATTCTGACGGAGTAATTCTTGGAAATAGATAAATGAAACTCGGACAGGGATTTGAGCTAAGGACATGTAGTCCCTGTTCCAATGTAATTTATCTATATTTACACCTATAATTAATAATTATTGTAACACCTTCTTGGATAATATGGCTCAACAAACATATAGAAAGCAGCTTCGTGACCCAACATATGTTCCAAAAACACATTGTATTTAACCAAAATTTGATTTCCGATGTATTTTAACTTGCTTACCTATAAACCCTATAAACCAATTAATCACTTAAGCCTAATACTTAGTTATGTATGTTTAATACACTCATGACAATTAACTAAAATTATGATTACTGGCGATAAAGCGTAATCCAAGAAAAAACATCTACACATTGTCTGTACGAAAAGATTATCTTCCCCATTTGAGTCATCAATCTAACTTGTGGGATGTCAGCGTTATCATTTTAGAATGACAGCTACAATAGGGACATTAAAACAAAGATGATATTACGTCTTAGTTTAGATTTAAACAGTTCCCTGTGACGTAATAACTGTTCATAAATAACAGCCAACACGAGTATAAGCGTCTCCAACTCAATATATAAATGAAAGAAAGAAAACTAATTTAGATTAGTTAATTGTTCATGAATAGCGAAGCTTGGATGATGTAAATGATACTTAGGTTAGGATATGGCTATATAGAGTATAAAATTAGTAAATTAAAAGACACCGCCTGGGCGTGGGAATCAAGCCCGGAATCCTTGAAGTTCCTTGCAGTTCCCTTAAGCTATCCAGGATTCGTCCAGGGTAATTCTTCAATAATATTTTAAGTGCTAAACCAAAGGTCCAGGTTTCAATTCCCATGTCCACGTGTATTTTATTCATTTTACGAACATGATACTAGATAAGACTCCTTTCGTCACCTAAAGATCATTTCGTTCTTTCAAGCTTCGCGAGCTCTGTAAAAATAACTGTAGAAAATGTGTTGGCTTTCTTCCAAGTTATTCGCTTTATTGTACAATTTCACTGTACACGACAGCATTAAGCTGACCCCTGAGTCACCGTGTCCAGATGTAATTTTTTAATTTATTAATTACATATTTAAAGGTGCGTAGATATTTCTGTTTCGAAAACAATATTCTTATAGGTGTTCCTCGACTTAATAATCGTCCTGGAAAATCGTGTGTTTTACGTTTAATAGGGCTAAAACAATGAATATATAATTTATAAGAAACAATTGCAAAGCAATTGAAGGGAGGGAAAGCGATAAACTATCCAAGCATAATCGCTTTCTGAACCCCAAACGCCCAAACATCAGCAAGAATAGCCCGCCTCGTGGCGTAGTTAACTAACGTGCTAGTTTCATGTTGAAGCTAGACTACCGAGGACAGAGAGATAAGGCTCGAATATCAGTCAGGTGAATTGGGGTGGTTTATCCTAAATGGTTTTTCCACTTTCCCTCCACACAAACGCGGGTTCACTTCATCTAAATGCAACCTTCCCGATTCCTAACCCATTAGCATGATATACTAAGCGTATAGGCCAAATGATTAGTAGGACTTGGTGCTTAGTACCTGGAAAGAGGATGGGAAACCACATTTTGAAATATAAAACAACCCACATAGACGGGAACGTGAAAGTCCAGTCTGGTTTGTCAGTGACGAGGAGGTTGGGGCTGGAATCCCAAGTTGATTTTTCCATAATTATTTCTCACTCTCTTTGTCTACACAATGTAAGTGCATTTCCTCTAAATTATAACTTCCTAACCCTAGCTTAATAGTTTAAATAGGCAGATAGCTTTAATGAGAAGTAAGACGTGAATTAGATAGTTAATTATTAATGTTGATTTGTAAGAAAATTAATTAGGAGCATGAGTGAGTTTTAATATTTTGTCTATCGCCGTGTCTTACTACCTGTTCAGGCTATAAGCATATATGATAATTACTCTAATAGGATAGGGATGAGGAAGCAAGCAGCTTAGAGGTCCTGCATTTGCGTGAGTGCTAGTGGAGAGTGGGAAATCATTTAGGGAAAACTAACCTCAGTAGACCGGGCTGGTAATCGAACCCCGATCTCCCCGTCATCAGCAGGCAAATCCAACACGAGAGTGATGCCTTAAATCATTCTGCAACTCTAGGGGACCTTTTCATAATTAAATGTCTTAATACACATCCGAGAAATACGCATTTAATTGCACATATGTGATAAATATTGAAATAATAATAATAAATAATAATAATAATAATAAAAATAATAAAAGGCATATCTAAACTTCATTACTCGTAGTCCAGTTGTGGAAAGATTAGTCCAGTACTAATGTACCATTGCCCAGGGGGCGCCCAAATTTTACTAATCATACTTCCTTTCCGTGGAGCTCTTTCCATGCCCCGATGAGATGAGGTAATGGTTGCTAGTGAGTATGAGGGTGTGGAACCAGTAGAAACAATTAAATCTAACTCAAGCCTAACTAACCAGACCTTGGAGACTATGGTCATTATTCCCCCTTGAGAAAAATCCCCTTTTTATCAGCCGGGAATAAACACAGGACCTCTGGGTCGGGGTTCAGGGGCTCTGACCACTATACCACAATTAGTGCCGAAAGAAGAATTCATAAGATATGTACCACGTTTGTGTGGAACATAGGTGAAAGAGTGAATTTAAAAAAAACATATTCACTACATCAAGACAGGGTTCAAACCCCGACATCCCGACACCAGAAAACCAAACTGGCTGAGTATCGCATTTTACTCTCTTGGGTGACTGCGTGGTTTAAGCCACTGCTGCAATAGACTGGACTGCTATTGATGGGGAGATCGGTATTCGACTTTAAATCAGGTGTACTGATTTTTTTTTTCCAAAATTGTTTAACACTCTACATCCACTCAATTATGTGTAAAATCCATCCTTCCTTTTTCCAAACACATTAGCGTAACTAGTACGTAGGTGTGCCACCCTAATGGATTTTAAGACACCATGCTTGGAAAAAAAAATAGTTGAGTATGAAATCTAGTCTGCGTGCCCACAATGCGGGCTAGGTTTTAGGGGAAAACGAAACTCCAATAGATAAAAAAAAATCATCCACAAATATCTACATGCAGTGCTCGTTTATGTTCCTCCTTCTCTCTCTAAATCAGCCTTTTGCCTGTTCCAAGCCGACCACCATTTTAGCTCCTGTCATATTGACAAACGGCCTGCACACATGTTAACCATCTTTCTCTCTCTTCTCTTCGTTGGAAGAAAGGATCCTTTCTCCCCTCGTCATTACCACTCAGTGCCTTACATCCTCTTTGGCCCACACGGTCTTTCGGAACCTGCCCGAGTAGTTCTTGCTTGAAGCACTGCCCTTGCACACGCGTGGCTCGACTTAGAATAGGGCAAGAGCTCTCGTGTGTGGTGTTGCCAACATACAGTCCAATTCTCGTAGAAGCATCCTTATCATTCTGAGACCTTAGCTCAATTTTTTTTTTAGCATTGAATCTTACTATTCTTTCGGATGTTCACACCTGCACTGATTACGCAAACGTGTCAGGGATAAGGAAGGTTTAATTTAGAAGAAGTTTACTCTCGTTTGCGTGGAGAGAGTGGAAAAATATTTAGGAGAAAACGCCCTCAGTAGATCAGAGCCAGGATTCTAACACAGATCTCCACGTCATCGGCATTCTAGTTTATTATGAGAGTGACGTCTCAGACCATTCGGCCACCGGACAGGCGATACAATATTGAACATTCAGAAAATCAGCTTTGTTGATTCGAGTCTAGCAGGGAAATTACATTATTTTGATCGATTCTGGCGGGGTATTTATCAATAGGGGCTTGAAAACTTCCCTCTTGGCGTGGGTTCACACAAAGAGTGGGAGTGGATGAAGTGGTAGAAGGGGGAGGGGTGTAGGAAGGGTGCTTCGTGTTTCCTTCATGAACTACGTTGTACCTTAGAGCCACAACTGACATTAAACAAGGCCTTCTAACCACATGGTCGTGGGTAGTGGGTACACTGTCTAAATGTCAAGCCCATTTAGTCTGGTTAGCTGGTGAAGAAGTAGTCTGGTTTCACATCACGGCTTCTCTACGGTACCTTGGTTCAAATATATGTGTGGAGTTACTTTGGTTCAAATTCATGTGGAGTCTAAAACTATTATTTTTTATTTTATTTATTTAGCACCGTGTATTACTACCCGTTCGGGTTATACGCTTAAGTACTAATTACGCTAGTGGTTTAGGAATTGGGAAGGTTGAATATAGGGAAAGTGAACCCGCATTTGCGTGGAGGGAGAGTGGAAAACCATTTAGGAAAACCACCCCCAGCTCACCCGACCGAGATTCAAACCTCTCCTCAGCAGTCAAGCTCAACACGACTAGCGCGTTAGCTAACTACGCCACCGAGGCGGGTCCTAAAATTAAATCTTTATTTTTCAAGGATCAGACAGGTTGGTTAAAATATATGTGAAGTCAACTATTATCTCTTTATTTTCCAGGGATCAGATACTTTGATTCAAATCCATATGTATTCTAAAATTAAATCTTTATTATTCAAGGATCAGATACTTTGATTCAAATAATATATATGTAGTAAAATATTGAATCTTTATTTTTCAGGATCAAATACTTTTTTTCAAATCTAGGTGTGAGTCAAATATTTTAAATTTATTTCTTAGGGCTCTGTTATTTTGGAAATATATTTGTTCAAATCCGGATGAAATTGCCAATCTACCCATAAATGAATTTATAAGCTATAAATGCTTGACTAAATAATATAACATATTTACAACATAGCTGTATAATATATAACTATGTTTTTTTGGTATATTTATATGTAAATCAACGGTAGAAATACTTTGGTGTGACGTTCGTTTTTAATAAACGATTTATTGTGCCTTTTTTTCCACTAAATTTGACAATTATAATATATTTAAATTCTATTTATTTTATAAAACGTATTTAAAATAAATGGTACGGCACACCGCACAGACTTTCTCTCTCTTTCTATAAACTCCTAAGATTTCTGAACGGAATAATGTACATTGTATCATCACCACTCCACATAAGAACACGCATAAAAAATATACAATGATATAGAATCAATGAGAAAAGAGGCGCATCTTTGTCCACCTAAGAGCATTTCAAACAGTTTAATGTCTTCCACAAGGGTCAACACTTCGTATTAAAATTTCGATTTCTGGTTAAAATTTTAACATTTTATAAGGTGTTGCAGATCTTCAAGTCATCGCATTGATATTTAATTATTCATTTATACATTTTGACCAATAAAAAATGTAAATATTGACTATTGAGTCTAAAATGGAGATAGATCATTGCTATGCAAACATTTCTCCTAAGAGATTTAAGGAAAAATAACATACTTTTTTAGATACTTATATTTAATTACTCTATGGCATTGGAGAATTATTGCGTTAAGACTTAAGTAGTATATGTTTACAACTAAAGCTCACAAAATTGTATTAATATATTTGCAAATATCTCAGAAACTGCTGCTTTTATAAAAATATATGTCAAATAAAAGTTTTTTATTTCTGATAGTCCTACAATTTTGCAATGATAAGTTGTTTAGTTTCTCCAATAGTTGTGGAGATACGTAAATTAACGCTTCTGTAAAGTACCCTAAAAATCATTTTCATAGGAAAATGAAAATAGCCAGTTTATTTATAATCTTAATCAACGCCTAGATACGAATTTTAATCAAAATCGTTTGAGTAGATTTTGAGAAAACCAAATTATTCTCTTTTCGCCCTTCAGTAAACTACCCTTAATTTTAAGTTTTTATAGACACACAGATAGACGGCATTGCAAATACTATTTTTTAGGGTTCGGGGGGTCATGAGACGTCGACATCCATCAACATTTCAGGTTAGTTTTTTTTACGGTCGCAATACTTAAACTTTAATGTCCAAAAAGTTAAAAAAATTCATATAATTGCGTATAGATTGAAAGTTATTGATTTTATAAAAATATGTTTCGGATAAAATATCTGTATTATAAATATATATACATATTTGTAATGCTAAGTAATTTCATATCTCAAATAGTTTCGGAGCTATTTAAAAAAATGTTAATTTACGCATCAGACCGGAGCCCTTAAAGCCATTTTGCCGAAATATTGAGGGTAGCCATTTTGTTTGGAATATTTATTAATGTTCATAAATGAAATTTAATCAAAATCGTTGGAGCCGATTTTGAGAAAATCGACTTTTTCTCTTTTTACCCTTCAGTAAACTACCCTTAATTTTAAGTTTTAATAGACACACAGACAGATGGCATTGCAAAGACTATTTTTTAGGGTTCGGGGGGTCATGAGACGTCGAAATCCATCAACATTTCAGGTTAGTTTTTTTTACGATCGCAATACTTAAGCTTTAATGTCCAAAAAGCTAAAAATATATATATAATTGCGTATAGATTAAAAATTATTGATTTTATAAAAATATGTTTCGAATAAAATATTTGTATTATAAATATATATACATATTTGTAATGCTAAGTAATTTCATATCTCAAATAGTTTCGGAGCTATTATAAAAAATGTTAATTTACGCATCAGACCGGAGCCCTTAAAGCGATTTTGCCGAAATATTGAGGGTAGCCATTTTGTTTGGAATATTTATTAATGTTCATAAATGAAATTTAATCAAAATCGTTAGAGCCGATTTTGAGAAAATCGACTTTTTCTGTTTTTTCCCTTCAGTAAACTACCCTTAATTTTAGGGGTAGATGTCCAATTCCAAAAACCCCTCGGGGCAACCCTATGAAAACCCAAGATATCAAGTTTCAGCTCAATCGGTAAAATAGTTTAGGCTCTAGTTGGAGGTACAGACAGACAGACAGACAGACAGACAGACAGACAGACAGACAGACAGACAGACAGACAGACAGACAGACAGACGGAAATTCAAAAACCACTTTTTCGGATTCAGGAAGTCATGAAACGTCAAAATTCATCAAAATCTCGACTTCGATTTTTTTGACGATCACAATACTTTCTCTACCTGTAAGATAGAGAGAAAGTAAAAATGACCACAGAGCATCCATCTAGATTAATATTTTTACTTTCTCTCTATCTTACAGGTAGAGAAAGTATGGTGATCGTCAAAAAATTCGAACTAGAGATTTTGATGAATTTTGACGTTTCATGACTTCCTGAATCCGAAAAAGTGGTTTTTGAATTTCCGTCTGTCTGTCTGTCTGTCTGTCTGTACCTCCAACTAGAGCCTAAACTATTTTACCGATTGAGCTGAAACTTGATATCTAGGGTTTTCATAGGGTTGCCCCGAGGTATTTTTGGAATTGGATATCTACCCCTAAAATTAAGGGTAGTTTACTGATGAGAAAAAAGAGAAAAAGTCGATTTTCTCAAAATCGGCTCTAACGATTTTGATTAAATTTCAATTATGAACATTAATAAATATTCCAAACAAAATGGCTACTCTCAATATTTCGGCAAAATCGCTTTAAGGGCTCCGGTCTGATGCGTAAATTAACATTTTTTATAATAGCTCCGAAACTATTTGAGATATGAAATTACTTAGCATTACAAAGATGTATATATATTTATAATACAAATATTTTATTAAAAACATATTTTTATAAAATCAATAATTTTCAATCTATACGCAATTATATATATATTTTTAGCTTTTTGGATATTAAAGCTTAAGTATTGCGATTGTAAAAAAAACTAACCTGAAATGTTGATGGATTTCGACGTCTCATGACCCCCCGAACCCTAAAAAAATAGTATTTGCAATGCCGTATGTCTGTGTGTCTTTTAAAACTTAAAATTAAGGGTAGTTTACTGAAGGGCAAAAAGAGAAAAAGTCGATTTTCTCCAAATCGGCTCTAACGATTTTGATTAAATTTCATTCATGAACATTAATAAATATTCCAAACAAAATTGCTACTCTCAATATTTCGGCAAAATGGCTTTAAGGGCTCCGGTCAGATGCGTTAATTAACATTTTTTATAATAGCTCCGAAACTATTTGAGATATGAAATTACTTAGCATTACAAATATGTATATATATTTATAATACAGATATTTTATCCGAAACATATTTTTATAAAATCAATACATTTCAATCTATACGCAATTATATGAATTTTATAACTTTTTGGACATTAAAGTTTAAGTATTGCGACCGTAAAAAAAAACTATCCTGAAATGTTGATGGATGTCGACGTCTCATGACCCCCCGAACCCTAAAAAATAGTCTTTGCAATGCCGTCTGTCTTTGTGTCTATAAAAACTTAAAGTTAAGGGTAGTTTACTGAAGGGCGAAAAGAGAAAAATTTGGTTTTCTCAAAATCTACTCAAACGATTTTGATTAAAATTCGTATCTAGGCGTTGATTAAGATAATAAATAAACTGGCTATTTTCATTTTCCTATGAAAATGATTTTTAGGGTACATTACAGAAGCGTTAATTTCCGTATCTCCACAACCATTGGAGAAACTAAACAACTTATCATTGCAAAATTGTAGGACTATTAGAAATAAAAAACTTTTATTTGACATATATTTTTATAAAAGCAGCAGTTTCTGAGATATTTGCAAATATATTAATACAATTTTGTGAGCTTTAGTTGTAAACATATACTACTTAAGTCTTAACGCAATATTTCTCCAATGCCATAGAGTAATTAAATATAAGTATCTAAAAAAGTATGTTATTTCTCCTTAAATCTCCTAGGAGAAATGTGTGCATAGCAATGATCTATCTCCATTTTAGACTCAATATTCAATATTTACATTTATTATTGGTCAAAATGTATAAATGAATAATTAAATATCAATGCGATGACTTGAAGATCTGCAACACCTTATAAAATGTTAAAATTTTAACCAGAAATCGAAATTTTAATACGAAGTGTTGACCCTTGTGGAAGACATTAAACTGTTTGAAATGCTCTTAGGTGGACAAAGATGCGCCTCTTTTCTCATTGATTATATATCATTGTATATTATTTTATGCGTGTTCTTATGAAGAGTGGTGATGATACAATGTACATTATTCCGTTCAGAAATCTTACGAGTTTATAGAAAGAGAGAGAAAGTCTGTGCGGTGTGCCGTACCATTTATTTATGAATATTCTTAATTATGTTTGAATCACATGAGAATACTTAAAATCCGGTCAAAATTAGTTAATTTTCCTTTTGTTAAATTATTTGGTTGCTGATTACTCGATTTATAAGATGTAAAAATTAATCTTTGTTTAAAAAGATAATTTAAATTATGATGGTTACTATAATATTTTTTAATCTTACAGATAATAGATTGGTTGACATTTATTGATTAAGCCCATTTCTTAAATATACTCAACATAAATTATTATTTTTATTATTATTATTATGATTATTACTATCACGTTTTACTATCCGTTCAGGCTCTACGCATAGCTATGATAGTTACTCTAATGAGGTAGGGATTGGGATGGAAGCATTTTAAAGGTAATTCACCGGAATTTGCGTGAAAGGAGAGTGGAAAACCATTTAGTGAGAACCACCCTCAGTAGAACCTACCTGGACTCGAACACCAATCTCCCCGTCATCAGCAGGCAAGTCTAAAGTAACACTAGAGTGACCCATTAGAACATTTGGGCATTGAAGCAGGTGAACAATCCTATTGTAATATATTCAACTGCAGTGGACTCTACAATATAAGTATCCACCAAGAAGATTGTAAGCTTTATTGACCATTTGGGTTGCTCACGACCTACACTAACTAATATAGGGGTAGATAATAATTAAACTTAATATTATGGAAACATAGAGTATATCCGGGCATAAGATGTAAACAATTAAGGTGGTATGTATGCAAGGGGACGTGCGTTTAGTGGCAGTGTTTTTGGAGTTGTTATGGCAAAATACTTTTTTAGCCTAAATTAAATAAAATATTGTTCCAGTAGAAATATAAAGTTTAATTTTCTTCACGTGTTGATATCAGAAGTTCCTGATTATCCGTCATGGGCATGGTGGCATTATCTAACAAACTTTTTAAATTAAAAGGAAAAGTTGTCATTAAATTCAAGGACACTCTTGACAGATATTAAAGAACTGTTGATATCACCATGTTAAAAAAAATTAAACCCTATGTTTCTACCGGAAATTATTTTATTTATTTTGGTCAAGAAAATGTTTTGACATAAAAACCGCAAAACCTCTTTACCTTTTCTCGAGTCCATTTCCATCCCACCTTAAAGACGGTATTTTGTTAGTTTTTAAAGAAAAATTTGTTTTTGCTAGAATTTAAAAAAAAAGTAGTTTTCCAATATAAATATAGAGTTTACTTTTCTTCACATAGTGATACCAACAGTTTCTAAAGAATTGATGAAAATTTTTATTATTCATTTAAAAGTTTCTCATCAACTTCTAATAGGATCATGACAAATATTAAATAACTGTTTGAATGACTATGCATATTAAATTAAATTCTTGTGTTTCCACTACATCTTCCATTTTGCGGGAAAAAAATTGCTTGCTAGCAAAACTGTAAAATCACTGACCTTTTCTTGCGTCCACTTCCATCCCAAGGGTATAATAGGATAGCTAATAATCTACCTTATTTGGTTGATTTCGAGAATATGCATTGCTGAGAAAGAAGGGGAAATACTATAACTTTCACAGCTATGTAATGCGGAATGTATAATTTGAGTACTAGGAGTTAGTAGCCAAAAACTATTGTTTGTGTATTCACTTATTTTGTTCTCTATTTAATATATAACAAAAATTTGTTGAACAAAAACAGTTAGATGTTGTGCATTTAAGATGAAACCTGAAGAGATTTTTGAGAATTCAACAAGTGTATGATGAGATATTAAACTCTAAATAACATATTTTTTTAAAAGTTTTTAAAATAAATTATGTATTAAGGTAAAAATAAATAACAAATATAGTTTAAATGGAAAATTGAGTTTATGATAGAAATATATCATAGTTTAACATAATTCATTACGTAATATGAAATAATATATTTTAGAACTGTATTTGAATAGGGTTGCACTAAGAATCCGTTTCCAAGTGTACACGATCAAATGCCTCGCACGATCATATCCATAATAATTTGAGTACAGTATTTATTTCAGGAATCAGTAATAAAATAATAATTAAGATAGATACCATAATGGAAAAATAACCCTTGATTGGTTATCTAAAGATTCATCCTATTTATATGCTAGCTTATTCAATTGGCTATAAGTTTATACTATCAATTTGATAACAATTTTAAAATAATATGAAATATTTTCAAACAAACAATTAACTTAATACCAACTTCAGATGACGGGGAGATCGAGGTTCTAATCCTGGTCGGGTGTATTTAAGATGCTTTATACTAGAAATGTTTCTAACCTCCTTCTACGCTAATGCGGGTAGAATACCTCTCAAGTTCTACCTTTCTCATCCATACTTTATTAGAGTAATTATTATTTATGCGTATAACCTGAACAGGTAGTAAAACGTGGCGATAATAAAAGTCCAGCATTGCCAATAAAAACTTTACATAGAACATTATTATTAGTGCGTTTAATGCCAATAATATTAGTGATTATTTATAAGGGTTATTGAGGGTGGAGGAGAGGAGTGACTTAGAGGAATCCTAGCTGTTGGGCACTTGGACTAGATGTCAGGCTCATCTAATCTTGTTATATTACTACGGGAGGTCAAGATTCACACACAATAAGGGGGTAGCGATTATGTTTTTTCCTAAATTAGTTTACCTTTAAACAAATGCGGGTGTGTACATTTATCATCCCCATTGAAATACTTATACTTAACACTTATAGACCAAAGGGTCGGTGAGATGCAATGTAAAAAATTTCAAATTGGTGTAAAAGTTACAGCAAAAGCATTCATAGAAAACCTAATGTTCAAAATAACCCCTAGTGTACCCCATAAAGATTTGACCCTTGACCTTTCTATCGTCAGGAACCCAATCTATTGCGGAATCGACATTTGACGAGGATAATACAACAATCCTTCTTCAACAGAGATAATAAGGTAATCAGTGGTTTGTGTGGTGAGCCTCCCAGTAGAAAAAACTAAAGTCTCTCCTGCCTAAAATGCCATCGTGACTGAAAAGACCTTAACTTTCCAGGTCATTGACTCGCTATTTCCCCTTTCCCATCTACCTCCCTGGTTATCCCCCAGAGACATCATCCTCATGCTCTTCCTATATTTCCCCCGGTGACTTTATCTAAATGTTCCAATTCTGCACATTTGATTATTTGTTTCATTTTATTTCTGCCCCATTTGTGTTTCCTGAGATGATTACTGAGATTGATGAATGTTTAGCCCTTATGTTATTTTAGAGGTATTGTTCTTATACAACACTGTGCCTAAAACTTGCACATTTAATTCCCAAATTGAAAAAGTTAAATATTTTGAAGATATTTTACACACAGTTTATTATATGTTGTGGAAAAAATCTAAAAATGAATTCAGTAAATACCCTAGGCTGAATTGTTAGAAAAAATTAATATACATTCCAATGTATCAAATAAAACACTATACACAAACGAATCAAATCGTTACAGCTATTTTTTAAAGATCAATCTTTAACTAACTACCCTAAACATTTCTCTTCCTTCTCCCCAAAAAAAACAGTAGGCTATAAAGTGTTATTTAATATGTCAAACACACTGAAGGAATCCATTTTAAACAAAAATTTTATTTATAATTTCAAAACCCATTATTTGTAATCCACAGCAAGTTTTGGACTAGAAAAAATAGTAAGTGTTTTGAGGTAAAGCATTATATATATATATATATATATAAATAATCAATTTGTATAAAAACTCATCAAACCGTTTTGGCTATAGCTCTTAAGAAAGACATAGACGTGCCGACAGAGTGTGACTAACAACATTTTTGACTCTGGATATATATATATGTTACAAGAAAAGTAGATTCTCCAGTAAGAATCGACTTTACCTAGGCCGAGTCGACTCTTACTGGTCTTTTTAGTAAAAGTTGATTAAAAGCGAAAAGTGATGAATTTCGATCAACATTTACTAGTCAGAGTTGACAGTACCTAGGAAAGTATATTCTTACTACCTTGAGTTAGTAAAAGTTGACTTTTTGCAAGGAAATGGTCTACTACTTAATAAAAAAAAATAATAAAGCAAAACCTTTATGATACAAAGAGAGATATAAATATTTATTATTTATTACAGCAAGGTAACGATTTGTGACACTTTTAGTTGAAGAGCTAACCTAACCTAACCTAACCTAACTTAACCTAGAAAACAACAGTAAACAAATAGAGTGGGATATTCAAAACAAAGATGTGGCGCGAAGTCGCATGTGGAGAGCAACATCGCGGAATCAACTTTTACTAAACCACAGCAGGCATAGTTAACTCTTCCTAGGAAAAGTTGATCTGTTTATTCTCTATCAACTTTTACTGATACTTTTAGTAAGAGTCGACTTTACATAGGCCGAGTCAACTCTCCCTAACAATCTGCTTTTCCTGCGACATATATATCGTCAAGAATAACCATAATCTCTGTTTCTACCAGCTTTATGAATTTTCTTTATGTGAGAAAGAACAACTACATATTATAGGCCTATAGGAATTTATGTAGTTTCGTTTCTATTAGGATATTTTAGTTTGAAAACCCATTCTCATTGAAATAACATCCACACCGCGTCCTAATATCAATTTGGGTTATACCCTTATGTACTAATTACGCTAAAGGATTAGGGATGAGAAAGGTTTAATATACAGGAAGTGTATCTGCATTTGCATGGACATAGAGTGGGAAATCCTTTAGGGGAAACCACACTTAGTACACCAGACCAAAATTAAACACTGATATTCCCATCATTGACAATCTAGTTTATTGCGAGATTAACGCCTTGAAAGATGTGACCACCGAAGTGGGTTTTGGTTTAATATGCCAGCTAAATCAAAAGTTATTTGTATTTTAATTTTTATGACAATGACTAGCAAACCTTATTGGCACCATCATCTCTGTTATGTTATTTTGTTCAGTACTATACATAAATAAACCGCATGCACTATACATATGGTTTTCTACTATCAGACACGCCTCCTTGTTATATTTCATGGTCAAACTAACTTAATATTTTCACGCCATATTACGTGTGGTGCAAAGCAAACCCAACAACAGTTATAAATTGAAATGGGATGAATGGACCTTTTATACTAGAGACCTAGCTATATACAATTTTTTTATCTACTTTCTCCGTCCTCCTCTTCATATGGTGATATTTATAGCTACACAAGTGTCATTGCCAAATATTCATCCCAATCCGAACCCCAAAAACAAAAATAAACAAACACATCCTACTCTGTGCCAAAATGTACTGTACATGACCTACAAAATGGGCCTAAAGTGATGATACAAACTTACATAAAAAAGTTTATTACTAAAATTATGGTAATGAATAAAGGATTTAATTATGTACATTTGTTGAATATAAAATATGATTCATATTTATAAAATGATAAAGTAAATAAAAATATTGTAATATTAGAATGTGGAGGATAATTTCCAATATTGATAAAAGCTTAATCTTTTGCAGAAACAAACTTAGTGCACTATCTTTTTAAATTCCACTAGTATTTAAAAATACTCTAGGTAAGGTTGTAGCTATCAATATATTTTCTAAAGCTGTACATTTTGGCCACCTAACCGACAAATCACTTCCACATGGAAAACCTTAGAACTATTTTTCACTATAATCTATCAATCTCAATGTCTGCAGATGGAGATTAACATTTTCTTTATATAATTAGTAATATCCGTTTCATATTTTGCATGTGACTAAATATTGTGTAATATATTATCGTCCAACACCAACACCTTTAATTAAAAATTATTTATGAACAAATTTAAGAGTCCGTAATATTAAAGACTACCTATTAAATTGTCTGTGTATTTATGCTTGTCCAGGTCTTATAAGCTTTAATTCAGCTTGGAGGGGGGAAGGGATGTTAAAGTAGAAAACACAAAGGTAAAAGTGTAACATTATATTTAAAAGCTTCTTTAAATGGTTACATCCACCTTTTGGTAAAAGTAAATTTTCTTTAAAGTTGATTTGTGATATTATATTATGGATCTCGTTCGCTTTAAATTTGTCTCGGAAAGTGAGTCCAAGTTTGAAAGAAGTAACATATATATTAAAGAAATTCCGATAACATTTAATCTCTTAAAGCCATTTTAAATTTTCCTATTTTAAACTTATTTAAACTTTGTATTTATTTAAAAAAACTATTGTTTTATATTTTATCTGCTATTGCATCGTTCTTTTTCAGACTAACAACAACATTGGGACGATTTATTAATTTGCAATTTTTAATTCACATAAGGAATAATTAAAATTATTATTTATATCACCCAAATTTAAGATTATATAGTTACTCTCGTTTCTTTTAAATACGTTACTAAATTTCTGAAATTTTATTTACGACTATACCATAAATTAAAAATATTTTGATATACAATTTTAGATACATTTCAGTAATTAATATGTAAGTAATTGTGACATTTGAACTATACTAACCCGTATAGGTTGGTACGCAAAATATCAAAGTAAACTAGTCTGGTTTTTTGGTGATTGAAAATGTGAGGGAGGTTTTCCCTAAATGACTGATCAATCTCCTCTTAATCTCACCACCCAAACATACACTCATACACATAAATGCCATTACAGTTTCTTTACATTGAACCTTCCTTAATTCTTATAACTTATTGTAAATAAACGTGGATAATGACACGTAGTGTCAAAGTGACTCAAAGTTATTAATTAATTAGGGTACATTTAATGGAAATTTTAGAAGTGTTCTTAAAAAAATCGTACGCTTTGAGCTAATTTAGTCTATATATAAAGTAGCCTTAATATTTATCTCTTCCATATCCTATTTAAGATTTGGACACTCATTATTAATTATCTAACTAAATGTTCTTAGCACATAATGTGTTCTAATATACGATCATGCTTCTTTATATTTGTTATCTCTATCCAACACATTTATAGCAATATTACTCTTACTTATTGATGGGTTGAATAGTCACGCTATCAAAGTTGCTAAAGACGGTTATAGCCGCATCTAAATATAATATTATTATTGAAAAATGACAATTATATTTGGGAAACGAACACAGTAGTAGTATGCCAATGCTATTACCAATTAATCTGGAAGATGTCTCTTTAAGGCAGAGTCAGTGATGGACTTGAGGAAATAGTCAGATACATATGAGTGGTCAATTAAGCTCGCGAGATATCAGATAACGTGGTCATCTTTGACTTGGTAGGGCTTTATGCTGCCAATAGTACCAATAAAGCCAGAATATGATAAAAAAAAAGGCCACAAAGTAGTTATTTACAGCCGTTATCTTGAAAGAAAATTGTGGATGCAAATTTTATGTAACCTATATTTTAACCGAGCGTCCGAGCTATGTTCATGCGAAATTAAACACAATTGGTGACCTGGATTTGTTTATAAAAATAATACAACACCAACTCATTTTTATATATTAATTGTATTAATGTATATACAGTCAAATTAACCGTTAATGGGCTAGAAGAATCAATCAACTGTCAGAAATAATAAAACATTCTAGAACTCATATATTTGTTTTGAGTACACACATTATGATTGTATAATACTTAGGGCCTATTGCTTAGACTATTACCTTGAAAAATAAATTTAATTTAAACAAAGAATAGTTTATACAATTAGTTTCGGGATTTGTTTTATGTTACTTAATGTTATGGTAAGCTTAATAATTTTTACTTTCTCGCTATTTTACAGACAGTTTTGTGATTGTCAAAAAAATTGAACTCGAGATTTTGATGAATCTTGACGTTTCATGACTCCCTGAATCCGAAAAAGGGATTTTTGAATTTCCGTCTGTCTGTCTATCTGTCTGTCTGTACCTCCGACTAGAGCCTAAAATATTTAACCGATCGGGCTAAAGCTAGGTGTCTAGGGTTTTCATAGGGTTGCCCCGAGGGGTTTTTGGAGTTGGCTATCTACCCCTAAAATTAAGGGTAGTTTACTGAAGGACAAAAAGAGAAAAACTCGATTTTCTCAAAATAGGTTTAAAGACTGATTAAATTTCATTTCTAAACATTTATTAATATTCCAAACAAAATGGCTACTCTATATATTTCGGCAAAATAACTTTAAGGGCTTCGGTCTGATGCGTAAATTCTCATTTTTTATCATATCTTCGAAACTATTTGAAAAATTAAATTACTTATCATTATAAATATGTAGATCCATTTATAATACAAATATTTTAAATCGAAACATATTTTTATAAAACAAATAACTTTCAAGCTATATGCAAATATATATATATATATATATATATATTTTAATTTTTCGAAAACTAAAGGTTAAGTATTGTGACCGTAAAAAAAATCTAACATGAAATGTTGCTGGATGTCGACGTCTCATGACCCTTCGAACCCTTAAAAATGATCTTTGCAAAGTGAAAAATTAGATATATAATATTTATCAATAGACTAGCAAATTAAGTTGTTGTTTTTTAAACTATATTTTCTTTTATCGCCCATTACCCACTTTCTTGGCACCAATAACTCTTTAACTGAACGTGTCTATAATTTTAACAAGTTTGTAACAAGTGTTTTTAAAGTAAATTAAACGTATTCAAAATGTGTACAGCCAGCAGTCACTTCACTATGCTATAAAGTCAGATGGTTGACTCACTCACTGACATTAATGTTTACCCACTTCCAGATGAGCTAGAAACTTGAAATTAGGCAAACTTAGAGCTTCTAGCCTGTTAAACCGACGGTAAAATTCTAAAAAGTTTAAAAAATTCATTTTCAACTCCCAAAAAAATTCAAATGGCGGAGCAACTTTATAGTCGTTACGGACCTTTCTTTGGAGGCCTCTTGTGACTAAACGATAAGACCTATCAAAAAACGGATTGTACCAGAGCAAGTTTTTATGATTTTAGGTCAATTTTGAACATTTTACACACGTTTTTTAAAATTTTCTGACACACTTATGGGATAGCTAGAATTATAAAACTGTAAACATAAATCAATGTTCAAAACAACGCTGGAATTACATTAGTTTACACTGACTGGGGTTTGGGGCGGAGCTCACAACGAGCAAAGAGAGTATTCCTTAAGCAGTGGAACAGTGAATATGTCGAACGGTTGTGCCGGTTAGGTTGGCACCAGGCCAGTATTGTAGTTCGAGCTACAGTGACGTCACCTCCAGACGGCGCTGGCGTAGGGTTGCACAGCGTAGCTTAGAGGGTCAGTGGTTCGAGCCAGGCACTTGAACTCAGAGGCGACTTGGACTAATAGAGCAGTTGAATTAAGATGTCACTTGAAGTAGGAGTTGACTTTGTAGCAAGAATGGGAAGCGGACGTGTTGAGTCTAGGGAGTGGATCGTTAGCCTCGCCCAGTTGATACCGATTAACACGGAACGCTAAGATAAGCTAATATTTGCTCTGCTAATTGTTTATAAAAATAGCGGACCATGTATTTAAATGTGTTGTTCACACAGAAAGCTAAGCTAAGCTATGCCTTGCTACACCACGCTATATTTTTTCCGATTGCTGGCCGGTCAATTTTTCCATCTCCCATCTTGAGCCATCTTACGTTGCGCATGCCATAACGACAACTTCGCTCCGTGTTGAACAGACGCGGTGATGTGTGATTTGGTTGAAAACTAACTAAATAAAGTTGTTGAAGTTTTTGTTTTCAGTTTTGTTTCACGTGTATTTAAGTAATATTCATATTTAGGTTTTTATATTTCATAAATGTTTTTATATTAAAATGGAAGCGTTAATGAACAAGTCAAATCTCCACCTCTAAATTTTCTCATCTTTCAAAACAGCTGCTAATAACAGCATCTTTTCTTCCTCAGTACTATCATCTGAACGTAAACAAGACACTTTGGAGAACGTCATCGTAACTAAACTTCACTGGAGCAGACCAGAGAAAAACGACACTGAATTCTGGAATGAAAAGAGGGATTATTGCTTAGCTTAGCTAGCTTAGTAATGAGCGTGAAACCAAATTAACAAAGTCTTAGCAGAGGACAGCATAGCATATCTTAGCTTAGCATTTTGTGTGTATCGGCCTTGAGCCTCGTGGACGAGAACTGTTGGTGGCTGTGCGGAATTGGGATAACAAAAGATTGATTTGTACAACATGACAATAATAAAGTTCAGGAAAGCACGATATCATTGAGTGTGTCTTTCTTGTATGATCTCTGCATTTTACTAAGTGGAAATACGTCACTAAGCAGTGGCGATTCGCGAGGGTCAGATGCGTTGTACACAGGACCTGGTGGTCCAAGGAGTTGGGGACAACGTTATTCTTTCTACCTAGACTTATAGTAACCCCCTTGTACATGTATATAAGGGGATTACACGTAAAAGGGACTTTGGCCATACATTTCAAATATACGTTATAATAAGCTAAGAAGTTATTTATTAGGTAAAACATATCTCACAAAGAGTAATAAAGGCATTAGTTTTTTTAAATGAATATCGATAGTATTATTGCATGAAGGTAAAAGTTAATACAGTATTAAACATCCACTTAGATATGTGACGTTTGAAATCCTTAAATTTCACTAAACAATAAAATATTATCCAACTTTAACTAATATATCCTCAGATTTTAGGTTTACTTTCATTAACAAAATAATATGTATAATTATTAACTCAAATTTAACCAATTGCTACTAAAGAAGATAATTAAGATCGATGTGGTTGTAAAAATAAAAACTTGTTTCCAAAAGAATAATATAGAAGATCCTTTTAATTACCTTTCAATATGATTGGTTTTTGATTAATTGTTTCAGACATTTATTAAATGAGGTATATTATTATTTGTACACGGTGTCTTACAACTGTTTCAGGCTATCTGTATATTTTAAAATAAGAATTAAGGTTAACCTCCTCCTTGGTGCTCTTGGGATAAAGTACTTGTCCCAGAACCCAACGTTTCTAGGTTCAAACCCAGCCAAGATCAACAGCTTTTTTTTAGTGATAAAAATCCTTAGCCCAACTTTCTTCGGAGGGTATGTAAAGCTCAATGCCGATTGTTTCATTTTAAAATAAACCTGTAAAGTAAGTTAGAATACCTTTCCCGGAAAAAAATATTATTAGACCCCTTTCATTCTGGCTCATAAATATTATCGTGTGTTATATAATTAGTCGGTTAGAAAGTGCACGTTAGATACCTCAAATAAATTTTAAGAAAAAAAAGTAAGAAAGTAGAGTTAAAAAGGAATTTTCCCTTATTTTCACGATGAAAAGAAATTAAACTACTGGAATGAATTCGAAATCCTACTATTCCATCATCTGCAAACCAGAACAAATGATTCTAACGCCTTTGATTACGTATCCACTGGTGTGGCTATAAACAGTGACTTTTTTTTTTTAGCACAGAGTATTATCCGATCTAGCTATACGCATATGTACCAATTACTGTAATGTGTTATTATGAAGAAGCTTGAATTTGAGGAAGTGTGCCAAATTTGGGTGGATTCAGAGTGAAAAACCATTCACGAAAACTACCCCTAATACACCCTACTGGCCAATATATTGTGATAGTGACGCCTTTAGACAATTCGGACCCAGCTCGGTGACGTAGTTAGCTAACGCGCTAGTTCGTGATGAGCTAGACTGCCTAGGACAAGGAGATCGAGGTTCTTATCTCACTCGGGTGAACTAGGGTGGTTTTCCCTAAATGGTTTTCCATTCTACCTCCACGCAAATGTGGGTTCACTTCCTCTTTATTGAACCTTCCCAATTCCTAGATTATTAGCGTGATAAGTACTTAAGCGTATAGCCCGAAGGCGTAATAAGACGCAGTGCTAAATAAAAATTTTTTTTAGACAATTCGAGCACAGAAACGGGTACATATAGTTACTATAAAATTTGTATATATATATATCATTTCATTTATCTCCTCTTTTCATTATGCCCTGATATATTTGACCAACTCTGTGGTTCAGTAGTAGGAGATCCTGGTTACAGATCCAGAGGTCCTGGGTTCGATCCCCGGTGCTTCCAGGCTTTTCTGTGAAAGAGTGGGTCTGGAACGGAGTCAACTCAATTTGATGAAGACAAATGAGGAGCTACTTGAATAAACAGTGGCTCTGGTTTCTAAAACTGTGTTTAATGACAAGGGGTTTCGTGCTGACTACATGACACCCTGTACGATTAAATGTTGGCAATATCTTCACCAACATGTAGCGGCCATTTGGGTCGTTATAGCTCGCTTGCGGGTGGATGACATGGAGTTAGTTATATTTTCCATAAAATCGTTGAGGAGACAGCCGACATAATGTAAACAATACTTCTGACCATATTGATTCCAAACAACCTACTACATGTTTTTATTTTGGTCAGCGTAATTCTGCGGTCGAATAAATAGACTTCGCTTTGGATAATTTCAAACAGCAGTTTTACATTTCCCTAGAGAGAATCTGCCAAATAAATTGAATAGGTTAAAAAAAAAGGTTAAATAAAACGCTCGTTCTGTTTCCCCCTCCCCCACCATCTACCTTTCTTCCTACGCTATTCATGTCCTTTGTTTTATGAAAATATTATATTAATTTTAAAAAAGGTTTGGTTGTTAGGATAATAGCTATTGCACTAGGTAATCACGAATAATTCAGTGTTAAGGCCCTGGTCGGGTTTACTTGGTTGGTATACCCCCTAAATTGTTTCCCATTCTTCCTACATAAACCCGGGTAAATTTACTCCAAATTTAAACTTCCTTATCCATATGTAACAAGTGTAAATCGTCGCTGTGAAATCAAACCGGCATATCTGCAAAATGCATATTTTTCACCTGAGCACTTTAAAGTTTTCGCATGTGATATTTTCCATTTAACGTCCGTTTGGTTCACCTCAATGCCACCTTTTGCATGAATAAAATTTAGACGAATACTGCTTATTGAAGTAGTAGTTGCAAATAAATCGGAAATTGCTTAAATTAAGAGAAATATGCAGATATGCCAATATGACTTTAAAATCAGTGTAATATTTGCTTTTGTGTCACAGTGGCTTCTTCTTTTGGAACCTGTTTTAGGTAGAAAAAAAAAATAATGTTGTCAATGAAAAAATAATTTATTGCTTCACAATTTGTTTTTAAACAACAATTAACATAATATTGATCTTCCCTTTGCTGGTAACTTCAAAGTTTCACAAATTTTTATAGAAATCTGAATAAATTGACGGTATTATCCCGGCGGTAACTAACTTTAGGCTGCTAGAAACGCATTAATGTTGAGTGCAAACCGGATTATCTGCCAATAAGTCATATCTGGGTAATAATAAAAATGTACTATTGTGAGATAATTCAGTTTTACTTACATGACGGACGTCTTTCCTCCTTGAAGGTTTTGAAGCGACTGGGGTATTGCACAATAGATCTGTCTTCTGATAAACACACTGGCTATTTCCACGTAAATGCATACCGGCCCAACGCCATCTGACGGATTTTTATTCATCTATACGATATGCCGGTTCGACTTAAAAATATATGGGGAAAAAAGAAATTTTTTGACACCAACAACTCAAAAACTCAATTTTTGCACATATGCCGGTTTGATTTAACAGTGACGAGATAGTGTATGCATGTAGTATTTTTTTAGCACTGTCTTACTACCCGTTTGGTTTATAAGCCTATCCATTATAATTACGAGAGTGGTTTTAGGGATTGGATAGGTTATATTTATTAATAAGAAGTGTAACCACATTTGCTTGGAGGTAGGGTGGAAAACCAAATTAGAAAAATCCACCCTCAGTACACCCAACTGAGATTTGAACCTCGGTCTCCCCGTCATCAGCAGTCTAGTCTACTGTGAGAGTAGCGTTTAGCTACGTGGCCACCCAAGCGGGTCTGCTTATAATTCAAACGAGTACATAAAACGTAGTAAGAAAAATATCTAAGATTAGGTATATGTTTCGAGACTCAAACTCCATTTTTTTATATTATTGTTTAACTTATCTCAAAAAATATAAAGAAATATATTTATGTCGTTGATATTCACCAATGAATAGCAATTTCCCCAGTTTACCTGGCCGGCATTTTAACCTCTCTGACCAAGTATAACAGTTGATCTCGGTGGTCTTTGGGTAAAGTGATTACCTCAGAACCAGATAATCGTGGGTTTAAACCCAGCCGGTGTCAACGGATTTCTCTTAAGCAATAAAAATCTGCATCACAACTTCCTTCGGAGAGGAAGTAAACCAGTCGGCATTATGCAATTGTGGCACGTAAAAGAACCCTGAAAGGTGTGTAAGTATACCTCTCCCAGCAAAATTGGTAGGCCCTTTCACTCTCGCTCATAGAAATCCTCGCTTGCTGATATAATCACTAGGTTTAGAAAGTTCACGTTGGATACGTTGAATCCAAAAACAATAAATGTACCTTGGGTCTAATGCCTTAAACCTCACGGCCATCCTATGAAGCACCCCTTTGTTTGACTTTTTGTAATAATAATAATATAATAATAATATTTAGCACCGCGTCTTACTACCCGTTCGGGTTATTCGCTTAAGTACTAATTACGCTAATGGATTAGGAATAGGGAGGGTTGAATTTAGAGGAAGTGGATCCGCATTTGCGTGGAGGGAGAGTGGAAAACCATTTAGGAAAAACCACCCCCAGTTCACCCGACCGAGCTTCGAGCCTCGATCTCCCCGTCCTCGGCGGTCGAGCTCAACACGACTGGCGCGTTAGCCAACTACGCCACCAAGGCGGGTATTTTTGAAATAAAATATAATGTAATATTTACATGGGTCACTACGTTCCTCTGGTTTTAGACAGACGCGCTATATACCACGTGATTATAAATGCGCTGACATTTGAAACAAGCCCTTCAAGCAAAAGCCTTTAACGAATATTAAAATAAAAATAATGGCGTTTTGCCAATCTTTGTTTTGATCTTTACAAAAGCATGACATTATGAAAAGTTCATTTGATTTTTTTTTTTTTTAGAATGAACTATTATAACAAAGTAAAAATGAAGTATTGTTTGAAAAATCATATTTTAAAGGACCATAATATATAAGTATTAATGGTCATGCAAACTATGTCTGGCTCACACCATCTATTGGGGTTTTATTTCATGGGAAATTCAGGCGTCGAAAGCTGATTGGGCTAAGAATTTTTTTTTAGTTGGTTTTCCACTATCCTATCACACAAATACGGATACATTTTCTCTATGGTCTTGTTTCCTTATTCCTACCACATCAAAGTAATAAAAAAATGTGTAGCTCAGAAGAGTAATACGACACGGTACAAAAAAGAGAAATGATGAGAGTATCCCATCAAATAGAGACTAAAATCAAGATGAAATTGGATCTACAATGATTTTGATCGTTTACTAAATCTTCTAAAGAAGCATTTTATCTAATAATCTGAAGTGAGCCCGAACCAAACTGGCTGTAGCCCTTTGTATCAAAGGGGAGAGCGTTACATATGATTTTGTAAATATGCTTCTTAATTGTTTAAGCAACCCAATATAACTTTGTAGCGAGCTGCATAGCTCCAGTTATCACTACTGTCCCATGATTTTCAGTCTATAAGCGCCGCTCTGACACCTTTTATGGACAGGTAATCAGCAAAGAAGTAAGACTATTCAAAATTATACAATACATTATTCTAGGTATAGTAAAGAAAACATTGATATATTATTTATCCATCAAAGTAAAAGTTAACTTTTAGTTACTCATGCTAATACTTAATATAATCTACTCAATACATCAATTTTTTAAAAAAATTACATTATTATTTCTCTTAACTTTCATACTCCAACTCTACCTTTAGGAAAGTAAATATAAGGTTTTTTCTGTGATAACTCATTGAATTAATGCCCGCCTCGGTGGTGTGTTAGCTAACGGGCTAGATTCATGTTGAACTAGACTGCCGAGAACCGGAAGATTAAGGTTCGAATCTCGTTCGGGTGATCTATGGTTTTCCATTCTCATCCATGCAAACGTGGGTTCACGTCCTCTATATTCAGCCTTACAAATCCCGAAACCATTAGTGTATTTAGTACTTAAGCGTGTGACCCGAAAGGGTAGTAAGGCGCAGTGCTAAGTATAAATTATACATTTAATTGGTCTAAGCTTATGATAAGACATTGAACCAAGAAAGATATATTTGTATTGATTATTAAAATTACAAGGTTTATGAAACAATTATAATACAGAAAATATTAAATTTATTCGAAAAAAATGAACAAATAAAGGAAAGAGTTTAAAATCACAGTCAAAATAATCTGAAATAAATTAAAATTAAAAAATATTAATTAAAAAATTATTGTAGGAAGTTGTTGTAACATTGGTTATGTAAAATACAGCACTTTCCGTATAAACGAAATAAAATTATAAACGGCTCTCTCCAATCTCCTTAGGTTTTTTTGTGGGACTTTCTCAAAGGTTAAGCTTGATTCACAAGTTGGAAAAAAATAGAAAGTAAAATAGGATTGAGTGGCGCAATAGTTCACACTCTGTATGTTGACCCATGAGGCATTGCAACGTCAATTAAAACAGCTGACTTTCAACATATTTTACTTTTTTATATATAAACATAGATGAATTTTTCCAAATTATAGTGCGGTGTCGTGACACAATCCAATAAATTGATACACAAGCTTTCCATTAACGAGCTATTTCCAATTTCTTCAAAACAACCAACAAATCTGTCTGCTTGCTTCTAGCTCTTCAGCGCATGCGCTTTCAAATGCGCTTTCGTACTGATTTGAGATGGTTGGTTTTGAAACTTGATCGGTTCGCCCTTGCCAAAGATCTCAGGCAGAGAATAAGAAAATGAAATGAGTTGAACTTTAGCAGAATAGTTGGCGCCGATGAGGATGAAATCTTTGATTGGCTTAAAATCGTCATGTGACTCACTTTATTTTCTGTGCTAATTTTTCAGGGAACTTGTGAATCTACAGTAAGGGTTTACTGGGCCGCATTGAAACCGGGAAACATTATTTTCAGACCAATTTTATTTGGACCCCCGCTTCTATTTCAAACTAAAATAAAATACCCATTTCCTAAAAAAAATGTTTCCATTAAATTTTAATCAAAGGTTTTAGTGAGTAGTTCCGAGGGTACCCATAATTAATTATTTGTAAAGATAAACGATGGCATTAAATGTAAAACTGTCCCATTTGGTTGTTTATTGGATTTTTTTACAGCCCATTTCTTAAGCTGAAAATATACGCATTTATTAATGAATTTTTACTGTTACTAACTTGGTAATGTACACAAGTAGTGGAAGAGGATAATTTTACTAACTTTAATATTTCAAAAAATAAACTCCCAGCTATTGTCTAACTATTTATAAGCCTTTTTGCTCATGTTAGTATACAACATAAGCTTATGATTTTAAGTCGATTTAAAAAGCTATATAATCATCAATGATTTGTTTGAATGGTATCTAAATAAATTTGCTAGAAAGAAGATATACATATTTTAATTCATCACTTCATCTTACACTGAAATATAGCCTCGTGGTAATTTTATTGTGTGCTAAGGGTCGTCATATTTTTTTTAGCCCCAGGTCACTTGAAACATTCCAGTCCACTCCTGATAAGAGGATGTATTTATTCAATCAAAATTGACCATCTTATATCGTAGCAATATTAGTATTCGAATGTGCTGACCGATACATCTGAAACTGTTACTATATCCTCCCTCTTCTCTCATTCCATACCCGTCAAACAAGTAGCTGGGCGAACCTATTTGCCATGGAGATTATAGTGGGAGGAGGGGGAGCTTTATTGAAAGAGAAGTTGCGCGTATAAAGAAGAGCCTGGGCTCACTTCCTTCGAACCAGGTAATATAGTCTGGAAATGGGGCATTCTAGACTGAATGTTACCCTATATATACACGGTCGGCGATAGCCAGAGGCTCTTCAGTCCGAGTTGAGGTTAGTAAAGTGAGTGGACCTGTGCGTCCGGGTTGGCGTGCCCGGGAGTGGGTGGTGTGATCAGCGAGTGGGCCATCGTGTCCAGTATGTGGGCCAGCGTGTCTAGCGAGGGGGTCGGCGTACCTGGTAGAGGATAAGAGAGTCCGGTGTTTGCGTGGCGCGGGTCGGCGTGTTGTATCATGCGCGGAGAAAAGTGGCAATTTATGTGGACTACATGTGTGACGTAGACATTGTTGTTGTGAATTGTATTAATAGTGAACATTTTTGTGACTGATTTAAATATTTTAATATTTATTATGTGTTTTAAAATAATTAATATGTTTATTTAACTAATTATATTTTATGTGTTTCCATTATCTTATTAGATTAAGTACTTAATTATTACTATTATTATTTAATTCAGTTACTTGTTTGGTTGTATTAAATTTATTTATATCAATGTATTTTTTGTTTTATTTTTAGTAATCAAAAACTTGAAATTTCCGTGTAAGTTTTTAATTTTGTCTTCTCAGCAACGCACCCCAATATCCTCAAATGAACTTGCGGTTCATACGGTAACGTGCGTCAGCTCAAGCGTTACAATAAAATCATCAAGGAATTTAAAGAAGTGTATATAGGGAATAAATCTCTTAACCTCCCCCCGTCTCTTAACGTGATCAAGACCAAGGTTACACCCACTCTGGTGGCCGTATGGCCTAACGCACTATAGCCTAATCTTGCAGTAAACTAAACTGCCGATAACGAGGAGATCGAGGTTCAAACCTCAGTTGGTTGTACTCAAGAGTGTTTTTTTCTAAAATGGTTTCACATTCTCCTTCCACGTGAATGCGGGTACACTCCCTATAAAATGGCCTTCTTAATCCCTAAAACCATTAGCGAAATTAGTAAATAAATGTGTATAACCCAAACGAGTAGTAAGAAGTGGTGCTAAAAAATGTTCAAATAAATAAGACTAAGGTTTCTGGTGCAAGAAATACAAAACCACCAAAGTTATTATCCGCGTTTGGTCTTCTCTTCTTGATCCAATATCCGTTTGATTCATGGTTTCTCATTAAAATTGCTAGCCTGTAACATCATCCACTAAATATTTTATCCTCATGCTCTTCTCGCCTCTGACCCATTAACTGGAACATGGGAACTCTAAGTTATTGATGATAAAATCGTACCGAATGTTCAAGTAAAACGCCACATATATTATTAACAGCATGGTCAACTATTTTACCTTATATGTAAGGTTTATAGTAGGTATATGGTACGTATTTGAAGTCGGGATGATAGTAGTTAAATAGTTGTTTGTTTTTTATTACCAGAACTTCAGATTCTCCAAACCCCTAAGGATTTTTGATGGGGCTAGAACAATTTATGTGATAGCCCTCAATTTATGAACAAATATGATAGCAGTGATTCATAGTAGCTTACCTCTTCAACTACTAGTTGTTTTTGCAATCGGTCAAGACCTTGAGGATGGCTAATACTGAAGAATATTTTTTTATTTTTTTATTGTTAGATTCTAAAACTTCATATAAGTCCAACTAGTGAATATATCCCATTTAAATGGGTGATGATTATCATGTTTTTACTTCGACCCCAACAATTGGGATACTAAGATTCAAGAAAATATATTCAAGATTCATCTTTTGAAGATTTTTATACTCTATTTCACCCGGTATGGCTGTATGCATATGTACCAATTAAGACAGTGTGTTAGAAATAAGTAAGGTGGTATTTGGATCAAGTATACCCACGTTTTCATGGAGGAGGAGTGAAATACCATTTAAGAAATACCACCTTCAGTAAAGCAAACCAGGATTCGAAATTTGACCTCTCCTATATCAGCAGTATAGTCTGTTGGGAAAGTGACGCCTTATACCATGCGGCCACTATTGGGCATTATAAATTTTATAGTGATTAGCCTACATTGTGTCGAAAAATGTAATCACTTGGTAAATATTAATATTTTCTACTACATAACATAATAGTGCATTTACCTTCTATAATAACTGTGCTGGGGGTCCGGGGTTCAATCCCCGGTCCCGGCACAGATTTATCTGAATTCCAAACCCTTCCTTCACCTCTGACAAGACGTGTATTAATCACAACTTGTGAATGTGAGGAATGCCAGGTCTCCACCGTGGTTCGGATCTCACGTTAAACTGTAGTACCTCCATTTCATCTCGCAATCACCCTACCATTGCGCATTAGCGTAAGTGCGTATAACCCGAATGGGCAGTAAGACGCGGTGCTAATAATAATAATAATAATAATTCTATAATAAGGATCCAAGATTCAATTCCCATGTCCAAATGTTAATTTTCAACTAACAGCTTCAGTGGTCAAATCTAAGTTGTTACTTTCGTGTTTGACTGGCCTGTTGATGACTGGGAGATTAGGAATATAATCCTGGTTTGGTCCACTGAGGATGGATTTCCTAAATAATTTCCCACTCTCCTTCCACACAAATGCGGGTATATTAGACCTCAAACATGCCTTCCTCCTTATCCTTTGCTCAGTATAGTATTATTATATATGCATATAACCTTAACAGGTAATATGACATGGTTATTAATAAAACAACTAATTGGAATAATACTTGTTATGTTTACCATTTTTTTAAGTGTTAGATTCACATTCTAGATTTGAGATTAGTAAAATGTTGTTTCAACCAATTTATAGCTCTTGCTAGTAAAATTATTACCAGGCTACTTAAACTTATAGGTACAAATTGTTGTACAAGTTGAAGCATTTTTCTTTTAAAACACTATCAAAACCAAGATGTAAATTTAAAGCAATGTTAATTATTGTAATTTTTCATTAACTATTTCAAACAGCTTTTGATTTGCTATGTTATTTTGACTTTAAGATTTCATTAAATAACTAAAGCCTAACCTCGCCTTTTCTCGCATTTAAGTTGAACAAGTTAACTTTTTTTCCTCCAGTGAATCTAACAAAAACACTTTTATAGACACGTTTAAGGCAAGGAAATTCTTTATTATGTCGATGACGAAACAAAATACAAAACACATCCTTTACTATTATAAATGCGAATGTGAGTTTGTTTGTTTGTTTGTTTGTTACGCTTTCACGCCTAAACTACTCGACCGATCATCATGAAATTTCGCATACACGTTGTCATGGGTACAGAAAAGGACATAGGGTACCTTTCATCCAGAAAAAATGCGAATGTGAGTTTGTTTGTTTGTTTGTTATTGTTTGTTACGCTTTCACGCTTAATCTATTCAACCGATCATCATGAAATTTCGCATACACGTTGTCATGAGTACAGAAAAGGATATAGGGTACCTTTCATACAGAAAAAATGTGAATGTGAGTTTGTTTGTTTATTTGTTTGTTATTGTTTGTTACGCTTTCACGCCTAAACTACTCGACCGATCATCATGAAATTTCGCATACACGTTTTCATAGGTACAGAAAAGGACATAGGGTACCTTTCATCCAGAAAAAATGCAAATGTGAGTTTGTTTGTTTGTTTGTTTGTTATTGTTTGTTATTGTTTGTTACGCTTTCACGCCTAAACTACTCGACCGATCATCATGAAATTTCGCATACACGTTGTCAAGGGTACAGAAAAGGACATAGGGTACCTTTCATCCAGAAAAAATGCGAATGTGAGTTTGTTTGTTTGTTTGTTATTGTTTGTTACGCTTTCACGCCTAATCTATTCAACCGATCATCATGAAATTTCGCATACACGTTGTCATGAGTACAGAAAAGGATATAGGGTACCTTTCATCCAGAAAAAATGTGAATGTGAGTTTGTTTGTTTATTTGTTGGTTATTGTTTGTTACGCTTTCACGCCTAAACTACTCGACCGATCATCATGAAATTTCGCATACACGTTGTCATGGGTACAGAAAAGGACATAGGGTACGTTTCATCCAGAAAAAATGTGAATGTGAGTTTGTTTGTTTGTTTGTTATTGTTTGTTACGCTTTCACGCCTAAACTACTCGACCGATCATCATGAAATCTCGCATACACGTTGTCATGGGTACAGAAAAGGACATAGGGTACGTTTCATCCAGAAAAAATGTGAATGTGAGTTTGTTTGTTTGTTTGTTATTGTTTGTTACGCTTTCACGCCTAAACTACTCGACCGATCATCATGAAATATCGCATACACGTTGTCATGGGTACAGAAAAGGATATAGGGTACCTTTCATCCAGAAAAAATGTGAATGTGTGTTTGTTTATTTATTTGTTTTTTATTGTTTGTTACGCTTTCACGCCTAAACTACTCGACCAATCATCATGAAATTTCGCATACACGTTGTCATGGGTACAGAAAAGGATATAGGGTACCTTTCATCCAGAAAAAATGTGAATGTGTGTTTGTTTATTTATTTGTTTGTTATTGTTTGTTATGCTTTCACGCCTAAACTACTCGACCAATCATCATGAAATTTCGCATACACGTTGTCATGGGTACATATAAGGACATAGGGTACCTTTCATCCAGAAAAAAGTACTGTTCCTGACGGATAGAAAAAATAACTGTTAGACGGTCGTCCGGCTTAACAACTCGGCCTACTGATATGAATAAATTAATTGCAACATGATGCCTGGAGTACAGAAAAGGGGACCTGTGGTATCCCAGAAGAAAATCTGATACCCAGAATAAAAATCTGTTCCCGGGTAATTTTAGGCACATCTATCTTAAAATAATTAAAAATGATTATATTCAGCTAACTAAGCTCTGTCTGTTCACCCCGTTATGGTAAATGACAAAATTGTCGTAAAAAGTTTGGTATTATTCATTTCATCAAAAATATATCTCGAGGTATGATGCTACGACAATGTAAACTTTTAGTGTGGGACGAAAGTACGATGTCCCACAAAAAATCTATAGAAGCGTTAAACCAAACTCTTTAGGACTTGCGAGACAGTACAGTTATTATGGGACGAATGGTAGTTTTACTGGCTGGTGACTTCCGACAAACTCTACCGGTGATCCAGAGGGACACACATGCAGATGAAATCAAAGCTTGTCTCAAGTCATCAAGATTGTGGGCAAAAGTGAAAAAATTCAGCCTAACAACGAATATGAGAGTCCACCTTTATAATGACGTAGATTCAGGACATTACGCAAATACACTATTGAAAATTGGCGATGGACGTTTGGACACGGATGCTGAAGGCTGTATTTTACTTACAGGGGAATTCTGTAATTTGGTGGAAAATGATGTGGAGCTCATTGCTAAAGTTTACCCAGACTTACAACTAAATTTAAATTGTGATCATTGGTTGTGTGCAAGAGCAATTCTTGCACCAAAATATGAAATCGTTAACAAAATCAACACTGACATTTTGAAAGAGGTGCAGGGAGAAATAAAGGAGTATTTGTAAATAGATACAATCATGGACACAGATCAGAGCACTTCATAACCCGCTGAGTTTTTAAATTCTCTGGAGCAATTTGGTGTACCCTTGCATAAACTACAATTGAAATTAGGTGTACCAGTTATGCTTATGCGAAATTTAGATGCACCCCGTTTATGTAATAGGACGAGGCTTCAATTACACAATTAGGGCAAAATATAATGTGTGCCACCATTTTAACAGGTGTGGGAAAAGGGGAAACTGTAATCATACCTCGAATCCCAATAATCCCCACTGACCTACCATTTCAATTCAAAAGACTCCAGTTTACAATCAAACTTAGTTTTGCTATTACGATTAACAAAGCGCAAGGGCAAACATTGCAGGTAGGAGGGGTGTATTTGGAAATGCCATGTTTTTCCCATGGCCAGCTATATGTAGCCTGTTCGCGTGTGTCCAATGCCCAGAATTTGTATGTATTTGTGCCAAATGGAAGGACATACAACATTGTATATAGGAGCGTCCTAAAATAATGATCTATTCTGTGCCCATGATTGCAACGGTCAAGAACAGGCGGAGTAAATAAGGGATTTTAATTAACTGTAAGTAAAATTTAAGATGGAGTAGGATCTTCCAATTCGTGGCAAGGCATAACCTGTGACTCTACTGACACACACTCCGCTACTTCTTTTCTACTCCTACACTTAATCCTGATTTATATTGTGTAGTTTGTTTTTTTCTTTATCTCTACCTCTATTGACAAACAACCTCAATATATTCATCGTTTTTATTGTCATATTCCCTGTGTCAATCGACAACCTGAATTTATTGATAAAATCTACATAAACGCGAGCGAAGCCGTGGGCAAAAGCTAGTTGTATAATAATTGCAATCCTTGTATCAATATTGGCTTAAGAGGAGGCATTGATACAATGAGAACCAAAATAGATAGTTAAAATTTTAATAAATATATAAAAATAAAGTAAATTAAAAGAGGCACTATATAGAAAACGCAATATCACACCAAACAAAGTTGTGATTTTGTTTTAGTACCAAACAATAAGCAATATTAGAGTTCGGCCAGACTGACAAGCGTACGAGCGCGTGATTAGTAGATAGTTCTCGATAGTTCTTGACGAGAAGGCAATGGTTCCAATCTTGTCTCAGTAAACTGAGGGTGGTTAATGACAAGTGATTTATTGTTGTGGTTTTCTCATCCTCTCTCCTGGCTAATGAAAATTCTTATTTGTAAAGGCCTATTATGATTATTATATTGAAGTATTGCAGCATATCAGTTTTACATATATATGTGTATATATGTATATATGTATATATAAATATATATACATGGTTTATGATCTTACCAATTAAATTAGGTCATTAGTAGCAAGTGTGCTAAACCTATCGATGATAATAATAAAAATGTTAAAATGAGAAGTTTTCCTAGCACTCAATGAACCATCATACAATAATATTGGCTAGCGCCTGTAAACTAGACTGTCCCGGCTTGAGCGTGCGCGCTCTGTCGTTCTCGCTCGCTCTAGTCTGGCCACCTCTCATTACAACCAATGTGTTATATTTTATATTTTAGTCGCTCGCATGCTTGCTCACCCAGTCTGGCCGTCCACTTATTATTATTAGCACCGCATCTTACTAACCGATCGGGTTGTACGCACTTACGCATATGTGTAATGGTAGGGTGAAATTGAGGGCCTACAGTTTAACGTAGGATCACAACCACGGTGGAGGCCTGGCATTCCACACATTCACAAGTTGTGATTAATACACGCCTTGTCAAAGGTGAAGGAAGGGTTCGGCAATCAGATAAATATGTGCCTGGAACGAGGATTGAACCCCAGATCCCTAGAACAGAAGTCCGGCCCTTTACCCCTAGACCACAAGGTCACCCAGAATCAGCAATAATATTATTCGTAGAGTTAAAGTATTTAAAACAACCGACAAATTTAAATGTTAGAAAATAATTCAACTGACTTGAAACCGGTGATTTATAAAGATACATAGATTCCCGAAGAAATACGAACTCCCCTTCCACCATCTTCTGCTGGTCGAATCAAGTGCCATACTTTGTACCCGCGCCTAGTAGCTACGACCCAGTCCAGGGCTCCATAGGCAGGAATTTACTGCTTAAAAGAGCAGGTTTTTACTGCTAGAAAATATACCAAACGTTAAATGATGGAAGGTGGGCTACATGCGCTGTAATTTCCTGCGTCAGTTAAAAAGAGTGCGACAGTTTCAAGGTCCTAAAGCCTTAGAATAGGGCTGGTTCCATTTTTCGAGCAGTATGTCGACGCTCATCTCTGGCACCACACGCATTAAATTACTGCCCGCGGTGGTCCACATCGATTATGTTGTTAATTTGCTTGTTTAAGTTTAATTTTGAATATCTGTAGTTTTGTAAGGCGTTTATTTGTGAATTTATTTAGTTTAAGTTTAGCTTATGTTTAATAATATTTAGGTAGATAGATACAATATATATTTAGTATCAACCTTAAATATATCTAATTGCGTAGTGGAATTTGACAGCAAACTAATTTCTAAAGCTGAAAAAATAACAATACTAAAATAAATCCATTCACATATTATGAGAAGCATGCCTTCTTTTGCAGTTCTGTTCTGTTAGTTAACGAACTGCGCAGTGAAAATCTGCACGTGAAGCCATCCCATGGCTGCGTAGCAGTTATTTTCCCGCTTGTACAAAAGCATGAATTTTACTGAATATGTAGCCAGCTCAAAATAGAAGTCATTCTAGCTGTAAAAAAAAACCGCTCTTTTAAGCAGTACATTTACGTCTGTTGAGCCCCAATCTTATATTTACAGCTCACGCCTTGTTATTTTTCGACACGGCTTCGTTCGCTGGTGAGATAACGTGATTATTTTATAACTTTCCCTGTTCCCTTAAACATAATGAGTACCATAATAACATCTTGATCCGACGAGTTCGGTTTAAGGTTATTGACAACAAATAAACAAACATACAATCAAATATAAAAACAGATTTAGAAGTATTAAGAGTTTTACTATGTGTAGGACCATGGATGACATCAGTTTAGGACTTGAAAAAATGGCCAAAGGATGAAACATATTTTACTGCTAAAGTTGGAATTTTTTTTGGGGGGGGGGGGTGGGACTTAGCTGCACTCAGTTTACTCTTTTCAATATCACACCTAACTCTTAATTTGGTTGTTCATCCTCTTTCTATGTGAGTTATAATGAAATAGCTATGATTATATGTGATCCACGAGCATTATAATAAATTCACATACAGTGTGGCCAAATTATTTCTATCCAACAAGTAAAACTACACCCTTTGTAATTATATTCTCTAGATTTACAAATGACAGCTGGACACGTGAATCGAACTAGGGACCTTTGGCTTTGTACACCAATGCTCTAGCCACTGAGCTACCCAGAAGTCGTCCCCTATATCAAGGTCATTCTTCACTCATATTTTAAGGCAGCGTTTGTAATAGACGTGTGAAAATCGTTAGCAACACATGTGTGATCATTAAGATCACGAGCTATCAGATACCAGAGCCATCTTTGACTCGGTAAGGCTTTATGCTGCAAAAAATACAATATTATAATTTTACGAATATGCGTATCATGGGCGTGGGACGATTCTGGATATCTAGGTGATTAAAGCATTGGCGTACTAAGCCAAAGGTCCTGGGTTCAATTTTCGTATCCAGGTGTCATTTTTAAATTTATAGAATATGATATTTAAATGCGGCTATAAGTGTAACTAGCTATCAAATTTTAAACTATTCACAAATATTCATATTTCTAAATAATGATTGATTAACTCTGCAAATAATTATTTGGGGAAAATAGAGGGTGAGACTTATTATGCTATATTCTAATTTTCTATTTGTAGTATATAACCTAGAGTTATATTTACTTAAGTGACGAGCTCTTGTATGTGCAAATGTGTTTCTTATATTCACTATATTCAAAAAGAGTTTGATACCCTTGGGGTAGCTTATAAGATAGGGCCATAACTTACCGAGTAAGGTAAGCCGGCTTCTTTTAAACGTAGACGGATTGTACTATGGCACATACATAGTCCTACACCTCAAGCCCTTCATATATATGACCTCCGCCCGCCTCTTCAGTTGTTTGTTTTACCCGACACGTCCTTTCGTCTTTTTGTCCTCCACGACTCAATGTGGAGTGGGTTCCGAGGGAAAACTCGATTAAAAGCTTCCACGAGTTGGTCACGTGGAGCGTTGATAACCAAACACTTGAATTTCGAGGACGAGTTCTCGTTGTTCTTTTCTTTATTACCCCTCCCCCCTGCCTCTCACCAACCAAACTTCTTGTTCCTTCTCTTCCTTCTCACCTCCTCCTATTCACCTTTCTCAGTCCTTAACAGTGATGCCACGATGACAACAATAACTTTTCCCTCGAGGCGAAGAGAGGTTTCAAGCTCCATTGTGTTGACATGTCCTGAATTTTTTAAAAAAAAGGGAAGTTGGTGGACATTGTTGATGAGAAGGTAGTGAGATGCCTTCTGGGGAAGAAGGGGATTGGAGTGAGACAGTGAGACACGTCACCAGATAGACTGCTACGGGAACAATAATTCATATACAAAAAGCAAAGTTTGGTTCATGCCTCTGTTTGATGTCGACATCAAGGATCCATCTTAAGTCACCAATCCCTTTTATTAGGTTTCAAAGCCATTGGCACATTTCTTTTTTCGGTTATCTTCATGCTTCGCGTATTACTACCCGTCCGGGATATTCGAATATTCATCCTGAAACAGAAAAGGATGAGAAAGGTAGAAATCAGAGGAAATATACCCGGATTTGTGTGGAGGAAATTTGAGAAGACATTTAGGAAAAAATCACCACTATACACCCGTCCGGGAATCCATTCCTTGACCTCACATCATCAGTGAATCTACAAGATGAGATCAACGCTTTAATACGATTTTTAATTTGGTGTGGTCTCTAGACGAAGAATCTTCAAGCGTTTTCATCCAACGTGATTATGATACTTTTGTGGAAAATATCTCTATAGCATTTAGCAGAAAACTATGAAGAGTTCTTAAACTATTATATTGTTGTATCATTTATTTTACTTAATATCTCACACACACATTAGCCACACTATATGTTTTAAATAATATAGCTAGATACAAACTAGTAGATTATCCGATTTATTTTTAGCACCGCGCCTTACTAGCCGTTCAGGTAATACGCATATGTACTAATTACGCTAATGGTTTTAGGGATGAGGAAGATCATATGAGGTGACCTGGTGGTCTAGGGGTAAGGTGTCGACTTCTGTGCTGGGGGTCCGGGGTTCAATCCTCGGTCCTGGCACAGATTTATCTGAATGCCAAACCCTTCCTTCACCTCTGACAAGACGTGTATTAATCACAACTTGTGAATGTGAGGAATGCCAGGCCTCCACCGTGGTTCGGATTCCACGTTAAACTGTAGGTCCTCCATTTCATCCCATAATCACCCTACCATTACAATTAGCGTAAGTGCGTATAACCCGAACGGGTAGTAAGACGCGGTGCTAATAATAATAATAATAATAAATAAAGATCATATGAAAACTAAGTGTACCCTAATTTGCGTGGAGGGAGAGTGGAAACAAATTTTGGAAAAACAACCTTCAGTACACCCGAACGAGATTCGAACCTAAATCTCCCCTTCATCGGCATTCTATTCTACTGTGAGAGTAGCGCGTTAAATCACGCGGCCACGTGGGTAGGTTATTCGAATGTTCAAATTATTAAGGGATAGAAAAGTAAATCAGCGTGTGCGATCAATTAAACATTCCTACTTATCTATACATATAATAAAACTCTAAGCCTATCTGTGCCTTCAATCTGTATAATTGTTTCCAGTAAACTCAAAAAGTACTCAACGAATCGAGACTTCTTCTGTTATATTTCTCTTATTATTTTTCAGAAAAACAAGTTAGGTTAGTTCTTATACCATCACACTATCTCATCAGCGAGCGAAGTAATGCAAGAAAAAAAAACCGGATGTAAGCAGTGAACATTCGTCGCAGCTGTTATTATGAGTAAATAAGCTATCAAGTGTTATGAGCTGAGGTGTGGAGTTGAAGGGTATGTGGGGGCGAGTACGTGTTTCTTCATAAATCTTCGTAAGCATATAAAACACTGTTCTCGACTAAGTTTCTTTTTTTTTCTAGCACTTGAAGTTTTCTAATGTGTTTATGTAATGTTTAACGTAAACAAAGCCATGGTGAAATACTAGTCTAGTGTAATTTTAATATTTAAAAATATTATTAAAGTAATAATTATTGATCAACTGCTTATATCCCAGATTATTGGCTGATTTTTATTCCAAACAAATCTTTGAAATGAACACTTCTTATGTTTGAGCATGAACAAAAACCTTTTTAACATTTCATATGGAATTAGGCCACATCTTAATACTAAGGCTTGATTCACACGTTCTCCAAAATTACAAAGCAGAAAATGAATGCGCTTGCAGAAATGTATGTGTTTACAAACATACCTTTAAGATTAATGTCACGACTGAAGTTTTCAAATTTTAATGCTGCGTTGTGAAAAAGATCAACAGAGTTAAGGGTTATTTTAAATCAACACACAATTGTAGACATAACTGTATGCTTATTTATTGCTACACAGTATATTAGCATTAACTGATTTGCTTGTTTTGAGAGTTGATTGGGTCTTCCACACTGTTGTTGTCGAGTAGAACCGAGTAAACTGAAACCAATTCAAACCAGGTTGAGCGGACAGCGCAGATGGCGCTTAAATCATATGTTTGGCTTAGATTTTTCATCACGTGACCAAATTTATACTCTCATATTGTCTTTTGGGGAACTTGTGAATCCTTAATAATTAATCTATCGGATCGTTACAGATCGAAATATTTTAATTATTTTTAAAGTACCTAATAACCTAATACCGATACAAAGATTTAGACAAAACGCCATTAATAGATTTAATGTGTGAACTTTCTAAAAAGTTAGCAAGAAAATTGTTCTGTCTGCCATGTTTGTGGCTTGCCATAGTATAATCATCATCATCATTCGACGTTTCTACCTCCGCTGGTCGTCTTGCACATCCTCTTCCATTCCTGTCGATTTCTACAACCTTACCCGCCTCTGGTGACCTGGTGGTCTAGGGGTAAGGTGTCAGACTTCTGTGCTGAGGGTCCGGGGTTCAATCCTCGGTTCCGGCACAGATTTATCTGATTGCCAAACTCTTCCTTCACCTCTGACAAGACGTGTATTAATCACAACTTGTGAATGTGAGGAATGCCAGGCCTCCACCGTGGTTCGGATTCCACGTTAAACTGTAGGTCCTCCATTTCATCTCACAATCACCCTACCATTACACATTAGCGTAAGTGCGTATATCCCGAACGGGTAGTAAGACGTGGTGCTAAATATTATTATTATTTATTATCTACAACCTTCTCACTCTGCCACTCATCTCCATTCTTCTCCTTTATCTTCTATATCTTTCTACCGCTTGGTCTATCCATCTTGTCCATGGTCTCCCAATAGGTCATCTACCCTTCTCTTTGTTCTGTAAGACTTTCTTTATGCATCCTGTTCTCCATTCTCATCACATGACACAGCCACAGTAACCTTTTTCTCTTCAGTGTCTCTTTTAATAGTATAACTTTTAAACTATCCCTAATTATATCTCTTCTTATTCTGTCTCTTCTTGTTACATTCTCATTGCTTATCAGGAAGATATCCGTGCTACCTGCAATCTACTTAAATCTCTCTTCGTCCATCTCCAAGTTTCAGAGTCATATGTCAATATTGAATGATAATATTCCTTGTATAACAAAGTTTTTTTTTGTAGCGTGTAAGTTCTATAATTTATCATAGTAGCTAAATTATTTTGGTTAATAGATTGGTGTATTTATGGAGGAAGTCGTATAGGTGTCATGTCTATGTATTTATAGAGCTATAGATAAAATATGTATTCACACAAATACAAAAGCATTTTATGTTTTATAGCAGGTTTTACGTTTGTAGAAAATCCAGGATAATTTTAAAGAAAGTCCATCACACACACACCAAAAAAAGGCATTTCATGTAAATATATGTGTACTGTTATTTTATAGTTGCATTACTGTCCCAATTTTAAAATTATTGGCAACTAAATATTGTAATATTTTTCAAAATGAATATTTTTAGATAATATAGCATATAATTAACTAAAATATCATCCATAAAATTTCATTATTTACCACATCAAAGATTAATATATCTTAAAGATAAAATGAAATAAAAAATAGTTAAAACATTAAGTGCTGGGTCAAATTTCAAATTATGTGTAACAATATATTCACCCCTTTACCCTAAAACACGTTTCTCTTTTGCGTCGCTTTGTGTGACACGCGCATGAATCTGACACCTACATATAATGATAGCTCGAGGATGTCGCGAGTATTAAAGGTCATATAACGTTTAGTGCCTGGGAGTGGTAGAGGTGGGGGAGAATACTTGGTGAACTCTGGTAACGTACGACCTTAGACAAATGAGAAGAAGAAAGTAATATTGATTACTATTAACAAGGGCCCGTCACAGCGCACGTGGGAAATTTTCAATATTCATTTAAATAAATTATAATTATCAATTACATCAGTTTTCAGCAACAGGCACAGAAGTCACTCCAAAATATCCTGTCCCCTCATCCCCTCTCCTCCACCACCACCATGACCCAGTCTTATCCTCTCTCCTCCACTCTTCTCTGTATTCCCCTGAGCCACCTGTTCTTTCTTGTTCTTTCTCTTGCCTTCTGTTTACCCACTTCAATATCCAACATCTTCTTTGGTATCTTCTCCTCCATTCTCTTCACATGGGCCGCACGAACCTTAGTCGTGATTACTCTACCCTGTCCTGCACTGTCTCCTTAATTTTTTCTCTGATCTGTCATTACTAATCTCATACATTCTTGTTGCTCTCATAGTAATTCTTAGAATTCTCATTTTTTCATAATTTGTAGTATTCAACAAACATAAGAAAAAAAATATGTTCATGGAACAAAAGCCAAACGTTTGTACAATTAATTGTACAGAACCAGCGAAGCTTCAAATAATACATTATAATTATATTTTAATGGCATATAGTCGTCTCAAGTATCATAATCGTAAATTAAAAATATACACCAGGACACGGGGATTGAACCAGGGAGCCTTGGCTCAGCGAGATAATGCTGTAACACCGAGTTATCCAGGAACCATCCCCTTCCAAGCTCATTCTTCACTCACGATTCCTGGATAGCTCAGTGGTATAGCATTAGTGTGCCAATTCAAAGGTCCTGGTTTTGATTCCCCTGTATGGGTGTCATTATTTAATTTACCAATAAAAATGTTTACATAATACTTACAATAATTGAATAGAGATTGTGGTTTTAAGATTTAGAGGAAAAGTATTCTAATTTGCATGGAATGAGAGTGGTGAAATATTTATGAAAAAAATAAGACTATTCTCGCCCAGCCGAGATTCACACCCTTATTTTCCTGTCACCAAAAATTCAAACAAAATAATATGTTTCCCCTGTAAAAATAATATAGTGTTGTTTTTTCAAGTCAAACAATCCTCAGATATCAATTCAAAATCGTTATATATCCACTCTATAAATATTTTTATTTTCCAAAGGTCATTCATCAGTAAATTATCCTTAATTTGAGTACTAGAATCAAAATCAAAATAAGGCCTTAAGGCATGTAAATATTACATATAATTATCAAGTTTGAACTGAATTTATTAAGCCCTATCAACTCTTACCCTAGAGACCAACAGACAGAATCTTAGGACCCACCATTTTAGTTTTGGGATCATGTTAAACATCAAGATTAAACATAATTTAGAGGTAGAAAGTCCTCAAGAAATATTATTATTATCATCATCATCATTATTATACAGCGTCTTACTACCAGTTCGGGTATACGCACTTACGCTAATATGTAATGGTAGGGTGATAGTGAGATGAAATGGAGGACCTACAGTTTAACGTGGAATCTGAACCACGGTGGAGGCCTGGAATTCCACACATTCACAAGCTGTGATTAATACACGTCTTATCAGAGGTTGAAGAAGGGTTTGGCAAGCATAAGAATCTGTGCCGGGACCAAGATTTGAACCCCGGACCCTCAGCACAGAAGTCCGACACCTTACCCCTAGACCGCCAGGTCACCAATCTTCACGAAGTAAAAACACTAAGTAACTAAAATAGACCCCCTATGATGTGGAGAAATTGCACTATAAATTGAGATTGTAGTTAATGCTAGCTAAGAGAGTTGTTCAGAACAGGTTGTTGAATATCTGCCATGACCATAGTGGAATTAGACGAGAAACTTTTTAAATTAAGAGAAAAAGTTTTCGTTAAATTCCAAGACACGTTTGAGATATATTAAAGAACTGTTAATATCACCATGTGAATACAATAAAACTCTATATTTCTACTGCAGAAAGTTTAATTTATTTTGACAAAAAAAGTGTTGACATAAAAACTGCAAAAGTGATGCCCTTAACTCGTGTTCCCTACACCCCCACCATAGAGGTTGTTGTTCCTCGCCGGAGCTTAGGGACTGTCTCATCTTGTTCTCGTTGTTCCATGATGGTACTTGCTCGCTGCCTTTCCGCTCCATTTACTCTCTAAACCCTGCCATGAGTCATCTTGTAATTTTGCTAAAGTTCCGACCCGACTCCCCGCTCTGCAATACTACTGTCACTCCGAGAGAACTGAGGTTATGCAAAACTCTGCGCCGAGTCTTTGGATTAATCTTAGCTCTCAGGTTACTGTACAGAATCTAGAAGGCGGGAATCGGGTCTATTTCAACCTTCCCACCCACTGTAGAGGGTCGTATTATTACGGTTTGTCTTCTGCGGGTATTTAACGAGCGAAATGTTAAGATCGTGACATAATATGTGACTTATACGCTGAAACGTGACATGTGGGAAGTTTTCTCCTAACAGATTAGTCAACCGCTTCCGTGACCGTGCAGTCTAACGCACTACTCTTGCGGTAGACAAGACTGCCGATGATTAGGAGATCGAAGCTTGAATCTCTGTCTGGTCTACTGAAGGTGGATTAAAAAATAGTTTTTACACTCTTCCTCCACGTAAATATGGGTACATTTCCTCTAAATATAACCTTTATAACCCCTAACACATTAGCGAAGTTAGTATATAGGCGTATAAACCGGACAGGTAGTAAAAGGTGGTGCTGAGAAAAAAAAATGTTTGGGATTCGACACCAGTGGACTTAGTCTTAGGATTTTGCGAGATCATTCCATAGTGAGATAGAGTAGTTAACGTGACATGATCTTGAACATTTTTATGTTTTGCTAGTCTTGAACTAAACTCCGTTTCGTATTGATATATTTTCATTCGAATAGATATCATTTGGATTCACCCTCTTTGAATCGTCAATTCCGAGAAATATAGTTCGAAATTATTTGTTAGACAACGGTTTTAATGGTGAAAGTTTAATAATGGAGAAATTGAAGACTTTTAAAATGAATTTAACTAAGTATCATGCATTTATCTTTAACATAAGGAGATACTCGAACTAAATGTAGTTTTTTTTTTTTTCAAATCGTTCATACAAAGTAACCTGTACTTAGAATGTAATTGAATGCCTTGTGGATATAATGAGAGAACCAACTCGAACATTTGTTACCTATTTTTGTTTATGAATATTAAAATATACACAAAACGTAAAAGAGATGAAACGAAACAAAGTATTTCGTACTTCTATTGTTTGAAATGGCTGAAACGTGTGTTCATGAAAATGTAACGTAAAGAACAACCTACAATATTTTACACAACTCGCTATATGGGTGGGCATTCTTTTTTTTATATAAATTTATCAAAGGTTCTACCATCAATCATCGGTTCACAACCATACTTTAGCTTCTTTTCTTTTGTATGTACAATACATGTTTTTTATTCCTTAAAATCAACCTTTTTCAAATAATTGTAACCCCACCCTTCTAAACAAAAAAAAAATGTAAATTTTTTCATATTAAACTATTTAATTTTTTTCTAACATCATCGGCTATGACTGATCTAGGTAACTTTGGTCACAATCAAATATCATTTGATAATACTTGATAAATTTTCGCGCTTAGAAGACTAAATATTTACTTTTAATGTCGATGTAGTTTTCTTACGTGGTCGACTTAAATTGTCCATGTGATCGACAAGTCTATTGCGATATATCAGTGGCCGACCCTTGGTCTAAGGCGTCACCCTCACAATAAACTAGAGTGAAAATTGAAAAATGACACTGGATAAGGGAGTCAAACCCGAGACTTTTGGCTTAGTACGACAATGCATTGGCGTACTAGGCCAAAGGTCCCGGGTTGATTCCCGTGTCCAGGTGCTATTTTTCAATTTTCAGAATATGATATCTAGATGGAGAATTCCTCACTAACACTAATATACTTCGCTATTGATTCATAAAGACTGCTGATGACGGTGATATCGGGGTCTTAATACCGGTCAGGTGTATTTAGGCTGGATTTTAATTAATGAATACTATCTTCCATCACGCAAATGCTGGTATATTTCCTCTGAATTCAACCTTCCTCATCCTTAACTTATTAACCTATAGCCTGAACAGCTAGTAAGCTGTAGTAATAAACGAATATAAAAAATCTAATTTAATAAAAATCGTTTTAGGAATTCAAAAGTTAACTTCTAGAATAATGTATCTACAAGGTAGTTTTTTAACGTAAATATTTGATCTGGTATAGTTGGAGCTCGGTAGGTAAGACAGGCTGACATTTACAACAAGCTATTAAAAGTTAATTTCATATACTCATACATCTAGTAGCATCTTCAGTCATCATTTATGATAGGTAATCTACTGTCAATAATATAAAATCCTCGATGTAATCAGCGATGCAATCAAGCAATGCCAAAGAAGATGCCACCATCTGTTGGTTATTATAGTGATAACATCTGCCGATAGAGGTGTCATGTGGCCAGCCCAATGAAGCCTTTGGACATTAGTCTCAGTTTTTAGACCTGAGCCTATTTATTCAAGTAGCTCCTCATATGTCCTTACGAAGCTGAGTGACCCATTTCCAGACCACTGATCCACAGAAAGTCTGGAAGCATCGGGATCGATCCCGGGACTCAGGATTGTAGCCAGGAACAATGGCCACTATACCACAGAGGTGTGGATACTGTCAACATCTGTGGAGTAATATAAATAATGTAAAAGTAAAATGTTTTCAATATTGTCACTAAAAATATTTAGTATTTTCTAAAATGTTTTTCCTATTACAAGTTTACTATAAATATGTTAATACATTTACATTCTTGGAATAGAATTTCTACAAAAAAATAGTAAACTATCTAACCTTACGCACTTTCAATTACCCGCTTTTGTGTTCACATGGACTCTGTACTTTAAGATTGTCTGGTTTGGCTTACCAGTGGCCTGGAGGTTAGGGTTTGATAACCAGGACGGAATTAGTCAGGTATATTTTCTATCACTGCGTCTTACTACCTGTTCAGGCTATACATATACGTGATAATTACTCCATGGGGCATAAAAGAGTAATGAAGCATTTAGAAGTACTACTCGCTTTACTCGTTGTGGGCTCCGCTCCCAAACCCCCAGTGAGTGTAAACTAATGTAATTGCAGCGTTGTTTTGAACGTTAATTTAATTTTTACAGTTTTATTATTCTAGCTGTCCCATAAGTGTGTCAGAAAATTAAAAAATGTGTGGAGAATGTGCAATATTTACCTAAAATCAAAAAATCTAGCTCTGGTGGAATCCGTTTTTTTTAATCTGTCTTACCGTCTAGCCACAAGAGGCCTCTAAAGAAAGGTCCGCACCGACTTTAAAGTTGCTCCACAATTTTAAATTTTTTTTCGGGGGTTAGAAATTAAAATCTTTAACTTTTTGGAATCTTCCCGTCGGTTACAGGCTGGGAGCTATAAGTTTACCAAATTTCAAGTTTCTAGCTCATCTAAAGTGGGTAAACACTAATTTCAGTGAGTGAGTGAGTGAGTCAGCCATGTGGCTTTATAGTATAGTGATACCCACGCTTACTCGGGTGGAGAGTGGGAAGCTATTAAGAAAAAACCACCATCAGTTGACCCGATTGGGATTCAAACCCTATCCCCATATTTATCAGGCCAAAACTAACACGAGAGTGACACCTTAGACCATTCGGCCATTGAAGCGAGTATCCAACTAGGCATTGTCTTTGCCCCTTCAAATTTTTCCCACTTAACCTACACTAAAAAAAATCCTGGTACTTTACTTCCAAATGCTATTTTATCCAACACCATCCCACTAGAGTAATTATGTGTTTGTATCCCAAATTAGTAACAAAACGTAAAGTAGAGGAAAATGTTATGTTTTCCTTCTTACACAGCTATTATAGTTATACTGATTCTTTTTTTAAGGCTTATGGAACTTCGGGTGCTAGGTTCGATTCCCAGAATGGCCGAAGATATTTTCATTGGAGAAATGTGGGTTTTCACCTTTCACAGTGTCGAATTAGCGACTGAGGAGCTGGGTGTTGTGTCTGTTCTAGATTTAAGTTAGTTTATAAGTCTTGTGCTGATATAATCAGTTGGTTCAGAATGCATTGGCCTTACGTAGAATACCTCAAATACCTTACCTTAAAAACAAAAATTATTACTAAAATGAAAACTATCGTCAGACTCGAAATACTAAATTATAAAATTCTTATTATATTAGTCTTTGTTGTTATTAGCTTTTTGTGTTGTTTGTTACAACGAGAACAAAAAAAAAACACATACACATTTGTTACTCTTTATGGGTGCTTTTAAGTGAAACGGAATTCCTTTTAAGCAACGATATCAAGATATATCTTCAGAAAATATTACTGTTGCAATGATAACAAGGAATGCCAGAAGGTATTATAAAGGGGTAAGAGAGTTTTAGGTAAGGATATAAGGAGCAGAGAGAGATAAGGTTAAAAGAAGAACTGAATAAAAAAATGAAAGCGTGAATAGTTGGAAGAAATTAAGAATAGGAGAAGGTGGCTGTCTATAGAATAGGTTTTAATATTAAAAAAGGTAGAGCAAGAGATATCAAAGCAAAAGAGATAGTTAGATAGATGGATAGGCAAATATAAATACTTTTAAAGAGGGTATAGCTTGTTAAAATGTGATTACAGTGATTTGCAGAACTATTTAATTTAAACTATAGAACGTACGCTTTCATTTGATGTTGCATTTCTTTATACTTGTAAAAAAAAGTTATCTTGTGAAATATTTATAAATATGCGACACTCCAATTTTAATTTGTTCAATATGAACATAATATCTAATAAATTAAATGGTCTACAACTCTTAATACATCTATTATAATACATAGTACTACACCATGTAGCTAGCTGACATTTTATTAAATATTCTAAGCCAAAGCTTTGAGATAGTATAGTGGTTAAAATGGAAAAAAAAAGTTAAAGCTTGTTTGTTTTAAATTGGTTGCTGTTCTATAACATAAAGATAACATTAATGAAAAATATGAGTATGATGATAGAACATAAGATTTTTATATATATATCGTGAAAGAAAAGTTGGATAAAATGAGATGTATGATTAAAATAACCACTTATATTAAGATTATAATCATAATTATTTACATATTATAAAGTTCATGACCTTTAAATATAATGTATTATTTTAATTTCAGACTACAATCAAATAAGAAAAAGAAAAATTTTCTATGTAAATTATCGTTTTAATTAAAAAATATAATCAAAAAAATGTTCACAATCTATTAATATAAACGATTAATTGTTTTATATTAAAATGTTTTTCATATTGTATTACAGTACTTTCATTAATCATCATATTTTTATTAATTATTGTCATATAGACTGCTTTAAAACCAACCCCATGGTGTCATCCCTGGATCAACTCTTACCGACCAAACAAAGTGGTCTTTCGACGATAATTCATTCATTGATCCTCACAGAGGCTGAGTTGACCCCGTTCTATACCCACTGCTTTATAGAAAATCTGGAAGCGCCGGGGATCGAGCCCGGGTCCAATGGAGCTGTAGAAAGATTCTGACCACTATACCCGGGTAGTTCAAAAATTTAAAACCAAAGGAGCCCTTGTGCCAGTAAATATATATGATGGAGTTCTTTACAAATGTTTACATTAATATTATGAACAGTCAATAACGATAGTTGGACTAAACAAGTAAAAACTTATAAGACAAACGTAAAAAATCACATGTTTTGGCGTGCCTTTGGCAAATATTCTTTATTCAAAAATTAAAAAAATTAAATTAATAGTATGGCACACAGCTTTTATCTTAAAATAGATATTTACTAAATCTTGCAGGATTTGTGAAACGAGATAATAGTTCTATACACTGTTGTAGAAAATTACACCAAATATCATAAATTAAATAATATACACTGTTATTACTCTATGACATTATGAACTAGGAACACCGTTACAGAAAAATTGAGAATATAGAAACATCTTTGGCCACCAAAGAGTATAAGATTCAAATTCGATTTCAAAGACCTGAATTAAAAAAAAATATATATATATATATTTGTTTATAGCTCAGAAACTTTTGGTTCTATAAAAATATACTCTAAATAAAAGATTATTATCTTTAATAGTACTACAAAACCATGCAATGATCAGTTATTTCATATCTTTAAAATAATTGCAGAGAAATTATTAAAATTGGAAAACTTTCCCCTATATAAAGTATCCTTAAATTTATTTTCATAAGAAAATGAGAACTACATCTTGTTTATCATGATAAAAAGTGTCTAGGTGTAAGATATAATCAAAATTGATACAGCGAATTTTGAGAAAATCAATTTTTTCCTTTTTTGCCCTTGGGTAAACTACCTTTAATCTTGGGGTTAGATGTATCATTCCAAAAACGCCTCGGAGGGACCTAATGTAAAACACAGGCACCAAGTTTTAGCCCATAGCCCAAGGTACAGACAGACAAACAGGCAGACAGACTTACAGATGGCATTGCGAAAACAACTTTTTTAGTTTCAGGGGTTCATGAAACGTCGACATTTATCAAAATTTCGAGTTCGATTTTTTGACGTAAGAATTGGCAATCCTAATTACTGATGCTATTTTTTATTAACGTTTAAAGAACAAATAATTAATATTCTAAAATCGCTTCACATCACCTTTGATGACCGTGGTGGAGCCTATGGGCTCAGTGGATCGTAGTTTGAAAAACTCTGTACTAGATTATAGAGACGGTAATTTGTGGCACTAAAACAAATGATAAAGAAACAATTTTAAAACAACTTTTATATTGTTCATAAATTGAACACCGGGTGGTTATGAACGGGTATAATTAAGTGTGTGTTAGCCTGCTTGACTTTGACGTGTAAGAAAAGGGCATGAGTGGACCATTTTTGGTATACATTTTTCCACATAATAGTTTTGTAATTTTAAACAACTATATATCCTCTTCATTTGTATTTATTTGAGTAAATAATTCAAATCATCAAATATTATGATTCTAAGACATTAGGAAAGACTAGAGTTGAGGTATTAGTTCATTCAACACCAAGGTGAGATGAAAATAGTAACTAGGAGGAAAATCAAACCACATTAGTGTAAGAACGTGATGAGGAATAAACTAGAGTATATATATGGCCTAGATTCAAACCATGGCCTTTTTCTCACTAGTAATCCAGTCCTTTGCAAGCTCGATGCTTTAGACAATGGAACCGCAGTTGTGTGTGTGTACGATACTTTTGACGTCCATTTAATAATACACAAAACCACATTGGTGGGCACACGGCTTAACCGTCAAGCCCATCTAGTCTAGATTGTAAGTATTAGAGAAGTCAGGAGCATAAGTCCTGGATGGGAGTACTGAATGTGGGTTTTATTAAATGGTTTTACACTCAAAACATAGTTATATTTTCTTTATGATTTATCTTATGCCTCTTCACCTCATTGGTTTAATTAAATGCAGACATACCGGATGGGTATTAAAAAGATCTGTGCTAAAATAAGACGCAATAAACAAGTCTTGTGAAAATAACGTTTGAGTGAGTTTTCAGACGAGGTACGAGATAAACATGATATCGTGGAGTTTTGCCAGGTATGATGAATGTTAGGAACCCCACAGGGCTCGTTGGGGACTTTCCTTTGGATGTACTTCCCCCCCACACCCCCCCACTCACTTCTACACACTAACCCCGCTCCACTCCTCCTTATCCTGCACCAAGAGTTGGAACATCTTTCAAAGATGGTAGTAGAAGACGATGCCAGGGGAGGGTCTTAGATTTTTCAAGAAGAGGAACTCTCCCAACATCTTCGCACATGTCCGTCGTTAATTATCAAACTTGGCACAAGTTTCAGGTCCACTGGGTAGAAATGAAAGGGGGTGGGGGGGAAGGTGTTCAACATGTCAAGCCCCATTTTCAAATCGAGGGACTCTATAACTCCATTCTGGGTGAAATGATGGGAGATAGGCGGTTTTATCTGTTGAAGCTTTATTTTTTTAATATCATTTCAATGCAGAGAAATATCCTCCTCTTCCTTTAAAAAAAACCTAGTACACATCGATTTTATTTTGGCTATTTAGTACTATATTGGGTAGATAATGTTATATTTAGAGGAAATTTACCAGCATATATGTGGAGGAAGAGTGAAAAACCATTAAGGAAAAAAAAAGCTACACCTTGACAGGATTTGATCCCTGATCCTCTCATCACCTGTAAACAAGACTCGCTAAGCTTCACATCTATTCCATGTGCCATCAGTGTTGGTTTCCACATATTTTCTTCCATGCAAATCCGAGTATAATTCCTCTAAATCCAACCTTATCTACCATTAATTTTAGGTTACTAGAAAGTCGAAATGATTTCAATGACTACCAAGTTTAAGTTGGAAAACCTTATATTGTTCTCACATCTCAAATAACGTAATTAAATTTCTAGTAAAAAGTGGAGCAAATATATATATATATGGAAAAGAACCCTCAGTACACCCAGCCGGAAATCGAATGAATCACAATCTCCAGAAAAAAAAATTATTATATATTTAATAATTACGTTCTCTCCCTAGCGGCTGGCTTACCTGTGCCATGAAACTGAGAGATGATTGGTTGATGTTGGGGGTAGAGTGCTCCTCAGTGGTTCTATTTTGATTCTAAACTTATAACTGGGGACATTTTAAGACAATATGACATGTTTGGAGCGTTGTGAGAGTTAGAAAATGACGAGTATTCGGTGATAATTTATTCTAACCACTAATCGTGACATCATGATATCTGGACACGGGAATCAAACCCGGTACCTTTGTCTTGAAGCACCAAAACTCTTTCACTGTGCTATCCAGTATTTTTATTGTGCTTAGGACCATTCAATACTCATTGTTTGATAGGTTTGTATAGTATAGCGATGAGGTGTGTTCTAGATGTTTAGAAATCCCGAAATATTTTAGAAGTGGTTTGATATTATTTTTAATATGGTTTTCTCTAAAATGTAGTTGAAAGCTATCAACATTCTTATGAACGGTTAAAAGTTTAAAATTTTAAAAAAATTGTTCAATAACACTTTACGCAAAAATTTGTACTTTCTGAGATTAAAGTAAAGCGTTAGAAATTAAGATTTAGTATTCCTCTATCAAACAAAAATATGTTTCGACAATATAGCAACAGAAAATGTTAAGATAATGAGGGATTTTTTAAATTAGGATCTATGTTATTTATTAACGCTGCTGTTTTTCTACTTGGAAGTAGCCACCAAGAGCTCCCTTAAGAAAGAATAAGGGAAAAGAAAGTAGAAAATCTTTTACCGAGCACTAACTGATTGTGCCCAATTGTCTAAAAATTATGATTGTGTATTCATCCGAGTCCAAACTGTCCTCTTATGCCTGAGTTTGTGATGGACGTGTGGAAAATCCTCAGCTACATAATATATATCTTATATATGTACATACAGCAGAACCTTTTCAATTCAAAGTCAAAGGTATATCTAAAATAACTAGAACCATCCAAAATTCGAATTAACCTTTTTTATGAGTATTGAGGCAGCTGGTAGGTAAGCAATAAATCAATAACATCAAATTATTCTATATATAAATACACTTTACATATGCTATACAAAAACACATACACAATATATGCACACATGAAAAAACAATAAAATTTTAAAAAATCTCTATAAACTTGGAAAAAAATTAACATAAGAAAATTGAAGATTTAAATCAGTTTCTGCACTTGAAATACATTAAGTTGAAAATACTAATGCTACTAGTTTGTTGTAGTTTGCTTATCTTGACGCAATAAACAAACTGTTCAAGTTAACTGATTGCATTAAAAATGTTATATTTTACGGCTGGCTTGGATTCAGTTCATCTTCTCTTTTACTATGTGTCAATAACTATAGCGTTATTTGACATTATTGGCAAATGAGGTGGTTGAATAAAGATCGTTTGGATAGGTTTGAAATAAGTAAAAAACTTGAAAAAAAAAGCTGGTTTTAAAATATCCAAATGTTTCCTTCTGAAATTCCAATTACATGTTACCGGTATTGTTTTGTATTTTTCACATATTATTTTAGTTTTTCCATACTTATAGGACAGCTAAAATCATCAAATTTGGCACGCTTGTGGCAATTAAAAATTCCAATTTGCCTACCAAATTTTGTGATTCTAGATGTCCCATAAGTGTGTCAGAAAATTAAAAAAATTATGGAAAATGTGCAAAATTTACCTTAAATCGAAAAATTAAGCTATATCTAAGGTATAAGCGATGGAGATACGACAAAAATTAGCAGAACCAAACTTGTGGATCTTGTCAAATCCATGCGGCTGGTTTAATCCGTTTTTTGATACCTCTTACCGTTTAGCCACAAGGGACCTCCAAAGAAAGGTCCACACGGACTTTTAAGTTGCTACACCATTTTTAATTTTTTTGGGGGGTTAAAAGTTTTTTTTAAACTTTTTGCAATTTTCTTGTTGGTTACAGGCTATAAGCTATAAGTTTGCCAAGTTTCAAGTTTCTAGCTCATCTGGAAGTGGGTAAACATTAACGTCAGTGAGTGAGTGAGTCAGCCATGTGGCTTTATAGTCGTATAATATCATATTATGAGCGGTCAATAGTATTGTGAGCAATCAGACACCACAACTAACTGTGACTTGGGAAGGATGTTTTGCTGCAAACTAAACAATACAAGATTGTAATTAAAGTGGATTTCAATTAATATCAACACACATGCTTTAATTAAATGTAATTACGTGAATGTGCACACAGAGGAGAACACAATCCAATACATTTAAATTATTTCCAAAATAACATCAGGTTATGGAAATCGAACCCGGGACCTTTGAAATAGCGTGCAAATGTTCTACCACTGAGGTACTGGATGATTCTAGGATAGCTCAGTTGTATATAATTGCCATGCTAAGCCAAAGACCCTGAATTAGATTCCCGTGTTAGGTAGTAAAAACAGTTAACTTTGATCGCTTCCTTGGGGATAGATTTTAAAATAAAATGTCTTCAGCTTTTTAATAAAAAGATATGTGCCCTTAATATTTACAGAAAAATTTTACATCCGTAAGTGATGCCTTTTATGGTAGAGTTTAATGATTTATTTAAAAGTTGGTTCACATGATAAATTATTCAGGTCAAAATAACAACAGACAAGCTCATTAAGAAGAAAGATTTGATATTGATCAACATTCATATTGAGGTAGACTTTTGACCTTCCACTAGCGGACTGCATTCATTTTCAAATAACTAAGGTTATAATTTTTGATAAAAACGAATCAGAAAATGGTTGCTAGCTTAGTATAAATGGATAACTGTTAGAGCAAATGAATGATTTTGTGTATCTGGGCAAAATGCTCTATTAAAATGAAAGGATGGATGGTGAAATCGACAGAGAGGTGAATGCATTTCAGAGAGTAGTTGGATGTATGTAGACGATTGCAAAGAATGAAGTATTGAAAGAGTTAAATATAGCACTTTATAAAAGTGTGTTGATTCCAACATTGTTTTATGAATTTGAAGAAGGGGTTTGTCAGGAGAAACAAAAGGGAAGTTTATATGCGGTCGGAATGAGATATCTAAGAAATGCATGTAGAAAAACACGTATGGTCAGAGTTTTGAAGGATTGTGGTTTTAAAGGGAATCCAATGAGTCAATGTGAAAGAAGCCTCCTACGTTGGTTTGGGAATGTTTAGAGGATGAATGTAGATCGAGTTAAGAAACAAATATTTGAAGGTAAAGTGTGTGAATCAAAACGAAGAGGAAGGTCATGTGGCTAAAATGTGGCTAAAATGTGAAAACAAGAAACGTTAAGAATAGTATGAATAAAAGAGTATGTATGACTCGGTGTATGGATGTTGTTGAAGCGAAGGAAGTATGCAAGGATAGAAAAGTGTGGAGAAAGTTAGTGTGGATGGATTAAGTACAGAGATTTTTTTTAGCTATATTCACAGTATTTTGCCAACCCCGTAAGGGAATGGCATGATTAAGTATGTATGTATGTGTATCAATAAAGAATATTAGTAAAATAACATTTCACTCAGTTTATGTATTAATTTCAATCAACGATAGCTTACAGCAAGCATTTATGAAGAGTGTAAAAAATGTCATAAGCTCAAAACAGAGAAAGGGAATCTGTGTAAACATTTATTTAAAGTCAGTATGCCTACGTGTATGGGCTAACGTAAAATTTGACAAACCAGGCAGCAGTAGAGGGTATATTATACGGTGGTTCCTTGTTCAGATTTCAGTGGCTACCTAACCCGGGTGTCCCACCTGTTCGAAGAATTTAAAGTAAATCATCAAAAATCAGAAAAAGCAATATTGTCTAGTATTCTCTCGCCCCCTTACCTCCCACCGCAACTCACGTCACCGGGACCATAACACTACCCCCCACCGCGACTAACGTTGCCGGGAATTCCTCAAGTCCCACCGTGACTAACGTTGCCGGGAATTCCTCAAGTCCCACCGCGACTCACGTTGCTGGGACTTCCTCATCTCCCACAGCGACTTACGTTAACGGGACCTTCCCACAGACATTTTTTCCACCCCTACCCACATGACCCACGAGAGCAATGTCTAAACACAACGTAGCCCGGAGGCTAAACTTTGTCTAAACCTCAATCAGCTACCCCCGAAGCTGACAGTTCAGGGATAACAAAGTGTAGTATTGTTAAAGTAGAAACTTTTGAAAAAATTAATATTAATAAAACCAATAGCTTTCTATTTATAAGCAAATATAACATCTATTCAGCTCTTTGAAATGTTAAACTGATTATTACGCTCTTTTATGGACCAATAGGTTCCTCTTTTCTCAATATATCTATAACACTGTATATCATTTAATGTGTGCTCTTTGGTAGAGTGTTTAAGAAACAATATGTATTATTTCTTTGTTTCTCAAATCTTACAAGTCATTAGCAAATGATTATATTATAAGATAAAATATCAAGTCTGTGGGATGTACAGTACTTTTTTTTTGCAGTAAGATTATTTTTGCCAGCCGATCAGTTATTTTTCGATAATTTATTTGCTCACAATGTTGGACGCCTTATATATCTGCGTAAGTGGTAGGTGTGTGTGTGTGTGTGTGTGTGTGTGTGTGTGTGTGTGTGTGTGTGTGTGTGTGTGTGTGTGTGTGCGCGTGTGTCTGGTAAGATCACTCTAAATGTAAGTGAGGTGAAGCTGAACGTGGTAGATTAAAGGGCTCCTTAAATATCCACAGAATACATAATTAACTGGCCCTAGCCTTTGTTAATAATCGTGACAAAGCAATTTTTATTTTAATGGCAGTTGAATTCGTTTGAAAAGTAATAGCTAGTCGCTTGGTGTGAGAGTGATACTGGGGGATGAAAGCAATTTCTCCTGTTACTTAATCAATCAATATGACAGAATCTATGAAGTTACACATAAAAGACCTAATTTGCAATCGAGTTTCATTAGATCTGTTCAGGTGGGTTTAAGATTCTTAGTTATTTATTTTATATATATAGTAGACATATTATAATACATAATAATGCAATATACTATACAATAATAGTATAGTATTTTATAGTTTCATAGTGTATAGTAAATAAAACTTTAAATATATCGTTCCTATTAGTTATTATATTATTTATTATATGTATGCATGTGCTTTTAAATTAAAGTATATTATTATATAATATATAGTAATAAAACAAATGTGTAAAGTTTAATTTTTTGTATTAAATATAATATAGTAATTATATTATATATACAGTATTTAATTTATTATGTATTATATAATACAATATTATATATTAAACTGTAGGCCTATAAACATTTTTACATTTTATATATATTATGTACATAAACGTGACTCAAAGAGCTATAAAAAACGAGAGGAATGTTTCCGAAATTAAATCACTAATTTAATAAGTACAAATATTATACATTCTATAATAAATATATATAATATATTATATATTATCATAAGCCTATATTTAATAATTCTGTCATTATTCATGAATAGCTTTTATTGACCTTGACAATGTATAAACCAAATATTGATTGCTTGGTTATACAAATCACGAGACACTAATATTGATTGTGAAATATATATTTGCCAACTCTACGACGTATCTTTGTTTGATAGGTAGCTAAAATATTTATAGCACTAATATAATCACTAGCCAAAAACTAGTGTATAAACCTAATTTGTATTCTTATCTCTTTACTGACGTAAAGAGATAGAATTAAACGATCACACACAGGGGCGGACCCAGATCATTTTCATAGGGGGGGTCATACTCATAAATAACATATTTACTTACAATGTTAGATTTCTGTTTAAAGCCATTTAATAGTTTCTCATTCATATTTGATCTTATGTATGTATTAAACTGTGGTCATCCTTTCCAATTTTTTAAAATCATATATTTTTTATAAACTATTTGAAGTGACTCTCCTCAACAATTTTTTGAAAAACTTTACACTCTAGAATCTATGAGTAGTCTTCGCCTTGATTTGTTTTTAAATTAGATTCTTTTATAAACCATTTAAAGTGTTCCTCACCTATACATTTTTTAAATTAGGATGCCCCATGAAGCTATTTAGAGTGATCCTCACTTTAATTTGTTACGATAATTAAATACCGCTACAAGTTTATTATTATTATTATTATTATTATTATTATTATTATTATTATTATTATTATTATTAGCACCGCGTCTTACTACCCGTTCGGTTTATACGCACTTACGCTAATGTGTGATGGTAGGGTGATTGTGAGATGAAATGGAGGTACTACAGTTTAACGTGAGATCCGAACCACGGTGGAGGCCTGGCATTCCTCACATTCACAAGTTGTGATTAATACACGTCTTGTCAGAGGTGAAGGAAGGGTTCGGAAATCAGATAAATATGTGCCGGGACCGAGGATTTAACCCCGGACCCTCAACACAGAAGTCTGACACCTTACCCCTAGACCAACAGGTCACCTACAAGCTAATCTTTGACATGGTCTTCCACTGGCAACATTTTGAAAATTGAATTATTTCAGATACTATTTGGGGTGTTTCTCGCCTGAAATTTTTTTTCTAAAATTACATGCATCCAGAAGCTATTTGGATTTGTCCTGCCCTAGATATTTTGGAAATTTGGATGACCTTGGAAGCTATTTAGAGCTTTCCTCCCCTGATTTTTTATTGCCAGTTAGATGCCTCTACTCTAGTAGTTATTTGAAGCGGTCTTCTCCGGCAAATTTTTGACAAAAGATGGCACTTAGAAGTCATTTGGAGTTTGATTTAAGGCCATCTTTCAGCTTCATATTCGATAATATTATAGGATTTGAAATATGTTTTGGGGGGATTTATTCCAAAGGGGCAGAGTCCCCCACATTTTCGCCACTCTTATGTCCACACATACTCTATATTCTGTATTCGTGGAGGATCTGCTTTCAGGCGATTATTAGTTTTCTTTGATGTGTAGTGATCTACCGTCTTTACGCGGAAAAATGTTCGTTACTCGCTATGCACGACAAATATTCTTACTTGAAAAAGAATATTTTTTCCACGCTTGCTTGAGTCATATCAAAAACTGAATAAACGTGAACGAATAACGAACGTGTGGACCCAGATTAAGAGGAGTCTGTGCGTAAAAAGATAAAAAAAATGTATAGTTTATTTGTGTTGTTTTTTTTTTTCTAAATTTTGAACTTTCATTTTGTTTTTTGTATTAATTTTCTAACTTTCACAGAGGAGTCAACTGATCCTTTGACTACCCCTGAATCCGCACCTGATCACACACACTAATTCCCCTTCTCATCTCCTTTATTTCCTTCGTTAATTTATCCTCCACGCAACTTATCTGTCCACAGTTTCGTACATAATTACGTTATCTTAACCCAAAACAAAACACTATACTCAATCGTAATAATATAAGAATGAATTTAAAACAGATGTCTGAGAAAGGTCAAAAACTAGAACGCAACTTATGAAAACACGATTTACTTCCTCTATGGCACTAGTAGCTCGAGAGTTAATTTCAGCCCTTACAAAAGTAAGCCACCTATCTTTATCCTGTGCTAGCTATATGCAGTCCACCTCATTACACCCTATCCCTATCTTGAGCTAGATCTATACATTACCATCATTACACCCTACCCATATAATGAGCTAGTTCTATTCAGTCCACATCATTGCATCCTACCCATATAATGAGCTAGTTCTATTCAGTCCACATCATTGCATCCTACCCATATATGAGCTAGTTCTATTCAGTCCGCTCATTACACTCTACCCATATAATGAGCTAGTTCTACTCAGTCCACATCATTGCACCCTACCCATATAATGAGCTAGATCTATACAGTCCCCCTAATTACACCCTACCCATATAATGAGCTAGATCTATACAGTCCCCCTCATTGCACCCTACCCATAGAATGAGTTAGTTCTATTCAGTACACATCATTACACCCTATTCCTATCTAGAGCTATTCTATCAAGTCCACCTCACAACTTCTATCTTTCAGGTCCATTCTAATGTTATCTCCTCCCATCTGAGTCTAGGTCTTCCCAATGGTCTCTTCCCATTGGGTTTGCCAGTAAATACCTTGAACACAGTTCTAGAATCTTCCATTCGCGCTGCAAGTCCTCCCCACTAAAACCTGTCAGATTTGATTATCTTAACAATGTATTGTGATGAGTTCAGAGTATATGCCACATCAATATACAACCTCCTTAACTCCCTAGTATATTCATCCCTTTTTGGACCAAATATCCGCCTAAGCACCTTGTTTCCAGGCAGTCTAAATTTTATTTCGTTTTGTAAGGTAAGAGATTATGTTTCACAGTCATAGAAGTCAAACAGTTTTGTATATTCTGAGGCTTAGGCCTAACTATCTTGACAGAAGGCGAGATGTTAACAACTTACTGACCAAAAAATATCCTGCATTAGAACACGACTATAAAGGAGTTCTAAAATTTATATCATGTTCCACACACACGAACAATGTTTTCATAATAAATTCGGTGGTAAAATTAAGTACAAGTCAAATCTTACTGTATTCATTTCGCCATATACTGGACTATTAAATGGAGGGATAGTCGGATTCAAGTTCCAGTCACTGAAAACTTATTTATTTTCCTTAAATGGTTGTCCACATTCCTTCCACGCAAAGGTGGGTACACTTATTCGAAATTATTATCTTCCTCACCCCTAATACAATAGCTTAATTAGTAAATAAACGTAAAATGTCAAGATGGGTAGTAAGACGCAGTGCTAAAAAATAAAATGTTATTTTTATGTATATATATATATGTATATATTATACATAACAGGCATATCAAACTCGCGGTCCTATCCATGATTTTATACGTCCCATGGACCTTGTTATTAACCATCATACAATGCAATACGACCCTCTACTTCTTATTTTAAACGTCAAGGAATTCCCACGTTTGTAATGTGATATTTGGGGATTTTGCATAATTTTGAGAATTTTGGTATGCGAAGTTGGTGTACCATTTTATTTTATCTTTAATCGACGTGGATCAATTTTCCAAAATAATTGAATTTGAGGATTCAATACATGCAATGTCTGGCAGCACTCATAAATGTAAATAGGTGGTTTTCCACACACGATTAAACAAAACATCCGAGAGATCTCTGCTTACGGACGCACAATTGTCAAATTTAGCATAAGATGTATCTATTTTTCTTATCAACAAATCTTTCTACCCAACAAGGAAGAGGATAAATCCTAGTAAAGCTATAATTTTGGATTGAGTATAGCATATTAAAGATGGTAGAATATCTCGGAAGCGTGACTGAGGAGAAAGGTGGAAGTATAGAGGATCAAATGAGAAGAAGACAGAGAGGAGAGTGGTTCTATAGGTGCTTAAGAGACCCGCCATGGAGAAGAAAAGTGATCTTGAAGTTTAAGGAAGTTTTGTACAAGGCATAATTCATACCCATTGTCACACACTCAACAGAAGCATGGACATTGAATGCAAGAGGGACAAGAAAAGTGGAGTCCATGGGAATGAAGTTTGTGAGGAGCATGTTATCTGTTATGAGGAGAAACATGAATAGGAATTAATCCGGAGATGTTATGGGCATGTTATGAGGATGGAGAAGGAGAGGATGACAAAGAAAATGATGAAGATGAAGTATTTAAGAAAAAGACCGCAAGGAAAGCCAGAAATTGATGGTAGGAGCTTATAACAGAAAGTGTGCAAGTGAGAGGAGAGTAATGGAAGCAATTAAAGGAGGAAGACTGGTGGAAGGATAAGGAAGATGGAGGCATTTTACTGAAATGACCCGGCCACAGGCTGTAAACAGTTAGATGATGAATTTTATGATCTTACTACTTGTTCAAGTTATACGCCTATGTACTAATTACGCTAATCATTTTAGGGATGAGGAAGGCTATATTAAGAGGAAGTGTACCGCCACTTGAGTGGAGGATATGTGGAAAATAATTTAGGAAAAACTATTCTCAGTTCACGTGACCGGATTAAAATCCCGATCTCCCTGTCATTGATAGTCTAGTCTATTGTGAAAGTGACGCTTTAGACCACGTGGCCACCGAAGCTAGGGGCATAAGATTTAAAGTCCAACATTACCACTGTTGAAAATAAAAGGTTTCAAACTTTTGGTAAACAAATTTAGGATTAATCTTATTGTTTTATATAGGGGGTCTACTTTTTTATTTTGGTAGTGATAAGATACTAAGTTAAAACTATAATTTACTTAAGATAATTACAGTAGAGACTTCTTTTAATGTGGCACCCCCAGTATTTTAGTGTTTTTTATATTCAATTTGACCTTTGTGATCATACGTATTTGACACTCCTGAAGTATTAGCATTGTAGTAATTTTAAATAAACATTGTCACGCGTTTTCAGAATATTTTGCCCATTTAGGTTACGCTTTCACGTGTGAAGCTATATGAATACGAACCACTATTTTAATATTGTTATATCATCTTGGAATAGTAACTTTAGTATTTAATTTTTTTTTTTTCACCATGTCTTATTACCTGTTTAGTTTATACGCAGTATTCTTAGTTAAATCAAACCTTGCTTCTTTAATTACATCCCAAGTAAAGTGAAAGCAAAAACACTCTATTAAGTGTGTTTGAATTCAACTTTAATTACGTAAAAGTAATTTCAGCGTTCACAGTGTGTTCTGTTTAGCGTACGTCTACAAACTTGCTAGATTTCCAAGATAAATTAGAAAATTAATATCTCATACGCGTTAAAAGAGGGAAAACAAAATTCTGTGGGAGATATTACTTGAGGGGGCGTAACTTCTATTGGTGGGCAAGTGAAATTAACTATCGGCTCGTCTAGTTGGTTTTCCGGGGACATAAATGCCAGGGTTCAAGTCACAGCTGAGTGTTGTGATTTTTTTAAAACTATATATTTTCCTAATCTCCCTCCACGCCAATTAATATCATGTCCTCTAAAACCAAAACATCTTAATTCCTATCCCATCAATTATGTGTTTATCTTGGACGGGTAATAAAAACTCAGTGCAAAAAAAAAAAAGGTGAATTATTATTAGCTTTTCCTAATCACCATAGCAGAAGTGTCTTCCTTCAAAATTTTGTTTGTGTATTATTTGCGTGTATGCGCATGCGCAAACCTTATCGAGCACGATAATGCATAGCCGCTGGTGGGAGCACTCGGAGTATGACGTCATCACCATTCGCTTCACGACATTTTGTTTTGATTAACTGGCGGCACATTTACGACGTCATGATCTCTTCTTTGTCACCTCGTCACCCGAGAATGCAAGTGTTCTATCTCCAAAAGTGTTAAATTTGAGATATTTGGTGTTTACGTCTAATTATAATCCACATGGTTCACCTGCGGTGAAATTGAAACTACTTTATAATTACTTAAGAGGATACAGAATCAAGTTGTCATCTAGTAACATTAGTTTTATACACATGGTCAAATTTCAATGCTCTTTTACACAAAAGTGGAAAATTGGACATAAAACACTTGCATACTTGGGTGACGACCTTCTAATACCGACTACCTTCCCCCTTCATTTCTGGCGGGATAATGCAAGGAACCACGGCTGTTAAATTACGAGAGAAAAATCTCCTTGAAATGTATTGCCGTGACACTCACTTTAAATAATATTAATGGAACCCACTTAGGTGGTCAAATGGTTGATCCCCAACCGGTTGTACTGAAGGTGGGTTTTCCTTAATGGTATTCCACTCTCCCTTCACGCAAATGTGGGGACACTTCCTCTAAATTCATACCTTCCTCGTCCTTAACTGATTAGCGTAAATATTGTGTATAGGGTGTACGTAAAGCCTGATCAGGTAGTAAGACGTGGTGCTAGATAAAATATATTTATGTATTCAGAAAATTTCGTTTAATTCTCCTACTTTGCTTACCAATAATAATTAGTATCACAATAATTAACAACAATTTCTCAGGTAAAACCAAATATATCACAGTCAAATTTACTTAGAAAGGGCCTTATAAAAAATACAATCGTAAATTTTATAGTCAGAACTGAAACCATTTTAATATAATCTATTATTAGTAGGGGAGTGCAAAGTCCACTTTTTCCATTCGAAGCGAGCTCGAATCAAACATAATATGAACTATTCTCGAAGCCGAATTGAGGTTCGAATCTTTTTTGGTTGGTTATTTTAAGCTTGGAAAAATATTATATTGGGATTATTTAAATTACCCTATGAACTAATATTACATGGACATTTTTTTTGTACAATTGTTTGAAATATTTTGTTTGAATCTGATAAATCAAGAAATTATCACAACATACAGTTAAGATTATTTTCATCCGAATATTAATTTGTATTGTTTATATAACAACTCATAATGGCAGAAATTGAACATAAATTAAGTATTTTAGCTGTCAAATGTTTTATTGGCGAATCTTCGTAGTAAGCATTTTTTCGAAGTTAAGTCAAAGCTGAATATTTGTTTCGAAGACAAGTCAAAGTTTCGAAGCTTCACATATCCCTAATTATTAGTGTTAGTTTAAAGGTATTTTAATTATTTATTTTTTATTTAATTTAATTTTCATCTATCCCAACATCTGTAGGGTAGTTTGGGACCTAAATATACTTACATATTTTTGTCTACATTATCTATTATAACTTATATTTTTAAACAACAATTAAATTATGTAATTTGCACCTAATATAACTGGCCTTATAATCCTACTATATAGTTTTTGTCCCACTAGTTGGTCCACTCCGGGTATTTTACCCCGCCGGTACTCTCCACCGCTGGCTGTCCCACCAATTTATAGGTTTATATTTTATAGGTATTGATAATATCTAGCAAAAATCACAGCCTCAAATCACACATGACTTGACGTATGAGTACGTGAACGTTGATCAGTCAATTTTCTAGTTGCCACCCTATTAAAACTAGACTGTACCTCTGAAACAACGTTTACATTTATAAATAATTATTCAAGCGTAGAAAAAAATATTTTTTATAGTCATTCTTTATTATAGAATGTACTTTTCCAACATTTTGTTTTAACGAAATGTCTATAGAGTATTTTTCTCATGTGTGTATTGAAAAGGCCATCTTTAAAGTACACATATATTTATATGACAAAAATAAGTTTAGGGTGTTTGAAAACAAGGTTCTTAGTAAGATATTTGCTCCAAAAAGAGATGAGGCTACTTAGTGAATGGATAAGGTTACATAATGATTAGTTACATATGCTATACTAATTACAAGACATTGTTAGGATAATCAAGTCTCGTGGTTTAAGGTGGGTGGGACATGCTGATGTAAAGAGAATATAAGGTAATTACAGAATGATAAAGGCATCTGATTGGCTGACCAAGTTACGACTTTCAGTACACATGTCAGCGTATTACATACACATAGCTATATGAAATACTAAGATGTTCAATCCAGACCACATTTTGAAGCTTTAAATAATAAATAAACCTTAAAAATCCACAGCAATGTCCGTTTAACGTCATTACACTACTTATTTAAAAAATACATGTATGTCAAGGTTTTAGTACTATAGCTGCTGTGTACTGGGTGACGTAAGCAATGACATAAACAAATTCCTCCAAGTGGCGTTACCTATCTATTCTATTTATATTGAGACATTCAGCAAGAATGGGAGAATCTGGAACAGTTTTCAGGGTATTGTCTGGCAAATTCAATGGGAAGTAATCATTGAGAAGACGTAGAAGCAGATGGAAGAATAACATTAGAATGTACCACAAATATATAGGGTTTAATGAGGTGGACTGAGTAGAACTAACTCAAGATAGGAATAGGGTGTAATGAGGTGGACTGGATAGAGCTGGCTCAAGATAGAAATAGGTGGCGTACTTTTGTAAGTGCTGCAATTAACTTTGGAGTTCTTAATGTCACAGGATAAGTAAGTAGTTAATGAGGCTAAACAAAAAGTTTAAACAGCACAGGACCTACAAACTAACATTAATCCTACACTTCCAAATCATGTGCTAATTTTATATTATCTGTTTAGCAGGATTAAAACTACATAAATAGTATATTATATGAGCATGGCTTGGAGCCAAACCAAGGTTAGGAGTAGACTGGCTAATTTGGGCTTCTGAGTCAAAAAATAGATTTGATAGGTCTAATATTTATCTCTTATTATTTTTTCAAGTGTTATGTGGATTCCTGCTCATTTGAGCTATCCACAGCTTAAACTCATTTACTTATTTAAGGCGAGAGTGTAGGTAACTCTAGTTGAGGGCAGTATTTTTGCAATTTATATAGAAAAATTATTTTAGGCTAAGTAAATAAAATATTGTCTCAGTAGAAACATTAGAGTTTAATTCTCTACACACCTCCACAACAGTTCTTGAATATCCAAAAACGGTGTCCTGAAATTTAATGACAACTTTCTCTCTCTATTTAAAAAGTTTATCATCTAATGCTGCTCTTCTCATGACAGATATTCAACAACTATTTATATCACAATGGTAGAAAATTAAACTCTACAGTTCTATTGGAGCAATATTTTATTTATTGTGGCCAAAATTGTTTGATATAAAAACTACAAAAGTGCTGTCTTAAATCGCGTTTCTACAGGCCCATTTTAAAGGCTCCCTTTTAATAGATTTTCTCAATTTTCGCATTTAATTTTAATAAAATTTTAATTTGAATCTGATTTACAAAATTAACAATGCACATTAGTTCAATATAATAGGAAATACCAGTTCTTAAAATACAAGAATATCGTGACGCTTTTTTTTTTTATACTCGATTCTTTCTCCTTTATTTAATTTGTCTTTATAGTCCTTATTTAATCAATAGTTATTTATTAATAGGTAACACTAATCCCAAATTTTTTGTTGTAAATTTTAATTAGATATATTTATGAATCAAAAATAAATTTTAGGTAATATTTTAATGAAGACGTTGCCACTTAGCCGTTAAGGACATTGTAATGAGATTTATCAACCTTCGCATAGACAAAGGATCGGAAAACAGGGAAGGTTTTCTGTCGGAATTCCAGTCTGCTGACTCTGCTCTCAGGCACGAAATTTGAGTTCCGGCCTCAAAGACTGAGTTGGGTTTAACCGCGAAGTTGATCCCACCATTGAATTATCGTTATAATGAACTTGTGTTTTTTTTAATTTCTTATAATAATTGTATTATAAATATAAAGTATTGTAATCGTGAAAGTTTTTGACCTCTGAACAATGTTGAAGCTTTTTACGTTTTATATGACTCTGAATACAAAAAAGTATTTCCTCGTTATTGTATTTTGTGTTGTCTGCATGTCTGCTTTTCTATTCCTGGGCCTAGATCCGAACGTTGTGAAGGGTTTTCTTTAAGATTATATTTCAAATATATATGGATATACCTCAGGATATTTTATTTTTACCATATCTCCTATGTAGTATAGTTTATCGAAGAGTGATGATTGGAAAATTCAAATTTTGGTTATTCTAACAACTCTTGGTTATTTTTTTGGAGTATTTAGCCTACACTTTTTTAATCGACTGATGTTATTCAACACAATACTAATTAAATATTCAAATTGTTGAAAAAAACCACAATACTCAACCCTCTAAGTTGGCCGTATGGTCTAAGGCATCACTTTCGTGTTAGACTAAACTGCCAATGACGGTGAGATAGGAGTTTGAATCACGGTCTGGTGCACTGACGGATATTTTTCTAAATAGTATTTCACTCTCCCTCTACGAAAATGTTGGTACACTTCCTCTAAATTCAATTTTCTCATCCCTAACAGACTAGTATAGTACGTATATAATGCGCATAGTCCATACAGGTAGTGGGAGTGATTCTAAAAAAAAACCACTCATTCCCCTGGGCGTTAATTTATCACCATGAAAGAAAAACCCAAATTAAAATAGAACCCAGACTTATGATTTATTAGGCTAATAATGTTTTTTTGTAAAGTCTCTCAAAGCATCTTTCTTAACAGGTCGGTTGGAGGGCACACACTAAGCCATCCGCTGACAAGATACTAATTTTTTTATATATTTTAAAAAGTGTTGAGATAGGTACTACGATCTTAATATGGACCCCTGCGGTGTGAATAATCTCGGTGTTGAGTAGATTATGGTCCTACAAGGATGCCTTATATTTTTCACTCTAGACTTTACAAACTTTTAGTTCGTTATTGTGACTAGTATTTCCAAGCTGCATGAGTTAGATTCCTCTAGGCTATAAAACTTTAAATAAAAGTTTATTTTGAGACATTTCACGGGAAACTAGAATTAACTTGGTTAACAACTTAATAAATGTATTAAATATGTATAGAGCTAGGTTGGCGAGTCACTAGACCGGTGATTTTCAACTTTTTTCAACTCACGGCTCACTGAATATGGCATTAAATTTGTCAAGGCACACCTTAGTTATTTAACAATGTTGCCTACTTGGAGATTACGAAGATATTTTGTTAAGTGGTTTGCATCTTAACTTGACGCACTTAAGCAGTCTAAGCACTATAAGCACTTAAGACACCAATGAACAAAATAGAAAGTGAGAAGTTCAACCTAAGAGGGCCTTTGTCTATGTGATGATAACCCCTTCCCTCTTCCTCTGACGAGCTAACACAATCACTTTAATATTTTTCACCTTGAAAACATTGACTTGATTTTTAATTTTACCTTTTTCTTGTTTCCCATTCTAGATAAACATATACTACCACGGATGTTTTTAATCTACATCCTGGCAAGAAGATTCCTACAGCCCATTTTCGTGACCAAGACAAATAGCCTAAGTAGTAGAAGATTTATGTAAAATACGTTTACAAAAAAAATACTCAGAGATAACATTTTTTGTGACACTGTAGGACTATATTGAGAATTATATAAGAATGTGTGGTTTTTGTTTCAAAGTTATATCTTTAAGACTCGCTGAGTGAAACGTAAATTCATCAACATGGGAAGTCCTATCTTGACTGGCTGTGACGTCACAGGTAAGCAACGTATTTAATATGGCTCTTCAGTATTTAGAACAGCATCCTACTTCAATGCCTATCGACATTTTGTGGCTAATGAAGTGGAAAGACCTATCAGCCAAGGCTAGGATGTAATCTTTGAAACAGAAAAATACTACAGAATTATTTCACCAGAAATAAATCTGTTTTCTGATAAAATATTTTGTTTGGTTTTGCTTTTTTAAATGGTAGACTGTATGTAAAACATAAGTACTTTAATATTTTTTAATAAAACCATAATATCTCATGTTTTTACTTTTTGTGTGTGTGTGTGTGTTTTGGTATAGAGTGACGGATAATTCTAGGCCCACAGTACTAGTATTAAAATGTATCAACCTAAAAGAAACAAAAAATCTGTCTCGTGTTTTAAATATAGTATAAATAATTTACGTCAGTAGGTTAATATTTATATGCTATAATGACAGGGCTTCCGATATCATCAAAAAGTGGTATAAATAAAAGGGTCTTAAACTGTACATTTGTACCCAAATCACAAAACGTTTAACTGTGGCTGAGAATTAAAAGGAAGTCTGAGACTTGGACAAGAAATAAAGATGATTAGACTAATTTTTTTTCACCTGGTTTACAACCCGTATTGTGCTCTATTTAAATTGTGATATTTATCATGTGATTTAAAAACACACATATTATTAGCACAACCCTTAGAAAATAATTTACCCTAGTACAACACACTTACCCACTTCAGTGGCCGAATAGTTTAAGGCGTCGTCACTCTAGTGTTATACTGGCGTACTGATGACGAGAAGATTGGGGCTCGAATTCCGGTTGGATAGCTTGAGGTACACTATACCTAAGGGATTTTTTTTTAAATTTTTAACTTGGATTTTAAATTAAGGGTAATTAACTGAAGAGTATTGATAGAAAAATTCCAAATTTTTGATAGTATAATATTTTTTTTTTAGTATTTAGCATAAACATTTTTGCAACGACTGATATTAACACAAAACTAATTAACTAACTTAAATTGTAGACCCAACCTGCTTCGGTGGCCGCATGGACTAAGGCGTTACTCTCGTATTAGACTAGACTGCCGATAACAAGGAGATAGGAGTTTGAATCACGGTCTTGAACATTGAGGGTTGTTTTCTCAAAATGGTTTTACACACACTATAAGTGTAATTATCATATATTATGTGAATAACCTGAATGTACGGTAATAAGACGCGGTGATAAAAAAAATTGGCATCTAAGGTGGTATGTGAGGGAAAATGAGTTAATCGTTTTATTTTTCAGCTTATGTAACACAACACTCTTTTACTTAGATAAAGTAAATAGTTTCTCAGATGAATTTAGTTTAATTCTCTACACGTAATAATTTCAACAGTTATTGGATATCTCTCAAGAGAATAGTAATATTTTAACAGAAACATTTTTTAGGTGACTGGCATTCCACACATTCACAAGTTGTGATTAATACACATCTTGACAGAGGTGAAGGAAGGGTTTGGAAATCATATAAATCTGTGTCAGGACCGATGATTGAACCCCGGACCCCCAGATCAGAAGTCCAACACCTTTTCCATAAACTGCCAGGTCACCCTGATCTCAATGTTCTTATAGTTCCTACAGTATTACTAGTAGTTCTGTGAACATTATACCTCACTCCCTCCATCTACAGTACCTATCGTTACTACTGTATTAACCTATCTCTTCCTTATTCAAGTTAAAATATTACCTATTATTTATCCTTTTATTTGAAGTTGATATTTCTTCCTGGTGATAAGGTTAGACAGAAACAAGTTAATACTATATTCAATAGTATATTATATTAATAGAGAATAACCTTAATTCACGTGGCATAAGAATTGAGTCTCGTAATGTATTAAAATTTAAAAATGAAATTTTTTTATGTACTCAATCGATTGCTTAGAATTTTAATCTCAACTACAAATTGAGATGAGCTATTAAACGAAAAAAATATTTTGAGCGACCATCATGCTAAAACAAATAACCAGATTAATAAACCATGTACAGTAGCCCCATGGCTTCTTGGTGCTGACTGATAGCTGACAGTCAACAGTTAGATATATACCTAAATGTTGACTGTCAGAAGTGACAGCTGCTAAACACATGTTTATTGCAGATCATATGGTTCAGCGTAGGGATACATAAATTGGTCCGATAGCTTTTCAAAGCCGTCAGCTGTCAGTCAGCACCAAAGAAGCCATGGGGCTACTGTACATACATTGTTTGGCCTATCTTTCAAAAATGTTTCTGCCTAATCTAGTAAAAATTAGTCTATACATTTGACAGTTTACGCATAACAAACATCTGAATAAACGGATTCATAAACAGACAGACGAAGTTCTAAATGATCAAGTTCAGACAGAACCTCGATACGTTCTTTCAATTATCTATTCTCACATCCTATTGTTTCAATATTTCACCAATATTACATATGTTCTCTACACATCTCACAACAATGGAGGGTACAGGGAGTACATAAGATAGTAAAGGAAGCAGGACTAAGATGGAATGGGCATGTAATGAGGATGGAGAGGCAGAGGAGGCCTAATAAAATTATTAAATTGAAATATTTAGGAAATTTCTGCAATGGAGGCCAAGTGACCCACGCCTCCCATGGCGTTGGGGGGGATGTTATGATTGAAAGAACAAGTACATGGCATACAATAATTTACTAAACACATAATAGGTTACATATAAATGAATTTACCCATCAGTGGGTGTCGTAGTGAGTATACAACATAATACAATAAATAGGGCAAGTAGTAGAGAAGGTAAGCCATGATGAACAATATAACAGGCTCATCACAAATAGCCTTATAAAGTTAATACTTATTAATGGAGTTTTATCAATATAATAAACCAAATTAGGCGGTCAACATAGAGTAGTGAAAACCTACACCAAGGGGAACAAGGTTACTTGCGTAGTTTCAAAGGTTTTAAACTGGCAGCTATAACTCAGCAATAAGTTATATTATTTAGCTTAATGCTTATAAAAGTCAAGGTTTTAAGTAGATAGCCACTAAAAGTGTATTTACCATCCTAATAAATCGAATGAAAACTCATATAGCTCTAATTCTCCTATATATACATATATCCTGGGGACTAGATGACTACCATCATAATGTTTCTAGCCCCTATGAGTTCGTCTATATACTGCAAGAACGTCAAATCACTGGTAGGGGCAGCAAACAATATCCCATATACTAGGGATAAATAATGTCCAATTAGGACAGCAGTGACAAAATCATAACTTCTCTGAAATGCCCCCTATCATAACTTAAATGAAATTTATAAATTAGAACACAGTCCTATTCTTTCGATGTATCTTAAGGAACCAGTCTAAGTGGTTTTAAATACAGACATTTACAAGTGCCTTGAGAGGCCAAGCTAGGACATATTTGGCAAATAGGTAAAATAGGGAATGTTCATAAACAAAGAGAATACGAGGGGTATCCTAAGTTAGTTAACTGTGTCTACACAATATACAGTCAACTGTTCATCCTAATAGCACTATTAGACTTGTGAAGCGGCACGAAGCAGAACAGATCTAACTAGACCTCCAAGGTGTACATTGTATAAGCAAACAAGTTTTTTTCGGGGGGAACCAAATGACACGCAGTTATGCTATATATACACTCAGACATCAAGAACAATTAAATATCAATAATAATCTATACAAAATACTTACGTATCTGTGTCGCTAAGCGACGGATTACTACTTAGCAAAGTAAATCCAACTTCTTGGCTAGGGTAAACTAATCATAGTCAGTATGTGACTAGTAGAAATAATCCTAAAATCCCTAGAGGGATTGTAATACTTTAGCGCTAATTAACGGACCATCTCTCTAGACTGAGTAGACAGACCTCATAGTTCTCTGATTGAATTTCCTCCAAGTGGCGGGATGCTACCTGGCGCTGATCCTGGCCACGCCCAAGTCCGACGCCATAGCGTCCTGTACAGTTAATAACTCTTGTTGCTGGTGGTTCGAACGGAAAAACACGAAGCTTTTAATTTGTTGTGCTGAGAAATTAATATAGTTCTGTGTCTATTTTAGGCGATACATCATGTTAAATAGGTTCACAGATTTACACCAGACTAGGATAGGAAGAGAAAGGGGGGGGGGGGTTGACCAATCACGTCTCGGAGCATCAGCGCTCGGAGAGTTTGATACCTAAAGTGGGTATCGGTGCATGCGCGATGAGCAGGTGATGAGGGAACCAAAACTAGAGATAATATATTTCAATATTTTTCCGTGAGTTACCATTCCAGTAGAGTTAAATGTGGCCCATCAACGACGATCACATAAAACAACCACCGCATCGGCTAGGCCTGGTAAGTCCAATTTCATCCACTTTTCTTGCAGAGTAAATATTTACTTTGTTGGAGTTGAGATATTTAAGTGTGTGGGCTAATTTCAATTAGACCGGCACACAAGAAAGAGATGGGAGAAGCAGATAACAAAAAGTGTACACGTGAGAGAAGAAGAATGGAAGCAATTAAAGGAGAAGAAGGGTGGAAGGATAGCGAAAGATGGAGACATTTTACCAGTCTGAGCCGACTTCAAGCTGGAAACAGTCGATGATTATGATGATTATGATTATCTCATATGATAATGTAAGATAATTTGTTATGCTGTGTGAAAATAACATATCCCATGTTTAGTTTCAACTAACTCAGCCTACCCTGGAAGCCCTCCGCACTATGCCACTGGGTATGTTATATATAAATATTATAATTATATTTATATATATATATTTTATATATGTAAGGTCTAGTGAGAACTCACCATTTTTTCCTGCTCTTTAAGGGGCTCCTAGTTCAACTACTGTTTAGGGCGTAAACAAATAAATCTATGGGATTAATCAGGTTTCTTTTCAATAACCAAATAGCCTGATATTTTGCTGCTAATTTTTGTCCTTGAGTTAAGTTAGGATAAGCCATTAATAACCAGAACATTGCAAATAAATCTTAAAATATAAATAATATTTTCGCCTGAAACAGACAAAATTTGATTAAAACATGATGACTAACTGATTACTTATCAAATAGAAGTGTTTGAGTTTCATAGGAAGGATCTTAAAAAAAAACAAATTAGTTTTTGTGACAAAAAATTTGTTTCGTACCACGTCTTAACACCCGTTCTGTTTATAAGATTATATACTAAATTACGCTCATGGTTTTAGGGATTAGAAAAGCTATATATTATATATATTTAGGGACAGTTTACCCTCAATTGCGTGGTGAAGGAGTGGAAAACTATTTTGAAAAAAACTAGCCTTAGTACACTCGACCAAGATTCGAATCTCAATCTCCCCGTCATCAGCAGTCTAGTCTAGTGCAAGAGTAGCGCGTTAGACCATGCAGCCACCAAAGTGGGGGTGACCCATTTCGATAATATTTTATTATTTCATTATTTACTATCGTATAGATACACTATTGATAATATTTGTCACCAATTATTACAGCTGTTACATGACTTGACGTTTGAATATGTGAAATATGATATCATTTAGGTGTCATACACTGTACTTGTACTCTGCCAGCCGTCTTTATTGTTTTAATTTAGCTAATATTTTCAGTACCGCCTCTTACTTCCCATCTGGGTTATACTCATACGTACATATTACGCTAATCTATTAGGGATGAGAAAATATGAAATTAATAAAAGAGTACCTGCCTTTGCGTAGAGGGAAAGGGGAAAACAATTTAGTAAAAACCTGCCTCAATACACTCGAATGTCATTTAACTCCCGATCTTTCCACCATCGGCTGTATAGTCTATTGAAAGGGTGACGCCTTAGACAATCTGACCACCAATGCGTGTTAAAATAGATATAACCTTTATACTAGAAAATTTTGCTTTTAAACTTATACTCACCTCTATGATTGACCCGCCTCGGTGGCGTAGTTGGCTAACGCGCTAGTCGTGTTGAGTCAGACAACCGAGGACGGGGAGATCGAGGTTCAAATCTCGGTCGGGTGAACTGGGGGTGGTTTTTCCTAAATGGTTTTCCACTCTCCCTCCACGCAAATGCGGGTTCACTTCCTCTAAATTCAACCTTTCCAATTCCTTATCCATTAGCGTAATTAATACTTAAGCGTATAACCCGAACGGGTAGTAAGACGCGGTGCTGAATATTAAACTCTATGATTGGCTAGTTAAATTGATAATTTCATCGCGTTTAAATTGGCCTATGATGAACACCCCTTGCCCAACCGTAGGTAAGGAAATTTTTACAGATGACTACTCGGTGCAACACGGTATTAACCTAGTTACTAGAATGAAGCTGATGAGGATTGGGAGGGATATCGATTACAAGGTCCTTTCCCCTCCCCCTTTTTCTACTCCCCCACCTCATCCTTCATGTGGGCTGAGTCATGTTCCAGGGGATATGTGATAGAGAGGTGCATCGGGCCCGTAACTCGACGACTGGGGCAAGTCGATACAGAGGTGGACATGCATGGGTGGACGACCCCCCCAACCCCCAACCTCTAGCACGTCGATAGTCGGTTTAATGTTCATGGTCTAGTTGGTCAAAGGTGAGGGTGGTGGGGGGTTGGGAGAGAGACACATACACTACATGGGATGGTGTGACGTCACGGAATTGTACCCGTAACCATCCATATTGGTTTTGGAATCAATTGAATGGCCCCTCTACTCTTGTTTTTATTATGCTTTACAAATCCCCTGAGTGGCGATTTTATTACATTTTGAAATGTTGAATTTATGGTCTGTTGAATTGCTTGTTGGCTAATTAAATTTTATACCGATATCAGAGTTGGGAGTTGATTACTTTAATTTGATTAGTGAACTATTTATATTTATTTTCATTTACCCGTTTCAGGGGCCGAATAGTCTAAGGTCTCACTCTCGTGTTAAACTGGCACGCTGGGGAGCTCGGGGTTTGAATCCTGGTCGGGTGTACTAAAATGTATTTTCTTAAATGGTTTCCCCACTATCTTTCCATGCAAATGCGGGTAGAATACCTTTAAATGCTTCCTTTCCCATCCATACCCCATTTTATTTTAATATATGTGTATAAGCTTAAAACAGCTGGTAAAAGTCGGCGATTATATATATATATATATATATATATTTGATTCTTACCTACAACACAAAGGTTACAAATGAATTATATTAAGGGTTGGAAAAATATGATTAGGGATGTTTAAAGGAAATGAGCCCCGCATTAGCATGGGAAGAGAATGATAAAATCCTTGTGGATATAATATGTATGTGGCCAACCACCTCTACTGCGCTATTAGAATATTATAGAATTCCGATCAAAAACTTGAACTAGTTGAAATTTTCTCAGGTTGTTCCTATTAGGTATTTGAACAGGTTAGGGTATTAACGAGTTCTTCCGATCAAGAACTCAAACTGGTTGGAGTTTTCTCAAATTTTTCTGATTAAGTCTTCGGACTGGTTGGAATATTCTCGAGTTGTTCCGATCAATATCTTAAACTAGTTGGAGTTTTCTCGAGTTGTTCCGATCAAGTACTCAAATTGGTTGGAGTATTCTAGAATTATTCCGATCAAGAACTTGAGCTGGTTGGAGTTTTCTTGGGTGTTTCCGATCAAGAACTCTATCTGGTTGGAGTTTTCTTGAGTTGTTCCGATCAAGAACGCGAATTGTTTAGAGTATTATTGGATTGTTCCGATCAAGAAGACGAATTAGTTCTCGGGTTGTTCCAATAAAGTACTCGAACTAGTTAGATTATTCTTGAGTTTTTCTGATCAAGAGTTCTAACTGGTTGGAGTTTTCTTGGATGGTTCCGATCAAGAATCCGAACTTCTTGGATTATTCTCGGATGGTTCCGATAAAGAATCCGAACTTCTTGGATTATTCTCGGGTTGTTCCGATCAAGAGTTCTAACTGGTTGGAATATTTTCAAATTGATTCAAGCGCATTTACAGAACCAATTCTTAAAGTTAGTTATATGTTTCAATTATAGGCTGTTGGCTGGCTATTAGTAAATTACCTAGAATGTCTAACCCGAAGGTGGCAGAATAATTTTATAGCCCGCTTCGGTGGCTGCGTAGTCTAAACACGCTAATTTCGTTTTGGACTAGACTACCGAAGACGGGGAGATTGGGGTTCAATCCCGGTTGGGTGCACTGAGGGTGGTTTTCCTAAATGGTTTTCCCCTTTCCCTCCACGCAAATTTGGGTGCATTTCCTATATATTGAGCCTTCCTAATCCCTAACCTATTAGTGTAATTAGTACAAAGGCGCATAACTCAAACGGGTGCTAAAAAAACTTATAAAAACATTAGATTGAAGAGAAGATTGGAAAAAGATTGGAGGCAAAATAAAATACCCAAAGTAATTCCTGACGTAATTTCTGACTTGGCTCCCAAGATCTAACTGCCTCAAATGAAGCCAAAGTCAGTTGAAATGCACCAATTTATCGTTTAAATTATTCAAAGTGTCAGTTGTTTATTTAAATTTGATAACTAGTTAACATTATTGGCGTTTTGGAAGATCTCAAGAAAAGGATAGGGTTTAATGAGGTGGACTTGATATAACTAACTTAATATGGATAGAGTGTTGTGAGGGGGACTGGATGGAATTATCTCAAGATAGGGATAAGGTGTTATGAGGGGACTGGATAGAACTAACTCAGGATAGGGATAGGGTGTACTGAGGGGACTAGATAAAACTAATTCAGGATAGGGATAGGGTGTATTGAGGTGGACTGGATTGAATTATCTAAAGATAGGTATAGGATGTAATTAGGGAGACTAGATACAATTATCTCAAGATAGGTGAAGGTGGTGAACTTTTATTAATGCTGTAATGAACATTAGAGATCCTGATTCCATAGAGTAAGTTAATGGATGATTTGGACAAAATGTGTTTGGTAGCTCATAAACTATAACAAGTTATAGATCAATGGAGCAACAATTCAAAAGCATTAAATGTGTTTTAATAGTAGGCCTACACTTGTATAATGTTCATTAAAAACTAAGTAAGATAAATATTATACTAGGAATTTAATAAGGTATACAAACATAAAATATGTTGGATATGAATTTAACTATCGCAATCTAAAACATTATTTGTTTCTAGCCAATTATTTATTTCAAATTTTAGTAACTAATTTGAAGTGTATTATTAGTCTAATTTTGAACAATATATTGTAAATAGTATCTGTCCATATTAGATCAAAGATATTCATTGTGACTTGTTACAGTAATTCAACGGTCGATTATTGTTGGGAAACCAGTCTCATTGAACCAATGCAATACAAACTAATTTTACTCATTAAATTACCATTTGACACATTAACTGCTGTAAATTTAATCTTATGGTAAAGGGAGTTGTAATTTTTGATAAACTAATTTTAAGAGTTTTCATGGCTCAATAATTTTCAGATATATATCGCTTCAAAAGTGGGTATTGATATATTTAGTTGCTGTTATTTACATATTAAATAAATAATATTTTATTATAGAAATCAATGTTTAAAATAAACTTTAGTCCTATGATAGATATATTATTTAAAAATAATAATTTTTTTTATATATTTTAATATTAATTTTTTCTACTTATTTACAATCTCTCCCATTCCTTATTTTTATTCTAGATTCAAATATCGCTACCAGCAGGTGTTTTTATTATCTCTAACAACTTCACAATGCGATACAACATACCCTTCCCCTTTTTATTTTCAAATAATATGTTTGATTCAAGTCCTTTTAAACTGTATATTCTTTTTTTTTTTGTGACATCAACACTTAGAAACCTTTCACTTGGCTTAGTTGCTTGGGTCGATTCCAAATGGTGCCAAAATATTTATTATTCGTATACGTGAAGGTCTGCTGCAATTATAGAAAAATAAGTTATTTTAAGCAATCTCGTAGCCAGGAAATGGATTTTTAGGAAGGTCAATAGTCAGCTTGTCAGTTATCAAGAAAAACGTCTTAGTTTGAGAGTCTCCGGCTCATATAAATAAGCGCCACAAAAGCCTTAGTTGGACTTTTAGCTTCCCTTGGTTTGGACTATATAAGGTACCACAGCTAACGGTACAGGAGGACAGTTATTTGTCCCATGTTTGATCAAGAGGATAATTGGTAGTGTATTTTTTCCGGATAGTTTTCAAATTTTTCTGGTTATTCGGGTGAAGTAGGATTCGTCACTCTCACTTTTGACACGCTCGAGTCAGGGACAATCTCGTGTCAAACTCTCAAGAGTCATGTTTAATAAAGTATTTAACGGCATCTCGCGTTATCCGCTCGGGTAATTGCCGCAGGTCTAATTGCTATTATTATTATTATTATTATTATTATTATTATTATTATTATTATTTATTATATTAGCACCGCGTCTTACTACCCGTTCGAGTTATACGCACTTACGCTAATGTGTAATGGTAGGGTGATTGTGAGATGAAATGGAGGACCTACAGTTTAACGTGGAATCCAAACCACGGTAGAGGCCTGGCATTACTCACATTCACAAGTTGTGATTAATACACGTCTTGTTAGAGGTGAAGGAAGGGTTTGGCAATTAGATAAATCTGTGCCGGGACCGAGGATTTAACCCGGATCCTTAGCATGTCTAATTATTAAAATGAAAGACCAGGTGTGATAATTATTAATAGTTAAATTACATAATCTCTAAATTGGTCCTTTATGACGAAGCTGAAATTGATATTGTGAATTAACAATAAATCTGTTGACATCCACTCACATATTATCCAAGACGTGTGAAATACCAGAATCAAATAACTATATTAAATAGTAATTTAAATATACACTGCTTTATTAACTTAACAAAAAAAGTATCCACTATACGATCCCTACAATAACTATAATTAAAAAAAACATTAATTCCATGCCGACCTAACTTCATTCGTGGAGTCATTACGGTCATAGGCCTATACAGGCTGACCACGATAGCAAGTTGTGTTAACTGGTGTCACGTTTTACTCGCACAGCAAAATCTTTTTAGTTCTTTTTATACGCTAACCGCGTGTCTTGCTAACCTCCTGCTAGTGATTAGTATTTTTGTGCACCTTGTTTTAACTTCCTATTTTGGCTAGCCGCATTTAACGCCGCTAATGAGGTAGGGATGAGTAAGGTATAGGTTATATACCCGCATTTCCGTGGTAAGAGAAATTTAAAACCATTTAGGGATAAAAACTTTGTGCCAGGATTTGAGCCTCAACTTCACCCCACCTTATTCACCCACATATCCCCATTCATAGAGAGACCAGACTAGCAGAACTTTACATCTTTTCCATATTTAAATAAGCATAACGTTTCACTCGTTTATGCTAGAGATTAATCTTTTTCTGAAACGTTGTAAATTTAATGCTAAACACTTTTGTGGTACGCATCTTGCTAAACACTATTAGTTTTCGAGATAATTTTAGTTGAACGTATAAAATGAGAGTTCATATTGCTAATGTGTGTGACATTTAGCCATTACTTACTTAAAAAAAACTATATTCTTTTGAAATAAATACAAAGAGAATGTTAAATCTGTGGTAGCGATAATAATATGGAGAAGTGAGTTCTACAGTTCACAGAACTTCCAGTAAGACTGTAGTAACGATAAGAACATGGAGGGAGGTCTACTGTTCACAGAACTACTAGTAAGACTGTATTATTATTAGCACCGCGTCTTACTACCCGTTCGGGTTATACGCACTTACGCTAATGTGTAATGGTAGGGTGATCGTGAGATAAAATGGAGGACCTACAGTTTAACGTGGGATCCGAACCACGGTGGAGGCCTGGCATTCCTCACATTCACAAGTTGTGATTAATACACATCTTGTCAGGGTAAGACTGTAGTAACGAGAAGAATATGGGCGGAGTGAGGTCTAATGTTCATGAAACAATAGTATTCTTTCCAACACGTCTCACTACTACTAGTAACTAAAATTAAATCACGGACATTAATTAAACTATTTAGTGTGAAAGATGTCCCCCCCGTCCCCCCGAAATAATTATATTACTACAATCCTCATGAATCTTCCTGATGGCTCCTCGGTACGTCTCTCTTGATTTCATTCACAACAAACGATGGATCAAAGATAACGTGCCAATCAGACGTGAGTGCTCCTTCTCTCTCTCTCTTTCAATCATCACCCCCTCCTTTTTATTCTACCCCTCCCTCGTGCCTCTCTCACAGCCTTCACTCCACGGTCCACAGGCCAGGCACAAGACGAGAGCGCGAAGGAAATGACGTCATAGTAGCTCTTCAACAGGAAACTGCACTTATATATTATCTCCTCTCTTCCAAGGATTCAATTCATCTCACTATGCGGGCTCTTAGCGGCCATCCGTCCCATTCACAGCCGCGCGGGAATGAAGGACGGCTCTCTCATTGTATGGGCCTTCAAAGGTAGGGCGGAAGTGAACACGAGTTATGGTCAAGATATTTCAGCTTTTCCGACATGAAAAACATGAACGGTACAAGGGATGAAGGGAGAAAGTCTAATTTTAATTCGGATTGAGTTAATTTTGCCATCTGTTAAACAATCATGAGACCTTTCTAATGAACTTTAGATTATGATAAAAATAAGTTGCTGTCATATTCAAGGCTGTATCTGGGGGTGGGGGAGTTTGGGGGTTAAAACTCCCTCTCCCAAAATTTTATGAACAATATATGTAGCTTTATTTATGATTCAAACAATCAAACAATTAAAATTAAGATAAAAGTACAAATTAGGGGGTTATGTTACCATAAAAAGCACTTCAGAGAAGAGCTTCTAGAGGTGTTTAATATTTATAAATTTTCCTAGCCTTCGGAAGTTAGGGGGCTATGTTACCATAAAAAATACTTCAGATAGCTTCTAGAACTGTTTATCATTTATAATTTTTTCATCTTTCGGCAATTGGGGTATGTGCCCAACAACCCCCCCTCCCCCCGCCCCCTTTTCACAGAAATTATTGGCTGGCTGCGGCCTTGGTCATATTTAAATCAATTAAAAAAATAGTATTTATGGAAGTTCTTATGTGGTTTGAGATATGAAAGTTTTCCTGGAAATTATGTGTATTGTGACTTTCTACCCCTTTTCTCCTGTATCCTTTACATGATTTATCCTAGTAACATGTCGTGGAGGGCTGTCAGTGCAGTCAGAGTTTAGTTTAAACTGTAACCGTGACTATATTATAATCCTTCAGAGAAACAGTCATTGATATCCGCTTCGGTGGTTGAATAGTCTAAGGCTTCCCTTTCACAACAGACTCGACTTACTATGACGAGGATATTGGGGTTCAAATCTCATTTGGGGTGTACAGAGTTTGTTTTGTCTTAAGGGGACCTGATCATGAAACTTACAAAAAATTCGAAATTTGTTTTTTGGTCTTATTAAATAGAGTAGAGTTTTCTGAACAAGAAAATGAATAGCTTCATATACTTTTATTATGCTTTCTATAATTTAAAATGAATTTAAAAGATTTGTGAATCCATACATAAACCTTTATTATATGTACAATAGCTCAACTACATCTGCTACAACTTTTCTGTGTGCCTAAAATAATATAATTTTTTGTTATTTTGGTAATGTGGAAATAAAGAGTTAATTAATTTCATTATTTTTCCTTTTACACCTTTAGTTTGATTATCCATGGTATTTTTCATTCCATTATTTAATATATTATTATTATTTAGCACCGCGTCTTACTACCCGTTCGGGTTATACGCTTAAGTACTAATTACACTAATTGATTAGGAATTGGGAAAGCTGAATTTAGAGGAAGTGAACCCGCATTTGCGTGGAGGAAGACTGGAAAACTATTTAGGAAAAACAACCCCAGTTCACCCGACAGAGATTCGAACCTCGATCTCCCCGTCCTCGGTGGTCTGGCTCAACACGACAGGCGCGTTAGCCAACTACGCCACCGAGGCGGGTGATTATTATTTAAAAATTTTTTTTTTTTGTTTTTAGTGCTAATTTGTGAGTAAACAATATTTACCTATTTATTGTTCTAGTGAAATAATTGTGGGCAGAATTAATAGGTTTAATATAAAACTATATATATATAAGTTCAAAGAAAATAGTTATACTGTCCAAACGTCAAAATTAATCAATATAAATGGTAGTTCATCAATTAAAAATTCTAAGCTAGATCATAATGTTTAGCAACCAGAACCTAATTTAAGTGATAAAAATAAATCTAATGCTGATCAATCTAAGCCTACTCTAAATTATACACCTCCTAAGGTATCAAAGATCAAATTGACACATATGAATGCAGATGTAAAAGATAATATTAGTTTTAATAACAAATGTGCAAATCTAATAATTTATTTGAATATTTTACAAAACTCAGTAAACTAAAAGGTTTGTGACGGTGAAGATTGTGTTGAATTATATGAGGATGCGAGTAAAAGAAAGGGCTTCGCCATAAAATTGTATTTGTTTTGTAATATTTGTGGTTAAAAAAAAGTCAGTTATGTCTTCTAAGCTCTCTATACAGAGAATGTACAATATAAATATTAGGTTGTCTTACGGAATGAGATGCATTGGTAAGGGACAAAAGTCACCCCAGTGTGCTATGCTGGATCTTCCACCACCACCACCTCTAAAGTTTGGAAGCTATACTAAAGTTTTGAACAATTCTTTGAGTGAGATAAGTCAAGCTTCAATGAAAAATGCTGCTCAAGAAGCTATACAAGAAAATGGAGGGCCTGACATAGTAGCCGCTTTTGATGGAACGTGGCAGAAACGTGGCCATACCTCCCTCACTGGTGTTGTTTCTGCTACTTCTTTGGATAATGGTAAGGTTTTAGATATTGAGTGCCTAACTAAACATTGTCAGGGCTGCATAGGTAATAAAGTTGATCATAGTTGTGTAAAGAATTTTGAAGGCTACAGTTGTGTAATGAAAGCTGCTGGTGTGGTCAACATTTTCAAGCGATCTGAATCACCCTTGGGGTACGTTATTCTAAATATTTAGGTGATGGAGATTCCAAAGGGTTTCAGAAGGTAAAGGAAATCAATCCATATAAATTGAAAAAATGGAATGCGTGTGGCACGTACAAAAAATATTAGGCTTAAGACTTAGAAAACTACGTCAAGACATGAAAGAGAAGAAGCTATCGGATGGTAAAGTAAATTAAGGCCGTGGAAGATTGACAGATGCTGAAGTTGACCTCTTACAGAAATACTATGGCTTGGCAATAAGAAGAAATAAGGGTAATCTTGGTGAAATGAAGAAGGCAGTGTGTGTGAAACTTTCTTCCATAAAGCATTCACAGATGAAAAGCCTAAGCATGGACTATGGCCAAAAGATATTGACTCATGTGCAAATATCAAAAAGGACAAATGATTGGAGGCAATTATAAACACACAAATGTTCTTCCAAAAGCTGTTATTGACATAATCAAGCCCATATATAAGGACCTCAGTGACACAAAATCGCTAGAGAAATGTATTCGTGATCAAACTCAAAATCCTAATGAGAGTTTTAATAATTGTGTATGGGAAAAACTTCCAAACACTGTATTTGTAGGGCTCACTTCATTCAGAACTGGTGTAATGGATTCAGCTCTTTGTTTAAATGATTGGGCTACAAGCTGTCTAAAGATTTTAGAAAACATGGAAATTGAGCCTGGACATAACGCAGCTAAGGCACTTAGAGGAATAGACAATAGACTACAGGAAGCTGAAAATGATGCACTTCAAATTACCAAAGAAGCCAGTAAAAGAAAAAGGAAAGAAAAGAGAAAATCAGAAGATGAAGAAATCCAAAACCAAGAGGATTATGGCCCTGGGATGTTCTATACAATAATTTTTCATTTAAAAAAACAAGTGTCACCTTTGAAGGCCTTTTTCTCTAAATGTACAATTTTTTGTTTTAGGTACACTTTACTAGAAAACTCTAAAAGGTAGAAACACAAAATTTTGCACTCATGTTTATCAATGTATTATTGTAGCTTTGTACTACAATTATATTGATTGGATTATAAGTATGCTATAAATATTTAATTAGTAACTATAACACTTTTTTATAGTAAATACAAAAATATTTTTATAAACAAACTATTAATTATGCTTAAACCATTTTAGTACACTTTAACAAGATCAAGGTACTTATGAAATGATAATTTTTCATCAAAATATATTCATAGTTTCTGAGGAAAATGTACCTACATTAACATTAGAAGTATAGGAAAGTGTCTCCCAACCAGGTCCCCTTGAACGGTTTTCCGCTCTCACCCCCACGCAAATTCAGGTACATTTCCTTTAAATCCAGACTTACGTCTCCTTGACACATTAACGTAATTAGTAGGTCTACATTTCCGTATAACCAGAATGGATTGTAAGACGTGGTGCTTAAAAAAACGAAACTAAACAAACACTCATTGATCAGGTATATAAATACATTCTCATGTTAGATATTTAGAAAATAACCTTTTTGTGGTTTGTCAAATGGAGAATGTGTTTTGAGAGAACATAATAGCATGCTCTGCTTACCCTGGCAACATTCCACGAAATGACATTCTTTTGGCTGAAATATTAAGAATAATTTTCCAGTAGATACGTTAATTTAATTTTTTACATATAGCTATGTCAAAAGTTTTTGGAATATTTCTCATGGGCATAAAGGAATTAGAACAGTTTTTTTTTTCTAGATTTAAAATATTTTGTTCTATTGCAACTATGGCTCTTGAAAAATATTCAATAAAAATTAGATATCTATGTATGGAACACTAAACTAAACTAAACTAATCTATTTACTAGAGCAAAATATTTGACTTATTATATTCAAAAATAATTTTATATAAAAACTGTAAAAAAAACTTAAGCCTAATTGCGCTTCTTTCCATCCTCTCTTTAATTGCAACTTCAAGTGCTATAACACTTATTTCAGTACAATTTAGTGCCACAGTACTTTTAAATAACAACACCATATGGCATATTATCTATGGAATCGGGATGATAAAAATGAATGTTAGAGTAGTTGCAAAGTATTCATGGACTACAATGGTGATATAAGAAACCAACCTTAATATTCACCATCTAGTATTACGCTCATCTTTACGCTATCTTCCAAGGTTATTAGAGACTTAATCTAGGGGGAAAGGATGGAGAAACTTTTTTAGGGAAAGTAAGCCAGGCTTAGCGTGGGGAGAGTATGAGAAAACCACAGTAATTATTCATGCAAGAAAACCAACCCCCTCCCCCCAACCGTACCACCACCTAAAGTTCAAACCCTTAACCTTTCGGTCATTATTATAAGAGATTATTGAGATCCTAGTGTCTTAGAACTTAAGACTACCAGTGCTAATCCAGGTGAGTTTTTTAACCCAAATTTCCTGGTTGGATTAAAGCCCATCATGCTAATAACCATGCTAATACAATTTTTTTATATACCAAAGTAGTAATTAAAAATGTTACGAAACAATAGTACATACGTTCTCATATAGTCAATTATTGTTTGAGCTTTTTTTATTTTTCAAAAACTCGTTATTGGTAAGCTATTCTTAAAATATATTTTCTCCGTGGAAAAAATCACTAAGGATTATTTATCATTTAAATTCATCAGATATATATTTTGAACAAAATCATTTTATTTATGTTCTTAAAAAAATCAAGTATTGAAAAAATTAGATCTTCATTTATTACTTTGAATTTTTTTTCCCTTCAAAAAGGCAGTATTTAGTGTTATTTTATCAAATAAAATATTCCCTATATATTCAATTAAAAATATTATATAACCAATTTTGAAAACTTTAAATGTTCACAAATAAGTTCTGCGATTAGACTACTATTTTAAATATCACCGAATAATAGCGTAGTAATAATACAAATAGTATAAATATACTTGCTACGCGTCTTAATACCCCTAAGAACTATCATAACATTTATAGTGTATGAATAGACCTATAACCTGAACAGGTACTAGGACACAGAGAAAAAAATAATCCGTCACGTGTTAGTACTCGTTCGGGTTAGATTATACATTAATTAGGCTAATGAGTAGTAATAGGGAAGGTAGTACTTTAGAATAAATGTACCAATATTTTCGTGCACAGAGAAAAAGAAACCATTTTAAAAAGAAAAACCCTTCAGTATGCTTAAAAACTACTAGGATTCACACCTCTATTTCCCCGTCAACAGAAAATACAGTCCAACATAGGATTAGCCCGCTATACCAGGTGTAATTAACCAATTTTTTTGGATGCCTTTTATACTTTTGTAAATCCGGTGAATCCTTTAGAACCTTTCTCAGAATATTGTTTTTAAACACATAAAATAAAATACATGATATCACAAAAGAAATCAAATTATATTAGAATGCATCTATCAAAATTTATTAAAACAAACAAATATGTGGCTACACGAATTGCGGAACAACTCATCCGAGCTCGGTAATATCTTTACACTAACTAGGAGTAAAAATTAAATTCATAATGACATTGCTCAAAATGGAAACATGGAGGTTATGTAGGCTAGGCTAGGTTAGGTTAAATTAGTTAGGTTAAGTTAGGTTAGGTAAGAGGCTAGGGTTAGTTTAGGTTAGGTTAGTGATTAAGAATTGAATGGATTACGAGGTTGTTCCGCAATTCATGTTGGACCAGCTGAAAAGTTATCCAAAGGGCCCTAATTGAATGTCTGATGACATGTATACCTTATTCGCAATTCTAGTGCCCTAGTAATATATGAGTTTATGTATTAACTCATTAAATAACAAGATAATACATTTAAAATATAGAAACATTCAAGCTAGATTTCTATTTTTAAAGACATATCATTGGTCAATCTAATTCTTTCCACAAATTAATAATATCCTGAAATCCATCCACGGACCCCTTTAGGATTGTGGACTTGAGGTTAAGAACTTTTTCTCTGTATTTAAATGGAAATAATAATCTGATTGGTTCATTAATTAGAAATTGAGGACTGGGCTGGTTCTAGGCCTATGCGAACGATGCATCCGCAGGGTCCTCTCCGAGAAATAGGGCCCAAAGCTATCCCTTTTTTCAATCGTTTAAATAAATAAATAAAAAGATATAAAATATTTTAAGGCAGTAAAATGAAATTAATTACAAGAGCATCGGCTCTTCGGTTAGTGCTTGTTAGTTTTTTCCACTCCCTACCCCACGCTATGACGCTCATCTCCCCTCTCTCCCTGAGGCCCCACAGCCAGTATCTCTTTCTCTCCTGAGGCCACATCGCTCGTATATCCTCACCTCCTGAGGCCACGTCTCTCGTATATCCTCACCTCCTGAGGCCACGTCGCTCGTATATCCTCCCCTCCTGAGGCCGACCACCCCTGAGCCGACTCGTCTCTCCTCCCCTCCCGAGGCTACGTCGTGCATCTCCCTTTCCCTTAAGTCATGGGCACACTGGGCTGTACCCGGGGGTTTCAGTCTGGGATGCTACCATATTGTTTATGTGCCATATTGACCGCCTACATTTTTATTTCTGGTGGGGGGTAGGGTTGTTATAGTCTCAACGCATTTTTCACAGGTTCCTAAACTGCTGTTTAGAAGGCCCTGCATTATGGATGTCGTTTAATAACTATTTGGCGTCAAAAATACTGTTTAGAAACTGTTCATAAAATCATTATTTTGAAACATGTTATATTTAGTGAAATGTATAAAATTTATTTATAATATGTTTAAATTTTCTTCTTCTTTCAAAGACGCTTTTTAAAACTAAAGCTAATAAAGACATATTTTAGATCTACTATGACACAAGAAAGAATGACAGGACTAGCCATTATTTCTATTGAGAATAGTATTTGTCATTAGCGAAACATCAGCAGCATAATAGATTACTTAACGGCAAGAAAAGTTAAATGGCTAAAATGCAAAAATGTTGAAACGCATAAAAGATAGAACATAGTGAGGGAATTTGAGCCTATTAATGTTTTTACCATTGTTTCATATGTTGTAATATGTTATTTCAACAAGTTTTTAGGTATATGTCATTTTATAACCTTTCAATTTTTTTAAATACTGTGTTGTCCTTTGACCGTTTTTTAATTACTATGCTACCACTCTTTTAATTAATTTATTTATTACTATAGGCTATCTAATGATTTATTATAACATTGTAATAAAATGTTAAAACTAGGCCTATATACTCTTTTATAAAAGAACTATAGTATATGCATAGTTCATCGTCTATGAGTAATTTATTCAATCCCAAAATAATACGTCAATCAATAGATTTTTTAAATAATTAATTCAAGTTCACATATGCTGCTTTTATTTTCAAAATCCTATAGGGCATAGCTACCCTGATATATTTTTTAAGTCTGATTCATAATATCATCTAACTTGTCATGCAATTGGACTATTCTAATCTTTTATGTAAAAAAACTATAAGGACCACACTCTACAGTTCGCAGGGGGCCCCAAATTGCCTAGGACCAGCCCTGATTGAGGGGGATTACAGCTTTATAGTTTTGTTTCTTTACAGTATTGCCATTTTAATAACATTGTATTTTTATTTTTTTAAGCAGTATATCCAAGCTTAGCGAGATAAATTATGTCCTAATTTCTGTTCAGATCTACTTATAATTATTCTAATACGGTATAGATGAGAAATAAACATTTTGGAGATAATCTAAACTCAATTGTATGGAAGGAGAGTATGAAACCTTTTAGGAAAAACCACCCTCAGTAGACCCGACTAGGATTTGAACCCCGATCTCCCTGTCATCAGAGAATAGAGATAATTAATGGGCTAATGAATGAAAATATTGAACTAAATATATAGTAATTCTTTTAATTTTTAAGTTCTCAAAATTTTCTAAAATTTTGTAGTTCAAAGTGGGAACACGCTCATGACATTTAATTGCTTATTTCATTCCGCTTGATTCATAACTGAGTGGGTCTAGGTTTTGAGGTTGTGTGGCCATTTTAATTAGTGACCGGGCCAATATACTGATGCAAATATTGTAATTTAATGTATATTTTTTTTAATGCTGATGAAAAGTTAGGAGTTTATTTATTAGCTCGTTGATTACACATGACTACCGTGAATAATTTACATCTAATATTTTCGAACCGCCAACAGTTTTTTCGTTGTATGCGGTTTTGTCGGTTTCAATTACCACAAATAAACGGGGTAGAAGAGACTGGTCTGTATGCCACACAGCGTTGAATAAACCTCCCTTATTTCATCCCTTCACCACCCCTTCAGCGTTGATTAATATGCAACCATCATCTAACAAACACTAGCTATGCGATACTAATAGTACGTAGGCCTATGTAGTATTTCTATTACTGCATAGCCAATACTATTTATTTAATATAGACTATTCTTCATTAATCATGAAGAATGGAGGGTGGTTAAATATAGTCCAATTTTCAAGGGCCTTATCTGATATTTAAAAATTCTACTATATCTACTTTCATGTATTCATGTCAAGCAATGTTATCTGAAGCTGTCACTTTTTATAGATATTATAAATACTTATATAATAACACTAATAAAATAGTAGAATGTTGTGGTACATTTTGGCTGCAAAAAAATTTAGTATTTTCTTAAAGACTTTTCTTATAAAAATTTTACTGTACCTGATAGTAGCCCAGCATTGACCTGTATTGAGTATTTTTTTCACGTCGTCTCTACTACTTGTCTAGGCTGCCCGAATTTGAATCACGCTAACGGAGTCGAAATGAGTAAATCTGTGTTTTCCTCGCAACGCAATATATGCATGGTTCAGTACGCAATGTGTTCGGAGGAGCGTAATGCGTTTCACCCTGTGCTATTGTGTTTCCCTAGAATCTAGGTGGATGTGCTGTGTTACATCCTATTTAGTTGTCTTTCAGGTGTACATAGAACTCAGTGGTATTAAATATATATATATATATATATATATATATATATATATATATATATATATATATATATATAACAACATAATTTTTACTATAAAAAATAAATAAGTCTTAGTATTTTTTAGTTCAAAAAGCTAAATATTGTTTTATATTTAACTCAATATTTTATACATATTAAAATTAAAACTATGTGTCATTTATGTTTTAAGATCTTAATTAGTATCAGATAATATGCATTTTACAATTTTTTTATGTTAGTTACTTTTTTAATAATAAATAATATTGAAGAAAAAAATTTAAAAAAATGCTTTTAAAAAACCTTATATTAGGAAAATTAAATAAAAAGTATTGCCTAAATGTTTTGAAGTTCATTACTTTTATATTCTTCTATCTCATAAAGGAATAACTAGTGTAAGATTAACTATAAAGAGTATAAGTAATATATATATATATATATGTATTTTGGGGGGGGGGGGGGGGCGTTGTGAGAACCCCACCTACCTTAAATATATATATATATATATATATATATATATATATATATATATAACCTTTAAGTAGGTAGGTGGATTACAGAAAGGCGAGAAGGTAGGTGGAGTTCTCACAACGACCCTTCCCCCCAAAAATACATATATATATATATTACTTATATTCTTTAAAGTTAATCTTACACTAGTTATTCCTTTATGAGATAGAAGAATATAAAAGTAATGAACTTCAAAACATTTAGGCAATACTTTTTATTTAATTTTCCTAAGATAAGGTTTTTTAAAAGCATTTTTTTAAATTTTTTTCTTCAATATTATTTATTATTAAAAAAGTAACTAACATAAAAAAATTGTAAAATGCATATAATCTGATACTAATTAAGATCTTAAAACATAAATCACACATAGTTTTAGTTTTAATATGTATAAAATATTGAGTTAAATATAAAACAATATTTAGCTTTTTGAACTAAAAAATACTAAGACTTATTTATTTTTTATAGTAATAATTATGTTTCCATGACAATTTTTTTAAATATAGGGAAAACAACAAATAAATTGAAGCTTAGTTGTGTTATAGAATCCCCTTAAACATTCCTTTTATAGGTCCCTAAAGATCTTCTCCAGAGTAAGAATATGATGATGGTTTGCAAGAGCAGTTACACTTTTGACATATATTTTCCATATGATTCATGCACATTTTACATTTATAACAAGAAAATTCGTTTTTTTTAGCTTTCCTTGGAAAAATTGTGCACCCTCCAGATGTTCTTGAATCCGTTCTTGGTGGTTTCCTCAAATCCTGCGATCCACGCCATTTTTCTTCTCAGTGTTTTTGGTAGTGTCGTTTCAGAAGCCCGCTTCCTTATGTGGGGTCTAACAAAATTGTATCCAATATCACTGAGAAATTTAGACCCTGGTAGTTTTAGTTTTAAATTATTTGACAGAGAAATTGATTGAGAATTTATGCCAGAAATATCTAGACTTCTAAAAAAAAATCCCTATGCCCAACGTCTGCATCTTATAGAAACAGTGTATACACAACATAGTATATCCACTGTGTCTACACCTTCTTTTGTTGAATCGTAGAGTGTTATGATTTCTGGGTTTTTTCATCACCAGTTGATGGATCAATGCTGCTGGAATTAGGATGCATTGAAGATAATTAGATTACATTCTTTCCTTTTTTTAATACATAAGAGAGAACGGTCAATGCCCTAAAGTAACCAAATAAATTTAATTTTTCTTCTCTAGCTTTTATATTTATAAAGTCTGGGGGAAGCTTCCGCTTATTTTTTCCAACAGTTCCCACTGTCGTTACATTTATTTTTAACAATTCCTCTGCCAGTGGGGAACTTGTAAACCAATTGTCTGAAGTAATGTTACGGCCTGTGCCTGAAATGGGCCCTACTAGTCAAAGTACTACATATTTAGGTGAATTTGATATTTTATAAGGCCCTTCTGGCTGAGATCCTGCATAAATTTCCATGTTGTTGGTATGCCAAGTGCAATAATCGCAAGTAGTTTGAATTTTCACCCCATATTTTGCAGGCTTACTAGGGATGTATTGTCTAAAAGGACAATTTCCCCCTAATGGGACAAGCTGCTCGTCTATTGTGACAAATTATGAGATTGTGTATACTTTTTGGCAGTTCAGCACAAATATTTTGACGATATTTCTAACGGGTGCTAATTTATCTTGCTCCTTTCTTTGTTGTCTATCCAAAATATTGTCGAAACGGATTACTCGCAGTAAAAATAAAAAACAATCAAAAGACATCGTTGGATTAATTATGTCAACTTCAAGTCCATTTATGTTGAAAAGATCCCTTGGATTAAGTTTATCTCCTTTGTATGTGCCAGCAATTACTAATAGCCCAAAAAAAGATCTCATTTCGACTTGATTAGTTTCCCGGCATTTATATACAAACTCTCAATATAGTTTATGTAAATATTTGTACAATCTGTAATTAGACTTACAATGAAGTCATCAATAAGAATATCAAAACACTCTTGTGGGGTCTTGGCTAATTTAGCAGCATGCTTGGTTCTTGGTAAATGAGTCACTAAATTATGTTTGCTTGTCCTAACTGATGTAGAAGCTTGTTGTCTCCCCATTTCACTTTACTATCCTTTCTCGTCAAATATTTAGGTTTATTTTAAGGCAAACTTACGTAACAATCCGATTGTTCACTGTCAAACTGGTGATCACTTTCTTCACAGAAGTCAGATTCACCATCATCAGTCACTGGACTCTGATATATCACTGTCTACATCACTAAGCTCTTCCAACAACTTTCGTAGACGCTCCTGTTCCTTTTCACAAAACATTTTGACGATAAAAACCCTTCAAATTTCACAAAATTATAAACAAAACAAAGCCTAAAATCCAAACACAAGTAGGTGGGGTGTTGGCAGCACCCTAGCACGTTTGATGCTTTGTAACTAAGCACAAATTCAAACTATGTGTGCCACTATCACTCCCACCTGTCACGTGATAAACAACAGGAAGTAATAAATAAATGAGGTCTTTTGCCAACTTAAAAATATGAAATAGTTTATAAAACTATGCGTGGGGTGCTGTGACCACCCCACAAACACACTTAAAGGTTAAATAAGTCTATATAAGAAGAGAAGAGTGTTAGTGATATTTTAGTTCTTTTTCATGTTGGACTTTTATTACGGATCACTAATCTTCCACAAAACATCGTATCGCCACTTGGTAGGCTCATATGGCTTCACTCTCGTGTTAAGCTGGGTTGCCAATGACAGGGGGATCGAGATTTAATACAGGTTGGTTGGGCATACAGAGGTATTTTTCAAAAATGAGTTTCCACTCTAATTCCACGCAAATGAGGGTACACATCCTCTAAATTCAAACGTCCTCATCCCTAACTCATTAACGTAATTAGTATTGTACATATTCGTATAGCTTGAACTTGTAAGACACGGTGCTAAATATTTATTTTCTTATATATAATTGGATAAGCCCGTTTCCGGTAATAGAAATTACGAGGAAATGACTGAACCTATTTTACAAACGACAACTCATTTTAACGGTTAGGATTCCAGGATGTTGGGAAAAATAGTAGTTTTCCATGAAAACCCGATCTACACATATAATTTTTAGTTTTTCAATATCCGTTTAATCACCATGAAAACCATTATTTGCTGCATGGCTGTACATCTCTAAATGAAATATATCTCTCTGGCTAAAAAATAGTAATTCAATCTTCATTTGTCACATCACAATTTTCTCTTTGAATGAATATTTCTCTTTGGATGCTGGTCATAACACATATAAATTGAGATGTCTAAATTGGGGTAACATTTATTTTTTATTGGAATATTGCTATCGTTAATTCGCATTTAAGTCAATAATATTGAGCATAATTTGAAAATTAAACGGTCAAGTTGTTAAGTTCATGAAAATATTTTCTACATTTTGTTTCGGGCCCGATAAAATGATGTTTAAATATGTTTTGTTATGTGTTATAAGCTAAAAACGATCAAATGATCTTGAATAATGTTTTAAAAAAGCCATTTTAATTATCTATTTTCAAATTATTTATTTTAATGTTAATTTTAGCAAATAGTAACACAATACAAATACATAAATTAAGCTACGTTTTCGTTTTATCGCATAATTTTGAAGATATGCTATTTAAAAGTAACGTTTTCTGTATCTCATCTATCTTTTCACATTATTACAAATACAGTAAGTTCAGTTATGCCTCCATGTTGATGATTAATTTTGAGGGAATACTATTTCAAAGTACCGTAATGTTTCAATACCACATCTATATTTTCACATTCTCTCTCTCTATCAACTCTATCACACTCTCACACACTCTCTCGCACTCTCTTCCTTCACGCACACGTAAACACTCACTCTAAAAAACTCTATCACTAGTAAAATATTTTCTCATTCTCTCACACACACTTTATCCCTCTCTCACACACACTTTCTACCCTCACATACACTCTTTATCACAAATTTCTCTTACATTATCTTTATTATACTCGTTTCTCTTAAGCTTTCTCTCAAACAATTTATTTCTCTCTCAAACGTTTTATCTGTTGAACGCTCTCCTCCTCTCAAAATCCCTCCAACTCAAACTCCCTCTATCTCAAACTCTCTCTATCTTAATATTACTCTCTCAATCTCACTCTCTCACTCTCTATTTCAAACTCTTTCTATCTCAATCTCATTCTCTCTATCTCAAACTCACTCTCCATTTATTCTATCAAACTATCTTTATCTCAAACCCACTCTCTCTCAAACCCACTCTCTTCAAACCCACTTGCTCTTTCAACTCTCTTTTGTCTCTTTCTAACTCTTTCTCTAACTCTCTCTCAATCCAATTTTCTCTCTATAAACTAATCTCTCCCTCTCTAACCCTATCTCTCAACTCTATCCCACACGCCCTAACATTTTCTCTCTCTTTTACATAATAGCCCTCCCAAAAGTTTTACACTTATTTTCTTTCTCTCTCTCGCACACTTTATTACGCATTCTCCCTTACATATTATCTTTCTCCCTCTCACACATTCTCTTTCACTTTCTCTCTCTTTCACACAATATATCTCCCAAAATTTTACACTCTCTTTCTTTCTCTCGTTCACACACACATTTATCACGCATTCTCCATTACATATTATCTTTCTCTCTCACACACACACTCTTTCACTTTCTCTCACACACAAACTTTTTTCTCTTCTCACAGTATCTCTCTCTCTAATACATACACATACTCTCAATATCACTCACTTAATCTCACTCGATCTTTCTTAATTGCTCATTCTCAATCTCGTACACTAACTTTTTCACACTCACACTCTCATTTTCACACTCACCACAACAACACTTACACTTTAATTTTCACCATCACATTTTATCACTCTCTCTATCATATATATTGATATATTATTTTTTGATAAGCCCGTTCTAAGTAATAGAAATTACGAGGAAGTGACTGAACAGATTTTGACAAAGGAACACCCATTTTAAATATAAAGGAATCAGGATGCCAGTAAGATTGGGGCCTAAAATTAAAACCCAATTTTTCTAACAAATTTTCCATCTTTTCCTTCTGTGTGGGTAGTGGTTCATTTGTACAATCATACTTTGTTACATCACCATGGAAACCATGATTTGTGTATAGCTGTATAATGGTGAATAAAATATTTGTCTTTGTTTAAAAATAATATCAGCTCAATCGTTAATTGAGTGGTTTGGTGCAACGAATCGTTAGAGATCTGGAGGAGGGGTCATTTTAAAGTTCTTATCAGGGCGTAAAGGGGCAAGATATAAGTTTTAATTCAAATTAAACAATGACATATAAATATCTAAGTAAAGTTGGTAGACTTTGACGAGTAAACTTTTATCTAAAAAGTTAGTGAGGGCTTATTATATAGATCCTTTCCCAATAAAAAGTTTAAAATATATTTTAGTTAAATAATCTGCAGCCATTGCGGCAAAGATTCACTAGTAATATATATATATATATATATAATCCTCGAAAATCAACTCTTATCAATATTCTTTGTCATCACTGGAAGAAAAGCGAGGCTAAGAACGTTTTTTTTTTGTTTCTTAGCTACCATTTCAAACAAATTGACTGTACAACAAATGACTACAATAAACATACCATCATGTATTAATGCGCTACACTGGTAGCCCTTGATTTCTCCAAAAGTGTTCTGTGAAGTTATGACGCGTGCATCACGTTGACGCATTACGTATCGCCTTCTCAAGGAAACCCCTAGTGTTTTACACCTATGGATCAAGTTCTCAGCGCATTGCGTACTGCACCGCGAATGTATTGCTTCACTAGTAGAATGTAGCTTGTGCTAGAACTAAGTAAATAGGCCTACGCTTTCATTGCGTGGAAGGAGAGGAGGGGAAATACTTAGTATAAACCACTGTCAGTACATCCGTCTAGGATTCAAACCCCTACTTCCCCGATACCGGAAAACAGACATTTAATCTGAATGCTCACCGGTACTGATCATATCTGTTAGACTGGTGTGGATAACTCTAAGCAAATAGTTCCAAACCCGGACGAGTCCATTAAGGATGGATACCCCTTAAAACGTATTTTCTATCTCTTTTCTACCAAAATGTTATGCATTTACTTTAAATTTTATTTCACGTGTTTATTTGACTACATTAAGTATCACGCAGATTGAATTTACACCTAGTAGAATAATAATAACTAGCTCAAAACAAATTTTTACATTTATTGTTTAGTATTATTGGGAGCTTTTAATAACTTTTTAAATGAACAATTTAATTACTAAATGAAACTATGAAATATATCCATACAAATGGCTTATTTTAGTGTATTTCAATAAATGTTGGTACCCGCTTCGGTGGCCGCATGGTCTAACGTGCTATTATCGTAGTAGACAAGACTACCGAAAACCGGGAGATCAAGGTTCGAATCTTGTTCGGTTGTACTAAGGGTGGTTTTTCCTAAATGGCTTTCTACGCTACCTCCATAAAAATGCGGGTACACTTCTTATAAATATAGCTTTCCTAATCCCTAAAAATCATTAGCGTGATTAGGACATAAACGTATAACTTGAACGGGTAGTAAGACGCAGTGCTAATAAAAAAAAGTTCGTTGTTTAAAGTGGGCTTCCTATAAACGTCACGGTTTATGTATAGAAAATTAAACTAATCTTTCCTATTGAAGCACTGTATGATTTAATTCATCCCAAAAAATATGATGACTTTAAAAACTTAAAAAACTACTTGTCCAACCTGCATTCGATTTTATCGCTTTTTTTTAGCACCATGTATAATTACACGTTCAGGTTACATACTTATGTACCAATTACACCAATTTTTTGTGGATTGGTAAGGTTAAATTAAGATAATGTGTACCTGAATTTGCGTATAGGGAGAGTGGAAACCCATTTTTTTAAACTACCTTAAGTATATCCGATTGAGATTCAAATTTCAATATCCCCATAATCGGCAGTCTAGTCTATTGCCAGAGTCATGCCTTAATCCATTATACCACCGTAGGGGGTCCTACCCAATATTAAACGATGTGAAAATCTCACTTTTACATCCATTACTGTTTCCAGCCTATCGTCTGAGTCAGTCTTTTATTCAAGCCATATATATTTTTTAAATCCCACTACATATATAAATGGATATGGTTCACTTTTGCAGTGAGTCACGTTATTTGAATCCAGTTGTTCATTTGCTCCTCCCTCTACTACACCTACCCTTAATACCTTCCTAAACAACCCTATGTCGTGTTGAAGAGAGAGAGAGATAAATAAATTTTGTCAAAGGCGAGACAAATACTTGGAATATGAGAGATGGAGAGATCTAAAGAGAAGGGTCGTCGCCATCCAAAACATGTAAATTATTTTTAAAGTTGAATGCATTTTGGAATCTGGCTCTCAAACACACACACGTGCAAGTGCGAGGTGAGCGTATATATATATGTATATGTAGAGTAAAAAGCAACCCTTCCATCATATTCTGCGTGCTAAATTAGTGTTCGGTACTCTTCACGAATACATTCATCATAATTCAGTTTGTGGAGTGAAGAAAGGAACCGAGTGAAAATATATGAATAAAAATATGAGAGGTGAAGGAATATGAAGACGAAATGAAAAAAAGGAAGAAGATTCACTAGAAATGATTTATGAGACTTGGACTAAAAAAAAAGATTATATTTTTTTATTAAAATCTGGAGTCATGAAGGAACCTAAAATGTATACTTATCTACTTTATTTTTAATTATTTTATTTATTAATATGATTAATATTTTTTTATCACCACGTTTTACTATGGTGCTCGTAAACAAGGTGCTATGGAATATATTTGGTCCTAAAGGGATGAGGCTATAGAGAATTGGAGGAAGTTACATAACAATGAGTTACATACCCTGAACTCTTCCCAAAACATTGTTAAGATGTTCAAGTCTCGTAGAAAATGGCGGGCAGGACATGCAGCGTGAATGGGAGAATCTAGAACCGTGTTTAGATTACTGACTGGTGAACACAATGGGACGAGGCCATTGGGAAGACCTAGACATAGAGGATACTATTAGAATGGACCTGAAAGAGATAGGGTGTAAGGAGGTGGACTGGACATACTTAGCTCAAGATAGGGATAGGATGTAATGAGGTGGACTGGATATAGCTATCTCAAGATAGGGGTAGGGTGTAATGAGGGGGACTCTGTGTAACTAGCTCAAGATAGTGAGAGGTACTTTTTACTTTTGTAAGTGCGGCTATGAACTTTCGAGTTCCTGATGCCATATAATAAGTAGGTAATAGCATTTGCGCGTGAAGAGAATTAAAAACTACTTTCAAGGAGAAAAAAATTCACTCTGGGTACCTTTGGTTTGATTCAAGCACGGATCATGACAGTAAAGTTCAGAGTAAGATACTACAGGTGAATATGCTATTTAGAGCTATAAGAATAGCAGATATTCTCGTCCCTTTGAGAGCTTCAAATTCAATAAGCGTTCATTAAATACATATATTCAAAACACTACCAGCACCAGTGGTCACGTGTTTTAAGGCATCAGGCTCGCAGCAGACTGGGTCGCTTGTGAAGGTTCTAGTCTCCTCCGGGTGCATTGGAGGTGATTCTTCATGTGAAATTTACAACTGTGGTTATCGCCTTTTACTACAAGTGCGAGTGCATTTGATCTACATATGTCCACCCCTTATCACTTAAAATAGTGATTAAAAATATATATTTTGCCTGCAACTTATCTTTTTCTACTTTTGAATTAAATTTACTCAAACAGTGTTTCATAAGAGGAGCTATATGATATAAAATATTTTATTCATCAATCAGAAATATTATTTATTTAACTTAAGAAATTAGATTTGTATTTTATATATAATTAATTTTTGGTTGACCAGATTCGATCAGAATATAATTTTTAAGGCGTCAAACACTTATCAAATACACATTTCTTGCTCAAACACAAAATTCTCTATTAGGTGTGAATAAATGTACTATGTTGAAATATATTATGCAATGACAAAGTTCATTTGACAGTTGCTAAATGAAATAGCCATTAATCATTGTTTTTGTGTGGTTTTTTTATCAGACAATGTTTATATTTTGAGTGATCAATCAAATATATTACATGGAAATGAACATTGCTTTTCAAATTTGAGCACAATTTATAGGAGTTTGATAAACAATTATTGTTATGATATGCGTTTAAAACATAAACTATGTTTAGTTTTCATACAAACAGTTTACAGTAGCAGAATAAAATATATTTATTATAAAATAAACAATTATTTAAAATGTTATTTAATGAATATTTCAGTTCAGATTTGCATACGTGGGAACTCGAATGGACAGAATGTTAGTCTTATCACGTTTGGTATGCCAGCGCAGACTTGAATCCCGGTTGGGTGTACTAAGGATAGTTTTAATTAAATTGTTTCTCCTTCTCTTTTCAGGCTAATGCTGGTTCATATCCAATAAATATTACCTTCTTATTCAAATCTTGTTAGATTAAAATGCGTCGGGTCTGTACAGGTAGTAAGACTAGGGTTTTTTTTGCGTGCACTAACCGTTTGGGCTATTTTCCTATTTACTAACTACGCTAATGAGTTAGGGATTAAGAAGGTTGAATTTAGAGGAAGTGTAACAACATTTTGGTTGGGAGAAAGTGGGAAATAATTTAGGTAATACCACCCTTATTACACCCGACCAAGAACGAACCACAATCGCCCTATCATTGTCAGTCTATAATCTATTGTGAGAAGGATGGTTTAAACTATATGGTCACCGATGTGGGAAAGACTATTTTGTGAGAGGAAAAGAGGAAACTTATTTTCATGACTAGGCTATCTTGTCTCGTTCAGCACAGTGCTTGTGTGGTTAGGTTGGGAAAGGGAGTGGGTGGGGGGGGGGGGTTAGGGTATTCACACACGAATAGGGAGAGTGGAATCAACCAGTGACCTTGTGCCAACGTCACAGGTCAAAAAATACGGGTTTCCTACATTCTAGGGAGGCATCATAATATCAACACTGTGGGTTACGTAAAGTCTTCTGTTACAGTCCATGCTCTTGAAAATTGTCGAGTCATCGGTATGCCATCAACTTGTCACGTAAGACATTCAATGGTTTATAATTAGGCAGCAGTCATTGATAAAACCTGTTAGTAACCTATAATTTGTCAAAATAAAATAAAATAAACGATAATTTAAGCAGTAATGCTCGTAATGACAACCAATTTTCATATCCGTGACGGTGACCCAGATGATAGAAAGTTATAGCATACATTTATACTCAAAATATTTTTGTTATTAGTCCTTTAAGCCATAGTTATTTTGTAGGTATTTATTTTAACTTTATTTTCAAAAAAAAACGTTTATTTCAATAGGTTAAGAATATGGGCAAGATTTTAAAGGGGCTAGTGGTTCGAATACAATAAGTGTCAAAACTTATAAATACTTACTATCCACAGCAGTAGCCACGTGAACCAAGGCGTCAGTTTTGTATTGTCTTGTTATGTCAGTGAAGAAAAAGTAGGGGTTTGAACCCCAAACCAGTTTTATGTCTTTCTTTTTTCCTAAATGGTATTTTACTCAATACTGTAATGTGCATATACCATTGATGTGGTTCACGTAAAAAATATCTTAAAATTTGGATCAAATTATATTAAAAAATTTTGGAACTCACTATAAGAGAGTCTCCTAAAAAAAAGGGTCAGATTTGAACTCTGGATAAACAAAATAAGTTACAACCCTCTTCGGTGATCGAATGGTCTGAGCCAGTAGTTCCCAAACATTTCCATATCGTGGGCCCCTGAAGCCAATGTTATAATTCACCATGTTCCCCCTAAATTCCCCCGCCATACAAGGTAATGTTAAAAACCTAACACACACACACACACAAACACACACACACTTAAAGTAGTCTACGTAACTCATATCATTAATAAAATAAAAAGTGACCTGCGGTCTAGGGGTAAGGTGTCAGCCTCTGTGCTGGGGGTCCGGGGTTCAATCCTCGGTCCCGGCACAGATTTATCTGATTGCCAAACCCTTCTTTACCTCTGACAAGACGTGCATTAATCACAACTTGTGAATGCTGTGAATGCCAGCCTCACCGTGGTTTGGATTCCCGGTTAAATGTAGGTCCTCATTTCATCTCACAATCACCCTACCATTAACATTAGCGTAAGTACGTATAACCCGAACGGGTAGTAAGACGCGGTGCTAATAATAATTATTATTATTTAAGGAAAAAACACTTTAAAACCATCGATCAGGATTCGAACTCTCAGCCTCCCTATCATTAGCAAACCAAAGACCCGCCTCAGTGGCGTAGTTGGCTAACGTGCCAGTCGTGTTAAGCCAAACCACCGAGGACGGGAAGATCGAGGTTCGAATCTCGGTTGGGTGATTTGGGGTGGTTTTTCCTAAATGGTTTCCCACTCTCCCTCCACGTGAATGCGGGCTCACTTCCTCTACATTCAACCTTCCCAATTCCTAATTCATTAGTGTAATTAGTACTTAAGCGTATAACCCGAACGGTTAGTAAGACGCGGTGCTAAAATAAAATAAATAAAAAGCAAACCAAATCAAATAGGATTGTTCACATACTTCCCTGTTGCGGGTGAACTCAAAATCACACACACACAAAAGTATTTAGTGATGAAAAAAAAAAAAGAAATAAAGAGGAACCCAGACAACGTCACAGCCAAAATAAATGGTGTCTGTGCCGCAATGGTTTTGGCGGGTGACCAAGACTGCAACCCGTCATTGTAATGTTGGCTGCCCTGTTTGAAGAGACTCCAAACCTGTCCGCTTGACCAGACTTAATGCGACAGCCAAAATATGAACCTATCGTCATTATACTCTATTTGCTTTCGAATATAATCTTCACAGCTTCATTTAAAACGAATAAAAATCTGCTCCGGTGCCCGAATGGTCACACTCTCGTGTTAGTCTGGTCTGCTCGTGAAGGGGAGATCGGGGTTAGAATCTTGGTCATGCCTACTCAGGGTGGATTTTTCCTACTCTACTTCTAAGCAGATGTGGGTAAAGTACCAATAAAATGCTTCCTTCCTTATTTCCACCATATTAAAGTAAATATATACGCATCACCTGAACAAGTAGTAAAACGCGGTGATAAAAAATTAAATAATAAAAATTCCTCTTTACAGTAGAAAGGCTGACTCACACGGGTAGTAATTTAACTTACTCAGACGTGGGTGGACAATGCCGTCCTCATAGCTGAGTGGGTAGAGGGTTTGACTCTGGGTATAAGTAGCTATGGATCTACCCTAAATAATGCATGTACAAATTTAGTGTTATTTTTATTTATTTAGTCAGCCCAATCTTCCTTGTAATATTCTTATCTGATGGCCATAAAAGTAAATACATATACTACCACATATTCATACGCCACTACAGATTGTTTTAGATAGGAAGAGTAGTATCTGGTGTTGAATAAGTTTATTAAAATAATATTATTATAATATATCCATACATTAAATCGTGCTATCTGCAGCTGTCACTTTTGATAAATATTATTAACACCCATCCCCGTGGTTTAGTGGTCAATTTACCTGGCCACGTGCTTAGGGATACCTGGTTCGATTCCCAGCTGGTAGCGTGGGTGTTTTTTTTTCCTAAAAGGGGAACTATCTCATCAGTTCACAATGGTCTGGTTAGAGCTAAGATAAGAGATTCTAATGGTTCCACACCCTCATAATCATTGTCACCATCACATCTCATCGGGACATGGAAAGAGCCTCCATGGGAAGGATATACGATTAGTACATTCGGGCGTCCCCTGGCAACGGTACATTAGTACTGGCTAATTGATGTAGCCCAGATACATATACAAACGTATATACATATACATACATTTATGTACATAAAGAATAAATGGTACGGCACACCGCACAGACTTTCTCTCTCTTTCTATAAACTCGTAAGATTTCTGAACGGAAAATAATGTACATTGTATCATCACCACTCCACATAAGAACACGCATAAAATAATATACAATGATATAGAATCAATGAGAAAAGAGGCGCATCTTTGTCCACCTAAGAGCATTTCTAACAGTTTAATGTCTTCCACAAGGGTCAACACTTCGTATTAAAATTTCGATTTCTGGTTAAAATATTAACATTTTATAAGGTGTTGCAGATCTTCAAGTCATCGCATTGATATTTAATTATTCATTTATACATTTTGACCAATAAAAAATGTAAATATTGACTATTGAGTCTATAATGGAGATAGATCATTGCTATGCAAACATTTCTCCTAAGAGATTTAAGGAAAAATAACATACTTTTTTAGATACTTATATTTAATTACTCTATGGCATTGGAGAATTATTGCGTTAAGACTTAAGTAGTATATGTTTACAACTAAAGCTCACAAAATTGTATTAATATATTTGCAAATATCTCAGAAACTGCTGTTTTTATAAAAATATATGTCAAATAAAAGTTTTTTATTTCTAATAGTCCTACAATTTTGCAATGATAAGTTGTTTAGTTTCTCCAATAGTTGTGGAGATACGGAAATTAACGCTTCTGTAATGTACCCTAAAAATCATTTTCATAGGAAAATGAAAATAGCCAGTTTATTTATAATCTTAATCAACGCCTAGATACGAATTTTAATCAAAATCGTTTAAGCAGATTTTGAGAAAACCAAATTTTTCTCTTTTCGCCCTTCAGTAAACTACCATTAATTTTAAGTTTGTATAGACACACAGACAGACGGCATTGCAAAGACTATTTTTTAGGGTTCGGGGGGTCATGAGACGTCGACATCCATCAACATTTCAGGTTAGTTTTTTTTACGGTCGCAATACTTAAACTTTAATGTCCAAAAAGTTAAAAAAATTCATATAATTGCGTATAGATTGAAAGTTATTGATTTTATAAAAATATGTTTCGGATAAAATATCTGTATTATAAATATATATACATATTTGTAATGCTAAGTAATTTCATATCTCATATAGTTTCGGAGCTATTTAAAAAAATGTTAATTGACGCATCAGACCGGAGCCCTTAAAGCCATTTTGCCGAAATATTGAGGGTAGCCATTTTGTTTGGAATTATTATTTATGTTCATAAATGAAATTTAATCAAAATCGTTGGAGCCGATTTTGAGAAAATCGACTTTTTCTCTTTTTGCCCTTCAGTAAACTACCCTTAATTTTAAGTTTTAATAGACACACAGACAGACGGCATTGCAAAGACTATTTTTTAGGGTTCGGGGGGTCATGAGACGTCGACATCCATCAACATTTCAGGTTAGTTTTTTTTTACGGTCGCAATACTTAAAATTCAATGTCCAAAAAGTTAAAAAAATTCATATAATTGCGTATAGATTGAAAGTTATTGATTTTATAAAAATATGTTTCGGATAAAATATCTGTATAATAAATATATATACATATTTGTAATGCTAAGTAATTTCATATCTCAAATAGTTTCGGAGCTATTTAAAAAAATGTTAATTGACGCATCAGACCGGAGCCCTTAAAGCCATTTTGCCGAAATATTGAGGGTAGCCATTTTGTTTGGAATATTTATTAATGTTTATAAATGAAATTTAATCAAAATCGTTGAAGCCGATTTTGAGAAAATCGACTTTTTCTTTTTTTGCCCTTCAGTAAACTACCCTTAATTTTAAGTTTTAATAGACACACAGACAGACGGCATTGCAAAGACTTTTTTTTAGGGTTCGGGGGGTCATGAGACGTCGACATCCATCAACATTTCAGGTTAGTTTTTCTTACGGTCGCAATACTTAAGCTTTAATATCCAAAAAGTTAAAAATATATATATAATTGCGTATATATTGAAAGTTATTGATTTTATAAAAATATGTTTCGAATAAAATATTTGTATTATAAATATATATACATATTTGTAATGATAAGTAATTTCATATCTCAAATAGTCTCGGAGCTATTATAAAAAGTGTTAATTTACGCATCAGACCGGAGCCCTTAAAGCGATTTTGCCGAAATATTGAGAGTAGCCATTTTGTTTGGAATATTTATTAATGTTCATAAATGAAATTTAATCAAAATCGTTAGAGACGATTTTGAGAAAATCGACTTTTTCTCTTTTTTCCCTTCAGTAAACTACCCTTAATTTTAGGGGTAGATATCCAATTCCAAAAACCCCTCGGGGCAACCCTATGAAAACCCAAGATATCAAGTTTCAGCTCAATCGGTAAAATAGTTTAGGCTCTAGTTGGAGGTACAGACAGACAGACAGACAGACAGACGGAAATTCGAAAACCACTTTTTCGGATTCAGGAAGTCATGAAACGTCAAATTTCATCAAAATCTCGAGTTCGATTTTTTTGACGATCACAATACTTTCTCTACCTGTAAGATAGAGAGAAAGTAATAACACTAATAATATATGAAAATGTTACTAATGTTGACCGGAATGAAATAAGTTTGAATTTTATAAACTGTTTTTGCAAATAAAATAAAGGTGTATATATATATATATATATATATATGATATATAGCTGTCACTTTTAGGGCCGGTTACATAAACAACAATCAGTGGCTTGATCAGAGATCAGATGTATGTTGATCTCCAATCAGTGTCTCAAACCTCATTTTCAGTTGCACCATTAACGATTAGGACGTGATTGTCGATCAAATCTCTGGTCAAGTTAACCAGCCAATTTTCTCCCATCAACTGTTTGATTCCCCGATCATTGTTATGATGGTTAACATAACCTGTAAATGTTATGTTCTTGATAAATATAATTTGAACTTTATAATCTTTATTTATTAAGTAATATTTAATAAGTATATTTTTTATATAATTCAATTTATTTTTATTGTGAGTTTGATTCATAAATGTGAAGTATGGAGTCTTCAGATGAAGAAGTGTTTAATTTATATAACGAGTTTATAGAAAATTTTCAAGTTCCAAGACAACTACGAGAAAGATATGAACTTTTCTTTAAATATAGTGATAGAGAATTTGAGATGAGATTTAGATAAATTAAAGTTGGGACTTCGGGATTTCTTTTCACTCATTATGTTATTTTGAAATAATATAAATAATTTAAAAGCTCATTTTATAACCTAACTATAGTAATACATTAATACAAACGTCTATTAATAATTTCAAACAAATTTACATGTATTAATTAAACAAATAAAAAAAAATATATTCACAAAGCCAATCTGGTGTATACTTTAGGCTATGTTACAACAGTCAGCTGTTCGAAAATATAACTTTTTACAAGGTTGCCATGTTAGTTTTATTTGATTCTCCGGTCAAATATGTGGTCAGGTGATCGGAGTTTTTGATCTCTAGTTAACTTTGTTGCAACCCAAATTTTTCTTGATCTATGATTAAACTGATTGACAATCCGGTGATTGAAGAATCAATATGATGTTTGTGCAATCGGCCCTTAATATATCAACGATAAATATAAAATATCACAAAGACGATATTATAATTTTATCACAGCTGACCGTAAACAAATATGTTTGTATTTTCTAAAAATATTTTCCTTCCAAAATACTAATATATCCCAGACATTACATTTTGTAATTTTATGATGGGTTTGTGGTATATTTCGATGTACTAGGTCAGTAGAGAAGCGCAGTGTATCTATTTATTTTGGACGCACATGCATTGGTGGACATGTGGACTAAGCGTCAAGCTCATCTAGTCAAAGTGCCCACCAATGCAGATGATCCCAATTAAAATACCTTTTTGAAAACCACTATCATTGCATCTAAATGGAAGTAAAAGCTTTTTGGATTCGGAATTTTGGAAATATAAAGTCAAATTTGTTTACTATTTTTTTACTAGCCAACCAGGAATAAGCGTTTTCTTGTCAATATAATATATACACCTATGATAAACTGTCGTTAGATATCTTTTAATAGTTGCAAATATAACACGACTAAGCAAGGGTAGTTTAATTGCGATGAAGCAAGAGACACTATATCAAATTAACAACAAGCTAATATATAAACTAATTATAGCAATCAACCATTTAACGTCAATCTCGGTGGTCTTGTGGTAAAGTGATCGCCTTTGAACCAGATGTTTGTGGGTTTAAACCCATCTGAGTTCTACTAATCTTTCTTGAGCGATAAAAATCCGTAGCACAACTTCCTTCGGATGGGAAATAAAGCCTTCAGTCCCATGTCAATTGTGGCATGTAAAAGATCCTTGAAAAGTATGTGAAAATACCTTTCTTGGCAAAATTTGTAGGTCCTTTCACGTTCGATTATAGAAAATCTCGTGCGCTGATATAATAATTTGGTTAAGAAAGTGCAAGTTAAATACCTTAACTAAATAATAAAATTAACTATAAAAAGTCATGTGATGAATGAATGAATGAATGAAAACAGCTGCTATTAAACATAGTACGAAACACGCTATCAAATTTCATCATTGTATTTTTTCTATCCTTTAATTTCATTGGTTGAATACTTACATCTTTTTAAGTCTTGGAAGGTTACTGTGTATATACCAAGTCAGTAAAAGTGAAACGTTAATTCCTCTAAATTGAGGGTTTTCTGTTACTAAACCTGAATATTAGTGATTTAAACTAGCAAACTTAAAAAAGTAAGCATGCGTAAAAGGCCACTGTAAAATGGGAATTCCCATTTGAATGCAATTATTATTGTATGTCCAGTTTAGAATTGAACTCCGACTGGCTGAGTCAGATTTAATAGACCCTGTCGCCAATCGACATACGTGGTGATATGTCCATAAAAGTGTAGGGAATTTGATTTTGTCAGCTCTCACTGTAAAATAGACTTTTTCCTGGTGGCCGGGAGCTGATTGTAACTTAATATCGCTGTGCGTTACATTGAGTTTATATATTCAACCAAAGTTTATGCAACTTGTCAAACAAAAGGATTGTCAAATTTCACATTAAATTGTATTACATTTTAAATTTGAACAGTTTTCATCACTTGCATCTACGGCAGTTTTAACTGAGCAGTCAAAGTGTATGTGCTTTTAAATACATTTTCCAAATATCATATTCTGAAAATTGAAAAATGACACCTGGACACGGGAATCAAACCCGGGACCTTTGACTTAGTACGCCAATGCTCTAAGCACTGAGCTATCCAGGATTCGTCCAGTGTCCAGGGTCATTCTTCACTCATATCTTAAGGCAGAGTCTATGATGGACTTAGTGGAAATCGTCGTCTACAAATATGTGATTATATTAATATCACGTGCTATCAGATAACGCAGCCATCTACGACTCGGTAGTTGGCATATTGCTGCCATTTGTACAGTTATTAAATTGAACGGGATTGTATATTAAAAATTTTTTAAACAGTTTGTTTTGCTTTAAATGACCGATCGAGCAGCCTAATTTCTCAACTTTTACATGGTGTGACGAATTTTACTTCTCAACCTTCACACCTGTGGCTACACTGAAAAATATGTTGCCCTCTTCTACACTAGACGTTTTGTTAATGTTATCTATGAAATAAACGTTTATCATAAGTTTTTTAATTTAAATACATTTCATATTAAGCTTTATACTAAAATGAAAACACAAATTTAAATGGACCACAACGTGCATATATTTATAACTTATATATACACAAATTTGAAAATATATAATATATAAAAATATGATTTCAATGTAAATATAAATAGGCTATAATTGCAATAGGTCTATTAAAATTTAGATTATAGTTTGTCTTATAAATCTACTACTGCTTATCTAAGGCTTAAACCAACATAATTACGGATTAAAAATAACAGCCGGGCCAAAAACCTTGATTTACCACTTTACTGAGTATAGCTTGTAAAAATGGGAGCTTGATATAAATATAAATATTTAATTAGCATATCTATTATCTATATTAACCTAAGAATTAATGTGATTAAATAGGCTTCTTCATTTGACCGTGTTATTTATGTTTTGGATTCGGATCTAAGATTCCAGATTTGTAGAGAAAATAAATAAATAACTTATTAAAATAGTTTACTCAATTTTTCTATAGTGTATACGTGGTTTTACAAAATACGGTAAAATTAGTATACCAAATGATAGCTAAACGTGTATTGAATACTTAAAGAAAGCACACTTAAAGATAAATCACTTAATCATGTAGGGAAAATCAATCTGAGAAAGTTGACAATATATTTTTACTAGACATGTATAATTCATTTGAAGCTAATGATCGTTTATCTTTATCATCTGTTCTGTCATGAACAGGGTAAGCCATTATGGTTTATATAATGGTAGAGGGAGGAATGATTAATGATTTAAAGAATATATATATATTTAAATAGATTTGATGTGCTGAGGGATAAACACATTTTTGTATCAATAATGTTATTTTTCTTCTGCTGTTTTAAAAATATTTAAGTAACATTTACAGCCACTAATTATATTTTTGGCATTAAGTAACTTAATATTTAATTGGATTGTTCATATATTTCAGGTCCAACACCTTAACTCTGTCATCAGCGTGTTTGCTCACTGAGCTAAGAGAAGTGAGTTTGATTTCCAGCATGACCGACACATTTATTTGCCAGTTTTGGGGTTGGTTCATTATAAATGGTTTCTACACTTAAAAGTGTATCTCGTCTAAAATACTACCTCCCTCCTTCTTATCTCATTAGTGTAAACACGCCGATGGCCAGAATTGGTAGTAAGGAACTAATATATAATTATATGTCAATGCTCGTAAAACTTTTTTAGTTTGTTCTTGTGGGGTAATAAAGAGTTATTTACTTGTATCGGTGGTCGTTTGGTCTAAAACTTTACTCACGTGTTGGACTGAATTATCGGTAATGGAGAAATCAGGGTTCGATTTCCTGTCTGGTGTACTGAGAGTGTATTTTTTCTAAATTAATTCCCACTCTCCCACCACGCAGGTACGAAAACACTTTCCCTTAAAATTTACCTTCTTTTATTTTATCTCAGAGTAAATATATGAATAACTTGGTTGTATGGTAGGACGTGAAGCACTTTTAGATATACATATAAGCTCATAAAATGTTTGTTAAATGTTTTAAATCATAATAATAATGAATATTCTGTATTTGAGCACAATTAAGGCCATTATCTTTTCATACATTTTACTCCTAGATAGTAATGCAAGGTTTATTTTAATATAACGTCTTACTACCCATTCGGTTGTACGCCTATGTACTAGTTACACTAATGTGTTCGGAGATAGGAAGGTTTAATTTATAGGGAGTTCATTCGCATTTGCGTGAAGAGAGATTAGAAAACCATATAGGAAAAACCACAATAATTGCACTTGACAGGGATCGAAACTAGATATCTCCGTTTTTGGCAGCTTAGTGGCCTAATTCAACAAGAGAGTAGCGCGTTAAAACATGTGGTCATTGAAGTGGGTAATATAATGCATATTCATATTCGTTTCCTATTAATATTATAATAAAACTAATTTATAATATATGTACGAACATAGTAAAAATAATAGAACGTTACCACAAAGTTCTCCACATAATTATACTTTTATGGCTTTATTAAAATAAAATAGATGAAGAAAGCAAAGCTTATTTTAATCGGATAATCCCAAAATATTTTATATAAATGGTGGTGTTCTATCAGGGAACGAGGAAATGAAATCTTATTTAGATCCGAACGACATTGTGGCAAACAAACCATCCAGCTGTCCCGAGAATAATATGTACAGTACGTGCTTCAGAAAGGATTATGCCACACGTAATAACAATAAAATCTAAGTGAAGGCCTGTCACCCTTGTGCTACGCCCATTTACTTTCATACACGACACGTGCTAGAAAAAGAAGAAAACTTGTAGATATATTTGTTGGAAAATACAAGATAGTTTAACGACAACGTTTCAGCGTTACAAATCTTCCCTGTTTTATTTTTTTATATTAAATTATTTAAATAAATATTGAAACTAGTAAACTGATAATGATACAGTATTTAAAATGAAGAAGGTTTATCCAAGTCATCGGATAAACATGTCGTTGATCCATCTTATACGACCTTAAGAGCCTGTATCACCTAAATGATAAAGCTTGATACAACAAAATTGAGAATTACTCATAACTTTTATATCGTTTACCACCCGGGTTTGTTGGCTAAGCATTCCTTGTATTCTACTGGCAGTGATTTAACCGTCTTTTGGGGTTGGAGCATCATGTAAGTGCGGTTACTTCATTCCATCATCATTCTACACCGTTTCCAGCGTGTTGTTGAGTCAGTTTAGTAAAATGCCTCAATCTTCTTATATCCTTCCATCATTCGTTCCCCTTTAATTTCATCCATTTCTCTCCTCTAAACTGTACACTTTTTGTTACATGCTCCTCCCATCTCTTTCTTGGCTTCCCTTGTGGTCTTTTGCCCACATACTTAATCTCCATCATTTTCTTTCACATCCTCTTCATTTACACTCTCATTACATGCCCATACCATCTCAAACTTGGTTTCTTTACTATCCCATGTACTCCCTTTACCACCTAATCTTTCCCGAATAACTTCATTCCTAATCTTATTTCTCCTCGTGGCAGCTAACATGGTCTTCACAAACTTCATCCTGGTGAAAATGATGATGATTATATGGTGCCAGAAGAAGTCTTAAGCTTAACTTAAGCCTGACTAACCAGACCATGGTGACCTTAAAAACAATTTCCCTTCAGGAAAAATGCCTATAGTACCACCGGGAATAGAACCTGGAACTTCTAGATTAATATCCAGGAATGCAAACCACCAAAACAAGAATCATATTACTGAGATGGCACGAAAATCACACTGATACCAATTTTTCTGTTGTTAAATCACCAATGCAGAAAGCCAGAATTCAATAAGTTTTATACCCGCCTCGGTGGCGTAGTTGGCTAACGCGCCAGTCGTGTTGAGCCAGTCCTTCGAGGACGGGGAGATCGAGGTTCGAATCTCGGTCGGGTGAACTGGGATTGGTTTTACCTAAATGGTTTTCCACTCTCCCTCCTTGCAAATGCGGGTTCACTTCCTCTACATTCAACCTTCCCAATTCCTAATCCATTAGTGTAATTAGTACTTATGCGTATAACCCGAACGGGTAGTAAGACGCGGTGTTAAATAAAAAAAAAGTTTTATGGTTTAAGCGTGATATTGTATCTAATATCCCAGTTAATCGGTCATTATATGGGGTATAAAAGTTTCCTTATTCACTTCAAGAATGTATTCTGAAGACTTGTAATAATTCAAAAGAAATCAATTATCAATCTTTTAGATGTATATGTTATATAATGTATGGTATATGTGGAGTGTGAGTGAGGAGGAAGGTGGAAATATATAGGCTTGCCAGATTTCTGAAATGTTCAACCGGGACACCGGAATGCCGAAATTTAAACATTTTATTTCTTACATGTTAATATTTATAGATAAGTTACTTAAGTAAGAAGAAACACTTTGAATGAGGAATAAAAATTTGAACTATATTTACATGTACTTTTCAATGGCTAGGACTTTTTTTAGAAAGTCTTTTTTGGTTTTAATTTTGTTGTAAAAATCTTCACAAGCTAATCCGATATTAATTGTACATGTCATCAAGCCTTGAACCGTAGATTCCTTCATTAAACCCCTATCATCAGTCCATGCGTTGTTCATCAACGAAAATACTCTCTCAACTGGTGCTGATGTCCCAGGTAAGCAGAAGGCATACTCAACAATCTTGATCAGATTGGGGGCTTCTATGTGATTCTCCTTGAAGTGACCAAACAGCCTGAGCCATTTTTCTTCACTTGAAATAATCACATCTCTGGTGGTCTCTTCTTGCTTCCACTGTTCCCAATTTGACTGCAAATACTCCTTAGCAAGCACAAGTTCGTCAAACAGCTGATCATTGTTTATTTTCATATCGGGTACATCAAGACTGCTATTAATAATTTCAGCAGAAGTTTCGGCGTTTTCCCAATCAACAGCATCTGTTTTGGTCAGATTGACCCATGACAACTGTTTAACGTTTCCAAAACTATTCTCCCAGAGGTCCAAGTATGCAATGCATCTTTCATAAAAGCCATCAAATTCTTCTTTCACTCTGTTACGGACTTGCTCATATAGATTCCTGTAGATGTTCTTTGCGCCCATAGGGATAAAGTTTGAAGCCTTTCTTTCTGTCAGGTTTCTTTTGAGATCTTTATGAGCTTCAGCAACCTCAAAAGCTGTAGTGTTATCTTTTTCCATTCCCAGGATGGCCTTGTTAAACAGTGCAAGCTGTCCGTGGACAAACAACAAGTAGAGCTCGCCCGTTGAATCAGTAAACAACTTCTTTATTGTTGGTAGGCACATTTCTTGGTCTAAAAAAACGCATTTAGACCTTCACAAATCTGTAAAATTCTTTCTAGAGCGGGCATCATTGATAGAAACCGGGTGCTCCCGTGTTGAATGAGTTTACGGTACTGTATCTCGGCATAGTCACAACATTCTTTTAGTTTAGTTACACGGACTGTGTATATGTGGAAGTATTTATAAATCTTCACCAGTAAGGCCTCAATATCGATTGGGAGACTGTCTACTGCAGTTTGCACACAGTTGTGCACAATGTGTGCTCCACATCCGATTCCATTGATTTCCCGTCCTAGGTTAGTCTTGAGTCGATGGAAAACATTGTTTTTCCCTGCTCTTTTCACACCACCGAAGTTAGTGTTGCAGTTATCTCCACAAAAGCCAACTACTTTGTTGTTCAAATCGTTTTGCAACAGGACAGAACATAAGTGATTTGTAAGAATTTCAGATGTTTCACCCGCCACAGATTTGAAATCTAACAACTTTACTTGCACACCTGAATTAGGATTAAAGTAGCGCACAACAATTGGCACAAGTTTTATATCCTTTCTGTTTGATGCATCCATACTTACAGATACGTAGTTTGACTTGGTCAAGTCTTCTTTAAGCTCTTCTTGAGCTAAAGGAGCTATGACATTTAAAACTATTGCCTCACACTTAGTTTTTCCGAGTGAGAATTTAGGTTCAAAAAACTTAGAAATTAGTTTTGATGAACAAGAAGTCGAATTGAAACTTAGGCTATGGTTTGCTGTGTGGTAAGCAAATGTCGCCTCTTTCGCTGCTAAGTCTAAGTTATTTGCATTAGAACTCGCAGTCTTAAAAAAACTTGTCAGTTTTGATGAGCTAGCAGCACATGCTAAACTCTTTTTATGTTTATTCGACTGCAAATGATCTTTTATATCGGATCGACCACCGTGAGCAACCGAAAACTCAGAATTACAATGTGAACATTTTACTCTATCGTCTTGATGTTGATTACCAGTACCAGTATATACCTTCTTCAAAAAAGGGAATTCATTCTGTAAATCCTCGGTGAATTTACACGACCGTTTTGGTATTTTAACAATGAACGCATAAACTTTCACTTAAAACATAAATAAAACAGCGCTAGCTCACTAACACAACAGGCACCGCCGACGGGGACTGACAAATGACTGACTTATCTTAATCGCAAGCGGCTTGCGCCGAGGTGGGCGAGTCCAACGTTATTGCACACGAGGGGGTGTAGCGTGCAGCGAAATCTATTCTGGCGCTAAAGCTACACCCCTTAGTGCCCAATATTGGACTCGCCCGGAGAGCGGGACGGTGAGACAAGACGATACGATGACAATATTATTCGCAGACCATCACTCTTCCACAGTTTTCACTTTACATACAGTACAGTGAAATAAAAGACAAAGTATTTATCCTAAATAATCCTTCACAGTTAATTATTTTTAGACTTTTTTGTCATCTATTATAAGAACTATAATCAAATTTAATTTTTACCGGGACGTGAAGTAAACCGGCCGGGACACCGGGACTTTGTCTGAAAACCGGGACTGTCCCGGTCAAACCGGGACGTCTGGCAAGCCTAGAAATATAGAGGATTTAATGAGGAGAGCAAGGAGAATTGTTCTATAGGTGTTTAAGAGACCTACCATGGAGAAGAGAAGTGACCTTGAAGTGTAAGGAAGTTTTTTACAGGGCGTACTTTGTACCCATTGTCACGAATGCAGCAGAAAAATGCACATTGTAAGAGAGACTAAGAAAGTGGAGTCCATGGGAATTAAGTTTGTGAAGTTCATGTTAGCTGTCACGAGGAGAAACAAGAATAGGAATGAAGCTATCCGGGAAAAAGTGAGAGTACAGGGAGAAAATGAGATAGTAGAGGAACCAAGTCTGAGATGGTATGGGTATGTGATGAGGATGGAAAAACCGAGGAGGCTGAAGAAAATGTTTGAAATGAAGTAGACCCCCACTAGGTAGTAAAAAGACAGCAACGGAGGTCAATAAAGAGATGGGAAGAGAAAATAAAAGAAAGTGTTCAAGTGAGAAGAGAAGAATAGAAGCAATTAAAGCAGGAAGAGTGGTGGACGGTTAATATTATCTACTTAATACCTAAAACCAGTTTCGTAACTAGTACATAAGCGTAATGCCCGAACGGGTAGTAAGACGTATTGCTAATAAAAACTAAATCCAAATAGAAAACTAAAGACTATTAACGATAAGAACATGGAAGGTTTGAGAACAAATATTTACGGAACTACTTGTTGGTTAATTTAAAAAATTTAATTAAAACATATTTATCTCTCACACTACTCGTCATAAAAAGAATAGGGAGGGAAAAAAAAAGGTTGAAATTTTCTCTTAACCATCGCAAATGACTTCATATTATCATGTTTATTTTTTGTTCGTTAACATATTACATGATTATTCCCAAATGCTTTGAGTGTTTAATTAGACCTCTAACGCAGTTTTTATTAAAACCTGACCGCGTTCCAAAGGCTCGCGAAACAATCCCTGCAATGCCACCGCAGGATCGTGGAGCCATGTAAATATTGCTTTGAGCAGAGCTCAATGCGGTTTTCCGTTGAATCTGGGGAATTTTCATTTTGAATCGTAGACTCAACCAAATACATATTCAGTTTGTAAACTAAAATTTAATTTTCTTTGATGAGATAAATGGCTATAAACGGGATTTATTTAAAATGTAAAATGCCAGAGGCTAATTTAGTTTGGTTTAGGAGATTCCTAATTTTACACTACGGGATATTATAGCTTATTGTTTTATTTTTTATTAACTCTTATTACCTGTTCTGTCTATACGTATATATAGAGTGGGACATAAAGTGTTGACACATTTAATAACTATATATATATATATATATACTAGTTATATATTAGTATATATATATATACTAATATATAACTAATATACATATATGTTATATATTAGTATATATATATGTATATATATACTAATATTACTACTAAATTCTTCAAGTTAAAATTATTATTTTTTACAATTTTCTACATTTCTTTGAATTATTCATTGTTTAGAAACAATGTCCTTAATATGATCACCTTTAAACGACATACAATGTTGTATGCACTTCTAGAATATTGACTTTACTTTATGCAGTGTTTCTTGTTGAATTAGTTCTGCTTCCTACAAATTATTTTTTTAAGTTTCTGAATTATTCTTGAGTGAGTCGCGTAAGAATGACTCTTTAAATACCCCACAAGAAAAAGTCCGGAGCTGTTAAGTCTGGTGAGCGTGGTGGCCAGGCGATGTCCCCAAATCGTGAAACGAGATGCCCAGGCGGCCTACACAGCTCGAACATCGGCCTACTCGGAGGACCGATGACCCTCCGGACGGCCGCACAGCTCAGTTACAACCCAGGCGGCCAACAACATACTTTTTCTTGTAGGTCATATTAAATGTGTCAACAAACATTTATGCCACACCCTGTATGTTAAATACTTTAATAGTGTAGGGAGGGATGAAGAAGGAAGCATTATAGAGGTAATCTACCTTCATTTGCCAGGAAAGATAGTGGGGAACCACTTAGTAAAAAACACTTTCAGTAGACCCAACTGGGATTCAAAACCCTATCCTCCCGTCTTCAGCAGCCATTCGGCCACTGAGGGGGATAGCTTATTAATAACTATCTGCAAGTGTCAGGAGTAACCGGGTAAAGTAAGCAGTTTTGTAAAAAAAATATATTTATATATAGGGTTGAGATTTCTCTATGGTGATAAGTTTCTACATAAAACTAATCAATAATATATTCAACAACACACACTGACTTGAAGCAGTTATTGGATACTAGAAATCACGTGATTTAAGTATTCAGGATTGTAAAAGTAAAAGTAACAAAAGAGTTTGCTTCATTTTTCAGTTTTCCTAAGCTACTTATGCCAAGTTACAATTTTCTTATTTAAAATCTGCCATTTTGATTTAAAAAAATTAACCAGCACCCGTGATCACGCGGAAAAGGCGTTGGTTTCTTCTACTCTGCTTTGGCCGGTGATGGATAGGATGGGTTTGGAATTTCCGACAGTGTGTAAGATGTAGAAAACATTTAAAAAAAAAGTATAGTGGAAAATTATTAATATAAAGTCTGATTTATATAGTAAGAAACTTTTTAACGCTTACTAAAATCACTAAAACAATTTTTATATTCACAAAGAAGTCGATCAATATGCAGCTGGCAATATTTAACAAATATTATCAGTACCTATAAAATAACACTAATAATAATAAATGAAAACATTATCAATGTTGATCGCAAAAAAGAGTGTTTGTATTTTATAAAATGCTTCTGATAAAATTATTTATTTTTTATTTTTATCCCCTTATTCCTATTTGAGATTTAGTTATCTATGAGGACATGTTTCGGTGGTATATATTACACCATCTCCAGGTCTGGGGAAAACCAATGTATAGCGATATATTGTATAGAGATATGTTCATAAAATTTTAAGTTTAATAAAGTTAAACATTATAAATGTAAATTGTCTGGAGAAATTAGAAGATATTATACGAAATATTAAATAAACAATCACTTTTACAACAGTCTTATAAATACCTTAGTTATGATGACGATGATTTATTTTAAATATATAATTTTGGAAGGTTTGTGAAATTTTGAGGTGTTATATGTAAAAAAAAATTGTTGAATAGCTCACATAAAGTTTTTACATATAATATATCAAAATTTCACAAACTTTTGATAATATGAATTTAAAAGATCATATTTATGATAAGACCTGAAGATGATGTGACATCTATAATTTATATAGCACCGAAATATGATGTTATAGAAGACTAGGGCTAATATCAAATAAGGAGAAGAGAATATAATTAGACTAAAGAAAATATAATTTTATTATTTATTACTTCTTACTAAATAAAATATGAACATTATTAAAATGATTCTTTCTACCAAAATCGTAATATAAATATAAAAGCTTCCAAATCGTTAATATCTACGATTTTAAGGTCACCTGGTGGTCTAGGGGTAAGGTGTCGACTTCTGTTCTGGGGGTGCGGGGTTCAATCCTAGGTCCCAGCGTAGATTTATCTGATTACCAAACCTTCCTTCACCTCTGACATCACGTGTATTAATCACAACTTGTGAATGTGTGGAATTCCAGGCCTCCACCGTGGTTCGGATCCCACGTTAAACTGTAGGTCCTTCATTTAATCTCACAATCACCCTAACATTGCACAATAGCGTAAGTGCGTATAATCCGAACGGGTAGTAAGACGCGATGCTAATAATAATAATAATAATAATAATAATAATAATAATAATATCTACGATTCAAATCAAATAGGGACCTACTTGTAAGGGCTTGCCACTCGTCTTGATTAAATAACCAAGTTTAATATTAACATGACGAAAATATTATCAATGTAAATTACTTTCTATTTAATTACATCCAACTTTAAATCCTTAATTGTAACTGTTATATAAATTATAATGATGTATTATTATTACAGACTCAACTAAAAATGTTAACAGATAACGGATTTTAAACTTCCGTCCCTCGCTTCCTCCTTTCAACGGAGCTACAGTACATGGGACGCTTTATGAAGAGTAATGAAGTTGGGGTAGAATTAACTTGCAAGTAGTTTTTGTTTATTTAGGAAGGTATTAGGGTAAGAAACCAACAATACATTAACGTTAAGATATTAGAGCGAACAAAAGATGTTATGTTGCAAGATATGTGTAAGATATCGATAAGAATGTATTACACTTTAATGAGTTTTTTCACAACTAGAAGAAACTCGTTGATAGCAGAAAGTACTATTAAGAAGAAACATATATCAATGAAAATAATATAAGTATCAAACAAATTAGGAGTATTGTTTTAAATATTCATATTTACGAAAGTTTGCATATATATATATAATTTGCTGTGAATATATTCATCCAGTACATGCTAGATAATAATATTAACTCATAAATATATTATATAAAATTATATATATTATATGTATTATATAATATATTATATTTTACATGAAACAATATATGTAAGTTTTATACGACCAGAAAAAACATATTTTGGACAAATTTTTACAATTAATTTAAAAAATGTTCAAATTCTATTAAAAAAATATTCTGATTCAATATTTTTTATATTAATTAATACTTTCAAAAACCTAACAAATTAATGTTCAATCGTTTTCAGAAGGACTATAAATTTTTATGATCTAAGGTATTAACCGCGCCCAGAAAAACAACCCGGAAAAAACAACTTAAAAAAATATTTATTTTGAAAAAAAATGTGTTACAGAATATAACATTTGATAAAATATATTAGTTTTATGAACTGAAAATTTTAACCTTATAAATATCGCACATCAGTACAAATGTTTAATTTTAAATCAAAAGGTGTTTATTAATATTCTAAACAAAATATATATTTTATAAATGTTCTGGTGGGGTTTATTTAAAGGTTGTACAAACTTAAAAATTTGTAAAAATATCATACCTAATATTTTTAATGATTACAATACAAACTATAAACTATTTTAAAATATTAATGTTTTTCCTATATAGTATTTCAATAAAACTCCCTAATAAGGGTTTGACGACCAGATGAAATATTTTTCGTGCTTGATTTTTGCTCTAAACCCAAAGGCTTGGAATTATTTATTTAGTTTATTTACAGCTTTATTGAGATTTTCAATAATCATTCATTTAAATATTATGTACGTACCTACTATACAGAGATACTATCTAAATATAAATATAATTATAAAATTTAAACAAAGGTTTTATAAGATCTTAATAAGTTTAGGGACAATTTTATTAATTTATACTTAAACTTTGCATTTTACACATGGAAAAATTGATTCAGTAAACCTCGTGTGCTACGAGCCTAACATCATAGATCGCACTACTACCACTAAGAGGAGCTTGTATAAGAAGTCAAAGTAACATTATAAAGGTATTTTAAGTGTCCTCGATATACACAAGGCTTTATCAGTAATTTACAAAATAATTCAAGCTAAGCATATTATTATATTACACAAAATTAGCCAATACATTATATATAATAATTCGCTTTGTTCGTTGGGGGCTGCACCCCAAACCCACAGTGAGTTTTCTTTGCAAGTGAATGCAAACTAATGTAATTCCAGAGCCGTTTTTTGATAGGTCTTATCGTTTAGCCATAAGAGACCGCCAAAGAAAGCTCCACACAGACTTTAAAGTTGCTCCATCATTTTGAATTTTTTTAGGGAGTTAATTTTTTTTTTAACTTTTTTGAATTTTCCCGTCGGTTAAAGGCTAAAAACTATAAGTTTGTGTCAAATTTCAAGTTTCTAGCTCATCTGGAAGTGGGTAAACATTAATGTCAGTGAGTTAGTCCGTGTGGCTTTATAGTATTATAATAGAATGTATTGGTCCATTTGGTATAATATAACACATATGTTTAGCTTGAGTTATTTTAAAGAGTGATTTTACTCTACCAAAACTCCCAATCTAGATCAAGTTGCATTAAGCTCCAGTTTAAATAATACTTGATTTGTTTAGCACGGGGAAATTAAACGATACATACCTTTAAAATTTGTTCTGATTCAGATGGGTAGAATTAATTAACAACTTGTACAGTTTGCTAATAAAAGTATCGATAATTTGCTGGCGTTCGTATATAATAAACCAATGAACAATTTAAAAACAATAACTAACTTAATATGTTTCATTTTAATGTGGATATGCTACTACATCCACAAGCTTGGTTAGAAATTACATTATCATGCTAAAAACTACAAACAGATAGGAACGCAGGTAAGCCAATTTTTTTAAAAAAAGTTTTAAGACTCTTACCCAAAGTGAATATAAATACTTAATACGAATAACATAATGATGAGGGAAGGGGAAAGACTTCCAATAAGATTAATGGATATGAAGTATGTAGGGAGAGACCGTAAGGGAGACCAAGGAAAGATGGAAGGAACAGATATCAGCAAGTGTGCAAGTGAGAGGAGGTGAATGGAAGATAGTGCAGGAGGAAGAGTGGTGGAATAACAGAGGGAGATGGAGGAATCTCACTAAACGGACCCGGCCACTGGCTGCAAACAGTTCATGATGATGAATATAAATTATAAAAAATTGCCATTGCCACGTTCTGGTGATACGCATATAATTATGATAATCAAGCCTAACTACTCTCTTAAGGTTGTGATGAAGAAGGAAGAATCTTAGAGGTAATCTACCCATAGTTGCGTGTAAGTAGAGTGGGAAAACATTTAAAAAAACAAACTTACAGTACACCCGACTGGGATTCAAACACCGATCTCTCCCATCATCAACACGCCAGTCCAACATGAGAATCACGTCTTAAGACCAACCAGCCAATTAAGCTGGTAACAGATTTTTATCAAACATAATTCTAAAATTATTTACATGTATACGTGTGGGGTGAGGGGGGGAAAGGGTAGGGGTGAAAAAGGCTAATTTGCTCTTGACCATATTCACCCAAACATCTCTTTATCTCCCTATCTTTCTCTTACGGAGGCAACCTAGCCACACCAACAATAAAGTCAATGTGTTTATTCCGATTTTAAACTCTCGGCATTTAAAGGATGTTATCATTAACTTAGTAAAAACTTAAGATAGAGTAGAAGGGAACGCGATATTAGTTCAATATTTTGGCAGTTTTTATTGGAAAAAAAGCCTCTTTTTTCACAAAATTTTCCTGAGTCATTTAAAATTTCATAATCATAATTTTGTAATTAATCTTAAAAAAATGTATTTGAGGTATTTAACCTGCACTTTCTGATATGCCTAATCATATCAGCACACGATTTATAAACTGACTTAGCTCTAGAAATGACACAATACCCAAAACCATCACTTTGAAAGCGAAAACCCCACATTTTCACCAATTATACATTTTTTGGCCAAACCGGAAATAGAACCCGGGACTCTTAACCCAGTAGAAAGACGCGCAACCAAATAAGATGAGATGATGGACCTTGGTCTTAGACTTTAGCTTTAGTGGTCTGATGTGTTGTGTATCAGTTATTAATATGTAACAGTTTCTTGATTTACAAATGGATACAAATTTGTATGTGTAGTTAAATATTGAAAGCATATTGTTAAATTCGGGTCTTCCCTCACCCCAGTCGACTCTGACTTTTCGTCAAGGGTAATTAGTTGGGTGGATATGGGTTTTTTGAAGTCTAGAAACTGTGGGTACCCTAAAACCCAAAGGGCAAACTCCCTAACCCCAGCGGTCCATGAGATACATCTGGGTGTGGAAGGGAGTGGAAGTAGAGGTGGTGATTTTAGTTAGGCGATATAACTTATTTTAAATTAGCCTCTAGGTTAACCAAATATCAGAGTTATGCCCATGCAAAGTTTCAGCTCAATCTGTAGAATGGTTTTTCAGTTGTGGATATTCTTCTAGGGCTGGTTACGGGGGTTTTAGATGGTTAGAAGTCTAACATCCGTGGGTACCCCCAGACCCAAAGGGCGGATCCCTAACCCCATTGGTTCAGCCGAACAGTCTGAGCTACGCCCAGTGGCGCAGGAACGAGGGTAAATTTTACCCTTCCCTCCCCAAAAAATATTTAGGAGGGGTAAAATTTATTGGTTTTGCCCCCATAAAGTAATACAATAAAACATTTAGATATCGAAAAGGTCTTGTTGAGGCAAGATACAGAATTCGCATTAAGTTAAAACCATGAACATTATATGTGTCTGGAGCAGCAATCACCAGTCGCCCCCATATCCAAAAAGTTATTCCTTGGTTTGTGTGGATGCGCCAGTAAAACTGTCAAAATCGTATCAGACCTAATTCTCGATGTACTGTTACGCTGTGGACTCTCCGCAGAAAACCTCAAAGGGCAATGATACAATGGTGACTCTAACATGAGATCTGTCTGCAAGGGTGTGCAAGCACTAATTAAAGAGAAGCCGCCTCTTGCACTCTTTGTTCACTGTGGAAGCCTCAAGGTATTACGGGTTTGTTGACTAGTAAAGGTAGGTGGAACCAAAATTCTTGCTGCGTGCACTTGCATGCGTGGCTACGTTCAAAGGTTAAAAACGCGTGAACGCGTGGACGCCTGGATGAGGTTATTGTTCCCTATCATGGGCGCCAGAAGTTCTACCGACCGAGCATGGATCATGGTGTTTGTCCGGCCAAAAGAGTATCTGACTCGAGTAAGCGAGTTGGTGATAGGTTGGGTATGGCGTCTTAGCCCTGCTATGGTATACATACATTCATTAGTCTAGAAACCTTTACGCCTTGGCCACACAGACCAATACGGACGCTACGGACGCTACGCTCACTACGAATCAAAAGAATCGCAAACGTACTAGACACTGCTCTGTGGAAGCTACGTACGTTAAGCTTGTTACGTTTGCCACGTAAACAGAGAACAGAGGAAACGGGGTTTGGGGAGTAGTGGGGGATGAAACCGACTACGAGCATGCGTAAAACAGGCAATCTCGTGTGTTTGTAGACCAGTACCAATAACACCTCGTGTCTGGAGTGATCTTTTTTCTAGTTTTAGTTTTTCGTTTTACTACTCTACTTGCACCATACTTGTAATTTTTTCCTTGTACTTTTTAACTACAATATATCTAAAGCTTTAATCGAAGAATTTCGCAAATGTAAGTGTTTAAGGAACATATTTACTACTGTATTTACTGTCTCTTTTATTAACAGTAAGGAATGCCAGGCCTCCACCGTGGTTCGGATTCCACGTTAAACTGTAGGTCCTCCATTTCATCTCACAAACACCCTACCATTACACATTAGCGTAAGTGCGTATAACCCGAACGGGTAGTAAGACGCGGTGCTAATAATAATAATAATAATAATATTAACAGTAAAAGTAAGATATATTCATCAGAAAAATCACAGTCCCACGGTACAGTATAAATACCCGCCATCTTTGATGAAGACTGATGGAAAAAGACCAGAGCGTAGCTTTCTACGTGGCTATCAAGTGTAGCGTAGGGTATTCTCAGTAGCATCCATAGCAATGGTAGCGTCTGTATCGTAGCGGTCTATGTGGCCAAAGCATTGCCCCATTTTGCCCCTGCTGTAAATAATAATTTGGAAATGCCTATACTGAGCTCACCCGAACCGTCTACCCCAGTGGTTCTTAGCCTTTTAAAACTCATGGCCCCCTAAATATCCAAAATATTTATGTGGCCCCCTAGTTTTTACTAACATATTATTCATTAAGACTAATTCTAAAATAATGGCTATATTTACTGATTATAATAACAAACAAATAGAAAAATTAACTTAACCAGCTGTATTAAATGGGATCTTTTCTGTTGGCCACTTTCCACTAATTTGCCTTTTTTGTTTCAATTGTATTACTTATTGCTATTCACGTGCAGGAATCGATTCGGAGTCGATTTTGCTGCTTTTTACTTTCTCTCTATCTTACAGGTAGAGAAAGTATGGTGATCGTCAAAAAAATCGAACTCGAGATTTTGATGAATCTTGACGTTTCATGACTCCCTGAAACCGAAAAAGTGGTTTTTGAATTTCCGTCTGTCTGTCTGTCTGTCTGTCTGTCTGTACCTCCAACTAGAGCCTAAACTATTTTACCGATTGAGCTGAAACTTGATATCTAGGGTTTTCAGAGGGTTGCCCCGAGGGGTTTTTGGAATTGGATATCCACCCCTAAAATTAAAGGTAGTTTACTGAAGGGAAAAAAGAGAAAAAGTCGATTTTCTCAAAATTGGATCAAACGATTTTGATTAAATTTCATTTATAAACATTAATAAATATTCCAAACAAAATGGCTACTCTCAATATTTCGGCAAAATCGATTTAAGGGCTCCGGTCTGATGCGTAAATTAACATTTTTTATAATAGCTCCGAAATTATTAGAGATATGAAATTACTTAGCATTACAAATATGTATATATATTTATTATACAAATATTTTATCCGAAACATATTTTTATAAAATCAATAATATTCAATCTATACGCAATTATATATATATATTTTTAGCTTTTTGGACATTAAAGCTTAAGTATTGCGATCGTAAAAAAAACTAACCTGAAATGTTGATGGATGTCGACGTCTCATGACCCCCCGAACCCTAAAAAATAGTCTTTGCAATGCCGTCTGTCTGTGTGTCTATTAAAACTTAAAATTAAGGGTAGTTTACTGAAGGGCAAAAAGAGAAAAAGTCGATTTTCTCAAAATCGGCTCTAACGATTTTGATTAAATTTAATTTATAAACATTAATAAATATTACAAACAAAAGGGCTACTCTCAATATTTCGGCAAAATCGATTTAAGGGCTCCGGTCTGATGCGTAAATTAACATTTTTTATAATATTATTATTATTATTATTAGCACCGCGTCTTACTACCCGTTCGGGTTATACGCACTTACGCTAATGTGTAATGGTAGGGTGATTGTGAGGTGAAATGGAGGACCTACAGTTTAACGTGGAATCCGAACCACGGTGGAGGCCTGGCATTTTTATAATAGCTCCGAAACTATTTGAGATATGAAATTACTTAGCATTACAAATATGCATATATATTTATAATACAAATATTTTATCCGAAACATATTTTTTTTTATAAAATCAATAACTTTCAATCTATACGCAATTATATGATTTTTTTTTTAACTTTTTGGACATTAAAGTTTAAGTATTGCAACCGTAAGAAAAAAACTAACCTGAAATTTTGATGGATGTCAACGTCTCATGACCCCCCGAACCCTAAAAAATAGTCTTTACAATGCCGTCTGTCTGTGTATCTATAAAAACTTAAAATTAAGGGTAATTTACTGAAGGGCGAAAAGAGAAAAAATTGGTTTTATCAAAATCTGCTCAAACGATTTTGATTAAAATTTGTATCTATGCGTTGATTAAGATTATAAATAGACTGGCTATTTTCATTTTCCTATGAAAATGATTTTTAGGGTACTTTACAGAAGCGTTAATTTCCGTATCTCCACAACTATTTGAGAAACTAAACAACTTATCATTGCAAAATTGTAGGACTATTAGTAATAAAAAACTTTTATTTGACATACATTTTTATAAAAGCAACAGTTTCTGAGATATTTGCAAATATATTAATACAATTTTGTGAGCTTTAGTTGTAAACATATACTACTTAAGTCTTAACGCAATAATTCTCCATTGCCATAGAGTAATTAAATATAAGTATCTAAAAAAAGTATGATATTTTTCCTTAAAGCTCTTAGGAGAAATGTTTGCACAACAATGATCTATCTCCATTTTAGACTCAATAGTCAATATTTACTTTTTTTTATTGGTCAAAATGTATAAATGAATAATTAAATATCAATGCGATGACTTGAAGATCTGCAACACCTTTTAAAATTTTAACCAGAAATCGAAATTTTAATACGAAGTGTTGACCCTTGTGGAAGACATTAAACTGTTTGAAATGCTCTAAGATGGACAAAGATGCGCCTCTTTTCTCATTGATTATATATCATTGTATATTATTTTATGCGTGTTCTTACGTGGAGTGGTAATGATACAATGTACATTATTCCGTTCAGAAATCTTACGATATTATAGAAAAAGAGAGAAAGTCTGTGCGGTGCGCTGTACCACTTATTTTAAAAAAAATATTTATCATTGATGAAAATCCCTTTTCACATAAATAAGTAGAAACAGAGGGCAGAAAATTTTGAATGACGATGGTAAATAGATGGGGATTATTTGTACTATCCGTGATTTCTATTATCCGTGATTCCCCTCCCCTCTATGACCCCGCAAAGTCGAGAATCTACTCTACTTACATGCTTAATATTATCAAATTATTTCTTCCAAAACGTAAACTTTAAGATAATCACTTCAGTAATAAGCAAATAACATTTTTAATCATTTTTCCGAGGCTACCAAAAAAACCTTTAGCCGCCCCCCCACCCCACCCCCACTTAAGAATCACTGGTCTACCCCTATCGACATACAAGGGCTCTATATTTAATCACAACAGAGTGTAACGAGTGAAATATATGTGCGGTGAGGCCGATAATTAAACCGCTGTCGTTGAGATGAGAGTAAAGTTTAACTTGCCGCAGTAAATCAACCAGCGTACTAGATTGCTGACTAAAAAGAGATGAGTATTGATTATTTCCTTCTCTCAAACTGCGAAATTGTCTACGCCAAACTAGTAGACTAGTTGACTCGGCAAGGTTATTATTTCATTAATTTTTAACGCATGTCTTGCCACTCCTTCGGGTTATACGCTTATGTAATAACAAAGTTGGTGGTTTTATGGGTGTCTAAGGTTATATTTATAAAAATGTACTTACATTTGCGGGAAGGGAGGGTGGAAAACTATTTAGTAATAACCAATCTTATTATGCCCTACCAAGATTCGAACCTCAATTTCCCCGTCATTGGCAGTCTAGTCTACTGCAAAAGTAAAAACTTGGACCATACAGCCATTGAAGTGGGTCTTGTCATGACTAGGTGAGGGCTTTACTCTAGAATCTAGATCGTGAAACAAAGAGAGAGAATTATAATTCAGCGTTGTTTAGACATTTACAGCAGAAGGAAAGTATTTTATATACAATGTAAAGTGAGAGAATATCCACTTAAGGCCATTGGCCCTGTCGAGCGCAAGTCTAAAACCTATTTTGTGGGTTTGTGGTCGGGAGGGTGAAAGGCATGGCGTGGCTTCACAACCAACCAAAGTATCCTTCCACGCCGACAAGAAAAGATGGATCACCGAAACCGTAGATGGCGCTAGCTACCGGATAGTCCTTGAGGAAAAATCATAGGTTTAGAAATATCAGTTTTCTCAAAATGAGTGAAATTTTTATGTTAATATTTTCAACACCTCTTCTAAGATAATGTGTCAATGTTTATTAATTGTTACATTTTCTTATTCTTTGTTATGAAGCCGGCAGTTTTCTATTGAAAAATGTCAATTTTATCGATATGTGATCACTGATCACTTTTAAAATTATAGAGGAGGCGTGTATATAAAAAGTATAACTTAATCAATATGCTTTTATTCCTTAACAAACTGTTTCCGAAAAGAAAATTTCAAAATAATAAGAATTCTTGAAAATAACGATTTGTTCCCATGGCTCTACATTTCCACGCCAAATAAAAAGGGCCAATCGCCTTTATTGTTGACACTTAACAAAAATGAAAGGAAATTGTGTTCAGCTTTGATTGAAATACTTGAATATAAATTTATTACTTTCTCTCTATCTTACAGGTAGAGAAAGTATGGTGATCGTCAAAAAAATCGAACTCGAGATTTTGATGAATCTTGACGTTTCATGACTCCCTAAATCCAAAAAAGTTATTTTTGAATTTCCGTCTGTCTGTCTGTCTGTACCTCCAACTAGAGCCTAAACTATTTTACCGGTTGAGCTGAAACTTGATATCTAGGGTTTTCATAGGGTTGCCCCGAGGGATTTTTGGAATTGGATATCTACCCCTAAAATTAAGGGTAGTTTACTGAAGGGCAAAAAGAGAAAAAGTCGATTTTCTCAAAATCAGCTCTAACGATTTTGATCAAATTTCATTTATGAACATTAATAAATATTCCAAACAGAATGGCTACTCTCAATATTTCGGCAAAATGACTTTAAGGGCTCCGATCTGAAGCGTAAATTAACATTTTTTATAATAGCTCCGAAACTATTTGAGATATGAAATTACTTAGCATTACAAATATGTATATATATTTATAATACAAATATTTTTTTCGAAACATACTTTTATAAAATCAATAACTTTCAATCTATACGCAATTATATGAATTTTTTTAATTTTTGGATTTTAAAGTTTAAGTATTGCGACCGTAAAAAAAAAACTAACCTGAAATGTTGATGGATTTCGACGTCTCATGACCCCCACAACCCAAAAAAATTGTATTTTAATACCATCTGTCTGTGTGTCTATAAAAACTTAAAATTAAGGGTAGTTTACTGAAGAGCGAAAAGAGATCAAATTGGTTTTCTCAAAATCTGCTCAAACGATTTTGATTAAAATTCGTATCTAGGCGTTGATTAAGATTATAAATAAACTGGATATTTTCATTTTCCTATGAAAATGATTTTTAGGGTACTTTACAGAAGCGTTAATTTCCGTATCTCCACAACTATTTGAGAAACTAAACAACTTATCATTGCAAAATTGTAGGACTATTAGAAATAAAAAACTTTTATTTGACATATATTTTTATAAAAGCAAGAGTTTCTGAGATATTTGCAAATATATTAATACAATTTTGTGAGCTTTAGTTGTAAACATATACTACTTAAGTCTTAACGCAATAATACTCCAATGCCATAGAGTAATTAAATATAAGTATCTAAAAAAAGTATATTATTTTTCCTTAAAGCTCTTAGATTATTGCTGTGCAAGCATTTCTCCTATCTCCATTTTAGACTCAATAGTCAATATTTACATTTTTTATTCGTCAAAATGTATAAATGAATAATTAAATATCAATGCGTGACTGGAAGATCTGTAACACCTTATAAAATGTTAAAACTTTTACCAGAAATCGAAATTTTAATACGAAGTGTTGACCCTTGTGGAAGAAATTAAACTGTTTGAAATGCTCTTAGGTGGACAAAGATGCGCCTCTTTTCTCATTGATTATATATCATTTTATATTATTTTATGTGTGTTCTTATGTGGAGTGGCGATGATACAATGTACATTATTCCGCTCAGAAATCTTACGAGTTTATAGAAAGAGAGAGAAAGTCTGTGCGGTGCACCGTACCATTTATTTTTACTTTCTCTCTATCTTACAGGTAGAGAAAGTATTGTGATCGTCAAAAAAATCGAACTCGAGATTTTGATGAATTTTGACGTTTCATGACTTCCTGAATCCGAAAAAGTGGTTTTTGAATTTCCGTCTGTCTGTCTGTCTGTCTGTCTGTACCTCCAACTAGAGCCTAAACTATTTTACCGATTGAGCTGAAACTTGATATCTAGGGTTTTCATAGGGTTGCCCCGAGGGTTTTTTTTTGGAATTGGATATCTACCCCTAAAATTAAGGGTAGTTTACTGAAGGGCAAAAAGAGAAAAAGTCGATTTTCTCAAAATCGGCTCTAACGATTTTGATTAAATTTCATTTATAAACATTAATAAATATTCCAAACAAAATGGCTACCCTCAATATTTCGGTAAAATGGCTTTAAGGGCTCCGGTCTGATGCGTAAATTAACATTTTTTTAAATAGCTCCGAAACTATTTGAGATATGAAATTACTTAGCATTACAAATATGTATATATATTTATAATACAGATATTTTATCCGAAACATATTTTTATAAAATCAATAACTTTCAATATATACGCAATTATATGAATTTTTTTAACTTTTTGGACATTAAAGTTTAAGTATTGCGACCGTAAAAAAAAAACTAACCTGAAATGTTGATGGATGTCGACGTCTCATGACCCCCCGAACCCTAAAAAATAGTCTTTGCAATGCCGTCTCTCTGTGTGTCTATAAAAACTTATAATTAAGGGTAGTTTACTGAAGGACGAAAAGAGAAATATTTGGTTTTCTCAAAATCTGCTTAAACGATTTTGATTAAAATTCGTATCTATGCGTTGATTTAAGATTATAAATAAACTGGCTATTTTCATTTTCCTATGAAAATGATTTTTAGGGTACATTACAGAAGCGTTAATTTCCGTATCTCCACAACTATTGGAGAAACTAAACAACTTATCATTGCAAAATTGTAGGACTATTAGAAATAAAAAACTTTTATTTGACATATATTTTTATAAAAACAGCAGTTTCTGAGATATTTGCAAATATATTAATACAATTTTGTGAGCTTTAGTTGTAAACATATACTACTTAAGTCTTAACGCAATAATACTCCAATGCCATAGAGTAATTAAATATAAGTAAGTATCTAAAAAAAGTATGTTATTTTTCCTTAAATCTCTTAGGAGAAATGTTTACATAGCAATGATCTATCTCCATTTTAGACTCAATAGTCAATATTTACATTTTTTATTGGTCAAAATGTATAAATGAATAATTAAATATCAATGCGATGACTTGAAGATCTGCAACACCTTTTAAAATGTTAAAATTTTAACCAGAAATCGAAATTTTAATACGAAGTGTTGACCCTTGTGGAAGACATTAAACTGTTTGAAATGTTCTTAGGTGGACAAAGATGCGCCTCTTTTCTCATTGATTCTATATCATTGTATATTATTTTATGCGTGTTCTTATGTGGAGTGGTGATGATACAATGTACATTATTCCGTTCAGAAATCTTACGAGTTTATAGAAAGAGAGAGAAAGTCTGTGCGGTGTGCCGTACCATTTATTTTAAATTCTCGAAGACAAATTGTTTGACCTAAAATAGCTAGCCAAAATGTTTAGCAAAGATTTGTATTTGGTTATTAAACGTGTAATAAGTTAATATACAAGTATAAGTACATAAATTACAAACCAATTTAAAATAAAACAGTATATCTAGTACTAGACTTACATAGTCCTAGTGTCTAGACATTTACTTATTGGATAAAGGGACGAAAATGTTGACAAATAGTAAATAAATATCTTCGCTAGTCCCATCCAGAAACGAATACAGATTTATGGTTAGTGAAACATCCTAAATAAGGTAGGAAAGGGGGAAATTTATCCCTTGCAATAGACTTTTTTTTTAGAAAGTACTTAAAAGTATTCTGAATATATCGACAAAATTTTAAGATCAAGCGCAGGTTTGCTATTTAATGGTACACGGCAACACGCAATGAAAGTGCCCCCCGAATTTACACTTGAAAAAATGTACAGACTCGCTTCAGTGGCCGCATGGTCTAAGGCGCTAATCTCACAGTATATTATAAGGCCAATGACGGGGATATTGATGTTTGAATCTTGATCTGGTCTATTGAGAGTGATTTCTATTTAATGGCTTTCCCCTCTACCTCCACGAAAATGCGGGTACACTTCCTATAAATATATTCTTCTCAGTCCCTAAAACCATTAGCGTAATTATTATACCTAAATCAACATATTTCAGGGTATATTTTTTATAAGTTCAATGTCGACTTGGATAAAGTTAAACAGAAAGTACGGCTGCGCTGTAAAATAAGACACATTTCGTCAAGGTCAAATAATTTTATTTTCCCACGGAACGCTTGTAAATTATGTACACTCCTTGACAAAACTAATGCAAAAGATATCTCACTCATAGACTAATAATGTTAATTCCCATTGTTTCAAAAAAAAGTGAAGGGCTATTTTTTTTATCACTGTTGGTATTTGAAGGGATTTTAAAAATGTAAAAGCCTGCTCATATACAATATATCCAAATTATTCCGTTCGTTTGGAACTGGTTCTTTGTCATTTATTATTATGTGTCTTGTTCAGTTTTCTTCCCACACAATTTAAGTATTCACGCAACGAGAAACACACTTATGTTTCATTCGTAGCGTTATGAATATTTGGCATTAAATAAAAAAATATTATTGAACGTAGGGTGAAAATTCTTCTGGTGTAGAAAGTACCCTGTAGTGCTTGATATAAATACTCTAATATTTATCGCTTGCAAAAATTTTGCATTTCTTTTTGGGAAAAAAATAAGTCATTTAAGCAAAAAAAAGTTTAGCACTGCGTCATACTACCCATTCGAATTATACGCCCATGTACTAATTAATTACGTTAGTGATTTTAGAGATAAGGAAGGTTATATTTATCTGAAGTATACTCGCATTTGGGTGGAGGGAGAGTGGAAAACCAGTTTGTAAAAACCACCCTCAGTAAACCCGGCCGAGTTTCGAACCTCAATCTTCGCGTCATTGGCAATTTAGTCTACTGCGAGAGTAGCGCGTTAGACTTTGCAGCTACCGAAGCGGGTAAACGGGATATTTAATGTTGTGGAAAACTTAGAAGTTATTACACACATTTATAAACATGGAGGCTTTACAAGAAGCGTTGAATAAAAACATGCTCAATCCAAAAATTGGTGTCTACATTGTCTAAGGCGTTAGAATCACACTGCACATTGTCATCTTTGGAGGGAAAGTCGGTTCTCGAGAATAAGCTGGGTGTGACACAGCCTGTGAATTTCCTGTCGTAGATACAAGCTTATTCGGGTGCATTTACTTTCTCGTTAATTTTTCATCCTTAACTGTTATATTCAGGTGTTAGTAAATATCATACCAACCTTGGTGGCATAGTTAGCTAAACGCGCTAGTTTCGTGTTGAGCTAGATAGCCGAGGACGGGGATATCAAAGTTTGAATCTCACTCGGGTGAACTGGGCTGGTTTTTCCTAAATGGTTTTCCAATCTCCCTCTAAGCAATTGTGAGTTCACCTCTTCTAAATTCAAACCTTCCCAATTCCTAACCCATTAACGTAATTAGTACTTAAGCGTAATTATTATTATTATTATTATTATTATTACTATCCGGTCCAAAACCTTAGCTTAGTTTTTAGCATGTCTGTCTACTGAGTTAAGGGTTCCGGGTTCGATTCCCAGCATAGCCGAAACTCATTTGTGACATTGGGATATCCCCTTTAACTGTGATTAGTCAATAGCCGGGGGACTGGGTGGTGTGGATTTTCTAGATGTAAGTTGGTTTATAAGTTGTATATTGATATACAAATATTTATATCACCGTGCCTTACTACCCATTCAAATTTTCCGCTTATGTACTAATTACGCTAGGGATTTAAGGGATTAAGAACGTTATTTTTAAAGGAAGTGTACCCGAATTTGCCTGAAGAGAGAGTAGAAAAATACTTTAGAAAAATCACCCCCAGTACACCCAACTGAGATTCGAACCATGATCTCCCCGTCATTGCCAGGCTGATCTACCGCAAGAGTGACGCCTTAGACCACGCTGCCACCAAAAGGGGGTGTGTTTTGATACAATCAGTCGTTTCAGAAAGTTAACTTTAAATACCACAATTAATAAATAAAAAAAAAACATTACTACCTCTATTGGTGTGCACGCGGACTAAATACCAGGCTCATTTAGTCTGGCTTGCCAACGACACGGAGGGTGTATTATGTTTATCATCCATTAAGAACTTCTCAATCTCTCTCAACAAATATTTGAGTACATTTTCTTCAAGTATCGGCTTCCTTATATTGACCCTAATAGCGTAATTAAAATGTGCTTAGTCTAAACGAGTAGTAAGACGCAGAGGAAAAACAACTACTGCATTACTTCCCACATAGTTTATTACTTAACATCAAATACCCTTGAAAAAATTAAAACATTATCTTCAATAACCATTCTAATTAGTAATAACAGCCCTTTTAACAAAAAAAAAGAGCTTGATTTATTTAAATTTTTTGAAATATGCTATGAAGGCAAAAACCGTTCCTGTAATTTGTTTTATCTCTAAAACCAATAAAACTCATTAATCAACCTTGGTTATACTGGGGTAAATATTAATTATTATTATTATTATTATTATTATTATTTAATATTATTATTATTATTATTATTAGTTATTATTTATTATTATTTATTATTATATTATTAATATTAGCACCACGTCTTACTACCCGTTCGGGTTATACGCACTACTGGGGTAAAGCTCTCGTATCAGGACCCGTGCTCGTGGGTTCAAACCCAAATGAGGTCGACGGATTTTTCATGGGTGATAAAAATCCGTAGCACAATTTCCTTCGGAGGGGAAGTAAACCCGTCGGTCCCATGTCGATTTTGTGACATATAAAAGAACCCTAGTAGGTATGTTAAAATACATTTCCCAGCAAAAATTGCTAAGTCCTTTCGCTCTCACTCATAGAAATTCTCGAGTGATGATTTAATCAGTCGGTTCATAAAGTGCACGTTAAATACCTAAAATAAATAAAATACCGTTCATAAAAAAAAAGTATGACTAAAATTCCTTGTTAAAACCAAGCAAAGCGAACAAGACCATATTTGTTCCCGAGACTAGAATCCGTGCGGTGAAGATTACTGCATCAAGTGGTATTGAATCGATTTTCCATTGCCGCAGTGCACAAATACCACAGCAAACTACCACCTTGGTGGGGTTTCACTGTAGTCAAATACATTCCTGTCTAACTTCACAGGATTCTTTGCGGTGGCTAAACTATTACAGTAACAACTAGTAGTACCTTAAGGCTATTTCAAATGCATTCTCTCAACAGAGTGATTACACCATCATACGACTTACAGACAAACTTAACTTCAGAACAACATTCAAGACTCCCAGATTAACCCCTGTGAATGAGTAAGCACCAATATTAACAAAATTATATTTTCAGGTCATGCCAGGAAACAAACTTGTGATCCCTAACTTGATTTACAAGCATGCTACCGACCAAACTTAGGCGTCAGGTTTGCCTGTAATACACTATTTCTCTAAACCTATGTCTACGGGCTTTTGAATATCTTTACGAGTTGAAATTTAAATAACTACAACGACATTCAACTATCATAATATTTGAAAACATCTCATTTAGAGCTTAATTTTTAATTTCTATAGATAACTCGGAGAGAAATTATTGTGATCGTCAAAAAATTGGAACTCAAGATTTAATAAATGTCGAACGTTTCATGGCCCCCCCAAAACCAAAAAAGGGATTTTCGAAATGCGGTCTATCTGTACCATGGTTAGAACGAAACTAGTTTACCGATTGGGCCAAAACTTGGTATCTGGGTTTCATAAGGTTACCTCAAGGGATTTTTGGAATTGACATCCAACCCTAAAATTATGAGTAGTTTATTGAAGGTTAGGAAAAAAAATCAATTTTCTCAAAATTTTCTCCAGCAATTTTATTAAATCTTATATCTAGACATTGTTTATCGTTGTAAACCAGATGGTAACCCTCATTTTCTCATGAAAATGACTTTGAGGGACTATACTTACGGGAGATTTCCAATTTTCATAATTTCTCCGCAACTGTTTGAGATAAAAAATAACATCATCTTTTATTTAAAATATCTATGTATAAAACCAATATTTTCAGATCTATTTTTCAAATATTTATATATTTTTAGTTCAGGCCTTTAAAATGAATTTGATTCTTATGCTCTTTGGTGGACAAAGATTTTCTCTTTTCTTAATTTTTCTCTAACAATGTTCCTAGTTCCTAATGCCATAGAACAATTAACACTGTATATTATTTCATTTGTGATCTTTGGTGTAGTGTTTCTACAACAGTTTATAGATTTTTTTTTCACAAATCCTAGGAGTTTGTAGTAAATGTTTATTTTAAATAAATGCGAGAGAATGTTTGTGCGGTGCGCCGTACCATTTATTTTCTTAGTACCAAGTCTGGATACCCTTTTGCACTATATGCTTACACCCTAATTATGCTGATGTGTTAGAGACTAGGAAGGTTTAATATAGAGGAAGTGTACATTAATTGCGAGAAAGGAGAAGGGAAACATATCTATGGAAAAATAACCTCAGTACACTCTACCGGTATTTGAGCACCAATTTCTCTGCCATCAGCATTATTGTCTTTTGCGATAGTGACGCCTTAAACCATGTAGCCTCCAAGGCGGGTTTTAGCACCACGTCTTACACCCGTTTGGTTTATACACCTATTTAACAACTATAATAATGTATCAGGGATTAGTGAGCTTAATTTAGAAGAAGGGCACCTATATTTTTGTGAAGGGAGATTGGAAATACCATTTAGAAAAACCCACCATCGGTGCACTTGACAGAAATCAAACCCCAATCTCCCCGTCTTCAGCAGTCCAGTATAACATGAGATTAGCGCATAATACCATGCAGCCACTGAAGCGGGTGGTGTTAATATTAATAATAGTAAATTCTTATCAATGTTGACCACAAACATAAATATCTACTTATATTTTCTAATACTTCATTCCTTTCAAAATGGTCTATTGCGCAATTTAAATCCTCTCTTCTTTATCTCACCACCTTACACGAATAGTCTTCGTATCTTACCACATGTCTATGTCACTATAGTATGTGACGCGTGTACAGGCTATGTGACGTCTTTCGTCACGCTCTGAAGCTCACCCTGATTACGTTGACAGGTGTGAGGGGGACAATGAAAGTGAGAAGAGGGGGTAAATTCTTTTTATCGCCTTGTCTTACTACCGGTTCAGGCTATACTCATATGTACTAATTACGCTAGTGAGTTAGTATTGAGAAACGCTGAACTAATAGGAAATGTATCCGTATTTGCGTATAGGGAGAGCGGAAAACCATTTAGGAAAAACCACCCTCGTTAAGAGATGTGAGACGGAAAATTTTCAATTATTATTTCTGTAAAATGATTAGGTGGCTGGTAATAATAATAGTAATAATAATTAGACTTGTACTAGTATTAGTAATAGTTGTAATAGTAGGCCTAATATTAAAGAAACACCTACTTCGGTGGCCGCATGGTCCAATGCGCTGCTCTCACAATAAAGTAGACTGCCGATGAGTGGGAGATTAAGGTTCGATCCGGGTCGGTTGCACTAGGGCAGTTTTTTCTAAATAGTTTTCCAATCTCACTTCACTTAAATGCGGAATGGTGACTGATGCTCATAGATTTGTGGCCACGGATGCATTAACAATAATATTGGGAATAAGGTCGTTAGACCTTGCAGGTTAGGAAGAAAGCTGCATACTACTGGCTGAAGAGAGGGGCTTTTGAGATGGTATTAATGCTTACCAAGGCCGGGGTGAGACCCTTGGTAGAAATAGATAAAGCCATTGAGGAGGAATGCAAGAAATATGGGGAAACAGTGGAACTGGTAGACGAACATTTTCACTGTTACCGTCGATAGCGGAAAGCTAGAACTAAAATATCTCAATCCTTCTCAGGGGCTCGTTCATTTTATGACTAGCAAGGGACCGTATAAAGCTTCTTTATACGAACAGGGGCTGGCGGAAAGTCCAACATGTGGCTGTGGAGGGCTGCTAGCACCAAAACATATGGTTCTGGAATGACCTGAAAAGGATTAGATTAGGAGAGAACTGGAATAATGCCTCATTAGGAAGACAGTTTGGACAATGATAGAGACTGAGAAGAAATGTAAGCAGCTAAATATCTTAGTGGACAAAGTGTAAAAAGAGGAGAAAGAGAGATACGTTCAGGAAATGCTTGTGAGGAGGGCTATTGCTAACCGTGGTGCGCGACAGAGAGAGGACTCAAGCGGAGTTTCAGAGACCTGTGAAGTAAGTATGAGGGAAAGTGAAGTGTTGTTGGAATGAAGTAGGTAGGGAGATAGCGTCGGTCGTACACAAAAGCACATATAATTACGAGTGACAGAAGAAACTGGCTAGCAGAAGCAATAAGATGAGACTAGCCGCAGTGCGTCTAGAAGGGGGACCGTCGCCGGAGTTTCCAGTCACTGAGAGTGACTGAAGAAAAAGGACGGCCACCCAAGAGTCAGTGTAGCGCTCAAATCCGGGAAGATGACACAAGAAGATAACGGAGCTCTCCCCGAGGCAATCAAGCTCCATACTCTTGGGAACAAGAAAGAAGATGGAGAGGCAGTGGACGGGCCTCCGAGATCATCGGAAGAAGGGACGGTTGCAAATGCAGCCAACGTGCACAAGGAAGGACTAAAGTAATATTAAGGAATATTATAAGAAAATGTATAAAAGGTTTTGTCCAACATTACAGTAATGTAGCCTAGTTCAAGAAAAACCAGTTACTAGGATAGTTTTGGAAATAATTAAATCGTATTAGTTAGATCAGATTACTATAGATTAAGTTTAGGATTTTCTGCCAGTGGTTTCACTAGTAGGTAGCTGGAGCTCCATCTTCGATAGGGTGCCTCTCCAGGTGGCGGATAGGGAAACGTTCGCCACAGCTGGAGAGTGCCGGTGCTCACTGGTAACGGTGAGCTCTGGGAGTGCCAGGTGTGGAGGGTACCGGGGGAAACAAAAATACCCGGGGTGGATAGACTAGAGTGGTACAAAAATATTTAGTGGAAACAAATTAAACTTAGATTTAAATAGTACTAGGACTCAATAATACCAGATTAGATAAAATAAAAATAAAAAGGATACATTGAAAATTGAGCAATTAACATTTGTATAAAAATAGGACTCGGTTATAATTGTTAGAAACTGAGTCAAATAGTCAAGGTAAATAAAGCATGCGGGTGCAATTCCTCTAAATTTAACCTTCCTCGTCCCTAACGCATCAGCGTAATTAGTACATAGGCGCATAGCCCGAACGGTTAGTGTGACGCGGTGGTAACAAAAAAGTAGTAAAGAAATAAATGAATGGGATCCTTTATAGACCGTTTATTTCATAAATCATAATTCAATTTTTATCATCAATAATTTGACTAAAATAATGTTAGGGTTGGCTACGACATTTGTCTCTCCACCCCTTATCTTCCGTACTACCTATCTAACTCTCCCCCACCCCCGTACCCTTTCACTCATCCTTGTAACCCACTCGTCTCTAATATTTTGAAGTATAATAGACTTTTACGTGCCACTTTTACAATTTAACCCCTCCACTGGATGCCACCAGTGCAGAAAGCTTTCCGATTTAAAATTTCTCTGAACATTTTTCATCTATACCCACAGTACAACTGCAGGGATTCTAGCCCCTATCTCCCTGTAATCAACAGTATCGTCTATAGTGAGAGTCACGCTTTAGACCATGCGGCCACCGAGGCAGATGGGATTAAGCTACCTGGGGTGTGAGCATTAGAAACTGTGACCCAGCTACCCACTTGATCTTCTAAATATGACTTATGTTTCAGACTATGCACGAGTGGTCGAGTGATCTAAAACCAATGTTTCCCAGCCTGGGTAATAGCACTCTAAAGGGCAGGAGGTATTTTTGTTTCCAGGGGCAGGGGGGGGTAACTTGTAAAGAAGGAGATGGGGAACGTTTAAGTTTTTATTGAAATTGCAGCAATATTTTTTTGTTTATATTGACAGGAAGCAAAACAGTTAGCAAAATGTTCTTAAATATGTTTTAATATTTATGTTCTATAAATTTGATATTACGCATGGTTAAGGCGTCACTCTCGTGTTATATTAGACTGCCGATGACAGAAAGATTGGCGTTCAAATCCTAGTTGATGTACTGAGGGTTAAAAAAATAGTTTACCACTCTCCCTCCACGCAAATGCAGGCAATATCTTATAACCATCTTGTAATAAGCCCTAACGGTTAGTAAGACGTGATGATAAAGAAAATTACTTATGTTTATAACATTTAACATAACTTACGATTAAGTGTGTTTCATTCATAAGGATTGAAAGCAATTATGTTATAAGCTTTAATAAGATAATTTTTGATATAGCATTTTATAGAGAGGTTGGGGCATACATTTTCAATTGTAGTATTTGGCTACAAGTGAAGAAATACAAGTCGGAGGGAAACAACAACTTACCCCATTCACCATCCCAGCACCTCTTGACAACAGTCGGTGAGAAAACAAGCACAACCGAGCATAAGCCAAGCCGCGTGGAAAGACGACCAACCCCATCTAAGTTCGAACTCGGCTGCTAGAGGGCGCGTAGTATCGATCATTCCTAAGAAATAAAAAAATAAGTTATGCCTAGTCTACTATGGAGGATAACATTCTAGTACCAGGGAGAAGGTTATCGTAGCTACATTTGTCACCCGTATCCCCCCTTGGTGATCCTATTGTATTCCCCCACCTTATTTCCTTCTCTTTTTTGTTTCTCTGGGTTTTCAAGCATATATAATGCCGGTATGACGAAAGGCCACCACTTATTTGATTTCGTCTTCTGCTTCTGGTCAAGCATGTACTTGGTGACTTAATATTTAACATGTAAGAATAAATTTATTTTCGGCTTAAATATATATATTTTTCATGTAACTTTTCTAAATTCACTTTTCGGCCTTTTAACTGTTAGTTTTTTTGGGGTAAATTAATAATCTTTAAAATCTTGACCAATATTGAATATGAGGATATTATGAAATTATTTAAAGACTATGGTATTGAGTCTTATTTTTATTATTTAGAGATTGAATATTATCTAATTTTTGAACATTACTGTTCGACTTGGAAGATAAACAATATAAATCTTAAATAATGCGGTCTAATTTTTTTTTTGGTTATTGAATATTACCTTTAAAGGGAAATTTCGTCTTTCTTATGTAATAATAGGAAGAATTATCTGTCTTTAATTATATTACTAATTCTTATCGAAGAGGTTTGTTGTATTAAAATGGGAATATTAATGAAGTCCGGTAATGACTGAAGATATTTACATAATGCGTATGTGTTTAAATGTTATTTTTTTACAAGGGGCTAATTAACGTAGCTTGATGAGTAAGTTCCTTGTAGAAAGAGATGGTTTAAATAAATTATGTTATTTGTTCTCTATTTCAAATTTTCTAATTTATTCTCGATTTAAACGTTGGTATTGTCTTGAAATTAACCTTTCATATTAATAATAAATATTATATATTTGCACATCCTACAACTATCATATTAATTATATTACTATACCATCATTATGGTTCTATCTGTTAAAATACATACATATCTTTAATTACAATTTCTACGAATAAATATCAAAAACGGCATTTACTTTATTAATAGTGAGCATACCCTTAGGATATTTTTTGTAGTTTTATGGTTTATTCATCCTTTGTTTTCGTTTGAACTTATCATTTGAGGACGGCCGTCTAGCAAAATTCCCGCAGCCATTTGAGTTGCTTGCTCTGAGTTTCAGGTGTCTGTGCTCAGACATTCGAAACAATTACTCAAGCTACTCACTCTGATTGTGTCAATGATTTTGCTTGTAATCATGTTAGCCTTCTATTTTATTAGGGTAGTTAAGGAGGTCTCACGATGCATATAAAAAAATTAAAGAAAATTATATTTAAAAATTGCGTGAATTTTTTATTAGTATTCATACAAAGTACTGAACATATTCAATTAATTCCTATTCACATCTAACTAAACATGGCAATGAAATTAAATGATCTTTTAGCTCAATAGTCAATATATATTTATAAATCTTTAAAAGTTGAGCCGAACTACCCAAATTTGGTTGGGAACGGATTTTGGCCAGTATTGATACATAAATGGTCCTCTCAAAATTTTCCACTAATGTCGAAATTTTCATTCAAAATCACATATAAATGGAGTTATAGTTGTATATAGTTGATATACACAATATTCTTTAGTTGGTATACGCTCAAAATACATGCTATGTTTTTTTTTATTAGTATAAATACAGATGAAACGAAATGAGCCAATTGCTAATTCAAAGCAAAGAGACTCGGATTTAAGTTTATGTATAGTCTGACCCCTTTGTTCAGACAGTGGGGCGTGAGCCTCTACTTAAATAAAATTAGAGGCTCAATTCACCGAATGATAAATTAATTATTAATATTCCTTAAATTAATTTTCTTCTTTCAAAGTGATTAATCTAGGTCCAGTGTGATGGATATTCTATTATTAAGTTAATTTGTAGGACGCGTTCTGCTCATATTCAGTTTGTGCCTAAAATACAGGAATTCAAAATGGTCTGTGTTTGAGAAATTTTATAATATTATTATTTATTTTAACAGAAACTTTTTATTAATATTTTCTTATACCAAAACCTTATTCACAATTTATTTGACCTAAAAAATTAGGATGACTAGGGTAGATTTAAATAAATTAACTTACATTTGATACTACAAATATCTCTTAACTCACCTAGCTAATAGAACATGCTCTAATTTTTAAAAAGGGATTTTAAAGCGCACTGGTAGGCATTTATTTGATGTCTATGAAAGTTCAATATATTTAATGTCATTCTGAATAAAGCTACTTTTTTCCATACATAATACATTTTAGGTTACGATTGTTCATTAATTTCAAGTCTATAAAGAACACTATTAATGTGTATTTATATGTGGATTTCAGGCATATTATTTAAAGCATAGTAATTAACAAATATCTTACTAATTCATATTAAAATAAGTTTATTTTAAGCTGAAAAAAATAGAAGTACAAGAAGGTTTATTACAATTCAACGTATTTGTAGGAAAGGCATTCTATAACTTCCGATAGGGTTTTTAATTGATGATATTACAATTCAAATAAAAATAATCATGTCCAAAACATATAAGTGATGTGAGAAAGTATCATTCTAATAAAATGTATGCAGGAGTAACCCAAAAATTATAAGGTCACTTTGGGCATATTTACAAATTCGTGTCAGTTGAGTTGGGGGAGGGGGTTTGCCAAATTATTATGGCTATAGGTACTGAATATTCTTTAACAAAAGCTAAATACATTTAATTATCTAATTATAAACTCATGAAAAACTCAATTTTTATTTTATTGCTACCGATGACCCTATTTCACTCTTTGCACGGATTTTATTTTTATAAATAGTTTATTTCTGGTGCACCTCAAATTCTCCTGGTACTTACGCCATTACAAGTCTTCCTTAAATATTCTGACTATTTTATATTTATTGAAATTAATGTTTCTATAAAAAAAACGTTTTCTAAATAAAGTTAAAAACGCAAGTAGGATAAATAAATAAAAATCTCCGAAAGAAAAGAAAGTCTTACACAAACCTTTCGCCGAATGAATGTAGCTTATTTTACATTCCATTTAATTTTAAAATGGTTACGTTGGATCATATTTACCAAGTCTATTTTTACTTTAATGCTGACAAGTGATGTGTACCTACTGTAGCAGTTTAAAACATGCTCATGATCTAGATGTTTTTTTCTCTTTTATGCGATTTGTCAGGCATAGTTTATTTAATGAGTTCTTCTTTTAAAAAGTGACATTGATGATTGAATTCACAGAAGAACTTAGGATTCTGATAGAAAAAAAAGTATTTTGACAGTTACAAAGCTTACTAAAATCAGTTTCAGTCAATTCTTATGATCTGAAGCCATCTATTTTGCTATATAACAACAATACCAATGAAATAATATATGATATGTTAAAATAATATCAATACTGAACGAAAAATCGTAAGTTTGTAATTTATAGAAATTTCTTCCTATCAAAATATTACAATAGAAGAATTGAGTAGGGCCTAGTATTTATATTTATATATGAAGAGGCATATATTATTATTTATATATGTGTAATATGTATGTTTTGGTGTTATTAAAGGTGAAAGTGTTGATTAAAACTATAAAAATAAAAGTATTGGAATTTTTGGCTGACTAGATTGATGATCATTCAATACCAACTTTTCTTCATTTTTAAATTATTTGAAAGATATTAACTTTTGCCTAATTGTGTATTTTGGCTTTCACCAAGTGGCCTCTAACCCTATATTTTAAGCATACCTTTACTACTTAAAAAATATATTACATTTTAAGTACATTTTAGAATCCATAAAACAAAAATATTTATTCCACCTCTTACAATACTACTTTTAAAATAATATATACTGAATTGTCAAAGTAAAACTCTAAAATTCTTCTAATTAGACAATTGTAATTACATTCAAAAATAAAATAATTAGTTTGTTTTCTACATAATAAATGTGTTGTATCAATCCTAATTTTAAAACAAAGCTCAAATAATTGGTTATTTACTCTAACTTCCTACTAGAAATTTTGAAAAAAAAAGTTTACAAATTATCATAGAGCTTATTTTACTTCTGTTAAGTTTGTCAACGAGTAAATATTCATCAAATTTTAATATTCTTCTATTTAAAAAACAAATGAATCCCCTTCTCTCAAGGTAACATTATGTTTAATTGTATTAATTTAATTATAATTAAAAGAGTAAACTTAATATTCAAGTATAATTGACAACATAATTATATTGTTAATACATCATATTATATTGAGATAGATAATTAGTCCAACAGAGCTAGTTATTGCTAAAGTAATGTTTATTTTTACCAATGTGTAGTTTTTGGTTTACTTTTTTCCAAAAAAAACAGTTGCTGTTATTTTAAGTTCCTCCTTCTCATTGATTGTCTTAGGGAAGAATTTAATATGTTTGTACGTAGCTGAGATACTTGAATGTACTAATAATTTTATTTATATATATATATATATATAAAATCAAAATAGTATATATATAACCGAGTAAAGTCGCGCAGGAAAGGTTCATAAGGTCTTCTTTCTTCCCCTTCCCCCACAAACATTATGCGCGGTGTGAGGTAACGTGGACTACGCAAGCGAGCCAGCCAGCCACTACTGTCTTGCCTGCCTCCCTGGCTCGGTCGGTTGCTCGCTCTCTAGTCGGTTTATTTGCCTGGGACGTTATACGGTCAGTAGCTCACAGCGCATCGTGTGAACAACATTAGGCGATCCGGCTAAGAGACTAACCCCTCCCGGCGGGATTATTTGTAACTAAGTTGTTTGGTTGTTTTTTTCTTCAGCCGCGCGGAAAAACAATAAATGTTTATTTTGTTTTATAAATACAATTTTCCGGGATAGGAAGATAAATAATAAGTGTTTTTATTTAATTTAAAAAAAACGTGAATACGTCATCAACGGGGGGGAAAAATCACACGAGTTGTCAAAACGATTTTTTTATCACGATAAGAAAAAGCAATTTTTCAATTTCTTTCTAAAATATAATAGTTTTAGCTGATTATAAAACAAAAACAAGAAACTATTGGTATATTCTGATAAAATGTTATATTTTCTGCGTACTTTATTATGGTAAATTTAATATCATAAAAGAGATAATATTTCAATTTCGTCAGATCTAAAAATTTTTTTAAAATAAAGTGTGATTTTTTTTTAGGTCCCATCACAATTAAACCCCTATAACTTTTAAAATAACTGTGTTATACATCATTTGGGAATATAAATTAAATATTCATAATTATTTATCACATTTTATTTCGTTGTATCTAGATGATAAAGCTTCCATCCAGTTTATAACAATACAAATAATCAAGAACGTTTCATGGATATCCTATTTTATATTTAACCTGATTTGAACTGCGCAGTCTTCCTATCAGTGTTGACGTGTGAATATATATTTATATATATTATTTTTTTTTTTTCAATTTGCAAGTTATTTGGTGTTGACCCTCAGACATTATTTCAAGGTATGACTCAGTGTTGTTCACTTTAATGTTCGGTGCTTTACGCTGATAACACGTGTTCTAACTAATGCTTGTGCCACTCACTTCATGTTTGTGATGTTTTCAAGTGTTCTTTAAACCATAATTTTAATAGCCTTGTTGGAAAAAAAAAAGCATTTCTGGCTCGAAAGGAATTCCCGTGTGTTTGCAAATATTTACTGTAATTTGATGTGTCATATTCGAAATGAAAATAAGAAGAATCATATATTTAAATTATGGGGAGAAAATGTTTCTGTTTATTTTTAATAAAATTAAATAATCTTATTATTAATAATTTATAATATATTCAAACAGTGATTTTAAAGTGATAAATAAACTTGACTAATAAAATGCCTATACAATATATCTTCGTGTGCAGTTGATATAATATTAATATACAGTAGAGATTAATTTCAATAGGTGTAAAAGTACTTGTGTTCACACATTAAGAACAGTCAATTCTTAGCCCTACTTAATGGAAAATTTAAATAGGTAGATAAATCAACCATTACAGAAACCGATTAAATTAATTATTTATTACATTAAAAAGATCGTAAACAATATTATCAGCATAAATTCAAAATCGAGTGTGTTTTTTTTAATATTGATACATAGGTAGTTAGATTATTTCGTTTATTCACTTAACAATACGTTTTTTTTATAGATTCATTCAAAAAATAAGTAAAATACTTTACTTTTAATAAAGCTTCAATGGGGGAGATTATCGTCCAAAATAGGTTTATTTTACTATCTAAAAGTCACGTGATACTAAAACACAGACTTAGTGTACTAATACTCAGTCAAAGGGTCTTTTGAATCGGATTATAGTAAACATTAGATGTCATTAGCAGTTGAGACTCTGATATTTCCAAATAGTAAAACAACAAACCAGTAATTATTTTTTTAATTGTTTTGATAAGGTCAAGCCTTTAAACAAAATTCAGTCCCCAAAGTTCTATTATTCACAAGTACTATCTTAAAATTATATTTTGAAGATTTCAGCCGACGTTTTATAGGTCATCCATAATAATAACATCAATCAAACTGTATTAGTTATTTATATTTTCCTTGAATTAAAAAAAAAAAAAGAAAAAGTTGGTATAATCTAAGTGTCACTGATTTTTCAGAAGAATCAAAGGATGTGAAATACCAATAGTTTGTTTTCGTCACGTTCAGTAGGTAAGAATATTTTTAAACCTTTAATCAAGAAAACAACATAATGTTGAAACCGCAGGAGTGGAAGAAGATTATGTGTTGGAACTTCATTGTAGTTTTGTGCTGAAATTACACCATTATCAACGGAGGGATAAAGGAAGTATTATTCTCTTCAGTAAAGAAGATAAAAAAAACACAAGGTTTGTACACAATTTTACTGCTTATTGTTATGTTAAGCCATTGAGGAGTTTCATTTTCAACAAACGGTGATTTGTTTGGTTTCTTAACAAGAAATTGGTCATATTAATTTTAATTAAACAGGTGTATAACTCCTTTAGTAGTATTCTTTTCTAGAACTACGTTTTATTACCCGTTCGGATTATTTGCCTATGTACTAATCACTCTAATGTGTTAAGGATTAGAAAGGTTGGATGTAGATTAAGTGTACCCGCATTTGCATAGAGGGAGAGTGGGAAAACAATTTAGGAAACCATCCTCAATACACCCGAGCTGGATCGAACCTCGATTTTCCCACTATCGGAGATCTAGTATATTTATATAGGGATGCCTCAGACCATGCAGTCACTGGAGCGGATATTATTACATGGAATACAAGGCTATTGGTGGCTTGATTAAAATAAAAGGGATGATAAAGGTAGTTTAGTGAAAATGCACTTTAATTATCTTGGAAAGGAGGTTATAAAATCTCAGTGGAAAATCACGTGTAGAAAGCCACCTCCAGAAACCTCATCCTAGAACCCTCCATAACCACCAATGAAGCTTATTTAAAGACTGACGCATTATACTGCGTGTCCAATTATGTGGGGTTTAAAATTAAATCTTATTTCAACTATATAATTGTTTCCATACAATTTTAGTTTCAATTCTAAATTTGCATGAGTTTTTTTTAACATTAACGTCGATATTATCAAATAAAATTTTCCTTCCAAGAGAATGGTTTAGTTTATCACACTTTAAATTAAATTGATCGGAAGTATAGGCATTTATTGACGAAATGTTAACACGCTCTCTTGGCTAAAGCTTGAATCTGGTTTGAAGATTTTTTAATTATCTGCATTCCAAAGTCATGTGTATGTAACTAAAAAGGTTTTATGTTTTAAAAACATATAAATTGTTTAACTATCTAGAAATTCCACTCAACTCTTTAATATATACAAAGAATAATTGACAAAATATACTAACCTAATCATAAATAAATGTATGAAACTGATAGTGTGACAGAATAAACGCTCCAATTTAAACTTACTTTCATGGTTAAACTATGTATTCCTAAAATAATTAGAAAGATTCATAGACGCTAAAATCTTAAAGTCATAATTTATTATTTCTAATAGTGAAGATCTTTTTATAAAATATATTTAAATAAAAACGATTTTATGAGCTTGTAATTAATTACTTGACTGGTAATAAAACCTAGTATATCTTACTAAACTCTATCTGTAAGACAAAAATCAATACCATTGACAGCTTTACTTTTAAAATACTGTTATGTCACTTCCTTTGATGAATGTGAAAATACATAATTCTTTCAAATTAAATTACTAAAACATCTTAATATATTCTACTCACCATTGTATAAATATGGGATACTTAATAAACATTAGTAATAAAGGAGGGGTGTAATATTGAGAGCTACTTGAATTCAACTTGAAATCTAAATAGGCTCCTACTATAGGAAATAAAAACGTGATATTTACACTATAAGAAGATTAGGTTATTTGGATTCACCCAAAAGTAGACCTATTATATTACTAGTAGGATTATAAGCTTTAATATTTGACTCCTATAATCCCATGATATTCGAAAGATTCTAGATTCGTAAAAAGATTTAAAAAAAAGCATATCTAATAAAATAATTACGAAGACCTTGACACCCGGCTTGGTGGCCACATATTTTAAGGCGTCACTATCATAATATACAATAGACTGCCGATGATGGGGAGATCATGATTTAATGCCCTTCGGGTGTACTGAGGGTGGTTTTCCTTAAAAGGTTTTCCAATTATTCTTCACGTAAATGTGGGTACATTTACTCTAAATTAAAACTTACTCATCCTTAACCCACAAGCGTAATTAGTACGTATGTGTGCAATGCAAACTGGTAAAAAGACGTGGCGCTAAAAAAAAGATGACCTCTAATAGCAATTCTAAGCAGATTGCTGGAAATTATGTAGACATGTGTATTTAAGGAGTTAAAAATACAAAAAAGGTCCAAAATTATAGTAAATTAATTATCAATTTACTAAAATAGAGCTTTATTTGTTATTTATGACTTAATATACATTAAAACAAAATAGCATTTATCAGTGGCTTTAAACAACTTTTTTATATTAAATTTTAAACAATTTCACTTTAAATAAATTGTAGATATTTAAGGATCTGAAGATTCGAATTTTTATTTGAAATCTGAAAGAAAATTTAAGATTAGGATTCGAGATTCGGATTCGATATATATAGGGTTCAACATATCTATAATTATTATAAATTTGTCAACTATACATTTGTCCGTATAAATCGCTTTGAAATGATTTGTCAAATTTCTAAATATAGATCAAAATAGAAAATTTCATTTTTAACAACCCGGCTCGGTGGCGTAGTTGGCTAACGCGCTAGTCGTGTTAATCCCGACTGCCGAGGACGAGGAGATCGAGGTTCGAATCTCGGTCGGGTGAACTGGGGTGTAGTTTTCCTAAATGGTTTTCCACTCTACCTCCACGCAAATGCGGGTTCACTTCCTCTAAATTCAACCTTCCCAATTCCTAATCAATTAGCGTAATTAGTACTTAAGCGTATAACCCGAACGGGTAGTAGGACGCAGTGCTAAATAATAATAATAATATAACTCATTTTTAACAAATCCTACTTCACGTATGTCTAGTAAAAAAGTTTGTAAAAATGTGTATAAACAATAGCAATGTGGTCCTCTCTATAACCCAGGCCTAATACATCTTATAAAATATGTAATGGAATTACCAGTTTAAAAAAACAATGCTCTGTATTCCTTCTAAGACTTGAATTAACTATAATACTGCGCTATTAAATTTGGGTGTAGCTTCTCTCTATTTTACGATCGGGAGCATTTTATAACTCTTCCTTCATCCCCGCGTTGTTGCTGAAAAGAAAACATTAAAGCTAAGCTGCAACCAGTTATAAAAGTTCCTTTACCTAAGAGTGTATTTTTTTCTTTACCAAGCTGTTAGGGGGGCTTACTAGAGGTCTTGGGACCACTGGTTCTCACCCAGAAAATTCTTAGTTAAGGGGGGAGAATAGGAAATGTGACTAAAGAGTAGTGTTTTTGCAGTTTCTAAGTTGTTGGTTTTTTGCCAAAATAAATTCAATACACCTCCAGTATAAACAAATAGTTTAATTTTCTTTACATGATAATATTAACAGTTGTTGAATATCTGTCATGAGCATATCGGCATTAGATGATAAACTTTTTAAATGAAGAGAAAAAGTTGTCATTAAATTCCAGGACACCTTTGACAGATATTTAAGAACTGTTGAGGTTAATATGTGTAGATAATTAAACTATACGTTTGTACTTGAGAATTATTTGATTTATTTTGACCAAAAAATGTTGATATAAAGACTACAAAAATACACCCTTGATTAAATTCTCTAAAACCTCACTGTCAATTACCCAGGATATTGGATAAAAAATCCCTATGAAGGCACACATTTTACAATAACTAATATATAAAAACGCGGACTTTACGATCACCAAAATCAGTGGACGTAGCCCTACGGTTCCTGTGAGTCTCCAATGTGATGGGTTCTGTCAGGATGGGTTGAATGAATGGCCAACAATTAACATTATTGGTTTAATAAAATAAAATGAACTAATACACTGTCGTCATAGTAACGAGGGCTGGGTCCACCCATCATCCGGTCACATGTGAACTCAAGTCACATTACTAGTTTCGGTCTAAGTCCGCAACCCTTCTAAAAGGGTGGCACACAAACACGCACACAGTAAGAGCCGAAGACACCTTTATTGACACTTTCTCACTCTTGGGCAACTGCCCACAATCAACTGTATTGCCGAGTCTCTAGAGACCAGATCTAGGACTAACGAACTATATTGCGCCAACTAAAGATTCCTCCGATGGCGGCATAAAGCACCAATCAATGGGATTCTACCCACATCATAAAAATCACACGATATCTGAGACAGCAATTCCCACAGATCTACTGCTGTCTCAACTATACTAACAACAATCTGCCTGCATGACGTTTTGAAAGGAAAGGGCTCCTATTTCATATTCCTGACTTTTCACTTACAAGCTGACTGGTAACGGATGTACTTAAAATAGATACCAAACTCGTTGATTATAAAATCAATAAATTGAAAGCTTCACATCACGCTCAAATCAGAAAACTTATCGAAGTGAAGCTTTCTGCATTAGTCACGTGACAATAGCAAAACCGGTATCAGTTTAGTTGTTTTTAAATTTAAAATAATTATTTTTAAATTGGATGTAATTCTTAAAATACTGTATATATCAATGAACTTCAGTGGCCTCACGGTCTAATACGCTACTCTAACAATAGACTAGACTGTCCGATGACAGGGAGATCGGTGTTCGATACCAGTTCGGTTGCACTGAGAGCGATTTTTCTTAATAGTTTTTTACTTTTACGGGTGCAATTCCTCTTCATCCAACCTTCCTCATCCCTAACACATTAGCGTAATTAGTATTTATTATTATTAGCACCGCATCTTACTACCCATTCGGGCTACACCAACGCAATTAAATTAGTATATAGGCATACAAACCGAATGGGTAGTAAGACGCGGTGCTAAAAAAATGCAGTAAGGAAACAAATGAATGCGAGCCTTTGTCGACCCACTATGTTCATAAAACCTACCTCAATTTTTTTTTATCACCAATAAGTTAATTAAAATAATTTTAAGTTTGGCTCGAAATTTTTCTTCCCTCTGTCCTCCATGGTTCCTATCTACACCTCCCCTGCCCCCTTCTTATAACCCACTCATCTCTTACCTAACCCATTATATTTTGAGGTATAATAGGCTCTAGGTGCCACCTCTACAATTTAACCCTCCACCGCAAGCCGCCCCTGCGGAAAATATTACGATTTAAAATTTCCTGGAAAATGTTCATCTCTAGACATACCTGCTCTAAAGCTTCACTCTTTGAGATAGACTAGACATCAGATGACAGGGAGTCCGGGGTTTAAATCCCATTTGGGGGCTGAGGGTGGTTTTCCCAAATTGTTTTCCACTCTCTCTCCCTTTATCTTTCCACTTAAATGTGGATACACTTTATCTAAATTCAACCTTATTCATCCTTAACACAGTAGCTATTTAGTACATTGGTGTTTAACTCGAATGATAGGAAATGGTGCTAGGAGAAAAAAAAATCTGGAAAACTTTTTTTATGAGAATTAATTAGTTCTTAAAAGGAAAATAATATTTAAATTACATCAAATTTGCTTTATATTTCCTTTTAAACGTTTAACCTTTCAACACAATGGTTAATGATGACATTAATGTGAGGGATGAGAAAGAGTAAATACAAATAAATCACTGATTTTCTCTTGTGAAGAATATAAATAGCGTAATTCTTATGAAATCTGGTTTGTAAACGAATCGTATTACCTGATTACCGATTTATGAATGTTGGTACTAATATATTATGGAATAAACCAAAGCTATAAATTATGGAGATTAGCCGTTATTAAGTAATTGCGTTGCTTTCTTCGATCTTGATTCACTTGGAATGTATTTTTTTTTTTTACTATTGGCACCATGTCACAACCGAGTCGCCGGAGGATGTGATATCAATTATAGATCTTAGTATAGCCTATGATTCTACACTTACATCATAGACTCTGCCTTAATATATGAGTGAATAATGATTATGAGCACTGGACCATCCCTGGATAGCTCATTGGTAGAGCATTGGCGTGTTAATCCAAAGATCCCGTGTTCGATCCATGTGTCAGAGTGTAATTTTTCAATTGATTTGAATAAATATATTAGCTAATAAAGTCATTGAATTATTTTATTTAAAATAGTCAAGGTGAACTTTCCGAACCGATTGATTACTACAGCACATGACTTTCAAACTAATTTAAATCTAGAAAAAACACACCACCCAGCCCCCAGCCATTAACTCATCACTGTGACGAGGGAAACCCACATTTCACCAATGATAAATTTTTTGGCCATACCTTGACTCAAACCCGAGACCCTTAGCTCAGTAGACAGACATGCCACCGACTGAGTTAAGGTGTAGGACTTAAGGTAAGATGGAAGGGGATGCGAGAAAAAGTCAGCGGTTTTTTTTTTCAGTTTCTATGGTAAAACTATTTTTGGCCAAAATAAATAAAATATTACTTCCATATAGATATAGAATTTAATTTTCTTCACATGGTTACCTAAACAGTTCTTGAATATCTATAAAGGGAGTCCTGGAATTTAATGACAATATTTTTCTTCATTTAAAAAGTTTTTCATCTAATGCCACTTTGCTTTTAGTCATAATTGTGAGGAATGCCAGGCCTCCACCGTGGTTAGGATTCCACGTTAAATTGTAGGTCCTCCATTTCATCTCACAATCACCCTACCATTGCACATTAGCGTAAGTGCGTATAACCCCAATGGGTAGTAAGACGCAGTGCTAATAATAATAATAATAATAATAATAATAATAATAATTTAGTCATAATGCCTATTAAGAAACTGTTGATACCGACATATGAAGAAAATTAAACTTTATGTTTGTACTGGATCAATATTTTATTAATTCCAGCCAAAAAAATGTTTTGCCATAAAAACTGAAAAAACACTGGCCTTTTCTCGCATCCTCTTCCTTCTCACCTTATTAATATCAGTCAAGAGCACTCTTAGGCCAATGTTTAGAAGTGTTATTTACTAATAATTAGTCATTATAGAGTGGACTGTATTTCAAGGTTATTAATTTATTTAATAAATTATAATCCGACCAAGAAATTGGATTTGTTCAATTGAATCAAAACATATTGCCAAAATATATGTATTCAAACTGTCATTAATCAAGCGTTTTGTGGTTGTTTATTTGAGTAAATTAAGTTCAATATTAAATTGTATGCGTCTTTATTATTAAGTTAACCGATTATTATTATTATATTCGTGTCTCCCTTTAATCCGCTAAAAGAACTACATAACCTATCCCTTCACAACTTTCCTGGTCAACCATTTAATCGCCCTTCTGTACTAAATCCCCCATCATTATTATTAAGTGTTGTCTTACCACAGGTTCATTACTTTTGTCAGTGAACATATACCGTCAATGCACCCTGTCCTATGCCTCCTTCTTCAGCCCCCAGAATTATCTTCTTCCCTTCAAGTCATCTAGTATTTAAATCTTCCTTCTTCCTAAGCTCCTCTTTCCCTCAACCTTTCCTTCTATGACGTCGAACAGAAGACAGTTTCTCCTAAGGATGTGGGTGCTCCAGCTTGATATGCACCGAAGAATCTCATCCAAAATGGTTTTCTTCTCACCCACTCTTCTTAGGACCTCTTCATCTATCACCCTGCCTGTTCACCTAATCTTCTCAAGTCTTCTTCAGTACCACATTTCAAAGCTCTCCAAGTATTTCTCCTACATCTTCTTAAGAATTCAAGTTTCTGCTCCATACAATGTGATGCTCCAAATGTAGAATTTCATCAGTTTCTTCCTCAGTTCCAAACTCAACTTGGTGGTCAGCAGTAACCTCTTCGTGTTGAGAGTTTCCTCGGCTGTGGCGATCATTGACCTAATTTCTTTATTGCAGTAGGCATCCTTTGTTTGTAGACTTCCCAGGTACAATCTTTGTTTTCCAATTCCTGGTTTCCATTTTTATTTTCAGCGGATCTTCATTTTTTGAAATCACCATCAATTTTGACTTCTCAATGTTGATCTACATGCCAAATATTCTCCCTATCTCTACTTGCTAGTCCTTCCCTTATTACACTACATTCCCTCTATTTACCCCCCTATAATCCCCTGAGTACAATACAAACTTTAACCTACCTACTATCCTCCTACTCCTCCCAAATTATTCCTTAACTCATCTATTTATCTACCCACTTTAGTGGACGAATAGTCTAAGGCTTCACTCTCGTGTTAGACCGGCCTACTGAAGACAAATAGATTGAGGTTTTAACCCTGGTCGGGTCTACTGAGAGTGGTTTTTCCTAAATAGTTTCCCACTCTCCATTAACACAAACATGGGTAGATTACCTTCCTTCCTCGTCCTTACCCCATTAGAGTATCTACCATATTATATGTGTAGAAACAAAAACAGATGGTAAAACGCAGTGATAAAATAATAAACCATTTAACCCTTCAAGTCATAGCCAAAGGGAGCAAACCTTTATATTTTCCAAATTCCTGTGTTCATTATACAAATTTATAAATATGTATATCTGTGTTAGCTCTTTGAATTGATATCTGAAAAAATTCTAAATATCAAAAAATTTGAATTAACAAATTTATGAGTATCTAGACATCCACTATTTTAAAATACGCTTCATGTAAGCACACATATATTATACATTCCTTATAAAACACACATACACAATATGTAATGTACATACATGAAAAAACAAAAGAATGTAGAAATCAAAAAAAAAACTTGGAAAATTTACATACGAAAATTGAAGAATCAAAACAATTTTTGCACCGAAGTGACTTGACGGTGGGAAACAATTAGAGATCCTGGTTTGTTGTAATTTGCTTATCTTAAAGAAATAAACCAAATCTTCAAGTTCATCAACATCATAATCATCATGAACTGTTTCCAGCCTGTGGCCGGATCCGTTTAGTAAAATGCCTTCATCTCCCTCTGCTCTTCCACCATTCTTCCTCCTGCACTTTATTCCACTCTCCTCCTCTCACTTGCACACTTGCTGCCATCTACTCCTTCCATCTCTTCCTTGGTCTTACTTGTGGTCTCATCCTTACGTACTTCATATCCATTAATAATCCTGGAATCTCTCCCCTTACACCCTCATTACGTATCCATATAATCGCATCCTTGCTTCCTCAACTATTCGTGTAGCCCCTACACCCCAACTCTAAGACGTACATATTTATTCCTAATCCTATCTCTTCTGATGTCAGTTAGCATGATCCTCAAAAATTTCATTCCCATGGTCTCCACTTTCCTTCTTTATCTTTTATCCTAGTTCAAGTTCACTGTTGCATTAAACATAATGTCATTCACGTTTAACTTCTGATTGGGATTCTGTGAATCTTCTCACGTTTTCTATCATTTAAGGTGCTCTCTCTTTTACTATGCTTTAATAACTAACTTTATTTGAAATTATTGCCATATGGAGTGGTTTAATCAATATCTTTACTCGAAAAAACTAGCAATGGACTGTATAGGCTTTGAATTATCCAAATATTTCCTACTAAAATTCAAAATAACTGTGGTTTTTTTTTCAGTGATTTGAATAGGAACTTCATGGGAACTTGATGGGTTCGAGCTATACAATGTTTTGAATTAACCAATTTTGAATTAGCCACATCTCGCCCAGTCCAATTAGCTAAAATAGGAAAAAATTAAAATCATGGATTTTTGAAAATCGATACAGTTGTTCATTGAGGTTTCCTGATGAACATACTAAAGGTCCCAGGGAGTGAGGGTGAGTGGGGTCTTTGGGTGGGGAAGCTGTCCAAAGATCTCCTTTTAAAATGTCTTCAAATTCACCCCTCTATATCTCCTAAGTTATTTATCCTACAGAAAAAAATGCATAGAACTAGTTTTGTAGAAAATGTTTCAATTTTAATTTTATACCACAGGTTTGTTACACTAGACCCCACTATCTTTGAAATATTTGCCAAAAACCTATAAAGGGGACCTTTAGACAGCTCCAACACCCCCCGCTAACCCCACCCCCAGGGACAAGGCCATAGTCAGGGGGGACTTGGGGGTTCAACTCCCCCCGAAATTTTATGAACAATATATATATATATATATATATGGCTTTATGTATGGTCCAAACAATATCAAAGTTATGGTACAAATATAACTTATGGGGCTGTGTTACCATAAAAAGCACTTCAGAGAGCTTCTAGAGGTGTTTAATATTTTTAATTTTTTATATCCTTCGGCAACTATGGTGCTTATGTGCCCATAAAAAACTCTTCAGCTAGCTTCTATAACTGTTTATCATTTAGAATTTTTAAAGCCCTAGGAATTGGAGGATGTGCCCACCAAACCACCCCCCCTCCCCCGAAATTATTGGTTGGTTACGGCCTTGCCCTTCCAAGCAAATGCGGGTTCCCTTCCTCTATTTTCAACCATCCCAAGTCTTACCCATCAGCGTAATTAATACTTAAGCTTAAAACCCGAACGAGTAGTAAGACGCAGTGCTAAGCATTATTATTATTATCATTATTTATTATTATTATTATTATTATTATTATTATTATTATTATTACGACCTTGCCCAGGTACTCTTAGTATGTACCTCAATGAACAACTCTACCAATTTTCAACTCCGTGAATTTTTTTCTCTATTTGCCAAATTTTTGGCTAATTGTACTGGGCTAATCCTACAGTATTTTCAGAAAAAGTGTCGATGCGGAAACAGCTTATAGAAATTTTAAATGTTTCCTTTAGCGATAACGATAGTGAGACTTAAGTCACATTTAGACGTCTTATCTTTCAAGGTCAGCCGGTACTCTTACACACGGTGGTATTCAGGAGGGGAGTATTGTTGCGGTTGGAACGCAATGGCATTGCTTTTTTATCACGGTCAAGAGCGTTCAGGACTTAGTTTTTGTTTTCTCAGCGCGTCTCACTCTTCGTTCGTTTGAGATGGAAAGGCTACGCGAGTGAAGATACGTACATCTGAAGTTTGGGATGGAAGGAAACTCAAGTGAAGATAAGCATATATTAAGTTTGGAATGGAAAGAAACTCGAGATACGTATGTAAGAAGTTTTCATAACAAAAAAAAAAGCGACTTAACTAAATTGATAAAATAGTAAATTAGTAGATTTTTTAGCACCATATCTTACCACTCATTTGTTCTATGTACTAACGTACTAATTACGCTAATAATATTTAGAAATTAGGGAGGTTATAAATGGAGGAAGTGTATCTGCATTTGCGTGAAAGGAGAAATGAAAACCATTTAGGGAAAACACCCCTAGTAAACCATCGTGAGATTAGAGCCTCAATCTCCCCATCATTGGTAGTCTAATCTACTGCGAGAGTAGCGTGTTAGACCACGTGGCCAAGAAGTGGGTCATATGTTTATTTTAGTTTTATACACTTATTAACGTCTAAAATTTATTTTATATCGGTCATGATCATCGCTCTATTTGACAATAAACTTTTCAACTGAGATACTTCCTAGTTCAACTGTTCCATACCCGCTTCGATTGCCACATGATTTAAAGTGCTTCTCTCGCAGTAGACTAGACTGGTGATGACGGGTATATTCAGGTTCAGATCTCGGTCAGGTGTATTAAGGGTGTTTTTTTCGAAATTTGTTCCACTCTCCATCCACGCAAATATGAATACACCTACTCTAAATATAGATTTTATACATTCTCTATCCAGAAGATATATACAGGTTCAAGATTGTTTTGCGTTAGAAGGTGACCTGGTGGTCTAGGGTAAGGTGTCAGACTTCGTGTGAGGGTCCGGTTCAATCCTCGGTCCCGGCACAGATGATCTGATTGCCAAACCCTTCCTTCACCTCTGACAAGATGTGTATTAATCACAACTTGTGAATGTGAGGAATGCCAGGCTCCACCGTGGTTCGGATTCACGTTAAACTGTAGGTCCCCCATTTCATCTCACAATCCCATACCATTACACATTAGCGTAAGTGCGTATAACCCGAACGGGTAGTAGACGCGGTGCTAATAATATAATAATAATAATAATTTTGCGTTAGAGGGGTACAAGTTTTAATTTGTTGCCGAATTTATAAATGAAGCTCATAAGAAAGGACAAGTTTTATAACTAGAAGATATTATTAGTTAAAGGATTTTTGCGTAGTTTTATATTTCCCAGCCTAACCTATTAGCGTAAATATTCAGATATCCCGGACGGGTAGTAACACTTTGAGCATTTGTAAAGTAGTAGTTATATCCGATGTTCGTGGGTTCAACCCGATCTGGGATCGATAGATTTGTCTTGAGCGATAAAAATTCGTAGTACAATTTTCTTTGTAGGTAAGTAACGCCATTGGTCCCATATCGATTGTGGCATGTAACATAACCCTGGAAGGTATGTTAAAATACCTTTATCGGCAAAATTGGTAGGCCCTTTCACTCTTGCTATAGAAATTCTCGTATTACTATAATATGTTGATTCAGAAAGTACACGTTAAATACCTCAAATAAATAATAAATAAAAAGTAGGCATATCTTATAGTTCCATAAACGGCCCTGTACAACCTCACGAAAGAGAACAGAACTAGAAAAAGGGAATTCAATGCTGCAATCTTTTGACAATAAATAGAATAAGAAACATGGATACATTACCCTTCCTCATCCTTTTTAGAATCAGTATTAACTTGATGGATTATACGATATTTTATAAGCTATATAATGGTTGAAGCGAAAGGTAAGCCCTACTTTAGTGGTCGATTGATCTAAGGCGTCACGCTCGTGTTAGACCAGTCAGCTGAAGATGGGGATATCGTGGTTCAAATCCCGGTCGGGTATACTGAGGGTGGTGTTTCCTAAATGGCTTCCCACGCTCCTTTGACGTAAATTCGTGTGTATTACCTTTAAACACTTTCTTCCCCATACTTGCCCCAATAAAGTATTTATTATACTATATGCGTGTACCTGAATAGGTAGTAGGACGTGATAATAAAAAAAACAATAAACAAAAAAAAATCAAGTAAAGGTTAAACGAAAGGTATAGTTTCAAACAAGCTATATTTACCCTGGCAACACTGCAAGACAAGCCATTGCTCATGTGATTTTCAACTGTCACTTTTGATGGTACTATCAATACCTATATAAAAACACTAATTATAAATTAAATTATTATAATATTGACCGAAAAAATGTCTGTATTTTCTATGGGATTCTTCCTATCATAATCCTACTACATCTTCGCTAATACACGCAGAAGAAAGACGAGGATCTTCAGAATAATGCTCAACAAATCGAACCATTAAGCCACTGGCAAGAAGTAATAATAATAATAAAACAATACCAAACATAATAATTATTGTAATCTCGCTTTTATTATTTGCTACTTGACCAACTCGGGAATAAATATAAAGAATATGCGAGCTCATGCGAAATGCACGGGATAACCGAAAAGCTAATTACTGATCTATCAAGGGCATTTTGCAAAGTTTATAGCTGGTTACTCATCATTAACAGAGAATGGGCTCGAGCCTTGACCTATGCATCTCAGGAAAAGCATACCAAATGAGTCTAGCTTTTATTCTGCGTAAATCTGATTATTTTGTAAGGTAGGTCGTATAGCGGTTTAACTGTTAAATTTAAGATGGTGTAGGCCTACGTTAAACCCAAATAAATAAAAAAAATCACCCACTTTGGCGGTCGAATGGTCTAAGGCGTCACTCTCAAAAACAAAGTGGATGGCTGATGACGGTAGATCGAGATTAGAATTTTGGTCGGGTGTGCTGAGTGTGGTTTTTCCAAAATTTGGTTTTTCGCTCTCCCCCCCCCCCCCCCATAAAAATGCTGGTACACTTCCTTAAATATAACCTTCTTAACTCTTAAAACCATATTTGTGATTAGTTTATAAGCATACATCCCGAATGGGTAGTTAGACGTGGTATCAAAAATAATATTTAACGTGGTGGGCAACTTTATGAAATGTCACAATGATGATCACAAGTCATTTTTTCCATTACAATAATTGTTACAACTGGTTCCTTAGTGTAGCATTTTCTCGTTAGACCCTACTTAGCAATCCACTAGGCGTAAATAAATTATCATAATCGCGTCAACTTGGCTTCTGTTGACACAAATGCAATATGTAAACAACCACGCTCCGAATATGTGAAGTTTCACACAAGAAGGCTTTCACAGTAAACTAATCTAAGTTAGTCGATTGACAGAAACGTAACAGCAAGAGCTAGGAGCTTTACTTATATAATATATATGTTAATGCCAGGTAGAGGTTTCATGGACCAGATAATTGCATTGCAACAACTTAATGAAAAATGTATGGCAGTAAGGAAGACAGTGTATTGTGTATTTGTTGATCTGAGAACAAGAATGATCGTGGGGAATTTGAATATGTTATGGAATGTATAGTGTTGATGCATAGTTATTAATTGCAATATGTTCGGTGTATGATGAAAGTAAAGCGTGCATCAGGGGGGATGGAGCTTTGAGGTAATGGTTTGACATTGAACAGGGTGTTGGATAGGGTTGTGTTATGTATCCATCGTTGTTTAATGTATTCATGGATATGTGTATGAGGAATGTTTGGGAGGAAGCGGTCGGTGTACAATGGACAATGTGAATATGAAAGTGTCGCTATATTCAGTTGATGTCATAATAATGGCTGGGAGTAAAAGTCACTTTCAAATACATTTAAGCGTTAGAATGTGCTGACAGGCAGAATGGATTTTCGTATAAATGTCTCAAACTTTACTTTACTTAGGGATATGATGTAATGAGGTAGATTGGATAGAACTAGCTCTAGATATGGATAAGGTGTAATGAGGTGGACTGGATATAACTAGCCCAAGATAGGGATAGAGTGTAATGAGGTGGACTGTATAAAACTAGCTGAAGATATACATAGGGTGTAATGAGGTGGACAGGATAGAACAATTTCAAGATAGGTACAGGGTGTTATGAGGTGGACTGGATGAAACTATATCATGCTAGGGAAAGGTGGCGAACTTTTGTAAGTGCGGCAATGAACTTTCGAATAACTAATTCCATAAAATAGCTAAGTTACTACTACGAAAGCCTGGCCAATAATCTTAATCAATAAACACATTAAAGAGCTATTAACCCAACCACAGGCTGTTCAAATAATTGGATTATTTCTACTCCGGATCATTCTATCACCATTTGCTTGGACATTTCGAGAAGAGAAACACTGCAGGTTATATAGAACTTTCAATCAATTCCAGTGAAAACGGTTCATTACTTAACCTATCACAACTTGTTTACCCTGTCATTACAACTCGTAAAATTAGTTGACACGTATCAAGACGGTGAGGTTTATATACATTCATCCGCTACGCAGTGTTTTGTTTGCAGGCGCTTAGGTAGGAAATGATGGTGTGGGGAGAGGTAGGTGTGGAATGGATGATGTTTAATTACTTTGGAATTAGCAATTAATTTATTTAACGTTTCATTTAGTGCTGCTAATTAGAGCTAGCTGCTGTCGAATGCATTTGTTCACTTTTGCATTAACTTTTTACTCTACGTTAACTTTTTACTTTTATATGGGAATTAAAATGTTTGGTAAGCAAATGAAGGCATGTAAAGTCAGGTATTTAGTAAATTTCCTTGAATATAATTAACTATATACCTGATTTGTTGTCTACGTGGTATAAGGTATCACTCTCATGTTAGACTAGACTGACAATGATAGGGAGATAGGGTTTGAATCCCGTTTGGTACTGTACTGAGGTGTTTTATTTTTCTAAATGGTTTTCTACTTTCCCTCCATGCAAAAGTAGGTATATTTCTTCTAAATTCAACCTTATTCATCCCTAATTCATTAACTAGTACATATGCCTGTAGCCTAAACCGATAATAAGACACTGTGGTAAAAAAAAAATTTAGTTTCTTGGGAATTTAAATTAGGTATTCACGCGTGGCAGGATAGTTTGAGGCGTAATAATACGTCTTTCAACTACTGGCCATCTACAGGTGTTTGCATTTTAATATGCGATAGCTATAATTTGTATTTACAAATTCTCAAAATGGCCAACATGTTTGTTTTGATACGGAATAAAGTTTGTTTGAGAACTCTGAAAATTATATGGTGAAGATTTGTCAATTTGAAAATCATATATTGAAAGGCTTTATTTTACTCAAATCCAAATAGTTATACACAGCTATAATTATATACAATATATTATTATTTATTAATATTTGTTTGATTCATTTTAATCTTATTCTAACCAATTAGACTAAACTACCCGCCTCGGTGGCCCCACGGTTAAGGCTTCACTCTCGCACTGGACTGGACTGCCGAGGACGGGTATATCGAGGTTCGAGTCTTGATCGGGTGTACTGAGAGTGGTTTTTCCTAAAAGGCTTTCCACCATCCCTCCAAGGAAATGCGGGTACCTTTCTATATATACAAAAAAGAGAGTAAATTAACTATTCAAAAGTAGAATAATAAATTAAGTGGTCAAATGTTACTTAATTTTTTTTATATATAAAAACACTTATAGATTTTGAAACTTCCTTATAATCATTTTATTTTATTAAAGCTACGAATGATAGCTATATTAATCCAAATAATTTTATTAATTAACGTGGGTCTAGAGCTTCTATATCTCACTATAATTGTTCTTTAAATGTACTATTTTTAAATAATGTCCACTTAATCAATCAAATGATAACTGTTTTTAGCTCCATTAAAATTAGGATGCCTCTTAGTATCAAAAAAATACTTCATTTTGAGTATGATATTTGATCTCAAAATAATATATAGATTAATTTACGTGAAATCATTTTTATGGCAATTTCTTAAGGAAATAATTAGGCGTAGAATTTTAAAAAGTTATATTTTTTGTAGAGCTATTGGTTGGTTCTTTTCTTAGGACAAATATATATATTTTTTTGTACTAGAGTACATCCAATGTTTAATTAGGGTGATCCACATACACACATACTTTCAAAGAAGATATACCCCAGCAATTCATTATTTTTTATTAGTTTTGTATTACATATTTCTAAGTAGAAATCCACATAAAATTAATTATATAGTGCAATAAAATTATGATGAAATATTTAAAACAGTCAAATGAGGAGAAAAAAACACCTCAAATATGTTTGTCTAAAATAATTTTCCTTGGATTTTTCAGTGGTAGGAAGTGTCTTGTTTCAAGAATAATCAAAACATATTTAAATGTAGTTATCCTTTAACTACCAAGATTACCTTGCACAGTTTCATTATACTGTAGCTTCTAGACTAGTAGTTTCAGTATAAAAGAAGTGTACCCATGAATTATTCTCATCACTCATTGGCCGGGTATCAACGAGATTACATTCTCCAGCAAGGTGTGTAGTTGCAGAGGTCATGTATGTCTGATCAAATGGGGAATAAGTGGGTTAGAACGTCTCACACGTAACGAATCAACACGCTCTGGGCCATGGGATGGACAATTGCTGTCGTTAAATGATTAGAGAAGATCTACCATTGCAAACACTAGAATTATAGAATATAAAATAATATTTTTGTTTTAATAGACGATCGATGAAATGTTAGTGTTTCAGTTTCCAGACTGACGCGGAGTAATAATTATAGTCCTGACTCAGATAAGGTGATTTAATGAAACAAATATGTTTTCTTTTGACAAGCGTAGGTCCTGAATACTTCCTGACTATCACGCGAATGTCTTCATCTCAGCTTGCCAACAGGATTGTTTACTAAAGGTTCTACTTCTAAAACATTCGAGTAATCTGATACAATTGTCCCTCGTATCTCCGCCCTTGTCCTTTGAGAAGATTTTGCTTGGGGGACAGATAGAGAGAGATAGAAAAATGTTGCCTCGCGTAAAATATTTACTGCGAAATATACAATGAAATATGATGTAAATTAAGTACACTTTGAATACTATTACGTTGGATTAGATCTTATTATTCCTATAAATTGATCAAAAGATATGTGTAAAATATAATCATTACTCTATTCAGCCAAGCATGTAAATACTGATGTCTTAATATATATATAAATATATATATATATACACACACACACACACCCATCACTGTTTCCAGCCTGTGGCCTAGGTCAGTTTTTTTATTCAAGCCATACATTTTACACTACCGGCTTGCTAGGCCTGTCATAGCTTCATATACCTTATAATCTAACTTAAGACTAGGACAGGCACAACATCCAGCCCCCATTACTGTGAAAGGGTAAACCCACATTTCACCAATGATAAATTTTTTGGTCATTCCGGGAATCGAACCCAGTATCCTTAAACACGTAAGACAGACACGTTACCGACTGAGTAAAGACGCTTTAATACAGTTAGGCTATACATAATTTATTGAAATGGGCCTTAAATATGAAAACTATTATTTATCTTTATACGTAGATCGGAGCAAGGTACATCTGGGGATGAGTCCAGGACTCAATTTATAGATTTTGATACATAATGTATTTTTATTAACGTCTTGATCTAAGGCTGGTGCATTTGTACGTATTAACCCATGAAAGTATAGCTAACATTTCTGTGAGCAGTAGAGCTTACTCCCTCCATTAAACATATTCTAAGTATATAATGTTAAAAATAATATATTTTATTATTGTTACTAAAATATTTTGGAGATCCCTGGATTTCAAGTTGAAATACATTCTATAGTCTATCCTTAGATTTTTAGTGGTTTATATTCCTAAATAATAACAATTTTAATGTGGTTTATCATATATTTAAAAAAAAAATTATATGCCTGTGGTACTAAATCGAATACTTATAGCTATAAATTAAAATCGCTTGATAATCAATTAAACTCAAATATTTTGAGCGGCTGACATTTTAAAACAGAAAACAAGCTATAAAAACGATTTTCAGTCTGTTTTCAGAGAATTTTCCTGGCAAAGCTCACTAAAACCACTCCAAGAATTTGACAGCTATCACATAGCAAAGATTGGTAATATATTTCAGGATAACTCTATCCGAATAAGCAAGGATGATACATTGGAAAATTACATGAAAAGAAACCGTTTTAACTTCAGTCAGAATTTTAACCCATAGCCCCTCTTCAAGGACACTCAAGTGCAATGTTAATACAACCCCTTATATTGCATTACCGTAACTATAACTAATAATATGTCTGTATTCGTGTGTCTTAAATTAGGTACATAGCTTTAAGTGCTGTTTAAGAGTTTTTATTAGCATCATTAAACTGTTTACATACGGTAACTGAGTTGCATGTGCACACATTGATGCAGACTGAGTCAACATGCTCGGATAAAGAGATTAGCTGAACACTGTAGTGCCGAACAACTTTTTAATGACGTTATTAGACCGTTATTGAAAACTACTAGATCAATTTTCATGTATTAATTAGCTAAAAATAATACGCTCGTTTTTGAAAAATACTTTGAAATTTGACAATTTTTAATGTTAGCTACAATGCATGTTGGTGACCTGGTGGTCTAGGGTAAGGTGTCAGACTTCTGTGCTGGGTGTCCGTGGTTCAATCCTCGTCCCGGCACAGATTTATATGATTGCCAAACCCTTCCTTCACCTCTGACAAGACGTGTATTAATCACAACTTGTGAATGTAAGGAATGCCAGGCCTCCACCATGGTTCGGATTCCACGTTAAACTGTAGGTCTTCCATTTCATCTCACAATCACCCTACCATTTCACATTAGCGTAAGTGCGTATAACCCGAACGGGTAGTAAGACGCGGTGCTAATAATATAATAATAATAATAATACAATACATGTTTAGTAACTTTTAATAAAGGCAATATAGATTCATATAATATATATATATATATATATATATATATATATATATATAGGAGGGTGGAAATAAAGACGATCTAATAATAAGATGACAGCAGGGAGGGTTTTTCTATAGGTGTGTAGAATATCTGTTATGGAGAATACAAGTGCCCTTGAGGTGTAAGGAAGTGTTTTACAGGGTGTAATTTCTACACATTGTCATATATGCAGCAGAAACATGGACAGTGAATGTAAAAAGGATTAGGGAAGTTGAGGCTATGGGAATTAAATTGGTGAGGAGCGTGTTAGCTGTCACGAGGGAGAAACAAGATTAGGAATGAAGTTATCTGGGCAAGAGTGGGGGTACAGGGAGTGTATGAGATAGTAGAGGAAGCAAGAAAGATATGTTATGGGCATGTAATAAGGATGTAAAAGGAAAGGATGTTAAAGAAAATGATGGAAATGAAGTATGTAGGAAAAAAACCTCAAAGGAGGAAGGTAAAGAATAAGATGGTAGCAGCAGATAACAGAAAGTGTACAAGTGTCCAACTATTTAAATACTGGTTGTGAAGAGAGTGGTCACACCTTATCTCTGCCTCAAAAATAAAGTAAACCACTGACAACTAAAGTATTGCAGTAATATTTAGTCAATTTTCTTTGGAATAGCCTTATCTAACACCTAGAAATTTACTAGATCTATTTTCAGGTATTCATACGCCAAGTCATGTGACCTACAGTTATAACTTTTGATAGCTATTACAATACCTATAAAAATTAAACTATTTATAAAAAAAATGTTATCAATGCTAACCGTATAAAAATTTATATTATTTGGATTTTGTAAAAAGCCCTTCCTTTGGAAATTGGACTATAGGTAGCACAATATTGTAGTAAATGAGTTTTATTCTGTTTGTGTGTCTGTTTCTTTCATACATATTGATCTAATTACCAGATTTAGACTAAATTTGGTAATCATACTAGGCCTTAACCAGGTGTATAAATTTTTATCTTTCACCAGAGTAATTCTTTTAGAAAAAAATTACTATACTTTCGTATAATCCATTTTGGAAAAAAAGCATTATATATTAATTCTGCTAAGATAGGATGAGTATAGATGTACATAAATTTGCTTGAGTGGTGAGGGTTAAACCATATAATAAATAACATTCTCGGTACACCAAATAAGGATTCAAACTCCGACATCCCATCACCATTAAACCAGACTAAATGAGGTTTACATTTGATCCGAATGTCAACCAATACGGGTCTGGCTAAAGTACTAAGTTTGCATCAAGAGTTCCCTAGTTAAACATAATAATTACTATTTCCATAATATTATTTAAATTTAAAAATGACACTGGACACTGGAATTGAACCCATGACCTTATTACGCCAATGCTCTTACATGAGATATTCAGGATCCGTTCCGTGCCTACTGTCAATCTTCAATTATTTATTAAGGCAATGTGTTCTGGTGTCATTTTTAATCTTAAAGAATATATTTAGATGTGCTATAACCGTACTTTACGCTAATACAGTACCAAAAATCGTTAAGCTGCACTTCCATCCCTTTTAATAATCATACAACCTGCTTTGTTGGTCGCATGTTCTAAAGCATTACTTTCAAAATATACTAAATTGCTGATAACAGGGTGATTGAGGTTCAAATCCTGGTCGGGTGTATTGAGGCTGGTTTTTCCCTCGATGAATTTCCACTCTTCCTCTACGCAAATTTGGGTACACTGCCTATAAATCCAACCTTCCACATCCCTAAACACTATCGTAATTAGTAAATAACCGAATAGGTAGTAAGATGTGGTGCTAAAACAAATAAAATATCACACAAATAAAATAGAATGTGCATGTGAGTTTGTGGATCTGTAGGTACTAGAATTCCAGGATTATGAAAAAAAAAAAGTTGAAACTTGGCACAGTCTTTCGGATCTTTAAATAAGTATATTAGACGGTATGTACCTTAGGGATATTCTGGTTTACTTTTGCATGTATTTCCATCTTGATAACACAAACTACGTGATATTCGGTATAGGTAGCTCCAAAACGAAGAAATATTTAACTTAAAGTAAAAACTTTGACATAATTAATTAGTCAAACTTTAGGATGCACTCTAAGGCATATGTTTAAAAAAAATTATATATATATATATATTTGCAGTTAAAATGCATTTGACAGCGTGACCAATTATTCATGGCACTAAAAAGCTCAAGAAATTTAAAAAGATCATGGTAACCTTATTTTAGGATTTTATTTATATTGCGAACTGGTGTCTTAGTTCGCGTAGTCACCGTTGCGAGTAGCAAAAATAAAAAACAGGAAATTTGTAATCTTGGCATATGTGCTTATAAAAACTTATGTAGTTGCAATTTAGAAGGTTTTTAAAACTTATAAATATATATATATATGTATATATTGCAAGTCCGGCACATTAAGCTTTTTGACCACTGTTAGGGGTGGTTACAAAATCCATAAGCCTTTAAAGCTGAAACTTGACAAAAGAACTTAGATAAACTGAGAATAAGCAGCTCCGGGTATTAAATAACTATTATAAGTATTACAATTTTGAAGCGTTAATCGTGTGATCACCGGGTTGTTCTGTTAATAAGATATACAATAACTGCTTTCTGTAAGTATTTGCCGTAGATATTTTTTTTTTAGATTATCACCACATCTTACTATCCTTTCAAGATATACGAGAATATTGTGCTAATCACGCCTTGCTAATGTGTTAGGGATGAGGAAGGTTGACTTAAAAGAAACTGTATCAAAATTTTCCCTGAAGGGCGAGTGAAAAAAACCATCTAAGAAATATCACCCTACACCCGACCAGAGTTCAAACCCCGATATTCCCGTCATTAGCAGTCAATTGCAGGCGTGATGACTTAGACAATTTGACCATTGTAGCAGGTATGTTGATTAAAGTATAAATTCATTTTACATAGAAATTTTATCACCGAGGAGAAACTTAAAACTTAGATTTAAATATATTTCACTGAAACTGCTAGCTTTACACATACAGCGAGCGCTAAGCACTCGCAGCTAGTTTGCTCTAACCCACTTCAATGACCGTATGGTTTAACGCACTACTCTAGTGTTTGACTATACTGCCGATGACGGGAAGATCTAGGTTCTAATCTTGGTCAGGCGTTCTGAGAGTGGTTCTTGCCGAAATGGTTTTACACCCTTCATTCACGCAAATGCGGGTTCACTTCCTCTAAATATAACCTTCACAATCCCTAAAACTATTAGCGTAGTTAGTAAACAACGAATGGATGTGGTACTAAAAGAATATTAAAATGTATAAGAAAGAAATCGTTATTTGAATTGATTTGAAATAATAGAAACGATTCTGATAGAAACCTTAGATATATTATTATTAAAATAAATTATAATTTTTACATGGTTAAAATTCACCTAATATCGACAATATCTCCTTATTTTTTGTTCGAATGCCATATGTCTTTACAAATAATTATAGTAGGATCCTTTCCCTTTAAATTGGTTCATAAAATGACACTACATTTACCCAAAAAGATCCCTTTCAGTCCTTACTAAACACTTTACACAAAAGCTGACCTTTAATTGAGAAATGGATAGTTTTTGCTGTCATACCGTAAATATATACTAATGGCTTCCCCTACACTTTGATTTAAATTTGCTCTAACACACCTCAGTGGACGTATGGTCTAAGAAGTCTTTCTCATAATAGACTGGGCTATCGATGACGGGATTGTGGTTTAGTCCGGAATCAGTGTACTAAACGTGGTTCTTCCTAAATGGTTTCCCACCCCCTCTCTATCCACGCAAATTTGGGAAGACTTTCTCTAAATTCCATCTTCCTCAACCCTAACCCATTAGCATAATTATTAGACTGTTTATGCGTATAACGTGAACACATAGTAGGACGCGGTGCTAAAAAAAACTGCTCTGGATTATTCTTTGTAAAAATAATTGTTTGATAACATGCCCTAAACATAATTCGCAAAGAATTCAGTTATTTTTATAATCTCTTATCTTGTTTATCTTTAAAACAACAGTTGTTTATGATTTTCTCAACACTACGTTAATATAATGCTTATTGTTTTGTTTGTGGAACAACCAAAACTCCAAATTGCACTCCCGTCTCTGGGTATTGTAGTTTAGAGACCTTGAAAGCGGTAAATTTGCTTTAGTTTCAGAAGAGAAAGGGGTACGAGGGTGGGTTTAGGGGAAACTGTTGTTTGGTCTGTGTTGTGGACTAGGTAACTGTTTGATTATGAGAGGACTTGGTTGGCATGGAATTGACATAAAGGACTATGTATGTTTAGAATTAACTTTGGTGGTTTGGTAAGCTACAACTCCATCCCACTCTTGGTTCTAAACTGTCTCAATTTGTAGACACAGTTTGTACACTAAAAACATGGCAGTTTCGTTGCAGATAAAGGAGATGGATTTAAATTAAATTTTACTATAATTTGTAAAGTAAACGGTTCACGTATATGTTATATGGGATTAAAATAATATATGTGATTATAATAGTTAGTATTTGAATTTTTTAAGGGGTGTTTAAACTTCATTTTATGATTTATTACATCAACTCATGATGCATAAACTATTCTAAAATTAAAACACACAGAACCCATCCAACTAGATGACAAATGTCTAATGATAAATTTTCGGTTTGCTGAGAAACGAACCCATGATTTATTTTTCGCTAATCAGATGCGTTTATGAAACTATATTTTATATAAATCCATTTATGGAGCATATGTACATTTTAAAAATATATATCATTAAATTATTATATACATATATGGATATTAATAAATACATGTATATTATTAAATTATTATATACATATATGAATATTAATATATATGGATTCATATTCATATATATGTATATTATTAAATTATTATATACAAATATATTATTAAATCATCATATACATATGTGAATATTAACATATATTAATATTCATATGAATATTATATATATTAATATCATCATATACATATGTGAATATTAACATATATTAATATTCATATGAATATTATATATATTAATATTCATATATGTATATAATAATTCAATAATATATTTTTTAAATGTACATGTGCTCCACATATACATTAATATAAAATATAGTTTCATAAATGCATCTGATTAACGAAAAAGAGATCATGGGTTCGTTTCCCGGCAAACCGAAAATTTATCATTAGTTATTTGTCATCTAGTTGGATGGGTTCTGTGTATTTTAATTTTAGAATAGTTTATGCGTCATGAGTTGATGTAATAGATCATAAAATGCAGATTAAACACCCCTTAAAAATAAATATATTGTAACAATTTTAAAAGTTTGAATAGCAGATACCCAGTTCGGTTGTCACATAATATAAAGCATCCACTCTATCAATAAAATCGTTTCAAAAGATGGGGAGATCTGACGTCAAGAACCGATCGGGTGTAATTAGGGTGGGCCTTCCTTAATGGTTTCTCACACTCCCTCCCCTAAAATCCAGGTACATTTTCTCTTAATTCCACCTTCCTCCTCCCCAATCCCATTAGTGTAAATATATGAATAGCCAAAGTGGGTAGTAAGATGTGGTGTATACACACAAAAAGAAGAATAGTTGGCCTATTAGACAGTTAATTAAAAAATTAGTTAATTAATAATATACAGTAGCTTAGAAAATTACATTATTTTAATACATTAAGTTTTTTATTTACTATTCAAAAAAGCAATGACCCACTTCGGGGACCACATCGTCTAAGCTGCTATTATCGCAGTGTACTTTACTGCTAATGAAGGAGAGATCGAGGTTCAAATCTTCGTCGGTGTGCCGAGCATTATTTTTCCAAAAATTATATTTCTTTCCCTCCACACAAATGCGGGTACACTTCCTTTGAATATAACCTTTATTACTAAAACCACCAGCGTAAGTAGTACATAAGCGTATAAACTGAATGGGTACTAAGGCGTTATGCTTAAAAATTCAGAATCAATAAATTGTAAATGAGCAAAGCTAAACCTAGAGTGAGTATAATTATTAATTAAATGTTTTCAAATGCTAGTCACGTTGGCGTGTGATATAATTATTCACACGGCTGTAAATTAAGTCTTAAATAAGGTAGATGTTTTTAAATACAGGTTTATTAACATTATTATCTTGTTTGTGAATGAGAATGAGTTGCATAAACAAACAAGATGAACATAAATTATTGTAGAAGCTTGTTTACACCTCCAACGTAAATATGATAATTGGTGGTGAATTTAAAGATGTTAAACTATCTTTGAGAGATTTATGTTTGATACCAGGTGGAGGTAGCATGTTTAACAGTCTTTTAGTACGACTGACCTAATTAGCTTAGGTTCCATAATAGTTGCCAGAGTATAGAGTAATAATATTTTAGAACTACACTATTTTACTAAGATTACCTTTTAAATAGAAAAAAATTATGCGTTCAATTGATGTTGAGAGTTTCTACTAAGATATAATTTTAAATTTAGAAATGGGCTGTATCCTATATTTCTCAAAGCCAAAACTTGAATCCAAACCTTAAATATTCTTTCAAATCTCGAATCTAAATTCAAATCCTCAAATATATAAAAAAAAAAGTATCGTCCATCACACAGAATTTCTCCCGGTTTTTTCTTAGAATAAACATTTGATAAAAACTCGAAAGATTTGTGAAACGAAATTATAGGTATATACATTGTTGTAGAAATACTACACCAAAGATAATAAATGAAATTAATAATATGCATTGTTAATTACTTACTTATGGCATTATGAACTAGGAACACTGCTACATAAAAATTGAGAAAAGATAAATATCTTTGTCCACCAAAAAGCATAAGAAGCAAATTCATTTTCAAATACCTGAATAACAAAGTATAAATATTTACCTATAGCTCAGAAATTATTGGTTATATAAAATTATATTTCAAATAAAAGATTGTCATTTGAATAGTATGACAACTTTACAATGATAAGTTATTTCATTTCTCTAATAGTTGTGGGGAAATTATGAAAATTGGAAAATTTCACTCGGTTAACCTACCCTTAGTAGTTTTCATGAGAAAATGAAAATTGCCATCTTGTTTATAATGATAAACTATATTTGGATATGAAATATAATACAAATAGATTTTTTTCTCTTTTCGTCCTTCAGTAAACTACTCTTAAATATAGGATTAGATATCTGATTCCAAAAATTGCTCAGTGGGCGCCAGATGCCAAGTTCTAGCTCAATTGGAAAGATAGTTTTGGCTCTAGCCTGAGGTACAGGCTGACAGACAAATGTAATTACGAAAACAACCTTTTTGGTTTCAGGGGGTGTCATGATACGTCGACATTTTCCAAAATATCAAGTTCGATTTTTTTGACGATCACAATACTTTCACTCCGAGGTGTCGAGAGAGAGTAAAAATTTTACAATTTTAGTTAATTTTAGTGAATAGCTTACAAAATCTGTCAAGTAGTACAATACCGCCAGATTTAAGCATATCACTTGTGTTCCCATCCACGCTTAGTCTTGGTGCTACCGACATATGCTTTTTTTCATGTAGACCTATATTACATTATAAACAACAAAGAAATTAATTCTTTAGTAAATCAATTACCTCATTACAATTATGTCCTTTTTACTTTGTCTCAACCCCTTGAGGGGAAAACTATTGTGATCATAAAAAAAAATCAAACTCGAGATTTTGATAAATGTCAACGTTTCGTGACCGCCTAAAGCCGAGAAGATGTTTTTGGCAATGTCGTCTCTCTGTCCGTCCGTCTGTCTAGGTGTCTGTATCTCGGACTAGAGCCGAAACTATTTTACCGATTGGGCTAAAACTGGTATCTAGGGTTTTCATAAGGTCTCTCCTAGGGTTTTTGGAATTAGATGCCTAACCCTAATTTAAAGGGTAGTTTACTGAAGGGCAAATGAGAATAAAACAATTCATCAAAATCCGCTATAGTGATTTTGATTAAATTTTATATCTAGACACTGTTTAACATTACAAATAAAATGGCCATTCTCGTTTTCCTATGAAATTGATTTTAACAGCACTTTAGAGAAGTGGAAATTTCCAATTTTGACCATATCTCCGGAACTATTTGAGATACAAAAAAAATTTAACGTTGTAATATTGTTAAAGTTACAAATATTTTAATGTGAAATATATTTTAATAAAACCTATAGTTTCTAAGCTACAAGTAAACATATTATATTGATTGTTATGGAGAATTTTTAAATTGGTTGTTATGCTCTTTGTCTGACAATGCTTCTGTAACAGCGTACATTATTACATTTATTCTCTTTGTTGGATTGTGTTTCTGCAGCAATGTAGCTCACAAGCCTTATGAGTTTTTAGTAAATCTATATTTTAAGATAAAAGAGAAAGTTTCCATGTTACACCATACCATTTATTTTATTTTGTTATTATACCTACGTCACAAGCTAAATTATAATTTTTCCCAAATACCTATAAATTATTAAATCACTTCAAGTTTTTCATAATTTGTTTTTGATAAAAACTTTTTTGAGATTATACGAAACTCAAATATCTCGAATATCATAGTATTTGAGGGATTCTAGGTATATAGGTTTTGATCATTCTATCTATAATTTTATTAACCTAGCCTACAACATTTTTAACCACTAAGTTAAATAAATATATGTTTTATTATACTTCTCACTTTTATTTAAATCATTTATAAACCCATATACCCACTTTTAAAACTGCACAAAATTGGATTTAGAGTTTGACTTTTTTTTGAAAGCCACTTTAAATTATCGCTTACTTTTAATCCAAGATGAGGAAAAGTTTATAACCGTAAGAATGGAGGCCTTGTGCATAATAAAAGTAGAATTTTTGAAATAACAATCTTTTGCAAGCTATAAACAGGTAAAATCTTAAATCACATTCTCCCTACGCTATTAAATTAAGTCAACTAATTTATAAACGGGTTGAAAAAATACTAACCGCATCAGTGGCCGAAGGGTTTAAGGAGTCACTCTCGGATTGGACCGGCCTGCTGATGACGGGGAAGTATGTAGTTCGAATCACATTCAGGTCTACTGACGGTGGTTTTCTAAAATAGTTTTCCATACTCCTTTCACGCAGTTATGGGTGGATTACCTTAAAATGCTACCTTCCTCATGCCTAGCATGTTAGAGTAATGGCTATGCATGTAAGTTAAACGTGTAGTAAGACGCGTCTATTAATATAAACTAAAAATACTCACTTGGTTTATAAGTCTGAACTAAACCCTGACAAACTTTATATTTTTAATTTTTTTTTTTTTTGAAATTTGCAAATAAGAGTAAAATAAAATTGTTTCATATAAAATAAATTATAAATATTTATATAATAATTTATTTGTTTGCATCACAATTGTTTTAGTCATCGTAAAGGTAGTAGATGTTTAAAGTTAGTTTCCCATTCATCTGAAGCCGCTGCTGCACTCAACCCTTCCGCTTATTAGTGTCACCCACCCACATCATCTGGGGGAAAAGAACATGCAATTAATATTCCGTTCCTTTTCCGCGCTGAATTTATATGAGTGAGTGAGAAAGAGGCTCCTTGTTTTATCAAAAAGTTCTTTTATATACCTTCCAAGGATATTTTAAATTACAAACGCGATAAATTTACTTCCGCTTCGAAGGAAGTTGTGCAACGAATTTTCATCACTCGGTAAAAATCCATCAACTTTGACTGGGTTTGGATCCTTGAGCATAAGTTCGTGGGGTGAGTTCTTTACCCAAAGACCACCAATGTAATCGTTTTATAACTAAAATACAAAGCGCTGAGTAAAAAATGCATTCTAATATATACTATGGCTCACTTTTATTTCAAAGTACCTATTAGAAACAAAATAACAAATGATGGCCATGCAAAACTTTACAATTACATATATAAATGTTCTCATTTTGGGGGTAAGGATACAAATTTGTGATAACATGGTCTAAGGCGTGAGTGTAACAATATACCTAGACTGTCAGAGGGTGGTCAGGGTTATGAATTTAAAACAAGCAGTTGAACTTTATTTTAGCGCTGCGCCTTACTACTCGTTTGGACTATACGCATATTTACTAATTACACTAATGTGTTAAGTATGAAGCCGATTAAATTTAGAGGAATCATACACGCATTTGCTTAGAGGGAGAGTGGGGAACCATTTAAGAAAAAAAACCACATTCAGAGCATTCAAGCGGGAATCGAACCTCAATCTCCCCGTCATCGCCAGTCTTGTCTACTGCAAGAGTAGCACGTTAGAACACGCGGGCACCAAAGCGGGTTTTTACGTAGTTATGAGAACACATAAAAAGTACAGTTTATACAAATTCCAATTACCCCTGACAACACTTTGAAACACGCCACTGCGGTGGATGGACGAGTGTAAACATAATAATAGCTAGAGTGTAGTTTTTTTTTAATTTTGCCAACATCCGTGTCATCTAAAGAAGATCCTGTTTCCACTGATATAACAGGTGGAGACACCTGAGGTTTATTATGTCACTATAATTAGGTGTTTACAACTCGGTTCCTTGATTTAGGCACACTCCTTGAGTTGATCCTTATCGGTAAGCACGAAAACTAAACGTCAGGCTCATCTGATTTACTATTGGTGGGTGATATAGGGCTATTTTTCTAGCACCATGTCTTATAACCCGTTTGGGTATACTCTTATTTACTAATCATACTAAGAATAAGGTTGAATTCAGAAAAAATTGTACCCACTTTTGCGGGAGGTGAGTGTCAAAACATTAAATTAAATACATCATACACTGATACCGCCTCGTGGCGTAGTTGGCTAACGCGCTAGTCGTATTGAGCCAGACTACGAGGACGGGGAGATCGAGGTTCGAATCTCGGTCGGGTGAACTGAGGGTGGTTTTTCCTAAATGGTTCCACCCTCCCTCCAGCAATGCGGGTTCACTTCCTCTATTCAAACCTCCCAATTCCTAATCATTAGCGTAATTAGTACTAAGCGTATACCCAAACGGTAGTAAGACGCGGTGCTAAATAATATAATGTACACCTGAATGGTAATCGAACCTCGATCTCACAATCATCTGCAAGCTATTAAGTTGCGAGAGTGAGGCCTTATACCAAGCAACCACCGATACGGGTGCTAGGTCAAATCGGTTCTCTTTTAAGGCAAGTGCGGTTACGTAAGTCTTAAGTTTTCTTTTCTATTCCTACCCCATTAATGTTATTAAATTAGGACTTTACTTCAAATTACGAGAGTAAATTAAAGATTTAAGTCTTTATTAGTTATGAAATGAAGGGAATTTAAAGTGATCCATAGTTAAGTATAAATTAATTCCTCGACCCTAATAATCTATTTTAAGAGCCTATAAAAATAAACACCAAATTAATACAAATCATTACATCATAATATGGGATACTTCCAAAATAGCTCACATTATAATTAGTTTAAAAATCTTCTAAATCTATTGATTGTACATTTTATTACCCTTTTCGGTGGTCGAATTGTCTAACTTTTATGCCATCCCACTTGCAAAAACTGAACTATCGATGACGTGAGATCAGGGTTTGAATCCCTGTCGTGTGTACTGAGTGTGCTATTTTCCTAAATAGTTTTCCTATACTTACTTTATGAAAAAGCTGATACATTTCCTCCAAATTAAATATACCTCCTTCATAGCACATAAGCGTAATTATAGCATATGCTTATAGCCCAATCGGATATAAAGTCGTTATATTAAATAAATAAAAATTTTGTTTTTAATTAAATTTAAAGAAGTAATTATAATTTAATATTTATCAACATAATTGATCTAACTGAAATAAGCTATTTTTTTTAATGAATATATATACCACAAAAGTTTAGGAAAGATGTCGATTACTTGACACTGGAGCAAGAAGCTTGACTGGTTTAGTTCAAGCTAAAAGTGCCAATCTTCATTAATTGCTCTTTCGAGTTTCGTCTTCCTCTTTCCCACGGTTTAATCCTTTCCACCTTACCCCTTCACTCTCTCCATTCCTTCAACCTATTTCCTCTACATTGTAAGTCTGGTGATGTGGCTTAAGTTAGGAAAATCACGACTAAATTGGTTGAGAGTATAATAAAAAATCAAGTATTTCACTTTGTAAGGTAATCAAACTTTTTATTCACTTAAGTTATATTTTCCTTCAATTTGTATATTTAATGAGACACTTGAAACAAATAACAAAATTGAGTTTTATTTCTTTCTTCTTTTTAAAGGTGAATTGTACTCCTCCACAGTAAAATTAAATTTTGCATAAAAAAAAAATTATACATCTCCTGTTTAACTATCAATTTGTAAAGAAAAAAAATTATTCCTATTTACTTTTATGAAAATTAAAGAAGAATTTTCATGATAAAAATGTGTTCATGCATACACTTTTAATTGATTATGTTTTTACTATTTAAAAGTAGTTTTTCAAAGCAATTAATTTGAAACCACTTTTGAAACATGTCAATATTAAAATCCACTGATAGACTATGCTTATGTGAATAATATTTATATTATGTTTATGAAATTGTGTAAGAAGAATTCCATCACTTAATTTATTTTGATAAGAAAAATCACTATTTACATTATTTTTATTAATAATAATATTAATAGTAACAAAAATAATCTAGTCGATCTAACATGTGCCCTCTTAACTAAATTAATATACCAAGAGAATATCTATAGGCCAATATAATGAACCTAGTGGAGTGAGGTCCTATTTTTACTTCATCAGTTTTCATTTCTTCAATTCGGTGTCTGGATGACTATTCCACCGATTACTGCCAAAGTTAAGGACCAATTTTAAAGAATTTTAAATTGAGCATACATTTGAGCTAAGACAGTTAAATATGTAAATGATTTGCATTCTGTCTATCAGTTTCAATAGTGTCCACTCAAAAATGTATTTTGTTTAGTAGCTTATCCCAAGTAAATTGAATTTAAATTTTAAGCGATTGATTGAGTACTTTGGGGCTCTTATTAAATATTTAATTTTCAGATATTAGACCAAGTGACCAAAAAGCTAGTCTCTATTAATAATGTGATATTTACTATCTTGTTACCCCCTTCACAGTAGACCAGACTGCCAATGCACGGGGAGATTGAGGTTTCGAGTTTAATTCAGGTATACTGAAGGCAGTTTTCATGAAATGGTTTTCCACTCTCCCTCCATACACATTTGGGCACACTTCCCATAAGTATAACCTTCCTAACCCCTAAAACCTTTAGCTAAATTAATACATAAGTGTAAAATCCGAGCGGGTAGTAAGACGTTGTGTTAAAAAATGTATATGATGTTCAGTTGTTTTCTGTTTAACTTTACTAAGGACAGATAAAGATATCAACTTGTATCTTAAGAGAAATGATTTTTATAGGGAATAGTTCAGCTCTAGATCCAAAGAGAATCTTAAGACTATATTAACGATAAATTACATGTTATGATTAGTATGGTTATTATTATTATTATTATTATTATTATTATTATTATTATTATTATTAATGAATAATAATAGCATGATGTACTTAGCATTTTTCAAGTGTGCATTGCTATGTAGCTTAGTCCGACATATTAGCTCTATTGGTAGCTTGTCTGTCTACTGAACTAAGGGTCCCATAGTCGATTCCTGGTATGGACTAAAAATTTATCATATGTGAATTGGTATTTTTTTACCCTTTCATAGTGATGAACTAATGACCTAGGGACTGGCTGTTGTGTCAGTTCTAGATTTAAGTTAGTTTATAAGATGTGTGTTGATATATTTAGTTGGTTCAAAAAAGTACACGTTAAATATCTCAAATGAATGAAAAAACTGAAAAACTTTGTAGTTTAAAAAAATTTGTTTATGTTAGCGTAATTTAAACAGCTCTTTATATTATTCATAATCACTTTAACACATGTTAGTTTTATGAATAAAATATAATGTATATTTATGTGTTTGTGAATTTGTTTCTAAGGAATGTGATAAATTGTAGTCATGTTATCGTGAGGCTATTCAAAGAACTATTAATTATAAAAAATTACCCAACCGTAAATCTATTCCATTGAAAAGAGAAACCCCTATTTCATCAATGATAAATTCGTAAAATCACATAAATGTTTCTCCTAATACAATTATGAAGACCTAGACTTTAAATAAAATTTTTAAGCAATTGCTAAAAGGAGTTATATACACTTGCGTGGTTGGTAGAATAACGAAATCACAAAAAAGGAAAAATTGTGATATAATTAATTTGCTAAAAAAATAAAAATTGTTTTATTTGTTACGTTATAAGTTATGGAAAGACTGATAGGTAGTAGGGCGGGCTAGAGATGTGAGACGGAAAATTTTCCCTATATATTTACAGAGAATTTTCCAAAACGGAAAATTTTCAATTATTATTTCTGTAAAATAATTCCAGCTAATCAAATGAAACTAATATAATCGATATATAGATATCCCAAATATCAACGTTTATACTTAAGATTATTTTATTCTAAGGGCGTTAACACCAGAAACTTCATCAAATATGTTCTATTAACAGCTATTAGTTATAATTACACAAACAAATTTATAACTCATTAACCTAATTATTAAGCCTATAACCAGAACATATAGTAAGAGGAGATACTAAAAAAAGTGATTAAACAAACAAATGAATGTGTGTATTTGTAGACTCGTTATGTTCATAAATCTTACTTCAAATTTTTCTAATCAATAAGTTAACTGAAATAATTTAAGGTTGGTCTGACATTTGTCTCCCCCCCTTTCCATATCCTACGTGCTTCCTATCTACCCCTTCCCTACCCCGTACCCCCATCCCCCTTCTTATAGCCCAGTTTTATCTTAACACACTATATTTTGAATTATAATAGGCTCTAGGTACCACCCCTGTAATTTAACCCCATCCACCGCAAGCCACCACTGCAGAACATTTTCTGATTCAAAATTTTCATCTCGCCAGTAGTACTAATCCAATTTATTTTTAAATTTAATTTGAAATATTCTCACTTTAATTAAAACTGTGCAATTTTAAAGATTATAGGATTCTAAAGAAAATTTAAGATCCGAATTTAAGAATTATAGGTAAGACGGGGTGCTAAAATATAAAGTAATCTGTGGACCTGTATACAGCTCATTACCTAGGTATAAGCGTTACAGTTTGACCTGAGACAAAGGTTACATATCTTGGTGTGTACTCTTAGATGCTTAGGTTAAGTTAGTGTTTAGTTCGTGTCCTAGCACAATGCTGTATTAGAATATATCCAGCATATATGAGACAATTTAACTAAATGTCAAGCTAGTCTAGTCTTGTTTTACGGCTATGCGGGGAGTTTAGGGTTCAGATACTGACTGGTTATACTAATGGTTATACTAAATATTTTTTTCGCTCTCCCTTTACTTATATCAGGGTACACATCCTTTAAATTTAACCTTCCTTATACCTAATACATTATCGTAGTTAGTAAATAATATGTATATAGCCCTCACGGGTAGTAAAGTGAAGTGCTAAATAAAATTACGTTTGCTTGAAATCAATCCAAATGAAAATATATTCAGCCTCAAGACCAGTACTTTACCAATTTGGGGTACATTGAACTTATAATTTCGGCACAACACCTATTTATGTTTCAAAAGCGTATTTAAATAAACATCCTTCTGGAATAAAGCTAAAAAAAAAAATTCTATAGTAGAATTTTAGAATTTTTTTAATCAACCAGCACAGATAACATTTAATCAGTGTTATCTTAGAGGTAATGAAAGTACCTATCAAAACGGACCTCTGCAGAATATAAGAACTGATGTATAAAAAGGTGGTAGTATATCCAGTAAATATTCTAGCTGTCAGAAAAGGCCGTACCAATAAAAATTGTACTGTACCAGACGTATCAATAATCGTCATGTGGTTTTGTCAGCGCCGAGAACTTTATGGCGTAGCTCACGTTTTGTTTAACACCTCGAAGGGTTTTTAGTCGATACATGACCCCAATCTGGAAGGTTCAGTTGGCGATTTAACCAGGATGCATAGTGGTCCGTAGTTTGCTCTAATTAGTAGTCCCAGGGCAATTAATATCCGGGGGAGGTTTAAGTCCATGTTAAACAAACGCAGATAAATTAGCAAGCTCCATCCCCCTCATCCACTTACCCCATATCTCCCTACCGTGGTTGCCTTCCATTTGAAACGGTAATTTTAAATAAAGGAATGAGCACCTGCAAATTATATTTTCATGTTGGTAAATTATATAGTCGTGTTCTGGTGGGTTGTAGCTTTTTTTAGAACACATTTTCTTTTGAGGTCAAATTTATAACACTTTACAACCCGTGGCCGCGTGGTCAAAAGTACTACTCTCGTAGTAGACTAGACTGCCAATGACGGGGAGATTGAGGTTAGAATCTCGGTCGGATGTACTGAGTGTAGTTTTTTTTAAACTGTTTTTACAACTCTCCCTCCATACTTATTTGGGTACATTTCCTATAAATATAATCTTCTTGGTCCCTAAAACTATCAGCGTATAACCCAAACGGGTAGTGAAAAGTGGTGCTAAGTTAATCCCTTGAAAATTATTATTAGGGTACTTTAAATATGCAGAAATTTATAGTTTTGATTAAATCCTCGCAACATTTTGATAAATGAACTAACTAATGAATAAAAAGTTGTATGGCTCTTAAAAATAAACCCCTTTTAGTTGAGACAATATTTTATAAAATTAATATTTCCTGAGCTATAGGCAAATATCTTTTTTTAATTGATTTTTGGAAAATGAAGAGTTTAAAATGTATATGTTATTGGCAATGTGTGCAATCCAAGCATTCTATATAATGCCAGAGTGGTTTTGGCAAAGTATGAAATAAATTGGTTTTGTAGATGTATTTAATACTTTTATTAGGAAATTTATACAATAACCAATCATTATATATTACAGAGAACAATAGTTAACCTAACTTAGCCTAACCCAACCTTACCTAACTATCCTATTCTAAAATAACCTAACCTAGTCAACTTTTATCCTAGGAATTAGGCAAACCTGCAATAAAATAGCGCAAGACTTACATAGAACTGGATATAAGAATTGATATCATATTCTTGAACTTCAAAAAGACAAAGGACATAAACATAAGTAGGAAATACAACAGCAAAACTCGTTTATTTCAAGCTTATCCAAAACCCCTTTGGCATTATCCAAAACCCCTTTGGCACTATCCAAAACCCCTTTGGCATTATTTAAAATGCCTAGGCATTTTAAAGAATGCCTGGATTTCACACGTTGCTGGTGACATATATAACAAATGAGATAAATGCTCTTAGGTGATATGCTATGATTCTTTTTCTCCCATTATATTTCTGCAAGAATATGTATTATTTATTTTTGCGTATCTTATGATATATATAAGCATGATTGAGATATAAGTGCAAGAAAGTCTATGCAGTGCATTGCATTATTTATTTTGCTACATCACAATCAATGCTCAGAAGAATACTACACTGAATATCACCGCTGAGGGAACTGCATGGTTACTATTGGGAGACAGCGTTGTCACTCTCTCTTTTTTTTGTGTGGTCAATCTCCCCTCAAATATAATACAAGTTTGACAACGCTGGTTAGTCAAGGTTGCCCCCAGCATACCACCATCAAGCATAACTGAGAGCAAGGAGATTTGGCAACAGTTAACTGAGAGACAGCGAAGATAATGCTTTTCTTCATAAGACCTGCAGTTCCCTCAGCAATGATATTGGGTGTAGCTTTGTTCATGATACCCTGGTAATATAAATGTAGATTTTATTGGTAAAAATTTAGTAATTTTCTATTATTTGAAATTTTTAAGTCTCATTAACATGGTTTGCTTCATTTTTAGAATATTGAATAATATCGATGCTTTGTAAATTTATGAAAAATCAAATATAACTTTATTTTTAACACACAGCTGTTCGATAGACAAGATAGTGTGGACTTCAAATTAACTTTTTACATACTTTATTTTTGTGTCAAGAGTCCAAGAAAGAGATGAGAGGTGGATATAACAGAAATTGTACAAGTGGGAGGAGAAAAATGGTGGAAGTATAGAGGTAGATGGAAGCATTTTACTAAACTGATCAAGCCACAGGCTGGAAACAGTTAATTCTGATAATGACTTTTGCGTTAGGGAAGCTACATTCCTCTGTAAGCACTGCAACTAAGCTTAAGATTATTTGAAGGAGAGGGTAGCTATTTCTTTTGAAAAAGGAAATTTATAAATCAATGTGTATGTTCAGCCAAATACCATGATGTATTTGAATATTTTAGTTTCTACCTGTAAATACCTTGTTTTATCAAATCATTTGCATTCTTTTCAAGTTTTCATTTACTGTTTTGGGTATTTTTTTTAATTTTAAGTAATTTTTCAGAATTTTTATATAATTATTTTGGTTATTTTTCTTACATTATAGAGGTAATAAAAATAGGATCCTTGATTTCTATGATACTATTGCTATTTTTTTGTATCAATATTATATATCCATAGTTAGAGATGGCGCTATTATGACTTGACGTATTGATACATTTAAATAAACTTGGTTTATTTTTTATCTGTCAGATAAGGATCTTCCAATGAAAATATGACTGTAGTTCATTTAGTAACACTGTTTACCACTGAGATGAGTATCTAAGATTTGCCTTCATACATGTATAGATGTATATTTTTTAATTGAGTTAATATACTATAAGAGATAAATTAATTGTACTGGCTCTTAGTGTTGTGTTTATCCTAGAACTATGTGGATATATTTCTAAAAGAGTCATTAAATTCTTATATAACACTAAACTTATAGTAATATCTTCATATTATTAAATTGAACTTTTTAATGTTAAAGTTGTTTATATTTCAATTAACTTTAAAAGGAAGAGGATTGTAATCAATTTCGTCATATTGAAGATGGAGTGAAATTACCTTTCCTTATTAGCTAACATTCCATTTATAAAACAATACTTACCAACTATCTGTATTCTCCTTAATTTAATTTTTACACTTAAACAAGAAAACGTGAAATAATATCACATAAAATTCAAGGTTAATAGTACGTCTAACGCATAGCATTAGGTAACATTTACCTTACAAACTGATTGATATACTAATATATCGATTAATAAAATCCATGGGTGACCTGGTGGTCTAGGGGTAAGGTGTCGGACTTCTGAGCTGGCGACCGGGGTTCAATCCTCGGTCCCGGCACAGATTTATCTGATTACCAAACCCTTCCTTCACCTCTGACAAGATGTGTATTAATCACAACTTGTGAATGTGAGGAATGCCAGGCCTCCACCGTGGTTCGGATTCCACGTTAAACTGTAGGTCCTCCATTTCATCTCACAATCACCATACCATTACACATTAGCGTAAGTGCGTATAATCCGAACGGGTAGTAAGACGCGGTGCTAATAATAATAATAATAATAATAATAATAATAATAATAATAAAATCCATCAGCTATTTAGTTAGGTGAAATGTTCTATTTTTACAGGTAGGTGAATATTTTATCTCCAATTATTGAATCGATTGATTTATTATATAAACAATTTAAAAAAGGGTTTTATTTTAAATATGTGCAATTTACACCAAAGTTAAAATTCCCACGCAAAAATTGAAATACACACAAATGGTTGAAAAACAAATAGATTTTAAAATAGCCTTTCATAATAGACTTATATATATATTCCCAGTAATACAATTTAATAACTATTGCGTTTTGAAAGGGAATGTATGTACTTTTGATAAAGTTCATCATTTGATTTCATAAGATGCTGAGCATAATTTATTGCCTTGGCTTTAGTTGTTTTAAATAATACAGCACATATATATATATATATCAACCACTTTGACCGAAGATTTGTCATAAATATGATCTCTTAGCCTATTTTAAAATACTAATAGTGATTTTTTATTTTTAATGAATGTTATGATTCGTTGGGTCTAATACACTTTAATCACGCTGATAAGGTTGGGATGATGATGGATAAAACTTTTAGTAAATTCACCATAAATTTCTCGAGGGTGGTATGGGAAATAAACAACCTTAATACATTTGGCTGGGACTCAAAACCCTGACCTCCCGTCACCAGCAAATCATACTAAAGGGAGCTGACATTTATTCCACGTTCGTTCCCACCAATACGGGTTGGCCGTGGTTTTCTGTTTCGATTTATGACAAATATAATTGAAGGGCACAAGGAAAAAAAGAGTAAAAGCCACATTGCACAGAATTACCGGGCAGTGACTTTTATACAGGATGTGACAGAAACAATTAGACGATCTATGCTGAGGAAAGTGATGGACATCGTGTTTAAGTTTGAGTGACGTCCGGTGGAGCTCACCTGAGTGACAAAAAGTGAACAAGTTTAGTATGTAGTTTGATTTTATTTAGCTTCTTTACTTTTCAATTAAAGTGTTAAATTTTATGTTGCTAATCGTAGAAGTGCTACGGCCTCATATGTATCTCACACCCTATGAAGACCCCTGCAAATATTATATATATATTTTAATTAATTTATATATGACACATACCTCATTTAACCAAACTATCAAGTGCATTATAAAAGTCTCGTGATTGTCTACCAGATGAAAGCACCAGATAAATTTGAGCTAAAATTGTATTTTCCCCCCTTTTCGCCTGTACTCTTCAATTAAAGATCCCACAGTATTAATAAAATAAATCTTTAAATAATGAATTCTTGTACAAACGCAGTAAAATAAAGAATAAATATATTTAAATACATCCGATGCTGAAGTGGTTTGAACTAGTGACCATGATTATTATTGATGAGTTTTAGACGATGTGTACTCCCCAAAGTGCTATTTCTAATTCTCATTTAAAGCAAAATTTTTAACTGTATTTTAAAATTTAACTTTATCATAATGAATCAAAAGGTTAGTTCATGTAAATTGTTGGTTACACTATCACTAAATATCACAATAGTAAAATTATAAGTAGAAAAATAATAAATTTAAATTGCTCATTTTTATCCTGGGGTAATACCAGATCACCTGTGTGTTCTAGTATTCAGAGCTACAGATCCAGAGATCCCGGGTTCGATCCCCAGCGCTTCCAAAATTTATCTGTGAAATCAGTTAGTCTGGAACGAGGTCAATCGTGAGGACCAGTGAGTAGTTATTTGAATAAAGAAGTAGCGGTTATGGTTTATAAAACTGAGATTAACGGCTGGGGGGGGGGGGCGTTGTTATGACCACACGACACCTCCTATCAACATATGTTGGCACTATCATCGCTATCGGTGGCGGCCGCTCGGTCAGTGGGGCTAGCTTGCGGGTTCGCACCATGGAGAGCTACACCATTTAAAATAAATTACACGAGTGGCTGATGGGTTGTTGCCAGGGCAAATAATGCTTGACAGGACTGTACTAGTAAACAGTCTTTTCTCCTTTCCCCTTCCCCTAGTTGACAAAACAAACACACAAAATAGTTTAATTAACAAATGTGAATTTATTGGCTTTAAAAGGGCATATTTAATCCGAATCGGGGTGAAAATGCATCAGTATGGCATCGATTGCCTTTGCAACATTCCGTGAGTTACCCCTGATAAATGACGTATTAAATAAAATGTACGATATACACCTTTTCTCTCTTTAATCTAAAACTAGATGCAATGTCTTAAGACTCGTAAGATTTGTAAAACGAAATAATACACACTGTTAAAGAAACATGTTTAGAAAAGAAGAAACATCAGTATTCACCAAAGAGGATTACAATCTATAAAACAATTTCCAAAACTTCTATTTAAAAGATATATATTTTCCAATAGTTTGGAAACTATTGATTTGATAAGAATATACTTGATAAAATGTTTTCTATTTTTAATAGAGCGACAACTATTTATTGATACATTATTTCGTATATCAAATAGTTGCTTAGATAGGATGAAAATTGGAAATTTCTGATCGTCATATAAAATACCCTCAAAGTATTTATCATGGAAAATGAGAATTTGCCATTTTGTTTTTAATGTTAAACAGTTCTTGGATACGAGAATTAAACAAAATACCTATAGCAGATTTCAAGAAAACAGATTATTTCTATTTTTCCCTTCACTAAACTACCCTTAATTTCAAGGTTAGGTAATGAATTCAAAAATAATACATGGAGTAACCTTATAAAAGCCCCAGATACCAAATTTCAGCTTGTTATATAAAATAGTTTAAGCTTTATGCCGAGATCAAGACATACGTCATAACAAAAACAACTTTTCCGTTTCAGAATGTCATGAAACGTCACCATTTATCAAAATTTCGAACTAGATTTTTTTTTACGATCATAATACTTCTCTATCTCAGGGTTCTAGAGAAAGTAAAAATATGTTTGAGCAACGGGTCAAATGGTCTATTCGACTTATTTACGAGACTCAAAACAAACTCGTTTAGAAAAAAAAGATGCAAAAACTTTGCAATATTTAGAATATGCGTAGCTCGTATAGAAAGGTTGATATCGATAAATTGAACCTCCCAACCCGAGTATGATTTCCAGAGGGTGCGGGGATACGGTAATCCCTTCAAATGCACCACACTTCTGGAGTTATGGCGGTCATAAATCCGTACAATAACCTGTAAATGTCATATTAAATCCATACGGGTCAGGGAAAAGGGCGTATACCATCCAATTGTCATAGGAAGGGCATTTTGGCAAAAAAAAATTAAAACCTATTTTTTAATGCTAAAATTGATAAAACAGTATAATTTTACTATCATTATTTTACAGTTATTTATAATATATATCTAAAGTGATATTTGTAGATCACATAACTTAACTTATGAATATGTGAAAGTAGATCAAGAAATTGTTTAGCTGTAAGATAAGGTTCTTCCAATGAAGATTGGACTGTATAAATAGTAAACGAGCTGGCATATGGCTCAGTATTAAAAACCCATAACAATTACAAGTTGCTACACGCTCTACATAGAGCGGGGCATTCCATATACAGTAAAGGACTTAAACGAGATTTCCATTTGTATGTGTTTTTTTTACCGTCACTTCTCACTTATCCATCTATTAAGCTATACGCACATGTATATTTTACTCTATTTTAATAGAGATGTGTAAGTTATATTTTTAGAGCTAAAGTACCCGAATTTTCTCGGAGAGAGAAAGGGAAAAACCATTCAGAGAAAACCAAACTCAGTACACCCGACCACTATTAAGACCCCACCATATGAAGTACAGTACTTTTGTGAAAGTGATGCCTTCTGAGACCATACCTTTAAAGATGGTAATAAATTGTTGTTTCTTGAGTAAAAAAAACCCAGAAAAAAAAACAAAACCATTTCTTTGCATGTTTGGTCTTCGTTGTATTTTGAGTGCCTCCTTTCAAAATTAACGTTCAAATGCGTGTTTTTATCAAGTGACAGATTTTATCAACACATGAACTACAAACTTTCTTAACCCAGGATAAAATTGGAACACCAAACCCTAACTCTACTTTATTTAATAAAAAATTAATAAACCCATATATAAATGTGAGTGATACTGTTTAAATTTATTTTAAATACATTTTTCTATCATGTATGGACTTATATTAGATTTCTATTTTCGTTTTAGACATACTCTACATTTTATCTTGAATATATTTTCTTAAGGCCTGCGCAAACAAACGCGGGACCAAGAGTGGGAGCGGACAGCGGGAATTTCTAGCCGAGGGGGGAATTGGCGGGATTGAGCGTGTTCATACCCACGCGAAGCGATTCGTGATAGTTCAAGGAAAGATACCGGTGTATGCATTTCTTTGTCTCTTGCGTTTTTTTTACTGTACATGTTCATTACATTATTAGTTAAGCATAGACTAAATTTGTAGATATATGTACTTCATAAGTAGAATAAATATTGCTGTTACTTGCTGTAGCTGAAAATGAAGATAAAAGAACGAAGCAATAGGTGCATGACATTAACAAAGAAAGACAGTCACATGTAGAATATTTACGCACAGACTATTTTTGATTCCTTCCCGATCTATTTCCATATGTGGTGTTTCTTATTGATGTTCTTGTAGTCTTTATGGCTTGAATCGTAAAGCACGGGGTAGGTGTACACAATTTCTAGCAAATGTTCTGTGATAGACATGATGGTAACACAAACACACAGCACCAACATTTGCAACCAAAATGACTGGCGGGGTGCGGGAAAACCGCGTTTGTACCGGAACACGCGGGATTTATTCACCCCGGTTAGTACTCTCCTATATCCCGCAATGATATTGTTAGTTTGCGGGCAACTTCACTTCCATTCCCGCTCCTGCTTCTTGCGTTGGTCTCTGCGGCCCTTAAGTGAATAAAGACAAATACAATGTTTATTCAAAACAATTGAAAAAATATTAAAAAAGTAGATCTGACAAATTCATAAAACATTTAGAGTTCTATAATTAAATAAAATTGTTTTTAGCCTTCAATTAAAACTAATTTATGACTTGGAAAAATAGAGTTAGGTTTTGAATCAAAACACTTATTTCCATGTTTCGTTCTCTCTTTAATTTAATTAATCTACTTTGAATATCTTTTTTACGTAGATTTAGAGTGACGGACATAAGGAATTCTTAAGTAGAGATTGTCGACAGTATTTTGCTAATTATTTTTAAATATTCTCTTTGAATTTCCAACACCAAAGAAGCACTTTAGTCTCGCCTCTCTTGTAAAAATATGTTTAAGTTTTTATGAACTTATATTTCATACTAACGCTTACAATTGTATTAATTAATCAATAGCGGGAAAATGTAAATGATTTAAAATATGTCTTTGTTATAATGTGTAATAACTATGATATTTTTTTAGTACCACGTCTTATTATCCATTCAAGCTATACGCTAGCTTGAAGCTCATAATAAACAACTTTCACTGATTTTTTTTCTAACAATTTTCGGATTAATTTGCATTATCTAAATTTCCAGTAAATGATTGAAACAATATATTTAAGCAAATATATTATAAATAGAGCTATAGAGCTAATTTTTTATTTTCAACACCGCGCCTTACTACCAGTTCGGGTTATGGGCTTGTGTACTAATTATGATAATGATTTTGGGGATTATGAAGGCTATACTATAGGAAGTGTAAATACATTTGCGTGGATAGAGAGAATAAAACCATTTTAGAAAAACCATCCTCAGTACATCAGACTGAGATTCAAATCTCGATCTACCCGTCATCGGTAGTCTAGTCTACTGCGAGAGTAGCGCTTTAGACCACACGGCCACTGAAGCCGGTTTAATAGAGCTGAAGGTGTGGAATATTTCCAAGGTCTCCGCGAGAAATACTATGTTTCTTCCCCAATTTTTCTTTCCATTTTTTATTTCTTTTTTTGCACTGAATCCTACTGCATCCATTGTACAAGCTACACACATGTATGAACTACGTTAATGTGTTAGGGATGAGTAAGGTTGAATTTATAGGTAGTGTACCTGCATTTGAACTTGGAGATAAAGTGGAAAAAATTTAGGAGAAACCACCCTTAATACACCCAACCGAGTTTCGAATCTCGATATCCCCATCATTGGCAAGACAGGCTTTTGCGAAGGTGATGCCTTAGACCATGCAGCCACCTAAGCTGGTCTCTCTATCTTTTGCTACCGAGAGATTGTTTCGAACTACTCGCTATTCTATAAAAACATAGATTTGCTACTATATTATTACAGATCATGCTTCAAGTAAATAAGTGGAATGATGGAGATAAAATCTTAAGTTGGTTAATTCTAAGAATAATTCGACACGTGTAGATTTAAATTTCTACCACCTCTTTATCTTTTATCCTTCTCCACATATATAATAATTTGTTTTGAAAAATTCTAGAATTTATAAAATTGATTTAATTGCTCTATACATTCTAACTGTTAGTTAGTATAAATCAAACTTACGGTAAGCTATATTATTTTTAAAAAATGCTTATAAAAGTGTATTATTCTACACCTTCTCTTTCCCTATCCAAATCATCAAAATTTGTTCCCTAAGCTTATGTGGGTATTCGTAAATTTTTGAAAAGTGACACCTCAACACAAGAATCGAACCAAGAAACCTTGGATCAGCGTCCTATTGATCCACCACTAAACTATCCAGGATTAATTCCATATTCAGGGTAATTCTTCACTCATGTTTTAAGGCAGAGCCTGTGATGGACGTGTGACTATCATCGACTACATATGGAGCTATCATTGATAAAACAGCCACCGGCGACTTGGGAGAGCCTTTATGTTATCAATAGTACGATTACAGCTGTAATTGAAAGAGATTAACAACTGTCCAAGCGTATCTCTTCCCCGTGTTATTTGGTTAAGTCAATATTTTGAAAATAATTGTCTTTTCAGTTCTCTATAAAAAAATAAAAAAATTTTGCTCAATATTAGGTGACCATAATTATTTAAAAATGTTATCAATTAATATGATTTCTCAATCCCTCAGTAGAACGAATTTAATGTCTGTTAAGTTTATGATTAGTTCACTCTAAGTGAATTTTAGAACAAACACTAGCTAAAGTACAGTTAACTTAACATTTAGTTATTGGACTAGACTTCCGATGACGGGGATATCAAGTTTCGAATCTCGGCTGGGTGTACTGAGGGTGATTTTTCCAAAATGGTTTTCCATTCTACCTCCACACAAATGCGGGTATACTTTCCGTAAATATAGCCTTCCTAATCCCTAAATCCTTTAGTGTAATTAGTACATAAGCGTATATTTCGAACATGTAGTAAAACACGGTGGACACTTATTGGAATTAAATAAATTGAATTTTATGGTGGTTACTTTTGTCCTTAGACATGTGTCCAAATCGGGAGCCTTATCTAACTAGTTAATATGTAATTATGTATTTTTAGCTACAAGATTATTTTTTATTTCTTGAAAATTACAAATTATAATATGTAATGTAAAATGTTTTGATGGAGGTTTTAGTCAAGAAGAATTAGGTTAGTGTGAAATTTTATGAAAATTAATACGCCAAATCATTCAAACATATCAAAGGAAAAGATAACGTGTATGACTATTTAGATAATATAAAATAACGATTGCTACAAATAAAAATTTTGTGTGGGCCCTCTTAGAATAATTGAAATCATTTTACGCTTAAACCGGTTATCTTTTTTTAAATTTTTCAAACTCTCATAATTGAGTTCTTTCTTTTTATTTTAGAGTATTTCCCATAAAAGAAGTGTTAAAAAAGAAATGATTACTTTTTTAAAACAAAATATTATTTAATTTGTTAATATATGGATAATTTAGATCTTCTTGACTTAAAAGTGATAATATAATATAGCATAAATTATTTAAAGGGAAGTTGTCCACAATGATCTTTGAGTATATAAATAGATTTTATTGAAATCTTTTCATAAAACCAAGTCACGTAATAATCGCGCATCGGTTAGTACGCATAATCAACGTTAAGCTCGTTTGGTCTGGTTCTAACCGGACAGACAGTTCGGATATTGAATCTACTGATGATGATTTTCTTAAATGGTACTTAACTCTCACTCCACGAAAATGAGTGTATATTTCCTCTAATTTACACCTAATCCATTCCTACCCCATTATTGGAATTCATTGAAGATGAGTGATGAGACGTGGTGTCATAAAATAAATAAATATGTCAAATGGGTCACACACAAATTAACAAACATTTAAAGGATTATGTCAACCTCGATGGTCTTCGGGTAAAGTTCTCGCCTCAGGACCCGATATTCGTGGGTTGAAACCCAGCCGAGGTCAACGAATTTAATTAGGAATGGCTTGAATACAAAACCGATAAGGGCTACATGACATTTTAGCTTAATTAACACTTAATTTATAGTGCATTTTTAAACAAACGATTTACCGCTACTTTATAGTACAAAACCTTTTGACGGATAAATAAAATATTCTTACTTCAACAGCAGAGTATTGATGCAATTCGGCCCAACACTTTTTGACTAATGGCAGGAGGAATTATTTTCCTTCAATCAAATACAAATCGTGAGGTGCTGGGACTAGCCTGTCACTCACAAAACTAAATGTTTCACCTTGCCCCTGTAGCAACTAGCCTCAGTCTCCCCTATTTTATTTTAAATTTCCGTAACTTTTGATTAGGTAGACTATCATGGACAGGATATTTCATCACGAGTTATGACGTCATAATTATAGGGCTTTGTGAAGAAACAACCACGAAAGTAGTGTTTTAACCTTCACCGAAAGAATATTACAATAGATATGACGTGTGTGATGACACAATATCTCTTAAACATAAACATCAAAATTGGCATGTCGTAAAACGTAAATGACATTTATCAACGAAACCATAAACACTTAAAACCAGAATATTTATTCATTTCAAAATACTTGTCACTTCTTAGTAAAAATAAATTTACGGACAACACGTCTTAAGTTTTATTTAATTTTATTATAACGTCACAAAAAAAAATTCTCAAACATTATTTGATTAATGATTATTGTTCACCTATATGGCATATTATACGCTGATATAGCCACGTGGTCTAGGGCGATAGATTCGCATTGCGTTAGGCTGCCTTTAACGGGAATATTAAGGCTTTAATTCTGTCGTGATGTCCTGAGGGTGAGGGGGGAAAAGGGATGGAGGGAATTTTATTGAAACATATTATTTTACTCTTACATTAGTCTGTGTTAAACTTACAAATAAAATAAATAAACCATGTTCACACCATAACCTTTAAAAAGGAAATTTTTGAAAAAAATACTTGATCGACCAAATGTTTGAGCTTATTAACTAACTGTCCTGAAAATTTGAGTTTTAGTTCACATTAATTATAATTTTGTTCTTGTAAACAAAAGAAGAACTAGATTTCTTTTTTGAACTTTTTTTTAATTTATCACTACCCATCCAGGCTATATACATTTAATTAATTTTGTTTACACGGTAGGAATGAGTACGTACCAATGTTTTATCTTTTCCTTAGTGGTTTCGCTCTCTTCTCTCACGCAATTGTGAGTCCTCTAATTTATTGTGCCTTACTTTTTTCTACTTCATTAATGTAAATATGTGGTTGCCGGCGGGACTCTGTAGGGAACGATTTATTTTTCTTTTAGTTCATAGTTCATTGTATTTCAAGTATTAAGTTTGGTTTCCTTTTAAAAATATTGCTTGTGGTTTGATACATTATACTCTTTTAATAAGACAGCTATAAAAGTTTGTAAATTTAATTTCATGTATTCATACATCAGGTCATGTTATTTTAAGATTTCCTTTTAAATACGTAATACAAACAACTATTATGTAACCCTATTGATGTAAATTTTTAATCAATTTTGGCTGAAATAATATGTTTGTATTTTCTAAACGGGCCCCACTTATGAAAATTGGACATTGTCAGCACAAAAGTAGCTGAGGGATGTAGGATCGATGCTCCAACCACACGGTCCATCTAGCTAATCGCGGCGCTATAGAAGTTGACGAAGCAAAATGGTGTGTTATCACACACTTGATAACAAGCTTGGCGCATATCTGACGAGTATGAAAGAGGGGAGAGGGGGAGGTTATGGAGTAGCATAAGCCCGTGGACCCTTTCAACTTCGTGCACTAATATTACGATCGTCCCTTTGCATGCAAAGTAGAACAATGAGGAAAAAGTGTGATAATAGGGGAAGGGAGAGAAAGATACGTCAATCCCGGTGGTCTTAGGGTGAAGTGATCGCCTCAGGGGCCAGGGCCCGATATCGGTGGGTTCAAGCCCAGCCAGGGTCGATTTAGTTTTATTTAGTGATAGAAACCCGTAGCACAACTTCCTTCGGAGGGGAAGTAAAGCCATCGGTCCCATGTCGATCGTGGTGTGTAAAGGAACCCTGGAAGATATATGAAAATACCTTTCCTGGCAAAAGATAGTAGAAACTTTAGCGTCCGCTTGTACAGAGCGATCCAAAAGTCACGCAACCCAAAGAAAAAAACCTATATTTTATGCCATCAGTTCGTCATATTGTTGATTTATTCAGCACGAGTGATTCTGGAAAACTACGCGCAAACGATTGTTGGCATTCCATATACGAGTTGGCCTTAAAATAATGTTCCAAAATGAATACTCGCTCTGTTCGTGAAAAACTCATTTTACACTTTCAAATGCTGTAACTCAACTGGCTAGACCTAGTGTATGTCTCAAAGTCCCACGGCCTGCACAACACCTGGCCGACATTACATTGTTGCCATACATATAAACAACATGTTCATTTTCCATGCTCTTCAGCGAGAAATATCCTTGAAAAACAGGGTTGCGCGACTTTTGGATCATTCTGTGGAAATAGTCGTGTGATGATATAATCAGTCGGTTCAGAAAGTGCAAGTTTAGTACCTGAAATAATTGAAAAATTGATGAAAAGAAAGAGAAAACTGTATACATACAGTTTTATATGTTGGTGCTTCTCTTCACTATTGCATCGGAGTTGCGTGACCTGTCGGTCTAGGGGTAAGGTGTCGGACTTCTGTGCTGGGGGTCCGGGTTTCAGTCCTTGGTCCCGGCACAGATCTATCTGATTGCCAAACCCTTCCTTCACCTTTGACAGGACGTGTATTAATCACAACTGGTGAATGTGTGGAATGCCAAGCCTCCACCGTGGTTCGGATCTCACGTTAAACTATAGGTCCTCCATTTCATCTCTCACAATAACCCTCCTATTACACATTAGCGTAAGTGCGTAAAACCCGAACGGGTAGCTAGACGCGGTGCTAATAATAATAATAGTAATAATACATCGGAGTTTGAGCTCTAAACTAGCCTTCTAACTCCGCACACATACCCGATGCTACTTTGTGTTAACCTTCTTATCCTCGTAAACACACGTGTTCTCGCACACACATACATATATTACATACATGACATACACAAACACGAAAGGTTAGACAGATGGATATACATTATATAAACAGACAGATATATGGACAGCTAAACGGACACATGTAAATTCTAAAAGTGAAAATATTTTATATATATATATATATAAGGTCTTTCGTTGTAATATATAAGTGGAGATAGACAACTGGGTTCACTGAGAGGCGACTATATGATCCAACCTTGTTCTGGAAACATCCAGGCGATATAAAAACAAGATCTATTCCGAACATCCTCAATTTCCAGTATCCTGCTCCTTCCCACCCCCCCTTTTTTTTACCCATTGGAGAGAAAAGCCCGAGGCTCCTATTTTACCCGTGTAGACTCCAATCTATGTCGTTCAGAAAACATAATCCTATTACCATTGGAATAGTACATCGTAACATCTCACATAAAAGGTTTTTTATCAGAATAATTTAAGGTTAAAGTTAACAATCGGGATCAAAACGGACCTGTTTGCTTATAAGTTTTTTTTCGCACCACTTGGAATATGTAAATAGGCTGCATGTGAGTTGCGGCCGCAAGAGTTGTTTACCTCTAAAGAAACATTTGAATTGCAGCCCCACATTTTTAGAACCACGTACGAATTGCGGCCCGGGCTGTTGACTTAACCTAACTTAGCTTAACCTAACGAACCTTCAATTTTTTTTTGCCAAAGCCGTTGAACGAGAAGAACTGAGGAGGTTTGAATATTACGAGAGATGTCAACATGAGACGATGATATTTTCTATCTGAAATTTAAGACAGTATGATAGAAAGCACACCGCTAATTAGGTGGACGCAACTCATACCTCCCTCTCAAGTGAGTGGGCCGCAATTCGTATGTGTCTTTCAAAAAGCCGGACCGCAACTCACCTAAACAGTGGAAATACGTCCATTTTATTTAGATAAATAAATTGCTTGTTTAACATTATCTACTTGTTGTTTGTCTGTTACTGTTTTACTGTTACGTTATTTTGCTTCCAACCCGCCTTGGTGGCGTAGTTGGCTAACGCGCCAGTCGTGTTGAGCCAGACCACCATGGACGGGGAGATCGAGTTTCGAATCTCGGTCGGGTGAACTGGGGGTGGTTTTTCCTAAATGGTTTTCCACTCTCCCTCCACGCAAATGTGGGTTCACTTCCTCTAAATTCAACCTTCCCAATTCCCAATACATGAGTGTAATTAGTACTTAAGCGTATAACCCGAACGGGTAGTAAGACGCGGTGCTAAGTAAAAAAAAAAGTAATATTTTGCTTCCAATTTTTTTTTTATGAAATAATATTTTTTGCCATTTGGATCGACAAAATTAGAGCTGAATAAATTCAACAAATACCGATGATATAAAATTAATTACTAAGCGATTAAAATAATTTTTTTTCATTTACCTTTTATTTTAAAATTGTCCTTGTATCATTGAATTGGTAACACGCTTCAGTGTCCGAAATAAAAAGGCGTCACTCTTGCAATAGACCGGAATTTTGATGATGGGAAGATCGGAATTCGAATACAGTTGAGTGTACTAAGGATGGCTTGACTAAATGGTTTCACTCCTCCTCCCCTCCCCCCCCCCTACGTAAGCGCGGGTCAACTTTCTCATCTTTAGTGCATTAGCGTAGTTATTACGTATATCCTATAGCTCAAAGGGTTGGCTATGAGTAATGATGTGGGCTTTTAAGGTGGGATTGGGGGGGGGGGGTACATGATAAAAGGTGTTTTTGTGGTTTTTATAGAAAACTTTTTTTTACTAAAATAAATAAAATATTGCTTAAGTAGAAACATACAAAATAATGTTCTCCATACGGTGATATCAAAAGTTGTTGAATATCTGCCATTAGTATATCGTGGCATTAGATGAGAAACTTTTTAAATGAAGAGAAAAAGTTTTCATTGAATTCCAGGACACCCTTGACAGATATTCAGGAACTGTTGAAGTCAATATGTGAAGACAAATTAATTGTATGTTTCTATTGGAGAACTAACCAAACCAAACCAAAAATGTTTCGATATAGAAACTCTGCAAAAATATTGCCATGAATTTGCGTTTTTTATGCTACCATCTTAAACACAGACGCTAGAAATAATATTTTGTAAATGCTTTTTCTCATGCTAAGCTGTTAGGTTTATTATAAAGAATGCAAATGACCTTCTCGGTGGTCCTGGGTTAGAGACTCATTTTTGGGTTCAAAACCGGCTGAGATCAATGAATTTTAACTGGACAGTAAAAATTCGTAATACAACCTCCTTTGGAGGGGAAGTAAAGCCATCGGTCTTATGTCGATTGTGGCTTGTAAAATATTTTCGGTAGCACTAGGCGAACCTAAGCGGTCACCTAGGGGAGAAAGGGTATGCATTAAAACAAATTGTAGTTTTATTAATGTTTAAAAAGTATAACATTTAAACTAAATAAGTTAATAATTTTATATCAAAATAATAAATAACTAATATTAAAATTATTCTATTAAAATTGTATTAACATTAATACTTTTACGGTTTTCTACATTTGGTGTCTCTTTGTTTGTGAATCACTTTGATATTAATAACATATTCATAAAATATTTATAGAAAAGGAATGGAATAAGGGATAGTATTCTAGCGTACAGTGATTAGGCACTTATGATGGTGAGGAGGGTTTCCACTTATTTTGTATTTCTCTAAATGCTTTTTATTATTTTTTTCTGGTACTTTGGTAATTCGATATTATTATTTTGCTTCACGCAGGGGGTGTGGTTTATTTATATTATGCAGAATACGAATAGGGAGCAAATTTTAAGTCTCACCTATGGTGCATGAAACAATTTTTTTGGCCCTGCTTGAAAGGTAGGCTATATAAATATTTTTTTTTGTTAATTTTGGTGGACTTTTTATAGCTTTATCAGAGAAATTCACTATGGGAAGAAACTGGAAACTACCATTCTTTCAGGACTTTCCTTACGCTTCGACCAGATTGTGAGGGTGGGTGACACTATAAAGCTGAATAATTTAACGTGCACGCTGCTCCAGTTGTATAGAAAATATAACTTTAAATTATGGACACACTATTATTATTCTTATGTTGTACTTCTTTTAAATTTGTTTGAAAATAAATATAGTAATTTTCATATGCCCTCTACAAATTAATGGTGCTGCCTACTAGTTAATTTTGAAGATATTTAGTGAAGTGGGCTGCATCTTAACATGACGTACCTAATCACTCTAAGCATTAGCACATTTAGATGCTAATGTAAGAAATATAAATAAATTGAAGAAAATGAGCATTTCATCCATTAAGGCATCTTGTTTACCTGCTGATTATTCCCCTTTTCCGCTGACGAGTATACTCACCCATTCTAATATTTTTGCCCATAAGGGATTGACTTACATATCAAAATAAGCGTTTTCTTGTTTCCTATTTCTGATATTCAGATACTTCCACAAATATTTTTAAAATTATATCCTTACAGGAAAATTCCTACAGGTTCTTTTTCATGAATCAAACAAAATATCTCAAGTTTTAGACTAGTAAAAAAAACAGTTTGCTGAAATCAACTTCAAGGTCAAGAAATAATTTTATAACATTCTAAAACTATTTTTAGAATTATTTTAGAATGACTGGTTCTTATTTCAATGTTATGTTTTACACTTTGAATAGAACGTAAATACATTAACTTGGGAAATCATATCTTGGTTTGTCGTGACGTCACACACAGGCAACGTCACTTAAGTGTGTTGCCACCAACTACCATAAAGATTGTAAGTTTATCTAGCAGTTCTACACCTCACATATGCTCACGCTATTTATGTCAGTGAGTGAAGCTTACAATTAAATACTTTCTAATCGCGTTCCATATTTTACGTGATCCTACCGTAGTGCACATAATTTTTAGCAGACAAAGAGTTTTGGGAAGAAAAAAAAGAAGAAGAAGAAAAGAAACAGGCATTTCAATAACAATCATAATTTGAATATTTGACATCATTAATCGCTATTAGATTATATTTATGTTCACTTAAAAAGTCATAGTTTAACCAAATTTGTATTCGAAAAAAGGAATAAAATTTATCGCGTGGATTCCCATTTCTTTCCTAATTTATATTATGTAAGTCACTTTTGAAACATAGTTTTCATACAAATATAGCTACACGATATTAACCCCCCGTACCCCCTTAATCGCCACCCCACCGTCAAATATCAGCAAGTCAAGATAAGATTCCCTTTTTTAATATATCTCATTTTCCCTCTATGAGCTTGCAACAGTGAAACAAAGGGCATGTATTCTTAAATATTGTCGTTTAATGCCTCTCTAGATTGTTTTTCTGTTCCTGTTTATTTTAACGCTATTCACAAGTCCGGTTATTAAGGTTATTAATTAATACATTTCGAAAAATGGACCTAGAAGTGAGTAGTTAAAAAACCTGTAGGCATGTGTAAAGACATATTTTAGCAAAACACGTGCTTCGGGGCCACGTGGACTATATATTTTGTGACGGGAAGGTCATTACTCAAATCGCAACAAGTGTAACTGATAGTGGTTTTGGAAATGGTTTTCCATTACTCTGCCGACACTCAAATGAGGGCTCTTCTAAATGCCACCTTCCTCATACCTAGTCCGTTAGCTTAATTATGATGCATATAGTCTGAACGGGTAGTAAGTAAGATGTTCTGGGGGGAAAATACTATTACATTTGTGGCAGATTTCCATATTCAACATGGCACATTAGTATAATATATATATATATATATCCATATTCAACATAGCACATTAGTATTATATATATATAATATTTAAGATTTTGTTCAATTTTTTTTTATATTATAAGATTTTGTTCACTCACACACATATATGTATATATACATAATATATATATGAACCAAATCTTATCAAATGATAAATTCAAGGTTTTTTCAAGAAAATGCTATGATCTGAATATTTTTTTTGAGACTGTGTCGTTTTAATTGGTTCGTATGAATAGCTTTTGGCAGGAACAAAAATGCAAAATCTTCAGCATAGATAAGGTTTTTTTTTATTTTACCAACAAATCATACAAAATTGAAAGAAAAACAATTTTCCCTATTTTATTCAAACAAGGAACAATAGCATTTTTTTAATGTAGGCCTACAATTTCCTTATTTTATTCAATCAATAAATTAAGAGTTACTTAAAAAATAGAGATTTTCCTTTATTTACCCAAACAAGAAATATATAATAGTTTATCAACTGCCCTAATTATACTAAACAATATAGTTCTATAAAGAGATTTTTTTTTAAAACAGAAAATTTTCGTAACACTGTTTAAAACACATTGAAAAACCAAACTATTTTTTAAATTTTATCCAGACACAAAATAATATTGAGTTGAAAAAATACATAGCACCAAAAAAAAAAAAAAAATTCTCCAAAATAAAATAAGAACCAAAGGAGAGTCCAAATCGAATATTTTCCCGAAGGGTCTTGCAGTAAGAATCCAATTCCAAGCACGCCGCCACTGAGCTGCCGACCCCAACTCAGTATTATTAGAAGCGATTGTGGTGTCGGGTGTCCTGTCACGTGTATGACTGGATCCTGTAATGCTAGCTGCCCACCTGTCGTGAATAATACATCAACTTGAAAAGGGGGGGAAGGACGGGGACAGACAATGGAGTAAGTAGAAGCTAGAGGTGTTATCCGCACGAGATGTAGAGTCGGAGAGGGTCTAGAGACACTGTCGAAGCATTTGACACTCAAAAAATGAGCATGAAAAAAAGGGGAGAGAGTTTAAAAACTCTTGACGACTGGCACATCAACTCCACATACTAAGGTATAATGGAAGGAAACGCGAGCTAGGGAAGTATTTTTACAGTTTTTTTGATAAAAAAAAACAAATTTTGGGTCACCCTTTTCAGTAACCACATGGCCTGACGTTCAACTATCGCAGTAGACCATATTGCCAATGACGTGGAGATCAAGTTTCGACTCTTGTCCGGGAGTACAGAAGGTGGCCTTTTACCATTGATTTACCACTCTTCCTCCACGCAAATTCGGGTACACCTCCTCTAAATATAACCTCCATAGTTCCTAAAATCATAGGCGTAATTAGGACTTAAGCGTATAACCCGAACGGGTAGTAAGAAGCAGTGCTTAAGAAAATTTTGTCAAAAAAATAAAACATTTATTCAGTAAATAAGTTTTACGTTTAGTTTAAATTTCTGCTTCAGAAATCTTAAAAAAAAAAAAAATCCTTTAGTATTTGATATGAGCATCGTGGAATTTGAACAGAAAATGTTAACTAAAGTGGAGAAAACCTCCTATTCAAATTCAGCAACTACCCACTTAAGGGGTCTATTGGTCTATGGTTCCACTCTCGCAATAGACTGGGACTGGTAATGTCTGTTAGGTGTATACTTCCTTTAAAATTCAACCTTCCTTATCATCAACACATTAGCATTATTATTACTACATATGCATATAGGCCTATTGGATGGGGTTTCGTTCTGTACCCTCCCTCCCTTAATATCTCTCTCTCTACTCTCCTTCTCTCCTCCTTTTTAATATATATAATATAATATATATATATCCTATATTACCGCATTCCTACTGGATCGGACACATCCTTAGGAGGAACTGTCTTCTGCATGACGTCATAGAAGGAAAGTTTGAGGGAAAGAGGATATTGGAAGGCAGAGGATTAAAATGTTAGATTAATTGAAGGAAAGAAGAAAATTCTGGGAGCTCAAGGAGGAGATAGAGGTCAAGGCGCATTGGCGGTCTAAGTTCACTGACAAAAGGAATGGACCTGTCGTGAGACAGAACAAATAATGATATAATAAACACAGCATCTCACTAACCTTTTCACTTTACACGCAAATATGACTATTTCTATTAATGGAGAAGGAACCGTTCGGGTTATACGCACTTACGTTAATGTAGAATTATAGGGTGATTGTGAGATGAAATGGAGGACCTACAGTTTAACGTGGAATCCGAACCACGGTGGAGGACTGGCACTCCACACATTCACAAGTTGTGATTAAAACACGTCTTGTCAAAGCTGAAGGAATGGTTCGGCAATAAGATAAATCTCTCCTGGGACCGAGGATTGAACCCCGGACTCCCAGCACGGAATTCCGACACCTTACCCTTAGACAGCTTATTTTTAAAGTTTAAATCGTAAGTAAACGTACTTATATGTAACTTAACATTCTGAGCTGTATTTGATTTCACATATACTTCAAAATGAAATAATGTGACAATTCACACTTGATGTGAAAAGTTAAGTAACATAGATTGGAGGGATAGGAATAAATATATACTTGGTGAGGGTAATGGATACAAACAAGATAATAAAAAATAGCGGTATGTGGTTTATGGATGACCTCTAGGGGTAAAACAATAATTTAGATTAAAATACCCCAACAGCGGCAGAAAAGCGGTAAATAAATCTGTCCAGGATTCAATCCCCAACCTTCCATGACATTCAAACCAGACTAGATGAAATTGAAGCCTCTGTACACGTGTTTCACCCAAGTGAGGTAATGATATATTCCCCCTTCCCCCCTCCTCCTTTGCCAGTGCCCCAGTTATAAACTAGTGCACTTGAGCGTATGGAAGTACAGGTACGTGTGTGGTAGAGTTAGAATAATTTGCATACACTTCTCCGTCAATAGAGGTGAAATCATCTTTACACAAACATTGTTCATGCAGATACATGCATGACCACGTGTATGGACGCTCAAGACTTGCGAGGCAGGATGTTCTAGGTATCGCCTCTCATGTACAAGCCTCTGTTTGTCGTTGTTGTCATCATTATTTTGATTTGTATCGTGTTACATAGGTCGGTAGTCTATAACAAATAGCGTAAAGTATTACTGCATGGTAAGTTTCAACTATATGAATAATCTTTACGTAAAGTCTTCCTCGTATTAATTGATAGCCTGATTCTTTGGTAGGTTTTTGGAAACAAGAAATCTTTAGAACGGCGTCTCTCAAACTTTTCCCAAGAGTGTACCACTTGATAAGCGTTTGATGCAAAAAGAACTACCCACCTCAAATAGTACCCATCTCTTTCTTAAACTCAGGAAATTTTCTAATGAAAGTAAAGACGGAATATTTATAATTTTGATTCATATACAAATTTTAAAGTCCAAAGTTCATAGAAATAGCCTAATTTAACAATAGAAACAAAGATCTACTTTAAAATCAACAACAAATTGAACAAAGTACAGTTGACTTAGCGAATTAACCTCTTATGATTTATATTATTACTTTTTACTTTCTAATAAAAATAAAAATAATTGTATGTGAAAATGTTTGGCCTCGAGAGTATGATGCCGGGGTCTGGCAAACTGTTCGTATTGTCATGCCGAAGTAGTATTATAAAGTCGCTCAGCGTGCCAACCTAACATAATCCCACTCAAATAGTTTATATTTTAATACTAGTTAACTATGACAACTAATTAAAACAAATTTTAGTTGATATTGTAAAATATAAATATAACAAGATATCTCAAAATGGAATACATTAAATAACTATTGTTTCTTGAATAAGTAAATATTTTAATACAACTCAGATAAATGAGAATAAATACAAAAGCTATAAATGTGTTTTGAAAAATTTAAATTCTGAAGACATTATTTTGAGATTTTGACAAAACAATTACATATACAATAATAATTAGTAATATAATTATCACTCACATCAATTATTTTAATAAAAAAGGAAAGTTTTTAATTATTTTAGTTCAAATCACTAAGTGTGCCATTGAGAATATTTCTGCGTACCACTCTTGGCACGCATGCCGTAGGTTACCAAACCTGTTATGATAAATCTTTAGGCTCTATGTGTGTCTTAACCAAAATAAATAATTCTATCTATTCTTGGGGTATTGTTTTGATCTTAATTGAAACCCTAAAATAAAGAATAGTTTAATGTTGGGTAATTTTAGAAAATTGACACAACGTTTTGTTTAGAATGGATATCTGCTTTACATGAAAGTTTAATAAAGATTATTTGAAATTAGATTACTGATTACACTAGAGACGTACTTATACGTCTTCGATTATCTGGTCATCCATATTATCCGGTTCGGCTCTAAGTGTTAACAGTGCGTTTTAAAGTAAACAAACTGGTACATATCTACAATTCATTATTACTAAAAAATTGATCGCAAACGTCTTACAATTGCCACATTGGAGACAACAAAGCATAGCTGCTACCCATGCGGTTGGCGTATAATAAATACACTACTATTGGAGTCGCATACTCTTGGTTGGTGTAGATAGCAGCACTGTTTTGATTTGTCTGGAAACAGAAGCTGTGTCAAGAAGGTGTAAATAGCAGACTGTTGTGATTTGGCTGAAATAGAAGCTGTGTCACGGATGTGTCGATAGCAGTACTGTTTTATTTGGCTAGAATCAGAAGCCGTGTAATTGAGGTGTAGATGGAAGCACTGTTTTGATTTGGCTGGAACAGAAGCCTGCAAGAAAGGTGTAGATAGCAGCACTGTTTTGATTTGGCTGAAACATGAGATGTGTCACGGATTGTCGATAGCAGTACTGTTTTTATTTGGCTAGAATCAGAAGCCGTGTAAATGGAGGTGTAGATGGCAGCACTGTTTTGATTTGGCTGGAAATAGAAGCCGTGTCAAGGGAGGTGTAGATAGCAGCACTGTTTTGAATTTGCTGGAAACATGAGATGTGTCAAAGGAGGTTTAGATGGCAGCACTGTTTTGATTTGGCTGGAAACAGAAGCCCTGCAAGGAAGGTGTAGATAGCAGCACTGTTTTGATTTGGCTGAAACAAGAGCTGTGTTAAGGGAGGTGTAGATAACAGCACTGTTTAATTTGCTGGAAACAGAATCTTTGTCATGGGATGTGTGTGTGAGGCGTAGCTACATGAGGCAAGCCCATACTGAAAATTATTTACACTAAGATTCCGTATTATCTGGCTTTTCCGCTATCCGGCCAGGAATGCCCCCAATTTAGGTCGGATAGCCGTGACTCTAGTTTTTGAAAATGTAGTCCTTAAACTATATTGGACTGTTCGAGAAAGCAAACTTGATTTTGTTGTACTATTAATTTAATTGTTATCCCATTTGCAGACCACCTAGCACACCACAACGGACCAGTTTGAAAACCACTGTTTTCGAAAATACATTTTTTCTTATGGACAGTTACTACCTCCTATCATATTACGAGACTAAAGCGATTTTATAGTTTTTTATTAATTTAACACCGCGTCTTAGTGTCCATCTGGTTAGACGCTTGAGTACTAATAATTACGCTAATGGGCTAGGAATCATGAAGGTTTAATTTAAAGGAAGTGAACCAGAATTTGCATGGAGAGAAAGTGGAAAGCCATTTAGAAAAACTACCCCACACCAGGTCAAGATTTGAACCTCAATCTCCCCATCCTCTGCAATCTAGCTCAACAAGAAACTAGTGCGTTAACTAACTACGCCACCGAGGCGGGTTTTCATAGTTATTAATAATATCTATCAAAAGTTACCACTACAGATCATATGACTTTAGGCATGAATATGTGAAAGTAGATCTAGTAAATTTATAACTGTCATGTAAGCCCATTTATATTAAAGATGGACTGTACAGCTTCTTTACATCGTTGGTACCTAGAACGCTAAAGACCGCTTTTGTAGTGCCACTCTTATTTAAATTAAATAATTAATAACTTTTATAAATCACCTCGAGATTCTGAACAATACCATAACTAATAAGACCCAAAATCCAATCCACTATTGGCCATTAAATTATCGCCTAATTTACACACTAACATAATTTTTTTCAAGAGATTTAATAATATTTATTTAGCGGTCACTTGATCCGTTTATCCACAAGATGTCTTTGCAAAGAATGTGGCGAAAAAAAGGAGTAAAGAGAGAGAGAGAGAGAGATACTACATACCACCCTGGGGATTCTTTCAGACATACTCATCACCTTGAAAGAGAAAATAAAATGAGTACAAAAAATAAATATAAATGGTGGAAACAAGAAGCATTCTAGCGTGTTGACGCGACCATACTTGAAGCGTCCGTACTACAATCAAGTAAGTAGGCGTCTTTTTTTCAATAATTATAAAAGGAGTATTCCTTGGTCTTTGAGTTAATGAAAATGTTTCAGTTTAATTAAGATGGGTTGTTTTTGTCTCCAAAAGAACCAATGAGTGCTCTGTGTCCAAGATCAAATAACATTCTATACATTCTTTGAAAATGATGATTTTTCTTCTTCTTTTTCTTCCTCCCCCTTACGCATACTACAGGAACTCACGAAAATCAATACAAACATCTCTCTTTAGACTGTCCTATTAAAGGCCCCAAAAGCTTCAAAGGGTCTTATTATGTGATACTACGCTGAAGTAATTATAATTATTTTTTATAAATATTTACTTATATCTTCTAAATTTGCTTTTATCGTATACTTAAAGAAATAAAAGTAAATTTAATTAAATCGACGAATGAAAGCAACATCACAGACATTTTTTTAAATCTTGAACTAAGGAGTGGAGTTTAAACACAACGCTTTTTTTTAGTCCATTTATATTTTTTCAAATTATATTATAAACAGTAGCTTATAAAAAATATAGTAAAAGTCTTTGAATCATAAGAAAACCAAAACTAAATGAACTTTATTTTTGCCATAATCTACAATGTATGTCTCTTCAATTTTTCTAAAACTTCAATGTAAGTTTTTTTAAAGTTTTCATTTATAAATGTTTGTTTATCATTATAAACATGATAAACAGACATGTATATAATAAAAGTTTTTCCCAACTCACCCTTCACACTAATGTAATAAATACATTTTATTTAATTGTAGTCTTATCCAAAACCACCTCAGTAAAGTGTATGCAGTGTGGGGGTGTTTAAGGTTACATTTAGAGGTAATGTTCCCACCTTTGCGTGAAGTGTGGGTGGGTAACCTCTTAGGAAAAATATACCCAGCTGGGATTTAATTCACAACCAACATATCTTCTTCAGAAAACCAGACTAAATGATATCGACTCGTATTCCACGTCCCATCAGCGTTATTATCAATGTTATTAACGGCTTCATGCAAACAGCATATAAGGGGAAGTTATTTTAGAGATTAGTGCATCCAAATTAGTGCTAAAATAATAGGGTAAACCTCAATGGTAAGTTAACATGTGAAAAATCATGTATATTACAACATGACAAGATTCGCAGTTCAGCTTATTATTATTATCATCATCAGCAGCAGCACCACGTCTTACTACCCATTCGGTTTATACGCACTTACACTAATGTGTAATGGTAGGGTGATTGTGAGATGAAATGGAGGACCTACAGTTTAACGTGGGATCGAACCACGGTGGACGCCTGACATTCCACACATTCACAAGTTGTGATTAATACACGTCTTCTCAGAGGGGAAGGAAGTGTTTGGCAATCAGATAAATCTGTGCGGACCAAAGGATTGAACCCCGGACCCCCAACACAGAAGTTTGACACCTTACCCCTAGACCACCAGGTCCCCTTCTTCAGCTTATTGATTTTTCATTGACTTTTTTTTAGATCATACTACAACGTTAACTGTTCACATTTAGATTCAATATATATTTAAAGTTGATACATTAATTACCCACTTCAATGGCCACATGGTCTAAGGCATCGGTCGGAAACCTACGACCTGCTGGTCCTATCCGACCCACCAACTTATTTTTTCCGATTCGTAAAATATCTAGCAAAAAAAATTGTGTTTATAAAAAATAAACTGATAGTTAATTATTCTATGAGATAAATAAAATTAAAAATTTTCGCGTGAAATTTGTTTTTAAGCCAATACGGCCCACAATATAAAAATAATGTTGCCTACTCCTCGTCTAAGGAGTCACTCTAGTAATAGACTGCACTGTCAATGACAAGTATATCAGGGATTGAATCCTGGTCGGGTGTACTATGGGTGTTTTGTACTAAATGATTCTAAATCTATCACACGCAAATATGGGTACATTTCTTTCAACCTTACTCGTCCTTAACACAGCAGAGTTATTAGTAAATATGCATATAACTCTAACGGGTTATAAGATGTGGTGATTAAAAAATCAATAAAAAAACGTTAATTTATTTTGAGTTGGAAAAGAACGCTACTTTATATCCATATTTTACAGTTTTTATAATATAAAATAATAATGTGCAAAATAAATCAAACACTACTTCTACAAATATTATAATCTTAGCAGTTCATGAATGATAGTCGAGGGCATCGCAGAATTTTATTAGAAATTTGTATCTTCATTTAAAATGTTCCGTTACGTTGTAATCATGATCATATTGAGGTACTATAAGTAAAAAATTAGTTAAAAAAAGTATTTACTGATGCAATAATTAATTTATTTTGCCCCCCCCCCCAAAAAAAACCCTGCATGATTACTGATTTTAACTCGTGGTTACTTCCATCGCATTTTGAAAGTTCAGGTTTCAAATGCATGCAGACAAGGACGCAGGAATGATCGGAAAAAAATCCCATTAAAATAAACATGGCAAAGGTTTCCTAAATATACCTTGACTGGGAAGTAGAACCATGACCTTACCGTCAATGGTGGCTGTAGGACCTTTGAAGCAATCCTGCTAAGAAACAACTCATTTGGGCCAATTTATAGAGAACGCTTTTTTCAATCTTATGAGAGGTCGTTTGCACTAACCATGTTAAGACGTATGGACTAAGGAGAGAAAGAATTATCCCTTTCATTTTTTACAGACGTAACGTTTAACCCTTAGGAATATGGAAAATAAATACTTGGAGAGCCTTACATATGGTTTTGGAGAAGATCAGGTGGAAAAACAGGTTGATAATGAAGATGTCCTAAGAAGATTGGGTGAGAGGAGAACCATTTTGGATGCAATTCTTCGGTACAAAGCAAACTTGATTGGGCACATCCTTAGGAGGAACTGTCTTCTGAATGACGTCAACGAACAAAATGTTAAGGAAACTAGGAACTTAGGAAGAAGAAGGATTCAAATATTAAAGGAATTGAAGGAAATAAGAAAACTCTGGGAGCTGGAGGAGAAGGCCGAGAACAAGGCGCACTGGCGGTCTATGTTCACTGACAAAAGGAATGGACCTGTTGTAAAACAGAACACCTAAAAATAATAACATTTAACCTAGTTATCAGGCAATTTACTTTCACTTCTCCAGACCTAACCTATAATAAACCAATCTAACCTAGCCTGAACATCAGGTAAGCTTACTTTAATTATTTTTTGCAAAGCTACCCTAACATAGTATAACCTAACTTGGCCATCAGGTCATTCTATTTCAGTTTCACAAACCGTATCCAACCTAACATGACGTAACTATCAATAGATTGAACAGACACTGGGTGTAGGAACGTGATTCAGAAGTAAATAAAAAGCTAGGATTAACATGTGTGTTCGCAACCACGCCACACGTCCTAGTAACCAACCTGTTCTAAACGAGCCATGTATTGCAGCTAGGATGGACCCAGATTGTGCAAAATGTCCCATGCACTCGATGACGACCAAGTGTAATACGAGTTAAACGTCTTAGACTGCCTGCTAATTGCTGTCAATAATAAAGTAGTTAAGTATATGGCCTTTCTTAACTCTTTTGATTAATCAGTTTGTTAATGCCTTGTTAACAAGTCAAATGTTTCATTTCGACTCACAGCCGTTTCAAAACTTATGACCTCTCGATTGATCTCTTGATGTAGAGTTTCTTTGAGAAAGCGCGGATGAACACTTATGCTTTAGCTTATTTAACTTAGAGAGATCATGTTGGTTAACCTGTCTATTTACGCTAGCAACTTCTTACTAAAGAAATAATTAAATATATCTTTAGGAGGCAAAGACAGAATGCATAATGTTGGATTTTAAATTCATGGAACTATGCATATTTATTTATTAATGCATTAAAAAAAATTGTTTACTAATCCAAAGTGTTGGTTAAAATATTACGATATTTATATTATTGGTATTACTTTATTTCTTAACACGTTGATAAAAAAAATCCTAGGCTAATAAGGTGCTCCTAAAAAAATATGCAATTTATTCCAAATATTTATAGTCTCTTTCAGAAAACAAATACATATTGGATTTGTTATAATAGATACCTTTTTATAATTATGTTCATTCTTTCATTTTATTGGATAAGTTCTGTCTAATTTATAAACATCATTTAAATAAAATTAATTAACTAAATCAGTTAATAATATTACTTTTGTACTATAAAAAAATTGCATAATCAATAGCATATAAAAATGTATTTATAACACTATATAGAAAATTATTCTTGATTTTTACGCCATAAAACCGTTATTTATAGTTTAAGTGTACAGGCGAAAAGAGGGAAGTTCCAATTTAAGCTAAAATTTAGTAGGGATGAAGAAGGAAATATTTTAGAGGTAATCTACCTGCAGTTGCATGAAAGGAGAGAGGGAGACTACCATCATTATCATCATCAACATGTTTGCAGCCTGTGGTCGGGTCAGTTTAATAAAATGCCTCCATCTTCCTCTCTCATTAATTCTTACTATTTTAATTATGTATTTCCATTACTCTCCTTTCACTTGCATACTTTTTTTATCTGCCCTTTTATCACTTTCTTGGCCTCCCTTGCGATTTTTTTTACAACATACTTCATTTCCATCATTTCTTTGGCATCCTCTCCTTCTTCATCCTCATTACATGCCCATACCATCTCAGTCTTGCTTCCTCTACTATCTCATGTATTTCCTGTACTCCTACTTTTTACCAGTTAACTTCATTCCTAATCCTATTTTTCCTCATGACAGCTAACATGCTCCTCACAAATTTATTTCCATGGCCTCCACTTTCCTAGTCTCTTACATTCAATGTCCATACTTCTGCTGCGGTTGTGACAATGGATAGAAATTACGCCGTGTGCTACACTTACTTACACTTTAAGTGCACTTCTTTTAACCATAACAGGTGTCTTGTGTCTTACACTTCAATATAACAACTCTCCCTGCTGTCCTATTCTCATTAGATCCTCCATTTAGGAAAAAGAAACAAAAAAATTCTCATAAGGTTAAAACGGTATTCGAACCCCAATCTCCCCATTATCAGCAGGATAGTCTAACACGATAGTGATGCCTTATACTATACAGCCACTGAAGATGGTTTATTATATAATAGTTTAATTTAAAATAAAGTAAACAATAGTAGTTTATCCAAACTGCACTCTTTTTAATTGGTTTGACTTCTATTTTACTAAGGGGACGTGACCTATTTCTACACAAATTGCCGCTTGAACTCGGAATTTTTTCATTAACCTTTCTCTTAACGTCATAATTAACATTCTGTGTGCAAATGGCCATTTTATTGATAAGATCTCATGACATAACAAGAAAAATACTCCTGCTGAGGGGTCTGCCTTTCGGGGCACCTAGACGTTTATCAGACGTCCATAAATCCTGCATTATTTCATTTAAAAAATAGTTTAGGTTCACGTCTTACTACCCGTTTGTGATGTAAGCATATGTAGTAATTGCAGTTGTTTGTTAGGGAAATTTGGATGGTTGAATTTAGAGGAAGTGTAACCACATTTGTGTGGAGAGAGAGGGCAGGAAGAACGATTAAAAGGAAAAAGTGCCCTCAATACAACCAATTGGGATTTGAATCCCGATCTATACGCAAACGGTTGTCCAGTACATTGCGAAAGTGAAGTCTTTTAAATAGTCCATGCGGCCACCGAGTAAGGTAAATGGTTTGTTATTTAAAAATATAGTTCAGATATGGGATTAGAAAATTTACATTTTAAGTTTTATAGAACAACAAATATTCGTAAAAAAGAAGACTTATTTAATTTTCAATTACGTATTATATGAAATGTTGCAGTTCGGAGACCCAAAGTAACCAAAACTTAGCCTTCAACATACAAATAAAGTCTTATTTTTAATAGTCTCAAAAAAATATTCTAAAATATAAGGATATGGTTTAATGGTTTTAGAGCTTCATATCTGACACATTATCCCAGTTGGTAGCTGTTTATCTTCTAAAGCTCTCGGGTTCGATTCCCAGTATGGTTGAAGAATTTAATTTTAACTAAATGTGGGTTCCCCCTTTCACAGAGATAACTAATTAGCGTTCAGGAGGCTGGGTTTTGTGTAAGTTTTAGATTTAAGTTAGATTTTAAGTCGTGTACTGATATAATCTGTCGGTTCAGAAAGTTAACTTTAAAAATACCTCAAAGTTGCATATAAATCTTCAATTTATTTAAGAAATACTGCAGAGAAATGATATCTTCATTCAAGTAGATGGTGCCCTTAAGGGCAACTGACTATGACGCGAGGAGTTGATTCTCTTACCTAGAATATACCCTTCTAATTCTTTGACTTTTTATAACTTAGTTAGACTCGCTTTGGTGACCGTATGGTCTAACGTAATACTCTTGTAGTAGACTAGATTGCGGATGACATGGATGCGAGGTTTGAATCTTGATTGGGTGTATAGAGGTGTTTTTTTTTTCAAAAATGCTTTTCCATTCTTCTCCACACAAATATGTGTACAATCCTTATAAATATAGCCTTCCCCATTCCTAAAAATCATTCGCACAATTAATACATAAGCGTATAACCCGGAAGGGTAGTAAGACACTATGCTAAAAAAAAACAGAGGAAGTTTCGAACAGTTCGGAAGGCAATAAAACACATATTTACTCACACATACACAAATCAATTATTATTTTTTATAATCATTACTAAAGCTCTATGTGCTCATATTGCACAAGGTCTCCACCAAAGAAGAGATAGGACTTCGAATCCTGGCTTTTTTTTGTCAGCACAGAGTCCTACTACCTGTTAAGGTTATATGCCTAAGTGCTAGTTACACTAGCGGGCTAGGAATTAGGTAGGCTTAATTTAAATGAAGTGCACCCCCATTTGCCTGTAGGGAGTGTGGAAAACAATTTTGAATAAAACCCTGTCAGTGCACCCAACTGGTATTGAACCCCGACCTCCCCATCTTTATCAGTCTAGTCTAACATGAGATTAGCGCGTTAGACCACGCGGCCACTGAAAAATAATAGCTAGGTTCACCCGGGAATAATTTTTTTCCGAATACGTTTAAACACTGCGGTTTTCTCTATTTTATATTCGCACCGCTTTAAAATAACCACCAAATCCACATCCCTTTTATAAAGACATTAAAACTCTTGCAATAATAGTGTTAATTAAAATACTACCGCATTATGTTATGTTTTTATATAAAGATTGTGTGTTGCCATACTGTCTCTGGAAAAGAGGTTTAAACTATGAATATGAAATTGTTTATTGATTCGAAGGGTGAAGGTAAACCTTTAATAGGCGTTATTTTCACACACTTGGTTTTGACTCTTATTATGTAAAAACAAAACTTGCTCGCTATGCTTTGTTGTTATCACCGCGTCCTAATACCCTTTCGGGTTAAATGCTTATCTACTAATTACACTAGTGATTTTAGCGAAAAGGGAGGCTACAGCATTCTTAACCCAGTAGTGGAAACAATTTGCTAGTACTAACGTACCGTTGCTCAGGGGACGCCCGAATTTACTAATCATGCATCCTTTCTGTGGAGGCTCTTTCCATGTCCTTATGAGATGATGCTGATAGTGAGTATGAGGGTGTGGAATCAGTGAACACATTTATATATAACTTAAGCCTAATTAACTAAACCCTGGTGACTTTTGGGGTAATTATCCTCTCGGTAAAAATACCCAAGGTAGCAGCCGGGAATCAAACCCATTGACCCTTAGGCTCGTGGCCAGGTGCTTTGACCACTACACCACGTGGTTGGTTAGGGTATAAGTGAAACCACATTAATAAATCTCACGAGAAATACCACTTATAATACACCCAGATGAGATTTGAATCTCAATTTCCCTGTCACAGCCAATCCAGTTTTATTTTTCCATCTGGACACCTTTGACCTCATGACCATTAATGAGGGTCCTATTAGCTCCTGGATTGTAGCTTTGATCTATCTTGCAAGTAATTTGTTTGGTGTTTTAGGGCACAATCTCTTAATACCGATCCAAGTTATCCGCATTTACTTACACTAAGGAGTTGGGAGTGATAAACTCTCATTTGCATAGAAAGGGAGTGTGACACCTTTAAAGACAAAAACAACTTAAGAGTGCTTCATGGAAGGGGACTTAAATGCGTTAAAAAAAAGTCCCGGATTAATTATGAAATGGTTTGTTATGATCTAATATTGTTTTCACATAAATATAAGAAATAGTTCTGAACAACTAAAAGTTTAGATTTTAAATTTAAATTTAAAAAAAATTGTGTTAACTTACACCCTATATCATATTCCCACATTATCTTACAATTAAATGTTGACACACCAAAATATTAATTCATTTGATAGAGGAAGATTATATCTAGGTTTATAACTTTTTGCTTTAATCAGAAGTACATATGTTTGTTTGTATGTTAAAAAGTATCATTTTATTAAAAGACCAAATATATATTATTGTTACCAACAAGTGTATATTACAAAAAACACACACATACACAGCAGCCCCGTGGGGCTCTCGAATGTTAACTAGCCAGATTGTTAATGAACACTACACAGGTTGTAATTGGTTCCCTAATGGGCTGAGAATAGCACTTAAGTATAGGGAAGGGAAAATTTAACAAACCCTCCCCATCGCCCATACAGGCCTAAATGCCCATAATAAGATAAACATAAAAAGGAAATAGTGACACACAGAAAAGAAAGGACTCTCAGGGATAAAAATATAATTTTGCGTAAAGAACCTTTGCATTTAAACAAAAGAGAAAAGAAAAATCAAAATTTAAACTTTTTAAATAGACAGAAAACTGCTGATAATTTCGGCCTGGATTTTGATGAAAATGAATTAAAAATTATCGAACAACTTCTTAAATAATGCGAGATTTGTAAATGCCTGCAACACGTCTACAGTCTACCGTGTAGTCTGCAGGTATTTGAATACCCACTTCCGTATCACCGTCAAACCTAACTAGACGAGCTTGCCTTTATGTGTAGTTTACGTTATGATGTTGTGAGGTCGGAAGCTACGAGTAATACTTAGCACCACGTCTTACTACCCGTTCGGGTTATACGCTCAAGTAATAGTTACACTAATGAATCAGGAATTGGGAAGGTTGAATTTAGAGGAAGAGAACCCGAATTTACGTGGAGGGAGAGTGGAAAACCATTTAGGAAATACCACACCCAGTTCACCCGACAAAGATTCGAACCTCGATCTCCCCGTCCTCAGTGGTCTGGCTCAACACGACTAGCGCGTTAGCTACGAGTAAAAGCGAACTATCGTCAACACTTTATATTTTTTATAGCATCCCGTCTTACTAACCGTTCTGGTTATAGTACGCTTATGTGCTAACTACACTAATAGGTTAGAGATTAAGAAGGCTTAATATAAAGGAAGTACACCCACGTTTGCATGGAGGAAGAGTGGAAATCTATTTAGGGAAAACTACCCTCAGTACACCCAACCGAGATTGAACCCCAATCTTCCCATCATCGGTAGTCTAGTCCAATACAAGAGTAATGCGTTAAACCATACGGTCATCAAAGTGGGTAGCACGTATTTGATCTGGCACCTTGGTTAAGTTGGTAGAGCATCTGCCTTCTTAATTAAGGGATCCTGTTTAAATTCTAATTATAGCTAAAACTCGCTTTGCTCGTTGGTGGAACTGCCCTCAAACCCCCAGTGAGATTTCTTTGCAAGTGGATGTAAACTAATGTAATGTTTTGAACGTAACAACTTAAAGTTACCGCTATTGTATTGTATATACCGCACCGACTTTAAAGTTGCTCCACTATTTATATTTTTTGGGGGGGGGGTTAAAAATTAAGTTTTTTAACTTTTTGGAATATTCCCGTTGGTTACAGGCTAGAAGCTATAAGATCGCCAAATTTCAAGTTTCTAGCTCATCTGGAAGTGGGTAAACATTAGTGTCAGTGAGTGTGTGAGTGAGTGAGTGAGTGAGTCAACCATGTGACTTTATATTATTATTAGCACCGCGTCTTACTACCCGTTTGGGCTATACGCACTTGTGACTTTATAGTAGTATAATATTTATTATCAATTAAAATGGCGCTGTTCTTTCCCGTTTACGAATTAATACTTGTTTAAAATTGTTCAGATTTATGTTAGTGTAAGTCTTGTTCTTATATAATCAGTCAGTTCCTAAACTATACGTCAAAGACCTCCAAGATTATAATAATAATAGCCATCTATTTTGATTCTATAGTTGCCCACCTCATTGGTTGAATTGTCTAAGGCGTCACTCTTATAATAGACTGTACTTCCAATGACGGGGAGATCAAATTTCAAATCCCGATCAGGTGTAAAGAGGGGGGTTTCTCATACATATTTTGGTCACTCTCCTTTCACGCAAATGTGGGAACGCTTTCCGTAAAATTCAACTTTCCTCATCCTTGTTCCATCATTAGAGTAATTTGTTTATATGCTTGTAAACCTAACGGGTAGTAAGATGAAGTCACAATGAAAGAAAATACTGTATATTCCGTGTTCTCTCATTACCATTCCCAGCGTGAGTCTCTTTGTATGGGCTTGAAAAGGGTGTCCCACGTAAAAGTAGCCCACATCCATGCGTTAGAAACGTGCAAAGGAGCATGGAAAATAGAGTCTGCGAACATTTCCGCGTGCGTGCTGCTGTTTACCGCGCATCTTGCCTGCACCGACACTGTCCAGGTGAGGTACGGCTGACCTCGAATATTACGGGTAACATCTTGCAGTTCTTTCCTCCATACGCGTAAGTTCGGAGCCGGGCTACTTTTACGTGGGACATCCTGTGATTAATAGTCATTATCCTCGTAGCCTACCTGTTGGCACCGACCTGTCTGGCTCGATAGAAGGTTAGTGAGTGGTGTAACGGCCGTCAAACCCCACGTTGCTGTTTCAATCAGGGGTCTCGAACACGTGACATTTAACGCATGTGTACTGGATAACATGCATTAGTACATTGACTAGATTGTCTGACGATAATTATCAGAAGCGATTAATGTTGTCGGTGTTGTGTCGTGGAATGTTTGCCAGGGTAAGCAGAGCTTGTTATAAATATACCTGTGAAATGTTATTTCCCACTATGCCCCCATTTGACCATGTGCCGGAATACTGTGAATTAGTACAGGGACTAGATTGTCTGATGATAAAGGTCATAAGGAATCAATTTTGTCAGTATCGTGTCGTGAAGTGTGTACCAGGGTAAGCAGAGCTTGTTATAACTATACCTCTAATATGTTCGTTCCCATTTTGTTCCCATTTGACCATGTGTCGGAATAAAGTGTATTAATACCGGGACTAGATTGTCTGACGATAATGGTCAGAAGGGATCTATTTTGTCAACGTCTTGTTGTGGAGTGTTAACAGAGTGGGCAGAGCTTTTTTTCTTTAGCAACGCCTCCTACAACCCGCTTGTATTATACTATTTATGCTATTATGTACTAACTACGCTAATGGTTTTCAGGGAATAGGAAAGATATATGTATAGTAACTGTACCCGAATTTTCTTGGAGGGAGAGTAGAAAACCACTGTCAGTACACCGGACCTAGTTTCGAACCTCAATCTCCCCGTCATCGTTATTCCAGTCTACTGCGAGAGTAGCGTCTTAGACCATGCGGCCACTAGAGTGGGGCTTAAAATTATGATTAAATATTGTTGTGTTTTAAATAAAATATAAAATAACGTTTTCACTGCTATAAATTCCACGGTTTTTTAATTTATTGACTAATATATATATATTTTTTTAAAAGCACCAAAATTCATTCATTTTCAAGCTGTATGTATTACCTACCTAAGTTAGGTATAATCCGTCGGAGATAATATGGGCTCCCAATTGCACTAACAAGGCACGTAAAAATAATGTAAAACGTACATGAAATGCACTAGCAGTGAAGGAGAGTGAGGAAACAATCACGGGAAAACCTCCCTCAGTAGATCCACCCGGGATTTGATCCCCGACCTCACCGTCACTTGCATTCCAGAGAAGATGGTTTTAGTAGTTCGCGTGTCCACTGGTAAGGGTAGGTGATTAATAATCAATGACCAGAGAACTGGGTGATGTATTGTATTTATTCTGTAGTTAAGTTGGTTTGTAAGTCTTATGTTGGTACAAACATTTATTTTTGAAAAGGTATAATACATCATCCTCTTAGTGAAAACAAAAGGTTTTGTCTTCTTTGGCCAAAAGGGAGTACTCAATATAATTGACCACCGGGGTTTGAAGGAGAGACTTGTACAAGCATACATCCGACGTCTTAGGGTTTGGCCAGACTGACAAGCGTGTGCGCAAGCGACTGGGTGGCCAGACTGGTGAGCGCGTGATTAGCAGATATCTCTCGTTAGTTGTTGATGAGGAGGCTCTGAATCTTGTCTGAGTGAACTGAGGGTTGTTTTAACAAGTGATTTATTGTTGTGGTTTTTTCATCCTCTCTCCACGCTAATGGTGATTCTTATTTGTAAAGGCCTACTTTGATAATATTGAAGTATTTTAACACATTAGTTTTACATATATATATATATATATAATACATATAAGTATGGTTTATGATCTTACCAATTAAATTAGGCCGTTAGTAGCAAGTGTGCTAAACCTATCGATAATAAAATAATAATAATAATAATAATAATAATAATAATAATAATAATAATAATAATAATAATAATAATGTCAAAATGAGAGGTTTTCCTAGCACTCAATGAACCAAACATATAATAGTATTGCCTAGCGCCTGTAAACTATACTGTACCGGGTCAAGCACGCGCGCTTGAAAAGTAGAACCAGTTCTATTTTTCAAGCGTGCGCGCTCAGTCGCTCACTCGCTCGCGCGCTCCAGTCTGTCCACCTCTCATTACAACCAATGTGTTCTATTTTATATACCCGCCTCGGTGGCGTAGTTGGCTAACGCGTTAGTCATGTTGAGCTCGACCGCCGAGGACGGGGAGATCGAGGTTCGAATCTCGGTCGGGTGACCTGGGGGTGGTTTTTCCTAAATGGTTTTTCAATCTCCCTCCACGCAAATGCGGGTTCACTTCCTCTAAATTCAACCCTCCCAATTCCTAATCCATTAGAGTAATTAGTACTTAAGCGTATAACCCGAACGGGTAGTAAGACGCGGTGCTAAATATTATTATTATTTTATATTTTAGTCGCTCGCTCGCTCGCCCAGTCTGGCCGCCTCTCATTACAACCAATGTGTTCTATTTTATATTTTAGTCGCTCGCTCACTGGCCCAGTCTGGCCGCCCCCTTAGGCTTATTGCCTCAAAGATCTTGATCAAAATGGGGCTCAGTGTTGTTTTTAAAATGTTACATATTTTTAATTATACTCAAAGTTTTAATTACAAAATAAATGTTAGAATTAATGTATCGGAACCTTGATGATTAGTTTTGGATTAGAATCAGCCGTATCGATGATAACGTGGGATAAAACGTAAACATTGTATTGTTTGGTTTACCGGTGACGAGGAAGTCTGAGTTCAAATCCCGTTGGGTTTCCCACTACATCAATTAAAATAATATTTAATTTCCTTCAAACTCGACCACTACCATTAATGTTTAGGATAGGTGTAGGGAACAAAATAGTAGAATTGAGGTTTATATTATGTAATAAGTTGTATATGTAAGATGTATCTTGGATAGTATATATATATATATATATATTATATATATATATATATATATATATTATACCAAAAGGAATCTATTGGGGATTAAAGTCCAACATTATACGTAGTGGTGAAGCACGTATTGTATTGCTCCAGACAACAAAGTTAATTTTTTTTTTGAAATGTTCTATTAGTATGTCAACCTTTGACCGTCCATTTTCTTTGATCTCTATACAATCTCATATGGTAATGTATATGTTTTTTAACGGGCATTGTTAGAAATTTCTCTTAGTGAGACGAGCATTTCATAGAGAGTTTGAACGTTCTTTAGCTATCCCGTTAACACTATGCGTACGCTATACTCCCGTATGTGTGTATGATATACAGTGTGTTCATAAATTGTTCACCCCATTTCAAGACTTAATGCAGTCTCTATTTTAGTATCCATCATATTTATTGTAGTGCTAGCACTTCCCCGATGCTCCGCTCTCAATAAACAACACATCAATACATTCGACAAATTCAAATGCTAGAAAAGAGATAAACTTATTCAAGAGCAATATTTTATGTGTGCAAAGATTCACGAATACATATGGACCTACCCCCCCCCCCCCCCCCATCACATCTCCATCCACACCCCTGCTCGTATTACTTGCCATTTTCTGTACCCGAGATACCAGCCTCGACGAATGTGTACTGCTTACACCAGGTATTTCAACATTACCTCTCTCCCTCTCTCTATGATGAGATAGCGTCATGGTATATAGCTTATCACGGTGTCCTGATAAATAGGAGTCCCATCTCGCCTAAGAGTGATTTTTAAGTTTACTGGCAACACACAAACAGACAAACATTCCAAAATTAACTACTTGGTATTCTTATCGTTCATACTACCCAGAAAAAAAAGGATAACTCCAAAAAATTCGGAGGTGCATACAAACCTTAGAGTTTTTTATATGCATCGATTTACTTTCCAAGCAAAATGAAGTAAATTGAAAGAAGCACTATATAGTAAGCGCCCTATCACACCAAATAAGATTGTGCTGCTGATTTAGTATCAACAAACAAAACTAATTAAGCTAAATTCACGAGCAACAGCTTATAATGACTAAAAACATATCTAGATTTAAGACACAAATGCAAGCACGGTAACAGAGTCTCTCTTACGTGGAGGAATTGTTGCATTGAATAAAAAAATAAATTATTTAAATTTACTATATAAATAACAAAACTAAATAAACCTGATTTACATGCGAAACCATTGACTACCTGTAACTTAAAAGATAATTAAATTTAAGACACAAACGAAGGCACGCTAACCGTTGCTCTCATGCTTTGAGGCATTGTCGCAGTGAAACCAAAAAGAAAGTTTAAATTTACTACCAGATGAACATAGCTAAATAAACGTACATAATAGGTACGCAAAACCATAAAATTAACTGAAAATAAAATTAGGACTCCTGTGCAAGCACGCTAACAGTGGCTCTATTAAGTAGAATATTTGTTTAAATGAGCATTAAAAGAAATTGTTTTAAGATATTATCAAAGAAACACAGATAAATAAGTACAATTAGTACGCAAAACAATAAAATAACTAAAAAAAAAACTTAATTAAGACGAAAACAACCAAGCTAACAGTGGCTCTCTTACGTGAAAGCATTGCTGCAATGAACAATAAATGCAATAATTTAACTTTATTATCAATTAAACAATCAAAAATAAAAATTTAAACGCAAGATCATAAACTAGATTTTTAAAATCTAAATTTAAGACGCAAATGCAAGCACACTAAAAGTGGCTTTTTTACGTGGAACAATAAAATACCTGTTCATTATTTACTACTAAGCGTTATTCACAGCATTTCAATGATGATTTTATCTCACAAAAAAGTTTCTCACATAATAATACTTCAAAATTTTACAAACCTTCCGATAGTGTGTATTTAAAATAAACCATCGTCATCATAAATAAGACCTGAAGATGGTGTAATATATAACACATAGAAGACTAAGGGCCAGTTTCATAGTCAAACTTAGTGAGCCTAAAGTGCGAGTCGATACTAAATACAGGACGACACCTACTTAGACCATAATGGAATGGGCCAGTTTCATATGCGAAACTGGCCAATTCCCTTCAATTTCAGGTAGGTGACGTCTTGTATTTAGTATAGCGCCGCACTTGAGGCCTACTAAATTTGACTATGAAACTGGCCCTAAAGCTCAAATATGGAGAAGGGAATATAATAATAACAAAGAAGATTTAATTTTATTACCATGTATTCTTAAATATAGGTAGTAAAACAGAAGTAGTCTCATCTAGATCTGACGAGTACTTTATGAGTTTAATGGAAACAAACAAATAAACAAACAAACGGAATTGAACGTACAGACAGAGCTACAGTTTTATTATTTGTATAGGTTGACTGAACGATGGTAATCTACATAATAACTCAAATTAAAATGTTTTGAATTGTGTTATTAATTAACACAAACAGTTTTAAGATAGCTGGCAAGCAAACAAATCTCTAAGGTTTATAATGGGGTGGATGATGTATAGGCCTACTGTATGCATGTACGAATAAGTGTATCTTTATGTGCAAACATATATTACGTAAGCTATTGAATAATGTTGGTTTCTGAGAAACGATTGAACTGTTATAAGAATAATTACATTTTATAAAACATTTTTAAAATGTTTAAAAGTAAGGAGAGTTATATAAGGTAGGATAGGACTTTAAAATAAATTTGTAATTTGATTGATCGATTATCATGCAATAGCATCACAATACTTGTAAGAAAAAACTTCTTCCGGATGATGGTATTTATTAAACCAAAACATATCTAAAGTCTACGAGGAGGTCCTTAAGAAACCAACATATCTACAAAGGATAAAGAAACCAAAATCATCACATATGAGACTTTGAAATTTAATTTAAATACTAATTTTATTATAACCTTTTTGAATTATAAATACCTTTTGTTGGAATATGTTTTCAAAAATTTTAATATCTCCTGTTGACCTGCATATTATTTGATTGCCATTTTGACTTATTTTATGTAAACTACAATACTAGCTTATTCAATCATAACGTATTTTAAATTATCAAACACCAATATTAAAGATTTAATTTTTTTTAATTCGTTCACAATATTTCAAACGTGTGCCTCAAATACAATATTTCAATGGTTTTTAACAAATAAAATTATTCTTGATTATTTTTTATTGCATCATATATTTTTTAAATAGTTCAATAAAAATACATTTAATTTTTCCACAAATATTATATTATTTTTATTTTTTAAATGTTGACTGAAATGTGACTAATTACTTTATAATTTAATATCAACCAAGCAAAAAACTTCTTTTTTTAACACACAGTAATTTAACACATTTGTCTGCATTCCAACATATTGAAAAATAGGCCTGCATATCTGTTATGTTGAAAAATTTGTTTAAAAGATCAGATACAGGAAACCTACATAACTGATCACATGATCTAGGCGACCAGTCTCCCACAATATACTGGATTGCCTGAGGTAGGAAGATCGGGGTTTGATTCCTAGCACCTGCACTGAGGGTGGTTTTTTCTAAATGGTTTCCCACTCTCCCTCCAATAAAATGCGAACATATTTCCAATAATAGAGATTAATCTTCTAGTAACATGTTGAAACTTGTAGTAAGTCTCATTACAAATATCTTAAATTGTGTTAAATTAAAAAGAGAATAAAAAAGGAAAGAATAATTTGCCCTTATCTTGTGCCAATGTAGCCACAATAATTTAAACTAAACTCAACATTAAAACCACTTATTTTTTTATCTCGGTGCACTTTCTCTTAGATAAGTTTTATCCTTTTGTTGAGTATTTTATCTTTCGTCACGTGGAACTATAAAGAATCCAATTGTTCGTCAGTTTAAATAGAATACTATTAATTCAATTTATTATGAGAATAAAATAGAACGTTGTGCGAACAGACATTTCTATTATGCGGTTTTCCTATTTTACTTTTGATTTACTTTTCACGTTCTCTTTTTCTTATATATCCACCCAGTCTTGCTTTTTTTTACCGGAATCTTGAAAAGGTTCCATGTTTGAAAAGAACCTTAGCTTCAATCAAACATTAGCATCACAGAGGATTCCTTGATTGTGACTTTTTCCAATTCCAATCTTCCCCCCTCCACCTCAAACCCTCACCAACTCCCACGACATTCTTGACATAAGAAGCTAAGGAAGTTGTTAATCACATCAAAAAATTGGAACTAACAAAATATAATTGACATCTTGTATGATACGAATTTTTATTTTAAAATATATGTTTGAAAAAAATAATATTAGTTTTCTGGGAATTAGTTTTAGCTTATTTATGTATTTATTTTTTATTCATCACGCACACTTTTTGGACACACGGTAATCAAACATACTTGTCTGCATTCCACCATATTGAAAAATAGGCTTACATATCTGTTATGTTGATAAATTGTTCAGTTCAGCATATTAAAATATAGTTCTTAGCTCTCGCTATGTTGAGCCCATTTATTTATACTACATGTCCTACTACCCATCCTTAAAAAAACTGATTTCACAATGAATTAAAAATCTAAACATATGCGTTTGGTCACTATGAAAAATATTTAAAATTAACAATAAATGTATTGTTTGTGTGCCTAGCAGGAAATGTACAAAACAAAGTACAGTAAATACTTTTAATTATGTAGGAACCTTTTTTTTGGCATCATGCCTCACTACCCGTTTGGTTATACAAATACACATTAATTAGGTTAACGGTGTATAGGTGAGTAGTAAGTGTAGCCTGCCTCGGTGGCTACATAAACTAAGGCGTCACTCTCACAATAGACTCAATTGATAGTGTCAGAGAGATCGTGTTCGAATGCCAGTTGAGTATGCTGAGGCTGTTCTTTTTACAAAATAGTTTTTCCAATTTCATTCCACGCCAATTATGTGACAATTCATCTAAATTGAACTTTCCTCATAACTAATTCAATAGCGTAAATAATAAATGCTTAACACCTGACCAGATTGTTTGACGCGGTGCTAAAAAATGAGAAAATGTACCCACATTTTCACGGAGAACAAGTGGAAAACCATCTATGATTAAAAAACACCCTCAGTTTGCTTGGCTGGGATTTTAACCTCAACCGGGTCGTCACCATAAAAACATAAAAAAAAGGTAGATGTTTAAACCACATAGATATCATCGAAAGTAAAAATATATTAGTTAAATACATTTTCAGCTATGACAATGATATTCTCATTTAAAAACCATTAATTTATTACATCGTTCATTCCAATGTGTGTTTTTGAATTAACGGTGCATAAATAACACCGTCACACAAAGTTTATTTTCACAAGTGACATTGATGATAATGTTTGATTTATCCCTCAGCAATAATGTAATATTGCAATTGACAGAAAGTACTATTTTGATTGACCTCAATTGACTCATTATAAAGTCGTTGAGGGTTATCATAACTTCCTTTCACACATCACACAAAGCTTCTTTCGTGTTTATTAAGGGAGTATTTTAACAAAACGCGTTATTCGTTGATAACATTCACTCAAATATCATGATATATTTTATGTCCTTCGTTATCGCTACACAATTTATTTCAACATATTTAAAAAAAATTAAATCTGTGAATCTCTTTTAACTGTATTTCTCTTTCTTTTTATCTCTCTCGCTTATGAAGAAGATATTTCTTTGTTTAAAATATTTTCACTATTTTTAGCTTCGTATATTACTCTTTAATTATATCTCTTTGCTCATATTATTTTAGTTATTTTACTAAGTCTTACTACCCGTCAAGGCTATCTGCCTGTAAGTATGCATATAATAATGAGGAAGTTATAATTTAGAGGAATTGAGAAAACATTTATTAAAAATCAACCTGTGTACACTTGGTCGAGATTTACACCTCGATGTTCTCATCAATGGAAAAACAGACTATACGAACTTGATTTTAGTCCACGTGCCAGAAAAAATACGTATGTAACCTATTAGATTCTCTTTATTTATTATCGGATTTATTTTATTCCTACACTGCAAATTTCCATACATTCCTTTGTCTTTCTAAATCGCTCCATATTTCCAACCTCCTCTCTCATTTCCACCTCACTTTTCATTACATCTCCGTCACACATCATTCTTTTTTGTCCATGTAATTGTTCGCCCATGTTTTTGATGGCGGCTTCTGCCTTTCCTTGTCGCCCTGTTCCTCCCTCTACACCCACACCCTCTTTCCCCCTCGAATTCTCTTCATTTAAGGCATTAAATGAAAATGGATTGCACTGCAAAGCAGGAAGGTCGTTTTGTTTCTACGCTAGTCGAATACAAAAAGATTTGATGACATTTTAGTCGTATGATTGATTCATTAAAATCCCGAAACTCATATGTTATAATTCTCATAAACAAAATTTGATGTGTTTCACACCTTGACTCATTCGGTAGTGTGTCTGTCTACTGAGCAAAAGTCCCAGGTTTGAGTCCTAGCATGGCTGAAAAAAATATATCATTGAGGAAATGTGGTAAATTAACTGCTGCGTGTTGTGTCTATTCTGGATTTAGTTAGTTTGTAGGTCATGTGCTGATATACTAAGTCGTTTCAAAAAGTGTGCTTTAAATACTTCAATAGATTTTTTTTAATTGTGGAATATTAAATTTTAAAGAAAATAATTTTATTTATCAATGCGTGTCTGGGCTACTTGTATTCCAATTTATGAGAAGATTATTACTTATATACTTTCTCCCTGGGGACGCCCAAATGTACTAACCGTACATCCTTTCTGTGGAGGCTCTTTCCATGTCCCGATGAGATAAGATGATGGGATAGTGAGTATATTGGTGTGGATCAGTATAAACTCTTAACCTAACTTAAGCCTAATAAACCTTACTCTGATGACCTTTGGGAAAGCTCCCCTTTCATGAAATATATCCATAGTACTAGCAGGTAATGAAACTGACCTAAAGTTAGTCAGGTGCGCTGACCACTAAAACAAGAGGCCAGTAAGTTTTTTTTAACATAATAGCTTTGTTATATTAATCCATTAATCCTATTACTTTTGTTAGTAACGGTTATAACCGTATCTAGATATTCATATTCTTTAGATTGAAAAATGACAACTAAGGGCTTTTTTCCTAAACGGTTTTCCATTCTCTCTCTCTCTCTCTACATGAAATGCGGGTACACTTCCTCCAAATACATATTCACAATCCCTGAAACCATTCAGCGTAATTAGTATAAATCGTATAACCCGAATGGGTAGTAAGACGCGGTGTTAAGGGAAAATAACAGAAAATCATCTCTGTTAATGAGACCTCACTCAACTTTTAAGTGAAGAATTATCTTCAAAGGCTTTTTAATCTTTTATTGTTTTGAGCTTTTGGTGTTTAATTTAAAGCAAATATTATATATCCCAGCTTCACACATAGATGATTACTTTAAAATGACCCTTATCTAACTTAAATATATTTATCTCAACTTTAACAATCTATTGGGGGTGATCCTTGTGGAATAGTATATTTAATTTCTCATAAAATTAGATTATTACAGAAGGATATTGGTAGGAAGGATTCTATAAAATATAGACATAAATCGTCTATGGCCTTGGTCCATGTCCACGAATAATAGGGAGGAGTGTCCCTTACCTGACGTTTTCATATAAGGGCAGATTTCACGAATATTTCCAGGCAATAGTGTGCGAGTAGAGAAACACTTTTATTTCCCCTGGTTCCTTCCTGTGATACGTAAAATTATCAATTTTCCACCTCCTACCTATGAATTGCCCAAGTCCCACGGCGTACAACTGAATATTAAAATTTTAAGGATATTTAATAATACACAGCCTTATAGATATAGTATATATACATATTAATATATATTATATTGGCAGAAACCCGGGATGCCCTTAGCAGACATGATGACCTGGGAATACCTCTCTAGCAGACCCCCAGTTATCTGCCTATAATAAATAATAATAATAATAATAATAATAATATAATAATAATAATAATAATAATATAATAATAATAATAATAATTAAATAATAATAATAATAGTAACACTTGTATCAATTGATATTTGAAAATAGGGTATAGAGGTTGCAATAAAAATAATTTATAAAGCTTTAATCCAAGAGAAAACTTAATATTAATATTTATTGTAACTACTTTCTTTAATATTTATAGTTAGATATTAAAGATTCCATTTACATCGCCATGTTGTCCCGAACTATTTCATGGATCTCAAAGTCATGAGGAGGCTAATATATGGCTTTAGTTTTTTATGATTACATTTGTTGAAAAACTTTTGTTTTGTATATTTTCTCTTAAATATGAAATAATTAGAAAAAAATTAAAGTATAAAAAAATACCGTTCTATTGGCCAAACACGATTATGTGATTTTCGTCTTGATTTTTGTCAATTTACGACGTGAGCAAATTTTCTTTGGTTTATCTAAACTCGATTGTTTTTAGTGTTGGTTTATTATGCATTATTTGTGTGAATAATTTTTGCAATTTTATAGTTTTCTTTGTATTGCTTTAAATTCAGGTTAAGGATAATGTATCATATTATATTCATAGGGGCAATGGGCATATATGAATGGATTTATATTATATACTCGGGATAGTGAATATTTATCCTTAATTGAATGGGATATAGTGTAGGTTTAGGGATATTTGATGTAACTAGTATAGATAGCGTCACTCGAGTATGCAAGTGTTCTATGTCCAATTTTAAATTTTTATATAAAAGAGCATTGAAGTTTGACCATGTGTATAAAACCAATTACTAGATGACAACTCGAGTTTGTATCCTGTTATCTAATTCATAAAGTAGTCCCAATTTCATCGCAGGTGAACCATGTGCATTATAAATAGACTTAAACACCAAATATCTCAAATTTAACAATTTTGGAGATAGAACACTTGCATTCTCGGTGACAATAGGTAGAATGAGAATAATTAATATATATAATCATATATAGAAGGTTTCATATTCGCACATTGATAGTGAATATATAAGCAAAGTGAATTATACATACAAACACACATATAATATAAGGGTTAATGGATGCATATTCCCATAAGGATAATTAAATATAAAAATAGGAAAATTATATATAGGCATAGAGCTGAAATATAGGCATAGTTTTACATATAGTGTAGAGATCATAAATATGGTAGTATTGACAATATTAACATATAGATACAGGGATGTAAGATAATATATAGGCATATAAATAATACGGTAAATGTATTGGGGTATAAAGATAAAATAAATAGACATAGAAATATAAGGTTTTTCAGGCATGATAATCGTTATTGTGTCATAGGTAGAGTATATAAAGTATAAAGCTAATGGATGTGTAATCATTAGAATACTGGGTAATTACACATAGAAATAGTGGATACATGTGAGTAAGAGGAGAATCGCCATGCAACAGAAAGAACTCGTTGTTGTTTTCTCTTAAGTACAACCAGGCCGTGACGTCATTCACGTGGGCGGAAGGCTCGATAGCAATAATTGTGAAACCACAGCCAGTTACACCATTGTTTTGTTGTTCAAAACCAAAAAGTCGATGTCATAAAGAGAATGAAATTACCCCTTTATCATTGATAGCTAGGGCATAGCCATTTGCCTACAGACGATTGCGTGCCGTTTGGTGCAGCCCATTAAATTGGTTACAGCACAAACCACTCACACACGAATACGAATAATTCAATAGGATTGATAAAATAATGCAAGTATGTTTCTACCTGAATTCATTGTAAGTTTATTGAATATGTTTACAATTTTTTATCTTAATTTAATTAAAATATCCTAGTCTACAATCAATAAAGTGTATTTTTTTTAAATAGAAACATAATTTTACGGACACAAATAATATAATTTTACTATTTAATATTTTTTTAATTCATCACCGAGTCTTACCATCCCATTCAGGATATGTACGTACATGCTAATGTTTTATAGGTGAGTGGGCTGCATTCTGAGGAATGTACGTATATTTGCGTGTAGGGAGATTGGAAAACAATTTAGCATACACCATCTTCAATACACCCGACCTGAATTGAAACTCCGACCTCCCCATCACCGACATTAAAATGTAGTTCATGAATGACGTTTTAGACTATTCGACCACCTAAGCTGGCTTAATCAAAGCTATATCATAGGTATTGATAATATATATCAAAAGTGACAGCTGCAGATTACATGACTTGAATGAATGAATACGTGAGCTTATATTTAGTTACATATTTTAGCTGTCAGATAGCTTTCTAGTTTCCAGTGAAAATTTTAAAATTTGACTGAATATAATATACACTGAATAGGTTGCACATATATCAAATCATTTTGGACATATACCTTTGTTTGAATCAATAGTTTAAAACTTTTAGCTATGGTCACGTGCAACAATTTATTAAATTTATTTTGGCCATTATTTCTATAAATGCTGATAGGATGAAAATCTTCACTACTATTATTATAATTACTGACACGTTGGTATCATAAAACTTGAGATTCTGCATTATAAATGCGTTTGAAATGTATAATTACCACAAAAATTTTTCTTAAGATTTATAAAAAAAAATTAGCACCACTTGTTCAGGCTATACACACATTTACTAATTAGGCTTATGAGCTAGGAATGAGGAAGGTTGAATTTAGATAAAGTCTGCCCACATTTGCGTGGAGGGAAGTGGACTCTTTATTAATGAAAAGTTAAGGGTTGTATAATATTTTATGGTCCATAGTGAATCTACTACTACTTAGCACTACGTCTTACTACCCATTCGGGTTATACGCTTAAGTACTAATTACGCTAATGCGTTAGGAATTGGGAAGGTTAAATATAGAGCAAGTGAACCCGCAATTTACGTGCAGGGAGAGTGGAAAGCCATTTAGGAAAATCCCCCATCTCACCCGAGAGAGATTCGAACCTTGAATCGATGTACTCATTGTAAGGCACTTTTTGGATTCCTACATATACTTAAACACTTATCGTCCAGCTTAAACTTAGTTAATCACACTAATTGGATAGAAATATTGGAGGTATATTTTAAAGTAAATATCTCCACATTTGCGTAGAAGTAGAGTAGGAAAAAATTATTTAAAAAAATCCTCGGTTGACCCTTCCGAGATTCAAAGCCCACCCTCCCAATCAACGGTAAACTAAATTAGACGAGCTTGACGTTAATCACATATGTCAACCCGGTGAAGGTTTGAATTATTCTTTCTTTCCAGACGGGCTAATTTATTTCTGCTCTACTCACTCAAGAATCTTGCGATATGGGCCTCCACATCCTCTTCCAGCATTTCCTCCTCCTCCTTTTCGTGTATCCCCACCCCCACCAATCCCCCCAACCCTTCATTTCCGCCAACTCATTTCCATCAGTACGCAGATAGGAAATAATCCCGAAACGTGTCGATCTGTGGACTGGTTTTTTTTTTCACGTGTCCCCGTTCTCCTCATCGTAGGCCCTTTAAAGGAAATTAGGATGGGGTAGAGTATTTGAAGTCGAATAAAAAAAGATCTGGCTTTTTATACTACATACCATTCAATTAATTCGGGTAATTGGGAATATGTAGACAGGAGAGAATGACAAAAACGACGTACTTTCTTCTTTTTTATTTTTAAATTTAAATTAAACATTTAGACCTATAAAATGAAATAAATGTTGAATCAGGTATTTTTGGTTAGCCCGATTATTTTTTAAATATATTTATTGTGATATTTTAATTTAAAAAGCCTTTAGTTTAAAGAAATGAGTTTATTTGAAAAAAATATTTCTGTTCGTAAACAAATATTATGATTGCTCTACATTTTTACAGGAATATTATAACAAAGATAAAACCCGCTTCAGCATAAAATGTTCTAAAGCGTCACTCTCGCAATATTCTAGGACTTCCGGTGACGAGTATATCGGGGTTCAAATCCTAGTATGGTGCATTGAAGATGATTTTTCCTAAATTGTTTAAAACTCTCCCTCCACGCAAATTCAGGTAAACTTTCTCTTACATCTCTTACACGTTAACGTTATAGTATTATATGTGTGTAGTCTAAACAACTAGTAAAACCTAATTTCGATATTTATTTCAATAATAATAATAATAATCATGTCCCTAAAACCATTATGTAATTAGTGCTTAAGCCTATAATAAGAGCAGGTAGTGAGATGCAGTGCTAAAAAAACAATATAATATAAAGAAAATCAATAATCAGGATTGGCAATTTTTTTTTTCAAAACTGAATAAAGTAATTTTTCAAAGGCGAAGCCATAATACATGATATCTCCAATTTTTTTTGTCTTTTAAAATCTAACTGTCCTTATTGAATATTAATAATATGAATGAGAATTTTATTATGAGAGCACCAGCACGTATTTTTGCTGGTTTAAGGGATCCTTCCTTCTAAAATGTTTAGGAACCTCTGCTTTAGTCAACCACACTGCACTCAAAGATTTTTATTAAATCTTGAATTGCTTTTTTCTGTTCTGGAACCCTATTTTTAATGTTTTAATATAAAATGGTGGGATTACATTAAGTAAAAAAAAGCGAACAAGTGTTGGTTTTTTTTTGCAAGGGAATAGTTAATGGCCATAGTGATTATTCTAAATATATTATATTTTAATAATGAACAATAATACACTAAGCTAGCTCCACGCGAAATGTAAGTACATTTCCTCTAAAATCTACGTATTACATTTCTGTAGCTTAACCTACTAGTGTAACGTATATGTATTAATTTAAATACAATTTATTAAATATTTATATATCAATTCCTCACTATCTCACTCTCATATATGTGCATACAACCCAGACGAACGAATATTGAAACATGGCGAGAGAAAAAAAAGATAAGTTGCACCGCACAGATTTTCTGTCTCCTTTATCTTAAAATAGATGTATTAAAACTCCTAAAATATTTGAAATGAAATATTACACACTGTTTCATAAATACTCCACAAAAGAGCATAAATGAAATAATATATACTGTTACATAAAAATGGAGAAAATAACATAACAAAAATATCATATTTCAAAGATCTTATGAAAAAATCTATACAATTGCTTATAAAATGCTTATAATTTAAAAACGATTGGTTTTATAAAATATATTTCAAATACAATATTTATATTTTAATAGTATTACAACTTTTAAATGACATGTTATTTCATATCTTAAATAGGTGCAGAGAAATTATCAAAATTTGTAATCTCCGCTCATCATTTTTGTGGGAAAATGAGAATACCCATTTTGTTTGTAATATTAATCTGTGCCTATATACTAATTTTAATCATTTAAAAAAAAAATTGGCCTCCAGTAAACTAACCTTGATTTTAGGGTTATTTCAAAAACTCCACAAGGAAACCTTATAAATTCCCTAAATACCAAGTTATAGCCCGACCGGTAAAATGGTATTGTCTTTAGGCTAAATTATTACAGATAGATGATAGGCCTATCACGAAATCAAATTTTATGGCTTAAGTGGTCATGAAACGTCAACATTTATCAAAACCTCAAGTTCAACTCTTTTGACAATCACAATATTTCTCTCTCCGAGGGGTGGAGAAAAACTAAATATAAGCTCACAGTTTATTTAGAGAAAACTTATAGTGTTGGTTCGCCTTAGAGTCAGCGTGTTGGCTATTAGCGACTTGATCAATTCAACCAAATGGGAGGAGAAATGATTATAGTAGAATTGACCCAAATTCCACAGGAGAAAGGAGAATAAAAAAAATAATTCCAAAGCATCTAGTAACGAAATACAAACAAGGCCCCCCTGGTCAAAAGTCAGGCATGCTAATACACACCCAATTAAAGTGAGCTTCTGAAAAGAAAAACAGAATATGACAGTTACGGGAGTTACTAAAATAATTTCACTTATTGATTCATCAAATCATGTGACCTACAAACGTAATTTTTGATAGATAGTTTAAATAACCATAAAATAATACATATAATTTAGTAAAATTTATCAAAGCTGCACTTAATAAGATCTATGTTATGCTTGTATTTTCTAAACCTTTCTTTTTCAGAGAGTGAAATGTGTAAGAAATAAAATATAAGATAGTTAATGGCGAATAAAAGCAATCGCAATCAAAGGCAAGTATTTGTATTTATCTAGTAGATACATTTAGTTTAATTATCTATAAATAGTAGCCTTAACAGTGTTGGACTGTATTATGACTATAATGATATCTGAACAGAAACTTTTAAATGAAGAGAATAAGTAAAGTATCAACTGCCGCAATGCCCGTGGCCATTATTAAAGCGTTTTTGACACTACTATTATGCAACAAATTAATTTAAACGTATCTATAGAAGATAATGTTTTATTTATATTGGACAAACCTGCTTCCATGGCCGAATGGTTTAAAGCGCCACTCTCGTGATAGACTGTTCTGCTGATGACAGGTAGATTAGGGTTAGAATCCCGTTTGGATCTACTAAAGGAAATTTTTCCTAAATTGTTTCTCACTCTCCTTCCACGCAAATGAGTATATTATCACTAAAATGCTTCCTTCCTCATCTATATCCCATTATATTAATAATTATGAAATATGCACACAACCTAAACATGCAATAATACACGGTGATAAAAATGTATATTAATTTGCCAAAAAATTACTGTCGTAAGAACTGCCAAAATATTGGCCCTAGATTGCGCATCCTTCCGTCCCAACTTAAGACACTACATTAAATATCATCTCTGAGGGAGCTCTTCGATTACTATTTGGAGTAACGAGTTGTAATTTTTTTTGTTTTCGTTTGGTCAATCTTCCCTTGAAATTTTTGCAACGCCGATTCGTTGATGTGGTCAGTAGCTCCTTCTTACTCCGGCACATAACCTTCTGACATAACTGAAATCGAGTATATTTAGCAACAGTTAAGGTGGGAATGTAAGGGACAAGAGAAAAGTTAGCTGTTTTTGCAGTTTTATAGCCAAACTTATTTTTGGCCTCAATAAATCACACATTTATTCAGTAGAAACATAGATTTTAATATTATATACATGGTGATATCAACAGTTGTTGACTATCTGTCATAAGCAAAGCGGTTTTATATGATAAACTTTTTAAATTAAGGGAAAAATCTGTCATTGAATACAACCTTGAAAGATATTTAATAACTGTTGAGGTCACCATGTGAAGAAAATTAAATTCTATTTTTCTACTGGAGAGTTATTTTATTTCTTCAGACAAAAAAAAAGTTTTTCTATAAAAACCGTCCCTTTATCACGTCCCCTACACTACTACCTTAACCGACAGAGAGCGAAGATAAAGCTTTTCTCCATAATAACTGCAGCTCCCTCAGGGTCAACTATAACCAGGATGTCCCAGGCGCTTATTAGTGACGGGTAATAAGTGCCCACGTAAACCACCAACTTAAAAAAAAAAATTCTAGGAACATAGGTCATGCTAGCTGTACAACTGCGTAGCCGAAATATCCATTGTACGCGTCATATGGGACAAACGTCAAGGGACCGGAAGTCAATTAATATTTGAAGGTCGTTGGAGCGCATGGACCGCGTTCCCGTAATCGGTTTATCCGGATATCCTCTTGTTCAAGACCCGTGACGGACGAAATACTACATTGACCACAGTTTCTATGGATCTATTTGACTGTATGACAAAAAAAAAAAAAGGAACTCCTTTCGCAATTTTTGGGTCATGAATCGAGAGAGAAAGAGAGGAAAAGATTTATATAGAGGGAGACTAATATACAATTGTATGTATCCGGATATTTGTTTTAGTTTCAGGATCAACAAACGCTAAAGCAAACTCATGGAAATCATTTTCAATATCGGTTTGGAAAATATGTATTAAGAAGTAGTCCTTGTCTCACTAAAGAGGCTTAAAACACCATAATGAATAAAAATACATGTTGTATAGCAGGAGATAGCATTAAATAAATTTTATTTTTTAATATAATATTATTTAAAACATAATTTACATCCTAGAACCATAGTTAATCATTTAAAAATTTAAACGTTACAATAAGAGTCCAATCATTGAACGGAGTGTGCAAAGCCAATGGTTCCAGTTCAATTCCCGTGCCAAGGTTGACATTTTTGTCTTATGTTAATAGATACAAATCATATAGGCTCATATAGGGTAACCTCATAGCTACATTAATGAAGTAGGAAAGATCTAGGCATAATTTATATGAAATGTAGTCACATTTTCACGGAGGGAGGGTGAAGAAATCATCTCGGTAAAAATGACACGTATTTCACGGGGGAGGGGGGGGAGTGAAATCCCATTTTGGAAAAACCCACCCTCAGTACACCCGAGCGAGATTAAAACCGCGATCTCCCCCGTGATCGGCAGTCTAGTCTGCCGAGAGAGTGGCGCGTCAGACCATGCGACCACTGAAGTGGGTGACACAGATTTGAACCCTGACCTTCCATTCACTGTCAAATCCAGATTAGATTAAACTGATGCCTTTCTCAGAGTGTCTACCAATATGGATTTTAGTTATTCTTTGGAACATTAGATTTTGTGGGAATTTACATAATTGAGATTAGATGGATATTATTTCACTATTATAATAAATATTATTTTAAATAAATTTACTATTAAAAAGTTTTATTCTTGATTCCATGCAATTGCATAAACACGATTATGGATCTTCTACAATCAGTCGTATCCACTCGTCGGAAGTGCAAGACATGTTGTGCATTATTTTACGCCTAAAAAGTAACTGTATATAATGAAGAGTCGGCTTACGTGATTTCAACCAATATGACTCTAATCTACTTCGGCGGACACACGGTCCAAGGCAGAGGTGGCCAACCTTTTCTCACGTCGTGTCACTATTTACGCTAATAAACTTGAGAGTGCCAGCAAACCCCAAACCTCTACTCTGACCTTACCCCTAAAACCACTACCCTGCGAAAACTACAATAACATATACTAAACCTATTTTTATAATAGATGCTCTACACAAAAATGTTCATGTTTTAAATGTGATACATACATGAGATTAAGAATTTAGTCCTTTTTAAATAGATATACTGTTTCTAATCATACATAAAACGAGGTCATAGATATATACAAGAGCAATGGTTGATGGAAAGACAGGAAATGTAATCTAAAAGTATACGTTTTCTGTTGCGTGATTGCAAATAAATCTATCCAAAATTTTCATCATTACAGTTTTAATCTCACGGACGAAACACGAAACAGAACAGATGTTCTTTAGAGTAGCTTTTCTTTCCTGACAACTATTGGACAAGAAATGAAATAAGGTAATGAGGCTGTATGGTTAGAGCTAGCTTGAGATATGGATAGGGTGTAATGAGGTGGACTAGATATAGAACTAGGTCAAGATAGGGATAGGGATTGAATTAGCTCAAGATAGGGCTAGGTGTAATGAGGTCGACTGGATATGACTGGCTCAAGATAGGAATAAGGTCAAATGAGGGTGAATGTATATAACTAGTTCAAGATAGGGATAGGGTGTTATGAGGTGGACTGGATATGACTAGTTCAAGATAGGGATAGGTGGCGTACTTTTGTAGGTGTGGCAATGAACTTTCGAGTTCCTAATACTATAGAGTAGGTAAGTATTAGCTAGATTGTGAGAAAAATATTTTCACTATTCACCTATTTTCATGTAAATTTACACTCTTTCCCCCATAATTCCACAATAAAAATATAATTAAACTTCTTTAAGGCCTAACAATATTTTATGTAACTTCAGTTGAAAAAAATTAATAGTTAAAAAAAATTCAACTTGTTACTTGGTTTACTCGCCAATTACTTACCATTAAACTATAATTTTATACCCACCCCTTTACAATTAGCTCCTAAAACTGTTGATAAAACACAATATTTCTACAAAAGCACCATATTATGGATTAATACATATTATTGATTCCGTTTGATTTGATTGATAAAATTGATTAAAACGCAATTATAGTTTTTATGCATACATTTTAGTTAGTGTTAAAACACGTTGTATAACTTTTCTTTGTGCGTTTTACAACATGTTGGGTTTGTATGCGCATAATTAATTACACTTTTGGGATAAGGAATAGTTAATTGTAGTTTAGAAGAAATGTACCCACATTTTCGTTGAGAGATACTCGTAAAATTAATAGGAATAAAACTAAATACAACCAGCTGAGATTCTAATCCTTTTGTCCCGTCAACGGTAAAACATACTAAATAAGCTTGAGATTTTGACCAAGTGCCCATTGGCACGGATAGAAATTTCAATACCACTAATTTCAACTGTTTTTGTTGTTAATATAAATATCATTGTCATAAACACGGCCCAATAAAAAAAAAGTTACAGGGTCTTCAATTTAATTATTTTACTTGAAGCCAGCAACATGTTATGATAGAGATATTAGTTCTAATCTAGTTCCAGTAGAAACGATTGAACTGTGAAAGGGTGAAAGGGCATTGTGAAAGGGTTCGACAAGTAAGATAACGTAAAAAATAAAATGGTAGAAAAAAATCATGACCAAACCGCATTCTTCGGAATCAGACGTGCTAACCTCTCACCAAGTCTGACCGTACTGAATCTCCTCTTTCCATGATGAGTGAATTAATGATCACATTTCTAAAAATAGAAGCCATTCTCAGATGTTTCCCATCGCAAGTGAAAGGAACACTTGATATACACACCCACGTATAAAAACCTAAACAGTCTTCTTCGACCACCTAGAATGAGATACATCGACGTGTTTCTTACCTCACTTTTAGATGTCAGCATTTACAAAAGGTACTGACTCGTTTGATAAAGATGGCCAAAGGGTGAGAGGGAGAGAGGTAGAGAATTGTACAGACATAGGACGGGGGGCAGGGGGAATAAAGACTGGCAAAAGGTCAGACTGATGAACCGGTGGTAGGAAATAGCCGGTTACAGACTTTGCTTTACTGCCACTATCTAGCAGGACGCTGGGAGAGTTAGCTCAGGGGCGAGTATTCTCGACTCTTATGAACAGCTTATGATCCTACGAGAGGTTGGAGCTATGTTCGAGTCCTGGTTGGATGCACTTTGCCCATTGATGCTTATATACCCCGTTTAATCAAGCTCTGATTTTAAAAAAAAATCCTCTTTTCTTATGCTATGTGCTTAAATTGGTGCAAATGTACAGTAAAACTCAAATCGTGTCAGCAACAACTAACAGTTAATTTTTGATCAATTTTATAGCATTTTAATAATTTAATTGAAGGTTTGTATTTTAACACGTCTAAAATAAAATAAATACTTGTAGACCTTTGAAAAGTGGGGCTGGAGAATACTTGAGAAGACCAGGTGGACAAACAGGGTGACAAATTAATAAGTCCCAAAGGGGCCAATTTGCGAGGTTATATTGAAGCAACTGGGTTGACAATGTGATTGATCTGAAATTGCTGAGAGATTTGGTTTCCCTCTCAAGTTCCCGTTCATTAAGAGACATACAAGTGATTTGGTTGCTTACTGATTCTTTCCTCCAAAACGTTTGAATCAGTTCAAGGTGACCCTTTTGTGACGTGTGGGCATACATTATACAAAAGTGTTCCAATTTAAGTGGGAAGTAACTGGGGTGTGGAGAATAGACTTCAAACAACACATAAAGTCATTTGAACACATGTCCTATGTTCGGTGGTTCTCGAGATATGATTTTCAAGATTCTTTTGGAATTGTTAATAGCCCACTTGATTACCTCTGTTAGTGTAGCTGGAGCCCTATCTGTGTACCGGCAATGATACGTCACTTACATGATATGCAACAGTGGTGTATAAGTAGAGCTTTTAGCAATTCCAGCAGAATCTTGGAAGGCCCTCCCTCGGGAATCATCGAACAAAGGGCATATAGTCCATACTTGACTTTTTGTGTTGTTTTAAGGTCTACTATCCACAACCCTAGTTACAACCCAACATAAATCTGAACATACTGTATAGGTCCAGTGTTTGACCTTGGGGTATTCATATTTTATGTGGTTTTTTTCAAGTTAATATGTGCTGTTACTGAAATCTTTGTAAAGTGACTGTTATATATATATATATATATATATACAACGTTAATGTACAATGAACAACAGCGGTGGCAGCAGTGATTAGTGGTGGGTGCCAAGCCAGAGTCAGTCACGTCCAGAAAGGAAAAAAAGAAGAGGTTTTGGAGCAAACATATGGCTGTTTGAAAACGCGCACTCACACAAACTACGTCCAGGGAAAACAATACGTGCAACCAAGACGCGTGTTGACAGAATCAGATCGTACTCGCATCTAACAGGTTGAGCGATCCAGTTGCTAAACGTCCATTCACTGTGCTACAATTGTTCAATCTGATTCAGATTGCCGTCGAATGCGACCGGATTCATGGGGCAGACCATCAGTCAAAAAATATATTAGGAGATACGAGTATCGCCTGCAAACTGATTGCTTTTTTCCCAATGACAGGGAGATATTTGGAAAAATTGGTCGAAAGTGATGAGATTGTCAACACAGTCGCTTCAATAACGCCTCGTGAATGGTTCCCTTAAAGAAGAGTGAATGGGAAGAGAACCATTTTGAATTAGATTCTTCATTACAAAGCAAACTGGATCGGACATGTCCTTAGGACGAACGGTCTTCTCCATGAAGTCATAGAAGGAAGTTTGAGGGGAAAAGAGGAGCTTAGGAAGAAGTAGGATTCAAATATTAGATGACTTGGAGCGAAAAATGTTCTAGGAGCTAAGAGAGGAGGTAGAGGACAGGCACGTTGGAGGTTTAATTTCATTGAGAAAAGGAATGGACATATCATTATACAAAACATATAATAATAATTATAATAATAATAATTAATAAAATTTATACAGTAGTTAACTAATGGTATTCATACCAGAACATAACTTACAAGACAACTTAACATAAAACAGAAAAGAAGACAATGAACAAAAGAGCCACCACAGGAATAATTGTGACACTCATACAATAATAAATTATTCACGGTAACGCTTAGGATCAAACCAGGATACTTTGGATGGTTCTTTGTCCACCAAAACCAATTAATACAAGGTTTACAAACGACTTGACCGAAAAAGTTATATGAGAAAGGTAGATTAGAGGAAGGGTAACTACCTCAAGATAGGATGAAATCGAACGCTTGTTAAGACCAATATTTATACAGTTTTATTGTAAATAAAACAAAATTATTTGGATCAAAATAAATAAAATATTGATTCACGATGTTTCCTACTTGAAGATTTCGAAGCTATTTTGCGAAGTGGTCCTCCATATTTGACGCACATAAGCAGTCTAAGCACAATCACATTTGGAAACCAATGTACGAAATAGAAATAGGTGAAAGAAAATGAGCAGTTCACCCTGCGAGGATTTTGTTTATCTAATGATAACATTTCCTCTCTTCCTATGGCGAGTTTACACCATCACTATACTATTTTCTCCTCGTAAACATAGACTTACTTTTAAAAATAACCTTTTCCTTGTTTCTTATTATAGATAGTTATATATTATTTTTCCATGGACTTTTGTAATCTACATCTTGGCAGGAAACTTCCTACAGGCCATTTACATGACTAAACCAAATAACCTAAGTTGTAGATGATATTTTCATAAAAAATACTTTAAAAAAACTACTTCAAGATAAAAATAACAATTTTGTAAGATTATTTTTAAAATTATTTAAGAAATTTATGGTATTGGTTTAAATACCATATCTTGAAAGCTGTCTACATAAAACGTAAATATATATTAACATGGGAAATCCTGTCTTGACAAGTCATGACGTCCCAGATAGGCAAAGTCCTTTAATAAATATAAATACGTTTTGTTTAATTGTCTACAAATATTAATCTCCACAGATTTTGAATACTTATCACTTGCATCTCGCAATTTGATTATAACGTTTTCTATTCTTGTAAAAAGTTTCTAATTAAATATCACTATCCCCCCGACTAATATTCAGTAACTGTTGAGAACACTTTGTATATACTTTAATTCATAACTAGTCGTATTTACTGAAGTATTATTTTATTTACTTTGGTCAACACTGTCTTTTGATTAAAAAAACTGTTAATATATCGATTGGCCTTTAGCTCACGTTTCCTTCCATATTATATTAAAAATACATAAAGTAATTCATTAAATTGAAATTTAATTCATTAAATATAAAATGATATTTAGATGCGGTTATAACCGGAACTAACAAAAATAATAGTTTCACTATTTTAATCCATCATACATAGAGTAAGATAAACAAAAAGTTATCAAAAATTTAACCCTACACTTTCGGTCAAAATTAAACCTGGTCTCCATGTCAGAGACGGGAGTGTAAATCATCACGCCCGACCTTGCCGGTAGCAATAGTAATGGAATTACCTATGGAAATAGAATTTTAGCGTGAAATTAATGCCCCTTTGCTAGAATTAGTCCGAAGCGGTACTGTCCATTGTAATTAAAGTTGATTTCCCATTAGCGGGATAGCCTTAAATTTTCATAAAACGGGGCCTAAATACATCTAAAATAATGAAATTATAAACAGAAACCCTCTTACAAGTTGATAAAACACATTTCGACCTTTTGCTGGATGAATAAACGTCACCATTTAAAGCAAATAAATGGTGCGGTGCGCCGCACGTGGCTACTTTCTCTCGGTTCTATCTCAAAATAAAACTCTTACTAAAAATTCCTGAAACTTGTGAAAAGAAATAATATACACTGTTGCAGAAAGATTGAGCAAAGAGAAACATCTCTGTCCAACAAAGAACATAGTAATCAATTTCACATTTTAAAGACTATATCTTTCTGCAACAGTGTATATTATTTCGTTTCACAAGTTTCAGGTATTTTTAGTAATACTCTTTATTTTGAGATAAAACCGATAGAAAGTAGCCACGTGCGGCGCACTGCACCATTTATTTGATTTAAATGGTGACGTTTATTCATCCAGCAAAATGTGTTTTATCAACTTGTAAGAGGGTTTCTATACACACACAACACACACACACACACACACACACACACACACACACACACACACACACACACACACACACACACACACACACAGACCTATTCCCTTAAAGTTCAGAGAAAGTTTATAAAATTATATTTAAAATAAAAGATTTGAATTTTCAATAGTACTACAAATTAACAAATACACCAAAATTAGATAACATTTGTGATGTACCTTCAAAGTCATTTTCATGGGAAAGTAATGATTACTACTTTGTTTTTAAAGTTAAACTGTATCTACAAATAGATACAAATTTTAACCATAATCCTTAAAGCTGGTTTTAAGAAAATATTTTTTTTCTGTTTTAGTCCTTCAGTGTTCTACTGTTAATTTTAGGGCTAGTTAGCTAATTTTAAAATCTCTTGGGGGAGCCTTACGAAAACCATAGATAGTAAAATTTAAAGCCCTAACGGTAAAAATATTTTGGCTCTTGGCTGATATACAGATACACACACATAAAGGCGGAATCATGAACAACACTTTTTTGATTTCAGAAGATCATGAAACTTTGACTTTTCTTTTTCAAAATCTTAAGTTCAGTAGTTTTGGAGAGGACAATACTTCTTTATCCGATTAGTCGAAAGAAATTAAAAATGCATACCATCATTCAACCACCACCGAATGACTTAGGAATTGTTTTTCTCAATGTGATTTCATATATTTGATTCTGTTGACTGTAGATGTGTTTTATTAAGATGGGATGGCTGAGATTGAGGGTTGAAAACCAGTATTCTTGCAGTTTTTGAAACATAAAAATTTGGAGGAAGACTTACAGCAAAGAAAATTAAAATGTTATCCAGTAAAAATATAAATTTTAATTTTCTTCGCATGGTAATATCAACAGTTCTTGAATATCTGCCATGTCCTCTAATTTAATGACAACATTTTTCTCTTTATTTAAAAAGTTGGTCATCTAATTCCACCATGTTCATGACAGATATTCAACAACTGTTCATATAACCATGTGAAGAAATTAAACTTTATGTTTTTACTGGATAACATTTTAATTTATTTTGCTGTAAAAAATTGTTTTATATGAAAATTGCCAAAACACTGACCTTTTACTTTCTCTCTATCTTACAGGTAGAGAAAGTATTGTGATCGTCAAAAAATTCGAACTCGAGATTTTGATGAATTTTGACGTTTCATGACTTCCTAAATCCAAAAAAGTGGTTTTTGAATTTCCGTCTGTCTGTCTGTCTGTCTGTCTGTCTGTCTGTCTGTCTGTCTGTCTGTCTGTCTGTCTGTCTGTCTGTACCTCCAACTAGAGCCTAAACTATTTTACCGATTGAGCTGAAACTTGATATCTTGGGTTTTCATAGGGTTGCCCCGAGGGGTTTTTGGAATTGGACATCTACCCCTAAAATTAAGGGTAGTTTACTGAAGGGAAAAAACAGAAAAAGTCGATTTTCTCAAAATCGGCTCTAACGATTTTGATTAAATTTCATTTATGAACATTAATAAATATTCCAAACAAAATGGCTACCCTCAATATTTCGGCAAAATCGCTTTAAGGGCTCCGGTCTGATGCGTAAATTAACATTTTTTATAATAGCTCCGAAACTATTTGAGATATGAAATTACTTAGCATTACAAATATGTATATATATTTATAATACAGATATTTTATTAGAAACATATTTTTATAAAATCAATAATTTTTAATCTATACGCAATTATATATATATTTTTAGCTTTTTGGATATTAAAGCTTAAGTATTGCGATCGTAGAAAAAACTAACCTGAAATGTTGATGGATTTCGACGTCTCATGACCCCCCGAACCCTAAAAAATAGTCTTTGCAATGCCGTCTGTCTGTGTGTCTATTAAAACTTAAAATTAAGGGTAGTTTACCGAAGGGCAAAAAGAGAAAAAGTCGATTTTCTCAAAATCGGCTTCAACGATTTTGATTAAATTTCATTTATAAACATTAATAAATATTCCAAACAAAATGGCTACCCTCAATATTTCGGCAAAATCGCTTTAAGGGCTCCGGTCTGATGCGTAAATTAACATTTTTTATAATAACTCCGAAACTATTTGAGATATGAAATTACTTAGCATTACAAATATGTATATATATTTATAATACAAATATTTTATTCGAAACATATTTTTATAAAATCAATAATTTTTAATCTATACGCAATTATATATATATTTTTAGCTTTTTGGACATTAAATCTTAAGTATTGCGATCGTAGAAAAAACTAACCTGAAATGTTGATAGATTTCGACGTCTCATGACCCCCCGAACCCTAAAAAATAGTCTTTGCAATGCCGTCTGTCTGTGTGTCTATTAAAACTTAAAATTAAGGGTAGTTTACCGAAGGGCAAAAAGAGAAAAAGTCGATTTTCTCAAAATCGGCTCCAACGATTTTGATTAAATTTCATTTATAAACATTAATAAATATTCCAAACAAAATGGCTACCCTCAATATTTCGGCAAAATGGCTTTAAGGGCTCCGGTCTGATGCGTCAATTAACATTTTTTTAAATAGCTCCGAAACTATTTGAGATATGAAATTACTTAGCATTACAAATATGTATATATATTTATAATACAGATATTTTATCCGAAACATATTTTTATAAAATCAATAACTTTCAATCTATACGCAATTATACATGAATTTTTTTAACTTTTTGGACATTAAAGTTTAAGTATTGCGACCGTAAAAAAAACTAACCTGAAATGTTGATGGATGTCGACGTCTCATGACCCCCCGAACCCTAAAAATAGTCTTTGCAATGACGTCTGTCTGTGTGTCTATAAAAACTTAAAATTAAGGGTAGTTTACTGAAGGGCGAAAAGAGAAAAATTTGGTTTTCTCAAAATCTACTCAAACGATTTTGATTAAAATTCGTATCTAGGCGTTGATTAAGATTATAAATAAACTGGGTATTTTCATTTTCCTATGAAAATGATTTTTAGGGTACTTTACAGAAGCGTTAATGTCCTTATCTCCACAACTATTGGAGAAACTAAACAACTTATCATTGCAAAATTGTAGGACTATCAGAAATAAAAAAAAAATTATTTGACATATATTTTTATAAAAGCAGCAGTTTCTGAGATATTTGCAAATATATTAATACAATTTTGTGAGCTTTAGTTGTAAACATATACTACTTAAGTCTTGACGCAATAATTCTCCAATGCCATAGAGTAATTAAATATAAGTATCTAGAAAAGTATGTTATTTTTCCTTAAATCTCTTAGGAGAAATGTTCGCATAGCAATGATCTATTTCCATTTTAGACTCAATAGTCAATATTTACATTTTTTATTGGTCAAAATGTATAAATGAATAATTAAATATCAATGCGATGACTCGAAGATCTGCAACACCTTATAAAATGTTAAAATTTTAACCAGAAATCGAAATTTTAATACGAAGTGTTGACCCTTGTGGAAGACATTAAACTGTTTGAAATGCTCTTAGGTGGACAAAGATGCGCCTCTTTTCTCATTGATTATATATCATTGTATATTATTTTATGCGTGTTCTTATGTGGAGTGGTGATGATACAATGTACATTATTCCGTTCAGAAATCTTACGAGTTTATAGAAAGAGAGAGAAAGTCTGTGCGGTGTGCCGTACCATTTATTTTTACTTTCCTTCCTTCCGAAATTAAAGTTAGTTTAATCTTTTCTCATTAGCGAAGGCGGTTTAAGTCAGTGACAATAATATATATCATCGTGTAACTAAATTATTTATTACTTTTATGTCTGCACAACATCTTACAAATATTTACACTATTGGAAAGAAATGAGGAAGGTGGAATATAAAATAATATACCAGTATTTATACTAAGGATAATTTTGTAAAAACACCAAATGTAACTCCAATTGGGATTTGAGCCCCAACCTGATCGTTGCTAACAGCTCTGTATATAAATAGAGTGATGACGTCTTAAATCGAATAACAACCGAATTGGGTGGATATTTTATTAAATTTTGCAAATGCATTTTTACAAATAAAATCCCATACTGAAATAATAGTGCTTTATCAACTATTTAAGATATCTTGATTTATATTTCTTGTATTTGATGAGCGCAGTCTGGATTCAAAGATCAACATTTTAGAGAAAGAAGATCAAAGTTAAAACAATAAGGACTCATCAGAGCCTAAGTTGCAGATAGATTTCGTGACCTTATTTTAGAAAAAAAACTTTTTTTTAAATTCTAAACATAAAATACATTCAATATTTTACAAGACACAAAGAACTTTCCTTTTATTTTTGTTTCGTTTGGATGCAGACAGAAAAAAATGTATGTAAGGTTCATTAAGCAAGTGAAAATGTTGTGACTTTTCTCCTTTGTTTATTTATATCTTCAAAAAAACATTTTCTTTGAGCACTTTTTTAAAGTTTTTTTTTTTACTTGTTTTCTAGTTTCAATCCGTTCGTTATGATTTCAATCAGGAAGCTTCCTTTATATTGTGTATTTCAAAGAGTGAATGTTTAGTTAGAATTGGGGAGTGGGACACTTCTTAGTATTAATATTCAAAACGTTTATAAAAATAAAACTACTAACAGTTCTGTAAAGTTTCTGAATATTTATATGAATTAATTGCCAAAAATTAAAATAGGTAAAGAGGGTAAAATGGTTAAAAGGTGTAAATATTACAAAAAGGATAAAATGGGTAAAATGGGTAAATAGGATAAAATGGTTTGAAAGGTTTAAAAGGTGTAAATATTGCAAAAAGGGCAAAATGGGTAAAAAGTGTAAATGGTATGAAAAGGTTAAATGTGGAAAATGTGATAAAAAATGGTAAAATAATTTTGATTGGATTTAATTACAACCCTTTAACAACCAACTATTTATGCTGTGACATATTTTTTCTTTTTTTTTACTAACACCAACAGGCAAGAGTTTCAAGAAAGTTATAACTTAAGAAAGTTATAACTTAGTCCTTAAAAGAAATGTCTTGTTTTAAAACATATACAGATTATATCTTTATTTTGACATTGTGTTTTAATCAGCCTACTTTCATATCACAATTTAAACACAATTTAAGATTTTGTTACTATTCACTTTGTTTTATTTTATATACTAAAAACAATAAAGCTACTTAATAGATTCCCCGTGCGAAGAACGGGTACACCAGTTAGTTTAAAATAAACATAATATTAAATGAGAGTCTTAAACCCCCTATTATTTCCATTAAAGTGTGATCCAAGAAATTAAGTGCTTTCTTAATAGCGTGATTAAATTGTTTCTTTGGTGCTAGTTAAAACTTACTGTTTTACCAGCTTCAGTGGCAGTGGTCTAAGGCACTACTCTCGTGTTAGACTATTCTGCCGAAGATAGGGAGATTGGGGTTCGAATCCTGATCAGGTCTATTGAGAGTGTGTCTTCCTAAATTGTTTCTCACGCAAATACTGGTAGATTGATTACCTCTAAAATGTTTCCTTCTTCATCCCTATACAAAAGTTAACTATCATATATACGTATGAACTGAACAGGTAGTAAGATGCGGTGATTAAAAAAAGTTTTATTTATTGGATGCTACCGTATTTTTAGATTCCCAAACCATACATGTAAGGCATATATATTTTATGGTATCTCTAAGGATGGCATTTATTTGAAACGTATTATATAACACTAGTCTGCATGATATCAGATGATTGGAAACTAATATGTGTTTTTGGCTCACTTTTTGATGCTGATTCCAAAACTGTTCCTAATTTTCTTCTATCACGTACAGTTTTTTCACAATGAACCTAAGTTGACTTCCAACATTTATCGCTGAGAACATTATATGTGCCAGTAGGTAATGCGTATTGTTTGACGGAAATTTCGCAACATAGACCTGTAAGCCTTTAGGTTACCATAACTGCTGCTGCTAGGTGTCCTTGTCTGACCTTGGAAGTGTTGTGACTCTCAGACGCTTGCATTTCCAGATATGTTCTCATTTTATTTCGTTTTGTGTTTGCATTTCCGCCGCTGTTCTTTGTTTATTTCCCTATTGTGATTGCAGTTATAGTTGTAGTCTTACAATGTCTACACGGAAGTGTGTGACCAATCCAAATTTTTTTTTTTACATTTGTGCTTAAACAAAGAACGGACATAACGGACTTTGTAAAGAAAGCTTACTATGCTTATTTTAAGTGAAGCTTGGTGACCAGGATAAGGCATGGGCGACAGACAGTTTGCCGCTATTGTGTTGAAAGGTTAAGGCTATGGGCAAAAGTTAGAAGACGTGCATGTCGTTTGCAATTCCTATAGTGTGGAGGGAGCCTTAATACCACCTTAATGACTGTTACTTCTGTTTGGTTAATGTTCAAGGGTGCAATTCAAAAATTAGAAGCAAATTGTGCATCCAAGCATTCCTTAAGCCATTAGGCCAGTTCAACATGGAGAATACCTGCCTGCCCCTCTTTCTCCAGCTGTTTTAGAGAACATGGCAGAAGATGATGTTGAAAGTGAACGTGATGTAATCTCTGAAGCCAATAATGATGATGTCTACAAGCCTGAATACGACTTTACTCCACAAAGGTTTTCTCATAGGGAACTTATTGATCTAGAACGTGATTTGAATTTGCTTAGGGAATCTGCAGAATTACTTGGCTCCCGGCTTAAAAGTAAGAATCTTCTGGCACCAGGAACACATTTTTCATGGTACAGAGACAGAGGACAATAACTAGTTCCTTTATTTTCAAAGAACGATTCCTTGGTTTACTGCAATAACACAAACGAGTTAATGAACTTCTATGGCATTGAACATGATCCTAATCAGTGTAGACTTTTATTGGCTCATCCATGAGGAGTCTCAAAGGCATGTTACTGCACAATGGGAACGTGTATGGGTCTATTCCTATGGCCCATTCAGTTGAAATGAAAGAGACATTTAAGAACATGAAGGTACTGTTAACAAGTATCAAGTATGTGAAACACAAATGGCTAATCTGTGGTAACTTCAAAGTTATAGGAATTCTATTAGGACAACAAGCTGGGTACATGAAACTTACTTGCTTTCTATGTTAATGGGACCATCGGGCAAAGCAAAGGCATTGAAGTGTGAGAGTTTGGAGAGAGCAGAGGAATTATGTGCCTGGAACTAAAAACATCTTGCATGAACCGCTTGTAGACCCCCAAAAAGTCTTGCTTCCACCCCTAGACATCAAATTGGGCTTAATGAAGCAGTTTATAAAGATGGGCCTTGTTTCAAGTACCTTTCTTTGAAATTTACCTTCATCACACAAGAAAAATTGAAAAGTGGAGTTTTTGTTGGTCCACAAATCCACAAACTGATGAAGGACGAGGATTTTGAGAAAACGATGAATGAGAGAGAAATAGACGCATGGACCGCCTTCCAATCTGTTACCGAAAACTTTCTAGGGAATAACAAAGATCCAAATTACAGGAACATTGTTGAAACAATGTTGGAAAACTTCAAGAAGTTGGGTTGAAATGGAGGATCTGCAAGGAAGTCAAATAAAATATAAAGTTTGAAAATTAATGGAACACTGGTTACTATTTTTTGTTACATAATAGTCACGAAAGTATTAGGATAGTTCTTTACAGTATTAGGACAGGTCCCTACAATATTTAAAAAATGTATTTGTAAAAAATAAGTCTTGTATTTGAATATATTTGTGCTTAAAATAGCTAAAATCTGGAAAACATAACCTCTTAATTTGTGTAAAAACCTGACGTGATAGAAAAAAATGGATGTCATTTCTAGAATCAGCATGAAAACTAGATTCAAGAACACCAACTTTTGAGAAATCATCTGAGAAAAAATTCAAAAATGCAGACTAGTGTAATCACAGCATCTATATAATCTTAACGGTTATTCATGTTGACACAATCACCTGGCAAATCTCCAAGGTGAACTTGTCTCTGAACCTAGGGTTCGTGTATTTAGTACCAACCTTACGAAATGGGTTCGATTTTCCCTCAAGATTTGTTTCCAATCATTCTTAAAAAAAAAATTACCAACTTTACCAATTTTATTTTCTTTCGACAACCAAAGAGAGAAGTATTGTTGAGTAAAAAAATAAATTAAACTCAAGCTTTTGTTAAATATCGACGTTTCATGACCCCCTGAAAAAGAAAAAGTTGTTTTCTTGATGTCCTCTGTCTGTCTGTCTTCCTGTGTATCTGTATAGCCTATAGCTAAAACCATTTTACCGATCGGGTTAAAAATACGGTATCGAGGCTTTTAGAAGATTCCTCCTAAGGGCTTTTGGGACTAAATATTTTACCCTAAAATTAAGGGTGGCTTACAAAAGAGCACAAACAGATAAAAATCGATTTCCTCAAAATTTGCTCTAAACATTTTGATTAAATTTTGTATCAAGGCACTGTTCAATATTATAAACAAATTAGAGACTCTGGTTTTCACATGAACTTAATCTTAATGGCTATTTTTAGCAATTATTTATTTGATATATTTAACATGCACTTTCTAAACCAACTGATTATATCAAAACATGATAATGTTACTATGCTTTAGAGCGAAAGGGCTACCAATTTTGCCAGAAAGATATTTTCCCATACCTTCCAGTATTATTCTACAAGCCGCAATTGACATGGAATCTACTGCTTTCTTCCCCTCCGAAGGAAATTGTGTTCAAGGAAAATCCATCGACCCAGGATGGGTTTGAACCCATTAGCACCGGGTCCTGAGGGTAGGGAGCAGTTAATTTGAAATATTTTTTTTATAAAATCGACCGTTTTTGAACTCTAAGCAAACACATAATATTATGGTTATGATCTTTCGTAAGGTTTCTGATCCAATGTATATTATTTATTTGTGATCTTTGATGGAGGTTTTTGTAAAATTTATATTATTTTATTTAATAGATTATATGAGTTTTTAATATATGTCTCTATTTTATGACAAAAGAGAGTGAGTATGTACAGTGAACCGTTACTATTTATTTTAAAACAATACTTTATTTATCCATCTAGATTGTTATCGAGGATAATATTTAAAACTGTTTATTGAAATAAATACAATAAGACTCTTAAAACAATTATTTTTTTATCTAGAAACTATTTAGATGTTGAACATCGACAACTCATCCATAGACACACAGGAACTTAATATAGCGTAACCTTGACCTGAGAACTTATTAATGCCTCTGAAAATATACAAGAAACTTTACAAGGGAAGTAAGACCATATTTTACCAAGACGGTATTGAAGCAGGTTATTCAACCAGGTTATGCGGCAGTGTAATAAGTATACCCCCCCCCCACTCCCCTTTCCTCTCCCTCTTCCTTTCACACCCAATTCACCGACTGTTTGTCAAGGACAACAGGTGCTGAGCGATGGGTGCACGACTGTTCAATAGAGGCAGAGACTTTTTCAAGATGGACATACGCGAAGGAATGTTGATGGTATTATGAAAAAGAGATTTTATCTGTAACTACGGTCAATGGGCAAAACCTTATTACCTTCAGATACGACTTACAAAGTGATTTAATTCTAGAATATTCAACATTCATTCCTTTCAGCCATTAATTCATCAATGTTAATGGTGAATCCCCAATTTATTAATGATTATTATTTATCTCCTCTGAGGATCAAACCCAAGACCCTTAGTTTAGTAGCCGTACGTGTTACCAGCTGGTATAAAAGGTATCGTATTAGATTTAGATGAAGGGTAAAAGGAAATAAATGGTACGGAACTCCGCACAAACTTTCTCGCTCTATTTTTTAAAATGGAGATATTTACTCAAAATTCTTAATATAATATACACTAACAAACCCAGACATTGTGCTAGACATACATGAAACTTTTTTTATTTATGGTTTTAAATTTCATAATTGTATTTTTAAAGAATTAACGTCTTCATTTGTATATTTGGATCAATACAAAATATAGATATTTGGGTCCCCAAAGGTCAACACTTCGTATTAAAATGTTGACTTCCAGTTAGAATTTTCATCATTTTACTAGGGATATCTTTAGGTTAATGCATTTCTATTAAATTCCTATTTTATAATAATCATAATAATATAATAATAATATATTTAGCACCGCGTCTTACTAACCGTTCGGGTTATACGCTTAAGTACTAATTACGCTAATGGATTGGGAATTGGGAGGGTTGAAGTTAGAGGAAGTGAGCCCACATTTGCGTGGAGGGAGAGTGGAAAACCATTTAGGAAAAGCCACCCCCAGTTCACCCGACCGAGACTCGAACCTCGATCTCCCCGTCCTCGGCGGTCGAGCTCAACATGACTAGCGCGTTAGCCAACTACGCCACCGCGGCGGGTAATCTTTTATAAATTTTGACCAATTAAATAGGTAATTATTGACTATTGAGTGAGAATGAGAAAGATAGAAACGTTATAGCCGATTTTGAGAAAATTTTTTTTTTTTCACTCTTTAGTAAACTGCTACTAATTTTAGGGTTAGACAACCGGCGTTGCAAAAACCACTTTTTAGAGTTCGAGGGGGTCATGAAACGTCGAAATCCTTCACATCTCGAGCTAGCTGCTTTTGAAAGGTCGTAATAATTTACCTTAAAGTGTTGGCAAAATTAAAATAAATGTATATTTGTGTATAGCTTAAAAACCTTTGGTTTTATAAGAGTATATTTCAAGTAAAAGAGGTTTATTTTAAATAGATCATATGTATGCAATAATAAGTAAATTTCATATCTCAAAGACTTACGGAGATAAAACTAAAAAATTATATTTCACGCATCAGATTGGAACCTTTAAATTCATTTTGATGAAAAGTTGAAGTAGCCATTTGGTTTGTAAATTTGAGGAAAAAACTACCCTTATCTTTAGGGTTGGATATCCAATTCAAAAATTCCTCGGGGTAAACTTATGAAAACCATATATACCATGTTTTAACCCAATTGGTAAAATAGTTTAAGCTTTAGCCCGTGGTACAGACTGACAGAAGATGAACAAACAAACATACGGCATTGCGAAAACTACTTTTTATGGTTTGAGGGATCATGAGACGTCGAATCCATCAAAATATCGAGTTCAATTTTATTTGACAATCACAAAACTGTAAGTAATGAGAAAGTAAAATATTGATATTGGGTTCCGTGGGTCAACACTTGGTATTAAAATGTCGACTTGCGTTTCAAAATTGTCAACATTTTATTAGGGGTTGCACATCTATGATTATTGCATAGCTACTAAATTCCTCATTTATGAATTTTGACCAATAAATTAGGTAAATATTAACTATTTAATCTAAAATTGTTGTACAAACATTTCTCCTAAGAGGTTGAAAGAAAAAGAACATAAACTTTTTGAGAGACTACTCATTTTTTACGCTATGGTATTAAGAATTATTGCGTTAAAACTTATGTAGTATCTCTCTACACATAAATCTCACAAAATTGTATTAATATATTTGCCAATATCTCAGAAACTGTTGGTTTTATAAAAATATATTTCATATAAAATTATTCAGAAAATCTATAAACTCTTACTCAATCAAGTTTGGATAGTTAAGTAGGTTTTTTTAACTAAACGGGTAGACCACATATTTTTATATATTGTTGTCATATTTTTTTATTGTACACCAAAGGTTTATATATAATATAAACAATAAGACCAGTAAATTACATAAATACTCTTTTCTACAGCTCTTTTCGTATTAGTTTTATAAATCGATGTATTTACATACGTATTAAACTTGTTTAAAATGACACTAGAAAATTATTATAACTAAAATTATCCCTTCATTTGATTTAGAAATTAAACTTTAAGCTTTACCAGCGCTATTCAAATACCAACAAACTCCTGACTCAGCGTTGAGGGACCCCATGGTACAGTCCTTATCACATGTTAACGCCAAGTCATTAACGGTCAATTGACATTTAATCTAGGCAGTGATGGTTTCTGTTATGGTATTGACTATACATGGTTGAAACCAGTTTAAAATATTGCACTGGTGTTCCGCCAATTATGTAGCTCCTTCGCGTAGTGATATGGAATGTTTGGTTACTTTAGGTCTCAGGTTAGGATGAATTATAATAGTATTTTTTATTATATATTATACTTAACAATAGTCATAGATATTTATCAAGATAACTCATTCCAGCTCGCTCCAGTGGACGCATGGCTTAGGGCATCACTCTCACAATACTGTTGATGATGGGGAAATCGGGGCTCGATACCTGGTCGGATGAACTGAGAGGGGATATTCCTAAATGGTTTTCTTCTCTCCCTCCACGCAAATGGGTTACACCTATTCTAAATTCAACCTTTCCTCTTCCTAACGCGTAAGAGTAATTAGTATCATATGCTTACAACCCGAATGGGTAGTAAAACGCGATGATAAAGACCCTTGAGCTAGTCAATATTAATTTGATCCCTCACCAGTTGGTAAAGGGTTTAATGTCAAGCTCATTTAATCAAGTTTTCCACTGAAAGGGGGCAGGGGGGCATAACTGCTTGAATCTCAACCGGGTGTACTGAGGGTGATTATTTTTTAAATGACTACCCACTTTCCCCTCAACGTTTATTCAAATACATTTCCTCAAAATTTTACCCTCATCATTCCTATCAAATTGGCGTAATTAATAGTCTATATATGTGCGAATAATCCAAAATAGTAGTGAAAAAAGTAGGTAAAAAAAAGATTCAATCAAAAGGGGGATTGTAAAAGGTGATAAAGGAAGAAAATTACTGCAACATGGTGACTCGATGTTAAATCGATTCACCCTAATTCAATTTCGTCCCATAAGCTTCCAAATGCCGCAAATAAATCATTCAGTGAGCATTTATCCGTTAAACACCCACATACACCAGAAGAAACAGTAAGAAAAAAGTTATGGGGGGGGGGGTATGTAGAGGACCATTTCAGTCCATTAAGTCTATTGGCAATCACTCAATCTTTCAGTGGAAATTTATCTTTCTTAGTGCGTTTTTTTTTTCTTTTTCCTTGTCTTTATTTCTCCTTTTCTCAATGAATAAGGTAGATCCCCCTTTCAAACCCCACCCCCACCTTTTAGCCCAGAGGGACTCCCATGACATCCACAAACAATGGGGGGGAGGGGATAATGGCGATGTAATTGTGACGTCAGAGAGCTAACACCAACCGAGCCAATCGTCCTGATGGCTGATGTAACCGGAATACGTTTGTTTGGTCTCTCGTCCACTTCAACCACATTATGTGCTCTCGAGCGGCACATCCCTTCCTGATACGATCGTTGAAAGTAGGGGATGGAGGGGTTGGAAAGGGAGATAAACAAAAACACGGTCAATCTCTAGCACCCCCCTCCTCCCCCCCCCCCCCCGTGTTGACTTGAAAATCACTGTAAATCCTGCTGATCTTTATAGAAGAGAATCTATTGTGGAACAACAAACATACAATGTGATTTTTTAAGGAGATTTAATGCATTGGTGCTTTGATTTCATCACAGTATTTAGACTCGTTGGTTAGATTATTTACTAGGTCTAATAACAGCTCTGCGAACAGTAGACCACACTTTCTTAGCTAAAATAGAATATGAGTAGATCATATTAAGGTGGGGGAGGATGTAGGCAATGCGAGCTAAGGGCAGTGCTTTTGGTTTTTTTTAATATCAAAACATTTTTATGACCAAAATAAATTTTTTTCTCTATTACAAACATAAGAGTTTAATTTTCTTCACATTGTGATATCAAAAGTTCTTGAATATCTGTCAAGAGTTACTTGAAATTTAATGACAACCTTTTATTTTCATTTAAAACGTTTCTTATCTTAAATGTCATTATGCTCAAGACATATATTCAAAGAGTGTTGATATCATCATGTGAAGAAATTAAAATTAAACTCTATGTTTTTACTTTAGCAATATTTTATTTATTTTTTTACAAAAAAAAAATTTTGCTTAACAACTGCAGAAGCACTGCCCCTAAATCGCGTTTCCTACATCTCCAACTTTAACCCACTTTTTGGCTACATAGTCTAAGACAGATTTCGGAACTGGTTTATTGATCGACAGGTCAATCTTGCGACAATTTTCAGTCAATCACATTATTAAAAGTCAATATTTATGCCATCAAAGCTCACGAATAGTAAGTGATTTCAAATAATATTTAAATGGCCAAAATAACGTTGGTCAATTGTAAGATCGATAATGTTATAGGAAAATAAAATAGTTTAATACAAAATATTGATTTTATCAAATCAATATTTTATTTCCACGAACATGGGAACATAAGGATTTAAAAGGTTGATATAAGGAGTAAATATATGATGAACACACAGAAAAAACAGAATAAGTAGAGTGGAGACACGATGTATGATCGAGGGAACTTTAAAAAATTTATGAGTCGATCTGAGTTCATAAAATGTTGCTGACCCCCTAGGCATCACTGTTGCACTAGACTGGGCTTTTTGATGAAGGGTAGATAGGGAATCGGTTCCCGGTCGGGTTTACTTCCTTTAAATTCACCCTTCCTCATCCCTAAATAATTTGTATAAATAGAACATATCAATATAACAATAAAGCTAGATTCACACGTTTGCCGAAAATAGAAAGCAGAATCTGCCTGAGTGTCACAGAAATTCACACGCTGTTTGTTAACTCATGATGCATTACAATGCAAATTTAAACAGCTTATTATCAACATATATTTTATTTTATAGTGAATAGACATATATTTTAGTTCATTCTCCCGATGGATAATTTCAAATTATATCGCTGGGTTGTGGCACAATACAATACATCGACACACAAACTTTACATTTAACAGATTATTTCCAATTTCCTCACAATGGTCAAAGAAGACGTCTGCCTGCTGTTAGCTATACAGTGCATACGTTGTCAAACGCATATGCGCACCGATTTGAGATGGTTAGTTTTGAGATTTGATTGGTTCTCTCATGCCAAAGAGCTCAGGCAGAGCAGACAAAGTAGAGATAAGTTGAGCTTCAGCAGAACAACTCACGCCAATGAGCTCATCTCATGACCACTTTTCTGTTCTGCGCTTGTTTTTCGGCGAACGTGGGAATCAAGTAACGGATGGTGAGACGAAGTGCTAATAAGCCACAACACCATAACGTTATGAAATATACCATGTTCTTATCGTTACTACAGTCTTAACATTTCCCTTTGTATTCCAAGTTGAAATCCTAACTATTATAAATGCGAATGTGAGTTTGTTTGTTTGTTTGTTTGTTTGTTTGTTTGCTACGCTTTCACGCCTAAACTACTTGACCGATCATCATGAAATTTCGCATACACGTTGTCATGGGTACAGAAAAGGACATAGGGTACCTTTCATCCAGAAAAAATTTGAATGTGAGTTTGTTTGTTTGTTTATTTGTTACGCTTTCACGCCTAAACTACTCGACCGATCATAATGAGATTTCGCATACACGTTGTCATGGGTACAGAAAAGGACATAGGGTAACTTTCATCCAGTAAAAATGCGAATGTGAATTTGTTTGTTTGTTTGTTTATTTGTTATGCTTTCACGCCTAAACTACTCGACTGATCATCATTAAATTTCGCATACACGTTGTCATGGGGACAGAAAAGGACATAGGGTACCTTTCATCCAGAAAAAATGTGCCATATTCACCCATTTTATGTAAAATATTTAATGTAGAAACCTGCAACTCTGTTCGTGCTATTAAATATATTTGCAAATACATCAATAAAGGGAGCGATCAGGCGATCTTCAATCTGCGTAACGAAGGTGTAGCGCGAACTATTAATGAAGTACAAACCTATCAAGCAGGGCGATATGTCAGTAGTAATGAGGCAGCGTGGCGGCTCCTTGGTTTACCCTTACACGAAAGAAATCCGACTGTTAAACATCTTGCCAAACACTTAGAAAATGGACAGCGTGTTTTCTTTAATGAGAGTTATTTCCCGGAAAGGATTTCATTACCTCCTAAAACCACATTAACTGCCTTTTTCCAGCTTTGTAAGACAAATACTTTCGCTAAAACATTATTGTATTCCCAAGTCCCCCTTTATTATAGTTGGAACAACTCAAAAAAGGAGTGGAAACGCCATGTTCAAGGTACGCCTGTTGAAGATTTGCCAGGGGTTAAATCATCAGACGCTCTTGGTCGTATCTACACCGTCCATGTAACGAATATTGAATGCTTTTGTATGCGCATGTTATTGCATCATGTTCGAGGTCCAACTGGCTATAGAGACCTTAAAATTGTCAATGGTCAGGAATGTGGAACAGATAGAGAAGCATGTGTAACTCTATGTTTGTTAAGGAATGATAACCACTGGGACGAAACTATGGAGGAAGCCGTGCAGTGAAGATCACCAGACAATATCAGGGAACTTTACGCAACCCTCATATCATCTTGCGGTCTTTCCAATCCTCAAACGCTGTGGGATAATTACAAAGAGTACATGGCGGAATATATTTTGCGGTGGCTACAGCAAGTACATGCAGATATGACTTTTAATGAGCACATCTACTACGAAGCGCTGACGAAAATTGAAAACAAGGTTATGACAATGGCGGGAAAGAAGTTTCAAGATTTTGGAATGGTAAGCCCTCAACGATAAGATGAAAATGACTTAAACGATGAAATTACTCGGGAATTAAACTATGATTTCACAGTATTGCAACAGAAAGTAACCGAATAAGTTCCTCGGTTGCTTCCAGAACAAAGTCACGTCTTTCAACAGGTGTTGCGTCAAGTAGAGTCAGGGAATGGTGCACTCCTCTTTCTCGACGCCCCTGGAGGACCCGGGAAAATGTTTTTGCTGAACTTATTATTATTATTATTATTAGCACCGCGTCTTACTACCCGTTCGGGTTATACACACTTACGCTAATGTATAATGGTAGGGTGATTGTGAGATAAAATGTAGAACCTACAGTTTAACGTGGAATCCGAACCACGGTGGAGGCCTGGTATTCCTCACATACACAAGTTGTGATTAATACACATCTTGTCAGAGGTGAAGGAAGGGTTTGGCAATCAGATAAATCTGTGCCGAGACCGAGGATTGAACCCCGGACCCTCAGCACATAAGTCTGACACCTTACCCCTAGACCACCAGGTCACCTGCTGAATTTATTATTGGCGTTCATAAGAAAAGACCAGAAAATTGCTGTTGCCTTCGCTTCCTCTGGTATAGCAGCTACACTACTGAATGGTGACCGTACTGCACATTCCGTTCTAAAATTGCCATTAATTCTTGCACTTGCACAGGAAGAGTCACCCATCTGCAATTTCAGCAAAAATAGCTCTCGAGGTATGATGCTACGACAATGTAAACTTTTAGTGTGGGACGAAAGTACGATGTCCCACAAGAAAGCTATAGAGGCGTTAAACCAAACTCTTCAGGACTTGCGAGACAGTACAGATATTATGGGAGGAATGGTAGTTTTACTGGCTGGTGATTTCCAACAAACTCTACCGGTGATCCAGAGGGGCACACATGCAGATGAAATCAAAGCCTGTCTCAAGTCATCAAGATTGTGGCCAAAAGTGAAAATATTCAGCCTAGCAACGAATATGAGAGTCCACCTTTATAATGACGTAGATTTAGGACATTACGCAGATACACTATTGAAAACTGGTGATGAACGTTTGGACACGGATGCTGAAGGTTGTATTTTACTTACAGGGGAGTTCTGTAATTTGGTGGAAAATGATATGGAGCTCATTGCTAAAGTTTACCCAGACTTACAACTAAATTTAAATTGTGATCATTGGTTGTGTGCAAGAGCAATTCTTGCACCAAAAAATGAAATCATTAACAAAATCAAAACTGACATTTTTAAAGAGGTGCAGGGAGAAATAAAGGAGTATTTGTCAATAGATACAATCATGGACACAGAACAGAGCACTTCATATCCCGCCGAGTTTTTAAATTCTCTGGAGCTATCGGGTGTACCCTCACATAAACTACAATTGAAATTAGGTGTACCAGTTATGCTTTCGCGAAATTTAGATGCACCCCGTTTATGTAATGGGACGAGGCTTCGAATTACACAATTAGGGCAAAATATAATCTGTGCAACCATTTTAATAGGTGTGGGAAAAGGGAAAAGTGTAATCATACCTCGAATCCCAATAATCCCCATTGGCCTACCATTTCAATTCAAAAGACTCCAGTTTCCAATCAAACTTAGTTTTGCTATTACTATTAACAAAGCGCAAGGGCAAACATTGCAGATATCAGGGGTGCATTTGGAAATGCCATATTTTTCCCATGAACAGCTATATGTAGCCTGTTCGCGTGTGTCTAATGCCCAGAATTTGTATGTATTTGCGCCAAATGGAAGGACATACAACTTAGTTTATAGGAGCGTCCTAAAATAATGATCTATTCTGTGCCCATGATTGCAACGGTCAAGAACAAGCGGAGTAAATAAGGGATGTTAATTAACTGTAAGTAAAATTTAAGATGGAGTAGAATCTTCCAATTCGTGGCAAGGCATAACCTATGACTCTACTGACACACACTCCACTACTTCTTTTCTACTTCTACACTTAATCCTGATTTATATTGTGTAGTTGGTTTTTTTCCTTATCTCTACCTCTATTGACTAACAACCTCAATATGTTCATCGTTTTTATTGTCATACTTCCTGTGTCAATCGACAACCTTAATTTATTGATAAAATCTACATTAACGTGAGTGAATCCGCGGGCAAAAGCTAGTCTCCTATAATTTCTCCTTGGATTTTAAGTTTATATTTTTTCCTTGGTGGTGGGATGAGTGTGGATTGAGTGACGAAGCAAATATATGTAGGTAGGCTGTGTAAGACATGGCTAAATGTGGTAGATGAGTGTGTAAAAAAGAGAAACACTATGGGTTTTAAGAATAAAATAACATTAATGACTTGGTGTATGAATGTTGTTGAAGCGAGGAGAGTATGCAAGGATAGGGAAGTGTGGATAAAGTTAGTAAGGATGGATGAAGTACGAAGTTGGTTTTTGAGCTATATGCACAGTTTCTTGCCTACCTCGTAAGGGAACCACGTGAGTATGTACGTATGTATACATGTATGCATGTATGTATGTATGCATGTATGCATGTACGCATGTATACATATATGGATGTATGTATATGTTTATGTATATGTGTATGCATGTATGTTGTATATGTGTATGCATGTATGTATGTATCCTATATGTTGTATGTATATGTATGTATATATATGTATGTGATCAATTTAGACAGAATTCAAAAATACATTATCTTTATAAGCATAACCATTGAACACGTTATTATGACGTCATTCTCTAGATAATTGTAAGAAATTATGCATACATGTCATTCAGCCTTGGTTAAAAAAAATTCTGTAAAATCCCGTTAAAATAGGCCCACGTATTTGATAGTAATCATGGAAAAACAGACAGACACACAAGAAATGCCAAAAGGTCGAGTTAGAGCCGACATTGCTTTGCTCGGGAATTTATTAATATTGATGTTAAACGTGCACTGATTATGTCAGCATAAGTCTTACAAACTTTTATTACCCATCTCGATGGTTGGATGGTATAAGGCGTGTCTCTCGCATTAGTTTAGACCGCCAATGAAAGAGAATTGGGGTTCAAGTTCTGTACGGGTTTATTGAGGGCTATTTTTTCAAAGTGGTTTTACACTCTCTCTCAACGCAAATGACTTCCTGCAAACTCAACCTTTCTCATCATTAGCAAAGCGTAATTGGTTCACGTCACGTCATGCGTATAACAAGAAACGGCTAGTAAGAAGCAGGGAAAAAAAATTGGTATTGAACCAACCTACTTATATATTCTTTCTATATTGAACTGGGTCTTACTACCCGTTCGGGTTGTACGCCTATGTACTAATTTAGCTAGTGGCTTTAGAGATCACTAAGGTTAGATTTAGAGGAAGTGTGCCTGAATTTGCGTGGGGGGGAATGTGGATAACCATTGGGAGAAAACTCAGTATACCTACCTTAGATTTGAATCATCGGCAGTCAAGTCTCCTGCGAGAGTAACACTTCGGTCTATGCGGCCACCGAAGGTGTTAATTTATTCTTCTAAAAGTTATTGTTCTTATGTGTGATTTGGTGGAAGACAACCATGATAGTAAATCTCTGTTCTGGACAGTTAACCAAGGTCAAAGTTTCATTACAACGTATAAAACAACGACTGTCCTAAAACACAAAGGTATTAAGGTAAACTACACAAGTTATAAACAGACCTCGGTGCATATCATCAAGTCTAACTTTCTCACCCCTTCCCACACAGTCACTCTTTTTCTACTCAGGAACTCTAGCGCAGGATGGATTCCACAATAAATTACTCCACTTACTAACAAGCCAGACAAACTTTCTGGAGCCGTGAAAATAGAACGACGAGTTTTACTTCGTTTTACACAAACACACACTCACAAACACAAACTGCTCTTACTTTAAGAATGTAGTTCCAGCAGCCATTAATAAAGTGTAAATCGAATGTACTCTTGCTTCTAGTACGACTACACATATACATTAAATCATATTACTAGATGGCTTAGGGGTGTCATGGAACTAAATAAGCCTTTTTTCATAAATTCGACCCATCCCCCTTCCCCTCACTTAAGGGATTGTAGGATTTATCTTGCTTTTTTTTTTACGAGTTTATAAATTAGATTATTTTTATCTAATTAATCAATTGTCATGTGTATCGTAATTAACTATCTTTGTACAGTATGAGTTCTATATTTCAATTATTTCTATAAAACAGAAAAAATTTGTGATAAAGTGTAGCTGAATGAAATTGGAAATATTTCAGAATTTTCTGAAAAAAATATATAACATATATATTTTGTTTCCCCATAAATATTGATTAAAAAATATCTTAGGTAAGATGAATTCTGACTTCCACTCCATCCCCCCTCATATTAAAACGCAATATTATACTTAGCCTCCTACACCCCAAAACCCTCATGCAATTTAAGGATGGCCCCTTATTACTAGTGATTTTGTTTATGGAGGAGGTACAGGAGAAGCAGGAAACCTGAGTATTTTTATAGTTTTTATGACAATACTTTTTATAGGTCACAATAAACAAGAAGTTCTATGAACAGTAAACTACGCTCCCCCATTTCTAAAAATGCTAAGTGCATCATGTTAAGAATCATGACTGTCATGTTTTTATCATTAATACAGTTTCAATATTTCTCTTTGGATTAGAGGTTTAAATATTTCTATATTTATTCTTGGATTTGAAGTTAAAATTGATCCTTGGTGGTCAATTATACCGGAAAAAATGACTAATTCGTTAGTAAATTCTAGACATAAAATTAAAATGTTTTTAACGTGGTTAAATCGTCAGTCTCACAATAAATGTCAAATAACAAACAATAAGCCTCAGACACTTGATCGGTGGCTTAGGATTTTAAATTCAAATCACTTGTGATGGTCTATAAAATGAGAAACCTTTCGAGTGACGACATATTGAAACGCATTATCAGATTGAAAAACTATTTCACACATCGATCTGCCCGCTGGATAATAGTTGGGCCACGGGACCCCTTGTCCCAAAAGTGTATAGTTCAGCTGGGCCACGATTACTGACCAGGAGATTATCGTCGTAGCTTAGTTGAGCCACATTCGCTGACCAGGAGGATTATCGTCGTAGCTTAGTTAGGCCACGTTCCCTTGCCAGGAGGACTATAACAGATAAGAGACCTGCGGGTGTAAATGAATTTCATACCACTAATCTTTTTACTTTATATTAGAATATCTTGCTAAGTTTAGATTAGTTTAGGCTAAGATAGGTTAGGCTAGAGTTTTGTTGAGTCTTACTATCCATCACCTACTGTTTTTCATTAAACTTAATAAAACACTTAAAACCATACTAAATGCGCCACAATAACCGTGGCCAAGTTAGTACAGCAGTACGTCTTGCATACAGTTTTCAAGAAGGTACTCGTGGCCCAACTGTAATCTGCCTGATTTGCCTAGGCTCAAAGAATTCCTCTGCCAAATGTCATTAAAATTTGTGTCCACTTTTAACAGTTATTAAGGAACAAACTTTCGGACAGACAGACTGAATGCTAAAAGATCAAATATTAACAAGACCTCGCCACACTGGGTCAAATAATTTGCTTCATTAAACACGTTTAGTTTAATTTTTTGCGTAAAGAACTTCATCCTTTATAAAATATGAAGCACATGAACCCTCGATTCTCTCGAATTTTTGGTATTCTAGATTCTTAAAATTTCACAATTATCTCAAATACAATATGAAGGACCTTAACTTTAAATAACATGTTTAAGTTAATTAATAAAATGAATCATAGAGACTTTTGTATTTGGGAGGACTACAAAATCACAAGAAAGGACAAAATTTTCTAATTCAATTATTTTTCGGGGAAAAGCTTTATCTTTATTGTTTATGACATAATATACTTGATAATCAAAATAGCATTGGTCGGTGCCATCAAGCCTTGGAATTATTTTTGTTAAGTACAATTTTAAATAATTTTACTTAACTATAAATTGTAAATTCTTAAATATTTGAGGATTTAAATTTTGCTACGAGATTCAAAAGAAAATTTAAGATTTGGATTCAAGAAATATAGGACTCAGCTCATCTCTATTTTATACATCTAATCAAATCAGTTTTTTATTTTGTTTGGTGTGCTATCTTTACCGAAATAATATATTAAAAGTTAGGCTATCTATATTTGGAAGAAGATAGGGTAGATAATAACATGTAAAAGGAAGGAAAACAAAAGGGTAAGAAGAACACAGTTCACACTTTGCATTAATGTCATTGGACAAAGTGATATGACTTCCTCTTGAAGAAAATCGATCGTTACCACCCAATCCCCCGACCCAGGTTTCATTCCATCGGAACTCATCAAAAGAGAGTGTGACCGTGCAACTCCTAAAAGATGAAACCAAAAAACAAAAGGGAGGTAGAGGACAATTATAAATAATGATAAAACGCTTATATAGGAACATTAAATTGAATAAATTCAAAAGACAATTACAGTAAAAGGAAATTAGGTTGTATATATATATATCTCTAAGAGAAACCTCTTTTCACTCGCTTGAGTAATTGTATTATATTCTACCCAATATAATAATACAACTATCCCCATAAAGCGAAAATACGTTTTCCTTATAAAGATAAGTTAGGTTATCTGAACCTTTTTTTTTAATTACTACATAAGTCAGTAAAGGGAAAGGAATGATACCCATATTATATACAAACTTATTACAAAATACATTTCCCTTTAAAAAAAAAAGCTTGTAAAATTAAAATTTCTTTTAAAATTATGCATACAGCAAATTTACACACAGCCTATTTTCTATCGTTTATAATACGGTAATGTTGGTAGGTTCAAAGATCTGTGCGTACGCTAATTTAAATGGTGTTTAATTTTGTTTAATGATTAAACATAAATTATTCTATTGTCATCTGAATGTTTCTTTGCTATAAAAGTTATGAATCACGTCTAGTGTGCGTTAGAATATTTTTTTTGTTTTGTTTTGTTTTGTTTTGTTTTGCTCATTCTGAAAAGGTTTCTAGGGTCAAGGTAAATCTCATTACTCGAGAGATGGAATACTACACGATAAATAAACCATAAGCTCCAACCTATTTTTTTTTAATTCATCTATTTTTATAGACCTTGGTATCGTAGTCATGTGGTTAGGGAAGATGAGTGTAGGCTTAGATACCTATAGTCCTATTATTCGGAGAATGTAGAAGAAAGCAGGAGAAGGTGAGTGTCTATCAATACTTGTGGATATATACTTCTTATAGAATGTATAATTATATGCAAACTATCAGTACTGGAAGTGAGTGATCAGTTGTGCTTGAGATGGGTTAAGTTTGTTTTTTATAATCCTTTGAAAATTTAAGGTTAAAATTTTAAAATTCAATTTTATAATTCACCAATATTTTACCTAAGAGGTAAACTATTTCCTTATAATACTTTCAAAAAACGTTTACAGCCCACTTCTTTCAACATGTGAAGAAAATTTAACTCACTGTTTCCACTGGAGCAATATTTGATTTATTTTGACTAAAACAATATTTTGCTATAAAAAAAAAGTGCATAAACCCTGCCCTTATCTCACGCTCCCTACATCCCCACCTTAAGGCTGAACATTCATTTGAGCTGGTATTACGCCTTGTGTATCATCACCCAGCGTTCAATTGTGTTACCACTGTATTGTATCAGTTTTGAAATAGAACGAGGGTAGCGTGTCAGGGTTGGGGGAGGTGAGGGGGGGGGGGACATCGTGACAATAGCTGCCGCCCGAGAGAGCGTGACGGACCACTCGATGATGTCATGACCTTCCTGAATAATAACCTCTCTTCCGGATGCTGCGAGTCAGTGCCTGGTTCCTCTCTCTCTCTCTCTCGGGTCACTGGCCAAGCGATCCCCTCCCCCCTTTTACCTCACAACCACCCCTCCCCCCAAAGCAGGGAACTGTTCAAAATAATTTCACACTTGTGTACACGCTCTGATAACTCGGCCAGGAGAACACAGTTTCAAAAATAATCTGGAAAAATAATGCAAACTTGACAAATATTAAAAGGAATATCAGGTGAGGCAAAGCATTATAACCTCTTTTTTTTAAGTGCTAAAAATATTTCTGGTCGCTTACCTCTAAAAGAAAGTTAATTTTTTCATATTATTCTAAGATTTTTGGTAGCTAATTGAAAATAATTTAGTTATTTATTGTACATATTTCAGGTTTGATATACTTTATAGTGATGCATCCAATTAAAAAATCTAGAAGATTCATTTTTTCTATACCCACACCCTCATTTGTTTAGTTAGTGGTTTGTGAACAGTAGACTCTAGATCCTCATGTTTCTATCACTACTACTGTCCTACCAGTATTGTTCTGGTTTCTGTGAACAGTAGACCTCGCTCCCTCCATGTTATAATACTACAGTTGTCTACGTATGTTAGTTTCTGTGAACTGTAGACCTGTTCCTCCATGTTTTATCGTTACTACAGTTTATTAGTAGTTTTTAACAGTAGACCTCAGTCCTCCATGTTATTATCGTTACTACAGTCTTATTAGTAGTTATGTTAACAGTAGACCTCAGTCCCTCCATGTTATTATCGTTATACAGTCTTACTAGTAGTTATGTGAACACTAGACCTTGCTCCCTCCATGTTGTTATCGTTACTACAGTCTTACTAGTAGTTATGTTAACAGTAGACCTTGCTCCCTCCATGTTTTATCGTTACTACAGTTATTATTATTAGCAGCGACTCTACTCCCTTCGGGTTATACCATCGTTACTACAGTTACTGTAGTAATATTAACAGTAGACCTCGCTTCCTCCATTTTATCGGTTATACAGCTCGTTAGTTTACATCCCACAATGTTATCGTCTTACTAGTAGTAATATTAACAGTAGACCTCGCTCCCTCCATGTTATTATCTTACTACAGTCTCACAGTCTTACTAGTAGTTTTGTGAACAGTATTTCTCGTTCCTACCATGGTTTTCTATTTAAGTCATAATCGGTCAAATCTCACGATACCATGATTATCATACATCCAAGCTACATTTATAATATTTATCTTTAACTATATTTTGCTAGCTTTCCTATGGAAATGAAAATAAATTTAAAATAGCATTTTTTTTTTGAAAGCACGGAACAGTTGGATATCCTTTAAATCATTCAGGTGTTTTGTCCCATAGCCATCTCGTAGTGGGCTCCTTGCCAAAGTCGAACGAAATTATATTTGGACCCGAAAGTATATCACGGTGCCAAGGTTTCATTGCCACTTAGTCAAAATGTCGCTTTATTCGTAAAAACTATCTGGCGGGTCATCGCGGCGCATCCTCTGCGGAATCTGGTTGATACTAGATTGACCTGGAAATGCCCTTAATTACTTTTGTAATAAAGAATCAAGGTTTCAAGTTAAATCTTGTTGGTTTTCTTTCGTTATTATATAATTTGCTTACACGAGAATGCACTTTTCTCTGAGATGAATGGAACTGAATACTGTGTAAATTGTATCATTTTCACTAAAGTCGATGAAAAAAAGAAAAAAAATGAATGAAATAATTATTCTGGAGTAGTGAAGCTAGTTTTACTAAAGTTAGTTCGAATTAATGTATATAAAATTAAATTAGTTTCAGAGAAGTTAAGTAACGCCTAGATGAATTTAACTAAACTGAAGTTTGGTTAGAGCTATGAAGTTGGAGTTTGTGCAATGAATGCCAGGTGAATTTAAGTACAATAATTTTAATAAGTAACTTTTTTTAGGTTTATAATTTATGGTTTACACTCCCACTCATTTTAATCATTAAATTCATATTTTAAATACAACACACAATTATTCAGCTAACTATTACTTTAATGTAACTATCTAAGCTCACGGCTTAAGCGACATTAATTTCTAAAACCTACTTTAAACAAATGAAACTTTGGTTACTAAATTCTTTTCAGTTGATTACAACTTATTTAATAGAATACTATCTTAAGTAACCCAAGAATTTAATAGCTGTTAATAAATAAACTAATTAATTAAAATCCCCTCTCCCTGTTGTTCTAGTTTTTTTTTTTAATAATCTAAAGACAAGTCTTAAGACTGTAGTAACAATCAGAACATGATATCATCTTACATGATTATTATTATGATTATTATTATTATTATTATTATTATTATTATTATTATTATTATTATTATTATTATTTATTTTATTTATATTATTAGCACCCGTCTTACTATCCGTTCGGGTTATACGCACTTACGTAATGTGTAATGGTAGGGTGATTGTGAGATGAAATGGAGGACCTACAGTTTAACGTGGAATCCGAACCACGGTGGAGGCCTGGCATTCCTCACATTCACAAGTACGTCTTGTCAGAGGTGAAGGAAGGGTTTGGTAATCAGATAAATCTGTGCCGGGATCGAGAATTGAACCCCGGACCCTCATCACAGAAGGGCTCCTTACCCCTAGACCACCAGGTCACCTAACATGATGTACTTTACTTACATTTTTTATTATATAAGAAGAAAGGCTTACTGTTCTCATAAAAAAATTATCACTGCATCTTGCTAACTGTAACCCATACGCATATTTTGTAACTACTATATTGAGCAGTAATTAAGAGGGAGGCATTTCATAGGTAGTATAGCCACATTTGCGTGGAAGGAGAGTGGGATATAATTTAGGGGAAAAAAAAACTTTCAGTAGACCCGACCAGGATTCGAACCCAAATTTCCCTGTCATCAGAAAGTACGTTTAACACGAGACTGACTCCTTAGGCCTATACCATTTGGTTACTGAAGGGGTTTCACAGAACTACTAGAACTACTAGTAAGACTGTAGTAACGTTAAGAATATGAATGGAATGAGGTATACTGTTCACAGAACTACTAGTTAATACGTTTTATAAGTACGGCATGTTGATCTTAATGTCTTTTGACAATTAAAAATTCTACTGCACAATTTTAACAATTGTTAAGTTTAACTATAAGTAGAGTAGTGATTCGATGATTTCGAATAATTACATTTCACTATTATAAGAGGTCAAACATGCTAATTTTTGCATTTTGCTTACCATTGTTAAGATAAAGTAATTAAGGTCGGATGGAAGGGGACGCGAATAAAAGACAGGTTTTTTTCAGTTCTTATATCAAAACTTTTTTTGGCCAAAATAAACTATAATATTACCCCAATACAGATATAGAGTTTAATTTTTTTCACATGTTGATATCACCAGTTGTTGAATATCTGTCATGAGCATTATACAAACATTTTACATGAAGAAAAAAGTTGTAATTAAATTCTAAAACACCCTTTACAGATATTCAAGAAATTTTAGTTCATAATATGAAGAAAATCAATTCTTTGTTTGTACTGGAACAATATTTTATTTATTTATGTCAAACAATCTGTTTTACCTTAAAAACTACAAAAACACTAATTTTTTTCTCTCGTCCCGTTCAATAATAATAATAATAATAGTAATACTTAGCACCGCGTCTTACTACCCGTTTGGGTTATACGCTTAGTAATATTTACGCTAATGGATTAGGAACTGGGAGGAAGTGAACCCGCATTTACGTGGAGGGAGAGTGGAAACCATTTAGGAAAAACCACCCCTAGTTCACCCGTCCGAGATTCGAACCTCGATCTCCCGTCCTCGGCGGTCGAGCTCAACATGACTAGCGCGTTAGCCAACTACGCCACCGAGGCGGGTCCCGTTCAATCAATGGGACTGAAATTTAGTATAACTGGATAATCATGAGGAGCACGCAAAGAAATATTTATAATAGTATTAATAATGATAATTTTTATATAATTACTAAGCAAGTAAGAATTAGAGCACTTAAAAAAAGTAACAATTTTGTTTTTACGTTTCAGATCCAGTTTCAAGTATTCCTGTAGATCCCTAATGTAAGTATTTTAAAATAGTTTTCCATGATAAACACACATAATCTATGCTTTCTTTAATTACTATAGTAAAAGGCTAAAATACCCGTTTTGGTGACCACATGATCTAAGGCAGGGGTCGATAACTTGCTGCTCACGAGCCATATGTGGCTTTTAAAACATGTAATTGCAACATTTTAACTTTTATCCCACACTTACTACGAACGTAAATGTATACAAATTTTAAAATATGAATTTTTCTCTATTTTTGGTTGACGTATTTCTGCGGACAAATACTTTTGATCATGAACTAGGCCCTATATTAAAAATGTATCAAGAAACTTTATCTCAGAATGCTTAAATATAAAAATTACGGCATACTCGCCTAATATAAAGAGATTCACTCAAAAATCTCAACAACAAAAGTATTATTTCGTACTAAATTTGATAATCATTACTTATTTTTGTGAAAACAAATATTATTTTTAAAAAAATGTTTTTAATAAAACATTTAAACCAATCTATTCCATTACTTAACCCCCCGTACTCCGTCCCCCCTTAAATAATCTTGAAAGTTCGTGCATAAATCAATTTGTAATTTAAATTAGATCTAAAATGGCTCTTAACTAAAAAAACTGATGAGGGATTGTATAAGGCACGTTGTCTTAATGCAAAAAAAGAGGTACATTTCTCCTAAATTCAGCCTTGCTCATCCATAAAACATTATCATGTGTATAACCCGAATGAGTGATAAGACGTAGTGCTGAAATAAAGGGCAAGAAGTTAATTAAATACTTTTTTAAATAAGTTTTAATGACCAGCCATCAATCTAACCAATTCTATATAATTTTACTCTACAATTAAAAAATATTTACAAACATGAAATGTAGTAAATATTCGAGCATCGGTAAGGAAATAATATGTGTAGTAGTTATATCAAAATTCTTTCCAGTATGTTTTATGATTAGCATATTTAAATACAAATTATAAATTATTGTGTTATTTAAAAGCAGAGATATCGTAGCCTAGGAGACGAATGGTTTAACACCCGCTTAAGCAGTGGCCTGATTGTTTCAAGCGTCACCTTTTTTTAGACTGGCCTTATGATTACGGGGTGGTTGGGGTTTGAATCCAGGTTAGGATTACTTTCTACATCCGTTACTGTTTCCAGCCTATGACCTGGGTAAGTTTTTTATTCAAGCCATACATTTTTCCACTACCAGCTGGCTATACCTGTCACAGCTTCGCATGCCTTATAATCTATCATAAGACCAGAACATGCTCAACTTCCAGTCACCAGCCGTTAATTTATCAATATGAAATGGTAAACCCATATTTTAATTTTTGGCCATATCGGAATCGAACCCAGGACCCTTAGCTTAGTATGCAGACACACTATCGACTGAGCTAAGGATTTGTACTGGTTAGGACTATCGAAGGTGGTTCAACTAAATGGTTTCCCACTCTCTTCCCACGCAAATTGAGGTATATTACCTCCAAAATTATTCCTTCCTTATCCCTATCCAATTAGAATAATTATTATTATGCTTAGTACAGTAATAAAACGCGTTGATAAAAACAAACTAATAGTTTAACGTTTATTTGTGATATAGCCATAGATTATAAAATTCTGAACTATAATATTTATTTTTTTCACTGAAACTGACTATTCAATGAATTCCACTCCAAAGAGAAATGCTTAGTTCAAATCTAGTTGAAGTATAATTATGTACAGCCCAATTAACAAGGGAATGCTCTCGTTTATTTACAAGGCTCAACATTCAATAAATGTTAGCTTTACTTTCCATGAATCACTCAACATATTTTTCAGGAAATAAAAGGTTCCCATTCAATTAATTAATGATGCATTGTTCATTGCCTACTTTATGTTATTTAATGTGTTTGGCTGTTAATAATATACTATTGTAAAATCTTAGGGTATTTTAAATTCAGTTTTATTAAATGTTTGTAGTAGTCTTTCACACACACACACACACACACACACACACACACACACACACACACACACGACACACACACACACACACAACAAAACACAACACACACATGTATATGTGTATATACATATATGTGTGTATATATGTGTAATATTAAATTTAAATAAACAAATTTCAATGTATACATGTAAAATGCATTTGAAATTAACACTATCATTAAATTTATTATTATTATTAATTTTATTAATTAATTTAATTTTAATTTAATTTAATTAAAATAAACCAATTTCAATATATTAGATATATAATATATATATTTATGAAATTTGTTTATTTTAAATTTATTATACAAAAATACTTTTAAAGATCAATTGATTAAAAATATATATATTTTTTATGCATTGAGGGATTTATTCTAAATATAAATTATCGATTTGGATTTCCTATGCTTTCTGCAGTTAATTAGAGTGAACTTAATCTAAAACTACACTTCTCTATACCATCCTATGGATCATTAATTAACAATATGTTAAAACATACAAACATGTAAACTATCCTCCAATAGCTTAAATACGACTTATGATTGATATATATATTGAGAAGTTATAAGATGGATTAAAACCATGTATTTTAATTTCCGCACTGTTCGAAATTTAATAATTGATTGGAATAAAAGAAAATTATTTGGCATATAAAAATGGTATCAAACGTTAGTTAAAGAAACACTTGATATTACAGGTCAATCTATTTTTTGTATTATTTTTACATTCTATTTGTTTTATGCTAGAAAAGTTTTGGTTAAGCAAGGTCTTTAATAATAATTGAAATGGTTCTCAGTGAGAATATACAAGACCACCAAACATTTTCTGGTGGAAATTTATATTTTGGGGTGAGTTTAAGAAACTAACAATGTCTCCCTTATCCTCAAAATAGGAAGGTGAATTTGATTATTACCGGCCAGAGTAGGCTACCAATGATCGTAAGGACCCTGACTCAAATCAGGGTTGTAATGATGAAAATATTTATTACTTTTATACGGGTTCATCCTCTATATGATCAGTATATATATATATATATATATATATATATATATATATTATATATATATATTCGCTAATGCTAGGTGATTAGTGTTCAAAGAACTGTATTGGGTTAAGATGAATTGAAAGGTGATGCAAGAAAAGGTAAGTGTTTTTTCAGCTGTTATATCAAAATTTTTTTGGTCAAAATTAATAAAATATTGCTCTAGTAATAACATATGATTTAATTTTCCTCACATTGTGATATCAACAATTGTTGAATATCTATCGTTTGATTAGAGATTTTTAAAATTATGAGAAAATGTTGTCATTAAATTTCAGGACACCCTTGAAAAAATATTTAGGAAATATTGATGTCAGCACGTGGAGAAAATTAAACTGTATATTTATACTTGAGAATTACATGCTTCATTTTTTACCAAAAAAATTTGTTGTTATAAAAACAGAAAAAAACACTAATCTTTTCTCGCGTCCCCTTCTACCACATCGTGAGTAGTTCTGACGTGATGTATGTATTCAAACACGCCAATATTAATAACAACATATTAATTAAAATTAAAAAATAATACTTACCAATTGTATTATATTTGTCGAAATGAATAGTGTCTGGGTTGGAAAATACACACCAACGTGTTTTGAACAAAATATTTATTAAAGAAATTGATTCAAATTTCAAACGGGTGTAAAACCTCATATTTATTTGATTCTATAACAGGTGCATGAATTATTCAGAGCTTATTTAAAAGCGGTTTTCGGTGACATTAATATTTTAAGCACGCTTGAAACTAGAAGAAGGTTTGGAGCTTCTTTCTTCTTTTTTTTAATCGCATCTCACTACCCGTCTGTGTTATCAGCAAATTTACCTTCCCTAATAAAGTAGGAATGATAGCTTTATTTTGGAAAGGAAATTTACTCTCATATTTGCGTGGAGGTAGGGTAGGACACATTATATTTAGGAAAAACACCCTTGGTACAACCATCCGGGTTTCAAACCTTGAACTCCAATACAGGTAGTTTCATACAAAAGTTGTGTTTTAATCGTTTCAATTTATTTTTTACCATTTAAAGTTTTCAGCGCGCTTGTGTCACTTTATACCATAACATTGAAAGTACGCTAATAATGTTATTTGTCGAGGAGAGAATTAAAAATTGATATATTGTAGTAAAATGCCAAGTTTTATTGATATCTCACCAGATAGATTTGGTTTAGGTTTCATTAAATTTAAATTTTGACACATATTTGATTTCAGTGGTGCGGTTTTATTTTATTTAATGCGATAGCTTATGAGATCTACATTGATATTTTATAGTAAGAACACAGTTATAAGAGTCCTTTAGAAAAAAAAGTATATATATGTATTAATTATTGATAATACTTTAAAAGATAATTAATATTATTTTAACAGCTTTTAAAATGCTCTATCAAATGTAACCACTTCAAATCACATTACAAGCATCAGTGGACTCGTGGTTTAAGGCGCTAGACTTGTAGTAAGCTAGACTGCCAATGATGGGGAGATCGAGGCTCGAATCTCGGTTGGATGATTTTCTAAAATGGTTTACCACTCTCCCTCCACGCAAATGTGGGTACACTTCCTCTAAATATAACTTACCTAATATCTAAAAACATTTGCGTAATTAGTAAATAGGCGAATAGCCCAAACGAGTGGTAAGACTTAGTGGAAAAAAAAAAACCAGATCGCATTACTTGACGTATGCGTGTATATATCATATTAAAGAAGTTTTAATTGCCTAAAAAATATTTGTAGTGGTCTTTCCTCTATCCATAGGTACAGTTTAAAATTAACAATACTCACATTTTAAAATTAGCTATAGCCTACTCACATTAAAACATTTATCTTATTTATCTTGAATCAGTATTTTTAAACGTAATCGGATGATATAAGTACAGTCAGAACCCGTTAGAATGGCTGAACTGTCTAAGGTGTCACTCTCATGCTAGACTGGCCTGCTGATGATGGGCAGATCGAGGCTCGAATCCAGGTTGGATTTACCAAGGAATGCTTTCCCTAAATAGTTTCCCAATCCTCTTCCACGCAAATGAGGGTAGATGATCTCTAAAATGCTTCCTTCCTCATCCCTATCCTATTGGAGTAATTATCATGTATGCGTATATTCTGGACAGGTAGTAAGACACGGTGATAAATTAAAAATACAGTCATTTAAATAATAAGCTTATCGTTTGTGATTTAAATATATATACGAGTATATATATAGGTACAATGAAAACATTATTACATTTCCTTATGGGTCCATCTAGTGCTCTAGTTTGGCCGTAACTCACCGGAATGCCGTTCCGGTTGATACGAAAATATATTGCGAGCGTTCCGGTTGATATAACACAAGTTTAAAGCGTTCCGTCTGCACACTAGAACGCTACCTTTTCGTTCTTCCTATAGTTTTCTAAAAGGATCTCTATTCTAATCTGAACGAACCCAGATCCTACAACGTATCTGTGTAGAGTATTGTATTTTGACTGAACTAGATACTACTTAGTGTATTGTATTTTGTATTACACTTGGTTTTCCAAGAAATTTTTAAAAAAAAACAGTGATGACAATCCTATAAAAAGACAATAACTTCAACACAAGTATTTTACAGATGTTAAGCTTTCACCTCCCATTTTGTAGCCTCTATTGTGGCCTGTGGTGATTATGTTTGGAAAGGGCATTTGCTGTTTCTGTTCGTAGGTAGATAATTTCTACCTTCAGTTTAACATTGTCTTTCACAGTGTAGACACTGTGAGCACCTTTTTGAAGTTTTGAAATCTGTGCCACAAGTGAACCGGGGGGAAGGGGGGGGGGGACGACACATTTTGTAATTACATATTTATTTTTATAAATTATATTTCGCGTAAGTTTCTATTCATCTACACAAGATAGCTACAATATTTCCTTGCCGCGTATGTTTTATAGCTAAAATTATTTTCTTCAAAATGTTTATTACATTGAATGAAGTATAAAATGACAAATGGTGTCCGTTTGTCGGCGACTAGATCTTTAGAAATGCTAAGCGTATTTAGTAAAAACCAAGCCTGTTCATTTGAGTCAGAATTTATATGTAAATTAAAGTCCCAATATGGACCTATGTAATGCCTGAAATATTAAAATAAATAAAAAATTCCACAACACAGGTAATACTGCCAATATTTAAAAAAAAACACTGTTCTAGTGTGGTCCAAAATAATACTTAAATTAAAATTCTCACGTAAGAAAAATGCCTCTACATTAAAGAGTAGAATATATGGTTGTTTCTGCCAATTTAATGAACAGTGTTTGTTGCAAAACATTTTACTTTGAAAAAACATTTTTTAGATTGATTAAAACAATAATGATTATTCTCATCATTTTTCAAAACTATGGAAAACAAAGAATTTTTCAAATTTTTTAGTGCCATAATTTGCCTCTTCTGTAGCAACATTTTGTGGGATAAAACTCCTTTTTACTTAACAATAAGTGATTGGGGAAAGTCTTAGCATGTATATTTCTCTCATTGTAATTCAATAAATAAAATAAATACTACGAATATAAAATGAATGCTATTATTTATTGTAAAATAATATAAAAAACTTGAAATCTAGTAGTATTCAGAAAATATGTAAAACACTTAAAATATTCGAAATATATAGAAATTAATGTTCTACACATGGATCTTTTATTTGGTATGAAATGTGCAAAAGAATAGGTTTAACATTATATTAGTAGCTGAGTTCAAAAATGCATAAACATCTTAACATTCCTAGCCAAACACATTGGTTTGCAAAATACTTTTAAGAAATTAAGTGTCACTAAAAACGGAGATAAATAGAGCGTGATGAAGATATTGTAAGCGTAAAAATATGTTTTTCGCAAAAAATTACTGACAAGTTTGATGAAAATGAACGTGTGTAGAAAACCGTAGCTTGCATTGCACGTTTTGTTACCCATTTCATGCAAAGCTGGACCATTATTATGGCAAGTTCTAACTACAATATTATCGGGAATGAAATTAAATTAATTCAGCTTCTATGGTTTAAATATCTATTATTAATCTTGTTTTGTCATGGCAGTTTTATCTGTTGTAAGCCACTTGTGTACTCGAGGGTCACATTTCTTTATTATTAATTTTCATCAATTATTTATTAGTAATATATTTGAACTTTTAACAATGATCGAATTTCAATGATATTCAACCTCACTCAACTTAGGTAACAGCTTTTCCTCAAACTAACATTAGAATTGCATCTTTTAATGACCTTTCAATATTTTAATTATTTTAATTAACTATACACCTATCACTGTTTCCAGCCTGTAGCCTGGGTCAGTTTTTTATTCAAGCCATAAATGTTCCACTACCGGCTTGCTAGGCCTGTCGTAGCTTCATACGCCTTATAATCTAACTTAAGACAAGGACAGATAGAGCATACAATCCCCGGCTGTTAATTCTTCAATGTGAAAGGGTAAATCCACATTTCACCAATGATTATTTTTTTGGCCGTGCTGGGAATCGAGCCAGGGACCCTTAACTCAGTAGACAGAAACGCTGCCGAGTGAGCTAAGGTGTTATTTTAATCAATGTTCTAAATGAAAAATATATGAGTACATTTTTATAGTCTCTAAATAACAATGAACCTCATTGTTTAAATTCCAAAAAGTTGTTTTTCTATCATAACTTAGCCGCTCCGGTGGTCGATTGGTATAAGGCGTTATTTCACAGTCGACTTAACTGCCGATGACGAGTAGATAAGGGTTAAAGTTACAGTCGGGTGTACTGATGGTGATTTCCCTAAAAAAATTTTTATTGTTTATTCTTCTTCACTATCTCCTTTTGTTCCCTTACGGATAGTAACTAATGGAATATGGTCTCCTGATATTGCTGTTCACACATAAAATGTAAAATAACGGTGCAAACGGACTCTATTCTCTTTTACATCAATTTATTTCTACCACAATGAACTTAAACTTCAACTTTTATTCCAAATTTAAAACTTTATAATTTATCAGAAGCTTTAATTCATTTTGGCTATCTCAATTTTAAGTTATATAAACTTTAGATTGGTATAAGTTTAAAACTGTAAATTGCTTTGCAACTCTATCTTGTAACGAACAATATCTTGTAACGAACAAATGTGCCTTCGTGACAAAATTTAGAGCAACGTAAGCTTCTTCCATAGTAGTGTTCACCTTTTTCTCAAATTAAATAAATAAATGGTACGGCACACCGCACAGACTTTCTCTCTCTTTCTATAAACTCCTAAGATTTCTGAACGGATTAATGTACATTGTATCATCACCACTCCACATAAGAACACGCATAAAATAATATACAATGATATAGAATCAATGAGAAAAGAGGCACATATTTGTCCACCTTAGAACATTTCAAACAGTTTAATGTCTTCCACAAGGGTCAACCTTCGTATTAAAATTTCGATTTCTGGTTAAAATTTTAACATTTTATAAGGTGTTACAGATCTTCAAGTCATCGCATTGATATTTAATTATTCATTTATACATTTTGACCAATAAAAAATGTAAATATTGACTATTGAGTCTAAAATGGAGACAGATCATTGCTATGCAAACATTTCTCCTAAGAGATTTAAGGAAAAATAACATACTTTTTTAGATAATTATATTTAATTACTCTATGTCATTGGAGAATTATTGCGTTAAGACTTAAGTAGTATATGTTTACAACTAAAGCTCACAAAATTGTTTTAATATATTTGCAAATATCTCAGAAACTGCTGCTTTTATAAAAATATATGTCAAATAAAAGTTTTCTATTTCTGATAGTCCTACAATTTTGCAATGATAAGTTGTTTAGTTTCTCCAATAGTTGTGGAGATACGGAAATTAACGCTTCTGTAAAGTACCCTAAAAATCATTTTCATAGGAAAATGAAAATAGCCAGTTTATTTATAATCTTAATCAACGCCTAGATACGAATTTTAATCAAAATCGTTTGAGTAGATTTTGAGAAAACCAAATTTTTCTCTTTTCGCCCTTCAGTAAACTACCCTTAATTTTAAGTTTTTATAGACACACAGACAGACGGCATTGCAAAGACTATTTTTTAGGGTTCGGGGGGTCATGAGACGTCGACATCCATCAACATTTCAGGTTAGTTTTTTTTTACGGTCGCAATACTTAAACTTTAATGTCCAAAAAGTTAAAAAAAATTCACATAATTGCGTATAGATTGAAAGTTATTGATTTTATAAAAATATGTTTCGGATAAAATATCTGTATTATAAATATATATACATATTTGTTATGCTAAGTAATTTCATATCTCAAATAGTTTCGGAGCTATTTAAAAAAATGTTAATTGACGCTTCAGACCGGAGCCCTTAAAGCCATTTTGCCGAAATATTGAGGGTAGCCATTATGTTTGGAATATTTATTAATGTTTATAAATGAAATTTAATCAAAATCGTTTGAGCCGATTTTGAGAAAATCGACTTTTTCTCTTTTTGCCCTTCAGTAAACTACCCTTAATTTTAAGTTTTAATAGACACACAGACAGACGGCATTGCAAAGACTATTTTTTAGGGTTCGGGGGGTCATGAGACGTCGAAATCCATCAACATTTCAGGTTAGTTTTTTTTACGATCGCAATACTTAAGCTTTAATGTCCAAATAGCTAAAAATATATATATAATTGCGTATAGATTAAAAATTATTGATTTTATAAAAATATGTTTCGAATAAAATATTTGTATTATAAATATATATACATATTTGTAATGCTAAGTAATTTCATATCTCAAATAGTTTCGGAGCTATTATAAAAAATGTTAATTTACGCATCAGACCGGAGCCCTTAAAGCGATTTTGCCGAAATATTGAGAGTAGCCATTTTGTTTGGAATATTTATTAATGATCATAAATGAAATTTAATCAAAATCGTTAGAGCCGATTTTGAGAAAATCGACTTTTTATGTTTTTTCCCTTCAGTAAACTACCCTTAATTTTAGGGGTAGATGTCCAATTCCAAAAACGCCTCGGGGCAACCCTATGAAAACCCAAGATATCAAGTTTCAGCTCAATCGGTAAAATAGTTTAGGCTCTAGTTGGAGGTACAGACAGACAGACAGACAGACAGACAGACAGACGGAAATTCAAAAACCACTTTTTCGGATTCAGGAAGTCATGAAACGTCAAAATTCATCAAAATCTCGAGTTCGATTTTTTTGACGATCACCATACTTTCTCTACCTGTAAGATAGAGAGAAAGTAAAAAGAGTCTATAGCTATTTTTACTATTGAATCATAAATATATTATTTAATAATACTTTTAATATATATATATATATATAAATTGTGGAAGTTAAATATAGTGAGAGATATTTAGTTAATTGTTGTTGTGTACGTCTCACTACCAGTCCACATATTTACCCTTATAAAGATTGGATAATGAATGTAGAATGTAGAAAAAAGTACTATAATTTGAGTGGAGGAAGTGCTGAAAACCATTTTGAAAAAACCCCTCAATATACTGTCTTTGTAGTCGATCCATGGCCTATAATTCTACCAGACAAATCTCACCAAATATGTTTGGGTGTGCAACGGGTCAGGGTGTTATTATGAGGATTATGTTAATATGTATGATTAAATTTGTTAAAATTCGTTATTTTTAAAACCAAATAAATATATGAGCCGATTGCACATCATTATTAATTTGAAAAGACCCACTTAAAATGAGTTGTTCTAATAAATTCACTTAATACTTTGTATTTATATTTTTAACTGTATTTTGCATATTTATAAAATAGAATCTACCAAATAAAACAATATTCATTGTTTATTAATGTGTTGTATGTATATATATATATATATATATATATATATATATATATACTTACGTTTATTAAATACTGTATTATTAATAGGGTCTATTAATAGAATAAATAATAATAAATTAATCTGTGTTTCATTATCTATATTATCTTTGTTACTAATTCCATGGCTAGCTCTGAAGTTATATATTTACGTTATTTCCACACACTGAATTTTATTTTATTTTATGACATCTCTGATAATATAATCTGTTTGTGCATAATTGAACTATACGGGTGCTATAAGGTTCTCTAAATACAGTTTAATTTATGCTCACGCTACGAAGAATTACTATCGTAATTATAAACTTACAAATTATTAGTGTCTAAATACACAAATATAATAAGCGTCGAAATGCCATAAAGAGTAGCTTTCCTAGCAGTATAAATAATCTACTAGGAATCTAGACCATGAATATACTCTAGTAAAACTATTATATATACTTTTCTGTATAGGAAAGTATATCTCTTTGTTTTTAAACTGTATAGAATTTTCCTCCGTATGGCATTTCAATTATGAAAAATTTTTGTGTTCTTAGACACTAACAATTTTAATATTTTAATTTAAATTATCATTATTCCAGGCATATGAATATTTCATATTGTTTCCATCTTCTTTCTTATATATATAATGGCTTTTTGAACTGTAATTTTGACATTGAATATAATTATTTGTAACAAAGAAAACAATAATCGTAATATTGTAATTGAAATCTAACTTAAAGGTTCATCAAATGACGATACGACCCTAGTGTCTTTAGTAACTGAATTGAATGGTTAATTAAATCACAAATGGACTATTATGGCACAATTAAACCCGCAACCAAAGGCTCACAGTAGAACTAGTATACGTTACAAGGCCTTGATCTAATGGTATTTACTCCCGGCGCATTCCAAAAGAGGGAAGGGGTTCAAGGAAAGGGACAGACCTTATATCAACAAGATGTTATTGTCAAGTTGAAATAATACCCTTTCTTTGCTACAAAGGAGAAACCACAATAGTTGTCGACGTTGTGTCGTATAAATACCTTTGTAACTGATCTAGAACTTAAGACTTGTACATACAAAACTTAATTATAGTTTCACCAACACTAGTTGGCTGTTTACAGTCAGACGTTCAGAGGAAGACCTATATAAAAGCTACTAGATCTACTTTCACATAATATTAATACGTCAAGTCATAGGATCTGCATCTGTCACTTTTGATAGATAGTTTCAATATATTAAATATAACAAAAATAATAGTGTTAAATGTTTTCAATGTTTACCGTAAAATAATGTGCCCCTATTTTCTAAAATCTCCTTCTTAATAATAAATTGGTACATAATTCTTCTATCTATTTTTATAATCCATTAATGCTAATTTTGGCCTTTTTCTGTCATTTGAAATGTCGCTAATACCGAGTTGCCCCTGCTGTCTCACTCACTCACTCTCTCTTTCTCTCTCTCTCTATGTATATATATGTATATATATTACGTGCACTTTCTGGGCATACTGATTATATCAACAAAATACTTATAAACTAACCAAAATCTAGAACAGAAACCACACCCGAAATCCCCCCTACTATACCTTTTACATAACCGCCATCCATTTATTCATCATGGTGAAAGATAAAACACATTTAATCAGTGATACATACTCGGATATTCCTGGAATTGAACCTGGGACCCTAATATCAGTAGACAGAACACTAATAAGTGAGCTACGGTGTTGGAACACATGCTTTTTTTTTTCTACAATATTTCCCTTGTGTTTCCAGAAGAAATTCTCATTTTTACAGACACTCAAGAGCAGCGTCTTACTAACCCTTTAGGCTATACCGCCTATACGCATATATTAAGAGAGCTGAGTGGTAAAATTTTAGACTCGTTTTAAGCTTTTAGGAATCCCACGTCATTTAAAAAGTGGTTTGATATTTTAAAATATTGTTTTCTACAAAATGTAGGCGAAAATTTTCAGCAGGTTTCTGAAGAGTTAAAAAGTTTGAATTTTGAGCTAAACTTTTTTTTAAATCAACGACAATTAAGAGAATTTGTTTACTTCTAAGATTAAAGAAAAATGTTAAAAACCTATATCTAGCCTTCCTCTTTCAAATAAACTCATGTTTCAATAGGACCATAATAGAATATTTCAAGATAGTGTGATATTGTCCTGTAAGCTTTTACATAACTTATTACACTTAGAAAAAATTAGTTTGAATTTAAACTGCTCATCTTTCACATATATTTTTGCTAAAACGATATTAAAAATATCTAACTACTTCATAAAATGTTTAAAAATGAGGTGGCCCCATGGCTAAATAATTTTATAATAAAGGAAATTGATAAAACTAAAGAAAAAGGGAAAATAAACTAAAATGAGTAAATTTTATGAAGAAAGCCTACCTAGGGAAAGAAGAAAAATGTGGGAAGAATCCAATGCACAAAGATAACATCATCTACATTTCTTCTGTCTTATATAGTAAAAGAAGTCACACACACACACGTTAAAACAAATAGAATAATATTTTGACATTGTTGCCTTTATCAAACACAAAGAAATAAAGAGTACAATTGACACAAACACTGGATTACTCCATTTTGAATTTAAAGCACGCTACAGAGAAGAAATGAGGAAGGTAGAAATTGCAGAGGATTAGCATGGGGGAGAGTGGGAAACTAATTTGGAAAAAATACTTTCAGTACAATTGACCAGGATTTGAACCCAAATATTGACGTCACCGGCAATCCAGTCCAGCATGAGATTGACACGCTAGACCTCTGGTCTATCAATGCGGGCGAAATGATTAGAGAGGAATGAGAATTATGTTTTCATTAAAAATTATATTAGTAAAGTCAAACTATTTATATCTATAAGTATATTTAAATTAAAAACAAAATACTGATTATTATCGTATCTGACTTTTCTACAGGAACTGAATTAAAGTGAAAATTCGGAATTGATACAATTACAAGTCCCTACTTCAGCTCACACTTTTTCAACTTGAATTATATTTAAAATTATGGGCATTTTTTGCAGTGTATCTGCTTTTAACAGTGTAGTGTAAGTGATGTAGTAATAACGGATCGTTCTTTAAAATTTTAACCACCAAAATAGGTATTCTCCAAGCTAGATAGCTAAAATTGCTAACAAAGCTCTATGTTAATTAATGGTGCCTTTATTTTAAGAGAGAACCTGCTCGGTGAACGCATAGTCTTAGGCATCAATATCGTGTTAGACTATACTGCCGATGACAGGGAGATCAGGGTTTGAATCCTGGTCGGGTGTACTGAGATTCGTTTTCCAAAATGTTTTCCTACTCTCCCTTCCCGCAAAAGTCAGTATATTTCTTCTAAATTCAACCTTCCTCATCCCTAACTCTGCGGCATAATTATTACCTGAACAGTTAATAAGACGTGGTGGCAAATAAATTATTAGAGAGATGTTTTAGTAAATTAATAATACACTTTGAGCTGGAATACTTCGAAATAAGCTTTCAGTGCAATTTTATAAAATACATTTGCTTATTTTATTTGAGTAAGAGCGTTATTTGAAAGAAAACACTACATTTTGTCAAATTAAAAAGAAACGCTATGTTAAAATGGAATTTTGGAATTTACATAATAATTTTATGACCAAAATGTATTACTAAATATAAAATGAGCTATAAAATAAAAATTAGTCTGACACTTTAGTTTGGTAGGTAGCGTGTCTGCCTATTGAGCTAAGGGTCCCGGGTACGATTCCCGGCATGGCCGAAAACTTATCGTTGATGAAAATATGAGTATACACTTACACATTGATAAATTAGTGGCCGGGGACTGGATGTTGTGCCTGTCATAGTCTTATATTAGATGATAGGTCATATGAAGCTACAACAGCTAGTGAAAAAATACATAGTTTGAATAAAAAATTGCCCCAGACCACAGGCTGAAAACAGTAATGGACGTAAATAATATAATCTATATGTTTAGATCTATTGGTTAAGATAGCGAAAGCTATTTATTGTAAAATAAAATTTAATATTTTAGTTTATTTATAAGAACGAGCTTCCTTTTTTTTTTTTTTAGAAAAATGCACTACACTTTCTATTTATCCATGTGTCTAACTAGTTACCTACCAATCATGTTTTTAATAATGAGCGCAATTCAATGTTTTATAGCTTAAATAATATTTATATCATGGTACTTTAAGGTCTATACATTTTTTAATGCAAATTAATTTAAACCTGGGCTTACAACCTTTCCTATAATTCCATAAAAAACCAATATATAAATCACCTTCATTACAATTTAATCATAAAGTCTCTTCTAATGGTGAGGGAGAGGGTAGCATCCTTTCCGTTCCACTGAAAATGTAATTAGAATAGGAAACAAAAAAAAAAGTAAGGCTTTTGTGTAAGCATGTCAATGAAAGGATATATGTGTGTGGGAGGAATGTGTGTTTGTGTGAAAGTGTGTTTGTGTGAATGTGTGTGTGTGAAAGTGTGTGTATGTTAAAAGTATGTGTGAGGGTGTGGATGTATGTGTGTGTAGATTCCTATGTATGGGGATCTAACCATGTGTAGGGCGAAATCTATTCGATAATAAATTATGCTCTTTGAAAACCTTTGAATTAGATAAATTTAATAAAATAAGAATGAATGAAACATGACTGAGTATCATTCAATTTTTTTTAGCCACGTGTTCTGAATTACAACGGAAATAAATCTAGAATTCTACGTCATTAATTCATTATCATTAATTCAGGCTAGGTACATTTTTATTTCAAAATGTAAAATATGTTTATAAAAGAAACATATTTTTATAAAATAGTTAGTCTAATACTCGAGTAAAATTTATACACAGACAATCTAAAAAACAACTATTGAGAATGATAGATGTTTAGAAACCTTATACGATACGGATACTTTCAGCCGGGCTATCCTCATTGTAGTGAAATTAAAATGGATCCTGTTATTTTATTATATTTTGTAGAAAATGGTACGTTCTTTTGGCCATCGCAGTAGAGCCCACATATCCGTGGATAATACGTTCCTAGATCTATCGCGGTAACGTCAAACCGCGGATAGTACCAAACTATTTTGTAACGTGATATTACTGTAACATATATAAATACAGTAGAGTTTAATTGATAAATTATTCACAGAAGACAGTTCAAACATTTATAAAGTAATAATAACGTGTACTTTACACTACATTGTACTCACACTAATTCTCAATTTTTCATGTTGCAACAATCGTCGATGATGATGGTAATGATTATGATGGAATCACATAATTTACTGTACATAGTAAGCGCGTTTTTTCTGCTAATAGTACGACCGGTTCTCGCTTAGCACGTGATTTGAAATTTATAAACGATTTCTTTCTTTAATCAAAAATAAACCAAATATCCAATGGTAAACCCCGGATAGCTGAAACCACATATACTGATCAGTGGATACGAGGTTCTTACTGTAAATTGTAAACGCCTAATAAATTGTATACTGTAAACGATAATTAATGACTGATTTTGTTTACAATAGTGCCCTAAAACACAAATTATATTGGGATTCTGAATGAAGAATTGAATTAATTTTTCAACTTTAGTTTAAAAATATATACTAATATATTTATAGTACTTTAGGCAATACTAATATTACCAAATTGGGTGGCTGTATAGTGTAAGGAAATACTCTTGCAGTAGACTAGACCTCCGATAACGGGGAGATCGAGGTTCGATTCTTTGTTGGATGTACTGAATGTTTTTTTTTCAAAATGGTTTTACACACTTCCTTTAAATATAACATTCCTAATCCCTAAAACCATTAGCGTAATTAGTAAATAAGCGTATAACCCTAACGGGTAGTAAGACGTGGTGCTAAAAAAAATACTAATATTAAATTTTTAAGCCACTACATGCTTTGGGTTTCGTATATTAGACTACACTTTTTTTCCACACATAATACTATGTAACCTTAAAAAAAAAACTATTTTCTTAAAAGCACATTTCATCAAATTAGATTAGTTTTCAAATTTATTTTATTACAAATCAATTTGAGACTAGTTAAAAAAAACTAAAACAATTCATTAAACTATAATAATATTTATTAAATTTTGATTAAATATATCATAGAGTATTTAATATAGTAAGATATCAAGGACAATTTTATTGGTATTATATTTTATTTTATATAGGCCCTACAGCTAAACGCGTCTAATAAGTCAATTTTCTTTGTAATATTTTATACAAGTTATTATAATAAATATTCATATTAACCTAATGATTATTAATGATAACAATAATTTGAGGTTGTATCGTTTTTCTACCAGTACTTCAAGTTTATGGATGACGGGTGGAAAGGGGGCTGACTTCATTGTAAGCTTTCATCTAATTCAACACTAAAACGGCAAGGTATGACAATGGGATTAAGCCCTGCAAGTCTGCTTGTTGTGCAGCTACTAGATAAATGGCTTAAACTCAAACGGGAGCCTTAATCCTAGTGCAAACACGTCTCTAGATACTTCCTGTTTGCAGGAACAAAACCACTTCACAAAATGCACCGTACTTGTATTAATAATAATTACACGTACGTTGCAATATGATATAATGCAGATTGGACCTAGCTAAAACAACAATCGTACTAATATGGCAAGGCATGTCATTATAGAATAGTGTATTAAAAATAGATAATTGTTTTAGTTCATAATTGAGATCAATTATCATACACTCATTGTTTGCTTTACTGCAATTACATTAAACCACCTATTATTTTACGAGCGCAGCTCATTATGATACACACGAATGCTTTGCGGCTTAGTTTTATCTACGTTTGATTTTTTAATTCTAATTAAGGTCCGTAATTTTTTTCTGTGCAAGAACTCGTGTAATTCTTACTTTATCTTGATCTTTTGTATGTGATATTGTATTGTGATAGTCAAAAGAAAAAACCGAACTCGTGATTTTGGTAAATGTCGATGTTTCATGACCCCTCTAAACAAAAAAAAAAAAGTTGTTTTAACGAAGCCATCTATGTATCCGTCTGTATCTTGGCCTAGAGCCAAGACCATTTTACCGATCTAGCTAAAACTAGGTATCAAGGGTTTTTCAAGTTTCCCCCAAGGAGATTTTGGAATTATTTATTTGACCCTAAAATAAAGGGTAATTTAATAAAGTACAAAAAGAGAAAAAAATTCTTGAAACGTGGTAAAACTAATTTTACTACATTTTGTATTTTAGCACAATTTAACACTACACACAAATTTTACTCATTTTCCATTAAATAACTGAATATTAAGGGTAATTTTTACCAAGGAGAAATTTCCAATTTTGATCACATACTCCTATATATTCCAAATACTAAATAACTATTATACATTGTAAAGTTGTAGTACTATTTTGAAATATAGTTTTAAATAACCAATAGTTTTTGAAATTTGAAAATCATATATATATATTTTAAGTATATTTAAATAAGTCTTTAAAAATTGAAATTGAGTGTTATGCTCTTTGTGTGGACAGATATGCCGCTTTAAACCAATAGTTTCTTAATACAGTGTGTATTATTTAATTTATGATCTTTGGTGAAGTGTTTCTGCGAACAATGTATATTATTTCGTGTTACAAATCCTACTATGTCTTTTAGTAAATTTCTATATACTTGGGAAAAAACAGAAAGAATAATTGGAATATTTGCGGTGCTGTACCATTCATTTAAATGTATTATATTGAATTAAAACCAAGAGTAAATTATGCTTTTATTTTTAAATATGATTATTTGATGCGAGTAAATATTGAGATAAGGCAACAACTATAAGATATTTTAATATTTTATAAATGATTAGTTTGAGGAATGAGCATAAGACAGGCTAAATCGAACATATAAGACTGTATATAATATATAAAATAATGACATTAATATGTACTATATATTGAGATTATGTATATATTATACATATACATATAATTTTTAGGGTCCATTTCTCACTCATTATTAGTATTCTGTGTGGAAATCAACGGGAAATTATACCACTTTAAAGACCTCCCTAATATACAAATAAGCCTACTTTCTCCCAGATGGTCCGGGGTAATGTCACTAACCGGCCATTGGGCCGAGCTGCTCCGTATTATGTAGTTATTTCAGCTTCAAATTTTCCAATCACTTTAAACATTTCTCAGAAAAAGGAACTTGGTATGCATAGTATTTGGTCAACCAAATGATACAATAGAAGTCCTTGGAAAAGAAAGATACCTACGGTGATCACCTTAGAAAAAAAAAGGTGTCCGGAAACCTATTGTTCACATTTATCTCAGAAACTATCCATGTAATCGAGAAATGTTTCAATTAAGTTATGTTTTTAACAACACTGTCCACATTTTATACTCAAGATATATATAAAATTAATAAATATTATATATATATATAAAACTTGCTATTAACTTAGAACTTTAATTATTTACTTTAAATATAAATATATCAACACCATGCACGCCCTTTTTTATCGGCCCGAATAACATAAATGAGAGCTACGACGGAAAAAATTGGAAACAACTAAAATTAAATAACTTAATATATTAAGTAACCTCAACTATGTTTTATTCAATATTGACGTAATTACAGAAAGTAAAGATACAGATAAAGTATATTCAAAAAATGAAATATTGCCGAAGGCTCATAATTTTTTAGTATGCTGTCTTGTAACTGTTCGTAATTTTTTTTTGTATCTACAAATTGGATAGATGCATTTGAATTCAAGCTGACACTGGTGCATAGAAATAATATGTGTTGCCACTTAAGTAGGTACTAGTTCAAGATCAGGCGCACTTGACACATTAAAACTTTAGTAAAATCAATGCACTTAAATTAGAGCAGGAGCCCTCAATAAATTACTGGTAATTAAGAATCCACACTGGTCCTTAAGCAGATGCATTTTCATGATCACTTAAGACAGGCCCACTGGTACTTGAGACGATGAATGTGTGCTTAAGCGGGTGCATGCTGAGCCAATGATAACTAAATAATTGCATTGGTAAAGAAGAAGCTAACGTATACATTTAAGTACACACGAAGACGAAGCTTGGGGGATTTATTATTATAATTATGTAAATCAGCCGTAGCTGAGTCCCTTCTCTAATAAATTGAAAAAATATACCTGGGCATGGGAATCAAACCCGGGACTTTTTATAGCACGCCAATGCTCTACCACTGAGATATCCAGGAATCATCGCTTTCTCAGGGAGGTATATTTAGATGCGGTTATAACCATAACTAACAAAATATAATAGCCTAGCTATTTAATCCATCACAAATTACCTAGGTTTAATTTCACAATAATCATTATTTTATAAGTTTTAGTGTACACGTGGAATAATTGTTAAGATAATCCAGTTTGGTTTGCCAGAGGATGGGAAGGTTGGAGTTCGAATCCTAGCTGGTTGTAGGCCTACTAATGGTGATCTTTAACCAGATGGTTTCCTACTTTTCCTTAAAACAGATTAGGCCATATTTTATTTAACTCATGCCTTTCTAGATGGATGAAAGCAACATCATACAATTAAATATATATTGAAAGACGAAAATTTGGGGGATAAATGATTACAATTACGGAAATGAATCGTTTCTGAATAGTATTCAAATAAGATGAAAATGTACACACGAACCCGGAATCGAACCAGGGACTTTTAGCTTAGCGTACCAATGCTTTACCACCAATTCATCCAGTGACGATCCAGTGCTCAATCGCCAAGTCACCACTGGCTGTGATACTAATGATAGCTCTTAGTAGCAGATTATATCCACACGTCCATCACAGACTCTGCCTTAAAATGTGAGTGAGGAATTAAGCTGAGCACGGGTTTATCACTGGCTATCTCACTGCTAGAGTATTGTGTGTTAATCCAAAGGTCCTAGGATCAATTCCCATGTCAATGTGTAATTTTTAAAGTTATTAGAATTGTGTTGGTGCTTAGGCAGGCTCGCCGATACTTATCCCGGCACACTGATATCTAAACTGGTGCATTGGTGTTAAGCAGTGTAAATGATCCATATACTAAGCAAGGGCATGGAGCTTAAGCGACACACTTGCTCTTAAGTTAGCGCACGCCAATAACGTATCCGAACTACACCGAACGGCCCCACCTCAATCAAAATTCTGCTGGCTGAAAGGGCAAAGTGAACAGCAAATATTCATCGATGACACACGTCTCGCAGAACAATGCAATCAGACGTGACGTCATCCCAGGTTTGGTAAAAACTAGTCATCCTTCATTCAAGTCAGTGTTCTTAGGCTTAACAATGGACTCTGTATGACAGATGGCTCTTTAGAGAACTTTGATTGTTAAGTTAAAATATTGCTTGAAGTTTTTTTATATGGGTACTTTCTTTTAATTTAGCTTAGAAATAAAAAAAGGTCGTTCATTAGCTTCTAGATCAACACATGCAACAAGCTCTCGGGCAAATCACACTCCGCCTACTTTGGCAATTACTACGTGGATATGAACCTGATATTTTATTATTATTATTACTATTATTATTACCACGTCTTACTACCCGTTCGGGTTGTACACACTTACACTAATGTGTAATGATAGGGTGATTGTGAGGTGAAATGGAGGACCTACAGTTTAGCGTGGGATCCGAACCACGGCGTAGGCCTGGCATTATACATATTCACAAGTTGTGATAAATACACGTCTTGTCAGAGGTGAAGGAAGGGTTTGGCAATCAGATAACTCTGTGCAGGAACCGGGTATTATTTTTTATTATTATTATTACTATCACGCCTTACCACCTGTTCAGGTTATATGCATATATGATAGTATTCTAATGATTCAGGGATGAGAAAGGAAGCATTTTGTAGGTAATCTACCCTCATTTACGTAGAGGGAGAGTGGAAAACAATTTAGGAAAAATCACCCTCAGTAGACCCGACTGGATTTCGAACCCCGATCTCTTTGTCATTAGTAGGCTAGGCTAACATGATAGTGACGTCATAGATCGTTCGGCCACCTGATAGTTAGAGAAGCGGTAAGTCAACTTTTGAAACCAAGACTTCTTAACACTCTCAACTATGATTTTGGCGGTTACTATGTTAGTAGCTTACTTAACTCCTACACCTTATCTCAGTCAGAAGCGTGTCTGTATATTGATCTTAGGGCTCCAGGCTTGATTCCTGGCATGGGCAAATATGTATCATTGCTGAGAAATGGTTTTCCCCCTTTACAGGGATAAATTAATGGCCGGGGGCTGGGTGTTGTGTCTGTTCTAGATTTAAATTAGTTTATAAGACGTGTGCTGATGAAATCAGTCGGTTCAGAAAGTGTACGTTAAATACTATAAATAAATTAAAAATACTTTTTCTCATTCATCTCTTAATTTAAATATACACTTCTCAACTTGTTTTCTTAAATTATATTGTATAAGACGTGAAATAATACTAAAAAAATTCACTATCGATAATTGTAAGGTTGGCTATTGTGATGTATATTGATCTTGAAAATTGTGATTCATTCTTCACGGACTACACGGAGATTGGAATTTAAATTACTTTTGGTGAGCAAAGGTAGGTAGATTTCGTATACAAAGTGCTTAGCGAGATATTTGGAGCTAAAAGGATTGCGGCTATTGTTGAGTAGATGAGGTTACATAGTGATGAGATACATACCCGTAATTCTCACGAGAAATTGTTAGGGTAACCAAATCTTACAGATAACGGTGGGCAGGATATGCAGTGCGAATGGAATAATCTAGAACAATTTTAAGGGTATTGACTAGCAAACCCTATGGTAATTGACCATTGAGAAGAACTAGAGGAAGATGGAAGGATAACATTAGAATGGACCTGAAAGAGATAAGGTGTAGTGAGGTGGACTGGATAGAACCAGCTTAATATAGGGATAGTTAGTGTACTTTTAAGTGCGGCAATGAACTTTTGAGTTCCTAATGCCAGAAAAACAGCAAGGTAGGTCAGTTACTTTTAATTATCATATTTTTAACATCCTCCTTACATTTATATTACTTATACACTTTTATGAAGAAGTATAAGTAACTATATTATGCATATTATGCTATATATATAGCATATATATGCTATAGGTTAAACATATATTAGACATAGATAATGTAAATTAAACCTAATAAATTAAAATAATACTATTTTTCAAATTAATTAGAAATTTTAAATATAAGGATTTTTTTCTTTCATGTTTGTTTGTCAGTTTAATCATTTTGAAGCAACAGGTTTTTCTTGTGTTTTTTAGCATCGCTTTATTCTACCCGTTCGGGATATACACCAACCGACATGTTAGTGTGTTTGTTACTTCAGACTATATTTAAAAAATAAACACGTCAAAGTAAATAAAATAATATATAATATAGAGTGACATTCATACTGTATTGTTTATATTTTTACTTTCTCTCTATCTTACAGGTAGAGAAAGTATTGTGATCGTCAAAAAAATCGAAGTCGAGATTTTGATGAATTTTGACGTTTCATGACTTCCTGAATCCGAAAAAGTGGTTTTTGAATTTCCGTCTGTCTGTCTGTCTGTCTGTCTGTCTGTCTGTCTGTCTGTCTGTCTGTCTGTCTGTCTGTACCTCCAACTAGAGCCTAAACTATTTTACCGATTGAGCTGAAACTTGATATCTTGGGTTTTCATAGGGTTGCCCCGAGGGGTTTTTGGAATTGGACATCTACCCCTAAAATTAAGGGTAGTTTACTGAAGGGAAAAAACAGAAAAAGTCGATTTTCTCAAAATCGGCTCTAACGATTTTGATTAAATTTCATTTATGAACATTAATAAATATTCCAAACAAGATGGCTACCCTCAATATTTCGGCAAAATCGCTTTAAGGGCTCCGGTCTGATGCGTAAATTAACATTTTTTATAATAGCTCCGAAACTATTTGAGATATGAAATTACTTAGCATTACAAATATGTATATATATTTATAATACAAATATTTTATAAGAAACATATTTTTATAAAATCAATAATTTTTAATCTATACGCAATTATATATATATTTTTAGCTTTTTGGACATTAAAGCTTAAGTATTGCGATCGTAAAAAAAACTAACCTGAAATGTTGATGGATTTCGACGTCTCATGACCCCCCGAACCCTAAAAAATAGTCTTTGCAATGCCGTCTGTCTGTGTGTCTATTAAAACTTAAAATTAAGGGTAGTTTACTGAAGGGCAAAAAGAGAAAAAGTCGATTTTCTCAAAATCGGCTCCAACGATTTTGATTAAATTTCATTTATAAACATTAATAAATATTCCAAAAAAATGGCTACCCTCAATATTTCGGCAAAATCGCTTTAAGGGCTCCGGTCTGATGCGTCAATTAACATTTTTTTAAATAGCTCCGAAACTATTTGAGATATGAAATTACTTAGCATTACAAATATGTATATATATTTATAATACAAATATTTTATTCGAAACATATTTTTATAAAATCAATAATTTTTAATCTATACGCAATTATATATATATTTTTAGCTTTTTGGACATTAAAGCTTAAGTATTGCGATCGTAAAAAAAACTAACCTGAAATGTTGATGGATTTCGACGTCTCATGACCCCCCGAACCCTAAAAAATAGTCTTTGCAATGCCGTCTGTCTGTGTTACTATTGAAACTTAAAATTAAGGGTAGTTTACTGAAGGGCAAAAAGAGAAAAAGTCGATTTTCTCAAAATCGGCTCCAACGATTTTGATTAAATTTCATTTATGAACATTAATAAATATTCCAAACAAAATGGCTACCCTCAATATTTCGGCAAAATGGCTTTAAGGGCTCCGGTCTGATGCGTCAATTAACATTTTTTAAATAGCTCCGAAACTATTTGAGATATGAAATTACTTAGCATTACAAATATGAAATATATATTTATAATACAGATATTTTATCCGAAACATATTTTTATAAAATCAATAACTTTCAATCTATACGCAATAATATTAAATTTTTTAACTTTTTGGACATTAAAGTTTAAGTATTGCGACCGTAAAAAAAAACTAACCTGAAATGTTGATGGATGTCGACGTCTCATGACCCCCCGAACCCTAAAAAATAGTCTTTGCAATGCCGTCTGTCTGTGTGTCTATAAAAACTTAAAATTAAGGGTAGTTTACTGAAGGGCGAAAAGAGAAAAAGTCGATTTTCTCAAAATCTACTCAAACGATTTTGATTAAAATTCGTATCTAGGCGTTGATTAAGATTATAAATAAACTGGCTATTTTCATTTTCCTATGAAAATGATTTTTAGGGTACTTTACAGAAGCGTTAATTTCCGTATCTCCACAACTATTGGAGAAACTAAACAACTTATCATTGCAAAATTGTAGGACTATCAGAAATAAAAAAAATTTATTTGACATATATTTTTATAAAAGCAGCAGTTTCTGAGATATTTGCAAATATATTAATACAATTTTGTGAGCTTTAGTTGTAAACATATACTACTTAAGTCTTAACGCAATAATTCTCCAATGCCATAGAGTAATTAAATATAAGTATATAAAAAAGTATGTTATTTTTCCTTAAATCTCTTAGGAGAAATGTTTGCATAGCAATGATCTATCTCCATTTTAGACTCAATAGTCAATATTTACATTTTTTATTGGTCAAAATGTATAAATGAATAATTAAATATCAATGCGATGACTTGAAGATCTGCAACACCTTATAAAATGTTAAAATTTTAACCAGAAATCGAAATTTTAATACGAAGTGTTGACCCTTGTGGAAGACACTAAACTGTTTGAAATGCTCTTAGGTGGACAAAGATGCGCCTCTTTTCTCATTGATTCTATATCATTGTATATTATTTTATGCGTGTTCTTATGTGGAGTGGTGATGATACAATGTACATTATTCCGTTCAGAAATCTTACGAGTTTATAGAAAGAGAGAGAAAGTCTGTGCGGTGTGCCGTACCATTTATTTAGTTAGGTAATCTCTTTCCTAGAAGATTAGCTGGTGGACATGTTGATAATTGGGAGTTGAAAAATTCAATAGAATGTAACTTTTAATTATTTTTCTGTAATGTTTCCCTTTATGTCTCTTTATTATTTAATTTGTTTGGTTGACATAATAATCAAGTTAATTTGTATGTTTATTGTAAATATTTATAATAGATTCCTATTAATATTAAATAACGTCTGTAAAAAACATCTGTCAGAGGTTGACATATTTTGCTACAGTAAAAATATTGATACTAGTTTTTTTTAGTAATTGAATAATGAAGGTGTAATTATTTTTCTGTATGAATCAAAATATGAATCAATTCAATAAGGTAATTTAAAGGAAAAGGAATATATATATATATAGTTATTTGTATTTTATAATATAATTTGTTCTCAATATACAAGTAATTTGAAAATATCTAGTGATATTTTCTTTACTAAAAATCACTCCAGGAATGTTTTTTTCTTTTTTAATAATGTAAGGCCTGTTTCGGTGGCCGCTAAGTCACCGGCGCTACTTTCGCAGTAGACTAGACAGCCGATGACGGGGAGATAAATGTTCAATTCTCGTTCAGGTGTACTCATGTGATTTTTACAAAATTGTTTTCCATTCCCCCTCAACGAAAATGTGAGTACACTTCCTCCAAATATAAACTCACTCGTCCATATTATTTTGGGCCAGATAGTATATAAACGTATAGCCAGAATGGACAGTAAAACGCGGTGCTTAAAAAAATGCTAATAATTTAAGATAGAGAATTTAACCAGGTTACTAAGAACCGTAAAATGGTCGGGAGATACTAAACCACAAATGGATCATTTTAACGATACAAAATCTAAATGATTCATAAATAGCAATAAGATATTTGTTCAAATATAGAAGCATATAAATGGTTATCCACGTCATAAAAATTATTCCAAAGTAACATTTAATAAATAAACCAATTCAAATTTTTTTTATAAAAAGTTTTTGAGCTGGTTGAACCTGTTGTTGAAACTGTTCCTCCATTTCTGACTTATGTACTATCTTTCTTTATTGATTTTTTCATAAAGTTGCAATAAAATTAATATATTTTCAGTAAATTATTACTATCAAGAGCAGGAATATATATTTTTTCCATCCAATTTACGTAAAGAAACACTCTTTAAATAGTTGACTAAGGGATATCAACAAAAATCTCTCATCAAATAAATGGCACGTGGATAGAGACGTCAGTCTCATCTTGTCTGGTTTGTTGAAGATGAGGAAATTGAAGCTATAATATCGGCTGATGGAGTTTTTTTTAATTAAAGGGCTTCTTTCCTTTCTCCCTTCACCCAGACAGTGGTGGATTTCCTTTAAATTCTACTTTGCTCGTCCCTAGCATATTGGTGTGTGTAAGCGGATAAACTAAATGGGTTGTAAGATGCATAGCACCTAAAAATAAATGGTACCGTGCACCGAACAGACGGTTCTCACTCTTATACCTTAATACGGAGACATCTACTTAAAACTCTTAAATATATGTTAAATTAAATAATATTAATTGTTGCTTGAACATAATGGAAAAAAGACCATGACATTCAACCAAAGGGCATAAGTGAAATAATATACATTGTTATAGAAACATATTAATAAAGGAACATCCTGGTCCACCAAAGAACATAACAAACATTTTCCCATTTCAAAGAACCTCCATTTAAAAAATGAATATATATATATATGTTTGCTTAAGTCTTGGAAACCATTAATTTATAAAAATATACTTCAAATAAAAATGTTTTATTTTTTAATCGCCCTAGAAAATTACAATTTAGTATTTAAAAAGATTGTGGTATATGATCAAAATTGGAGATATCCGCTTTTATAAACTACCCTCTAAGTAGTTTTCCCGGGAAAATGAGATGTACCACTTTGTTTGTAAGATATAGGCCCTACATATTTTTTCAGTAACGCGACTTACTACCCTTTCTGTTGATACGTCAATGTACCGATAAAACTAGTGGTTAAGGGATTAGGTTGGTTATAATTGAGTGGAAGTGCACCCCCATTTGCGTGGAAAGAGAGTGGAAAACAATTTAAGAAAAACCACTCTCAGTGCACCAGACTGAGATCAAACCACGATCTTCCCATCTCTGGTAGTCTAGTACAACATGATAGTAGCGTGCTAGACCACGCAACCAGCGAAGAGGGTATTTGTAATATTAAAGAGTGACTAGATACGAATTTTGATAAAATCTGTTTGTTTTTTAATCTCGTCACGCATGAGTAAACTACACTTAATTTTAAGGTTAGATATCTGTTTACGAATATCTCTTTGAGGAAACTTATGTTAACTCTAGATACCAAGCTCTTAGCCTAATAGGCCAAATGTTTTCAGTCTAGGCCAAGATATAGACACACAAACAGATAAAGGTTATCCCAAAAAAACATTATTTTTTTTGTTTCAGAGAGTCATAAATTATCAACATCAGTTAAAACCTCTAATTCGATTGTTTTTTATTATCTTAGTACTTATATCTCCAAGGGGTCGATAGAAAGTACAAATATAAATTCTTTACACGTAATCTAAGACATATTGTTTTTAAATCACCGCGATTACTACCCATTCGGGTTATACGTTCATGTATTAGTTACACTAATCTATTCGTGATGAGTAAGTTTGAATTTTAGAGGAAGTTTACCCCCTTTTACATGGAGAGAGAGAGAGAGGGGGTAGCAATTTAGGAAAAAAAAAACCAAGTACGACTAACCGAGATTCAAACCTTAATTTCCCCATCATTGGTAGTCAAGTATATTGCTAAAGTGACGCCTTAGTACAAACTTTTTGATATCATGGGCCATACGGATTTAAAAAATAATCAAGACTGGCAGGTTTAAAAAAATTAATATTTAGCAATAAATCTCAATTTTATATTATCCCATATAGTAATTATTTATTTGTATACTTTCATGAACAAAATGTTTGCTAAAGCTTTTTTGAGCCATATAAAATAATTTGGGATGCTTGTTATGGCCCATGGTCCGTAGTTTACACACCGATACCTTAGAACATGAAAACACCAAAGAGGGTAACCTAAGAAATAAAATCTGTAAAAATAGTGATGGAAACTATTTTGAAACAAATGTTCTAGATGGCTTCATCATCAAAAAGGGTATGTAACTAATATTCCTCACCACGCCATCGTAATAACATTTTGAGCCGAGACGCGAGCGAAAGTAATATGTTGTACATCCAGACAGAGAAGAAGGAGTGAGAGATGGGAGTCTACATCCATTCTCTTGTGCCCCCACATGTTTGTCTGTTCTACCCCTTGCCTCGTTGGTCGAAACTCACTTTGTTCTACGTGTTAGGCCGACATGTCAAGCACAAACGTGTCTTCCTACCCCTCCCTTCTACCCCAACTTTCCCATCCTCATCAACCCTTAACTTTAAGAGTTCACTGCCCTTCAACTGTTGGTGTCTAAACTTTACAGTATAATTGATTTATTTTCGCTCTCTCTCTACATAATTGAAGAGCCATTTATTCCAATCAAATTATCAAATAAATTATTTAGCTTCAATTTAAAATCAACATGAAAGGAAAATATTTATAATTTCATACTTATCACATCTATGAAAAATAAATGATTTAACACAATTAAAGTTGCTACATGGAAGAGCATTGAGACGTGTTGCAGAAATATAATAGTAATCCAGCATTATTTAAGAAGTTTTTTTATATCTTTCAATAAAATATAAGCTAAAATTATCAAGAGGTGTCTGACCAGTTAAAAAAGTTAAAATGTTGAGATAATATTTTTTTAAAAAAGATTAAATTAAACTTTACGTGAAAATTTATACTTTTGAGATTAAAGCAAAAATGTTAAAAACCCAGCTCTAGCCTTCCTCTATCAAATAGTCATGTTTTGATAGGGGAACAGCAGATAATTTTAAGATAATTTGGGATTGTTCTATATGGTTTTAAACTTTAAATTCGATTGTTTAAATGGTCATAACGTTGCCTTCATTTTGCTGAAAACAATATAACAAAAGTATTAAACCACTGCATAAATGATCCACTATATTTAAACTTTTGTAGATCTTCTCAATGATCTTTCATGTAGCGCCCTTAAAATATGAAATAAATAATTCAATATGTCTAGATATAAAATTTTTGTACCTTTTGAGCATTTTAGAGTTTTAACCAATCATAGTCGGTCTAATAAAATTAATGCACGAATAATATGTATGTAATCTACCAAAGCTGGTGGACCAAAATGATGGTTTAGTGCTCTTTGCCCTTGAATTACCAACTGCTAGTTAAACTCAGAACACTCTTCCAATCAACATTAATTTATAATTGCACGCATCGATGATTGCAGGGCTTAAGGCGTCACTCTTGTAAGCACTGTGAGTAAGGTTGAAGTTTTAACCAAAATAGGATGTACTGAAGGGTGGCTTGTTGACGATTAAAATGAGGATAGCCAGCGTGGGTAGTAAGACATAATAAAAAATCTAGTTCCTTTTTTTTTGCCCAAAACTATAGGTAAAACTCTCAATCTAAGCAAGCTAATCTTTTTTCTTAGAAGAGTAAGCTATCGTCTCAAAATAAATATTTTTTGTTATTTAATTTTTTTAGACGTATTTCCTTATAAAATCTACCAACATTTTCCAATTTCGAACTTGTTGTTCCTTTTGTCCCCTTGTAAAAGAATTTTTCGAAAAGAAACACGCTTGGCTAGTTTCTGCGACAAACTAAAGACATAAAATGTACCCGTGTCTATCTTTCTCTACTTTCAGCTTTCTCTATCTCGTGTTTTATTATCATCCTTTGAGCCCCCATTATTTTTCTTTACCAGTATTATTTTTGTTTTCCTTTTACGTGATTCTCTTTTTGATATTTTTTTTCCTCATTTTTCTTTCTCCTTCTATTGACCGCCAGGGATTAGGCTGGCAGCTAGCACGCCAGACTATGGTTCCAGGAAGTTTGATTATGGTAACGAATGTCATATTTAAACGTGTTCCCCCCTCTTAACCCCACCATATTGAGGTTCCTCAGTATTTTGTAGGCCAATGCATTTAGAGACACATATTTTTTTGTACATAATACTTTTAATTAAAAAAAACACTTGCTTCGGTGGCCTATGGTCTAATACTCTACTCTGTGTTAGAAAAGACTGCCGATGACGGGGATCTTGAGGTTTGAATCTTGTCGGGTATATGGGTGTATTTTCCAAAATTGTTTTCTATCCTCCCTCCACGAAAATGCGGCTACACTTCCTATAAATATAACCTTCCTATAACTAGAACACTAGCGTAATTAGCACATAAGCGTATAGCCAGAATGAGTAATAATACGTGGTTCTAAAAAAATATAAAAATTATTAATTACCTTTGAATAAGGAGTGACTGATTTATAATCAAATTATCTTAAACCTTAAAGTCTAAGGAATAACCTTCGTAATAGACTGGACTACTAATGACAGCGAGATCAGGGATAGAATTTTGGTCAGGTTACCATAGAGAAAGAATTTCTCTATGGGTCTACTGATGGTTGTTTTTCCTGAATAGTTTTAATCTCCTTCAACGCAAATGAAGGTAAACTTTCTTTAAATTAAATATCCATCACCCCTAGCACATAAGTCTTACTTAGTACAGAAGTGTATATCCCGAATGGGTAGTAAGACGTGGGGATAAAATAAATAAAGAGTGTATCTTGATGTTAATTTGCCCACACAAGTGTGGAGATATTTAAAACAACAGTTGAAATTACATTTTGAAAAAAAAAAAACTCAAATGCAACTGACCGGGATTAAAATTCCCAGCACCTGTACAGGTGGTTGAATGGATTAGCGCATCACTATAAAATTATACAGGATTACCGATGGTGGGAATAAAAGGGTTCGATTCTCAGCAGGACATATTTATAGTGTTTTTTCCAAAAGGTTTTTTCCCACTTTACCACCTTATTAATTGGGGTTCGATTCGTAGTCTGGTATATTGAGGGTGGTTTTAATTCCTAAATGCTTTCTCAATTTTCTTCCAAACAAAGGGGGATACTTTTCTTCTAAAATCTACATCTAAATGTAAATGGGTAGATCAAACTGTTCTGCAAAACCCTCACGTAGAATGCGACGATCAAAACTACGTAACATTTTTCAAAGTGTAAATTAATTTAAATTGTATTTTAAAAAGGTATTAGCATGGTTGGAAAACTAATAAAATTACAATACATTTTCTTCGCATCATAAAGTAAATTAGGTACAGGGAATTAATGAATCTTCTTTCAATCCGGAGGTGTTTTTTCCTTCAAATACTCAATGATATATTTAAATATTTTAAAATTAAGTTTAATGTTTTTCTTTAATGTACTACAAATTCCCTTTGACATTCCATTTATCACATTTCACCGAAAAAATAAATCAAATAAAGGGTGTAATTATATTAATTGGTTCTTATGACTTATACAAAACGTTTAATGTTCTGCTATATCGTACAATAAATATTTAACTCAAGTTTAAATATTTCTGTGCAAGTAAGTTATAATTATACAACAAACAATTATATTCAAATTTGTTGAGGAACTTTGAGACCATATTAATCTTCATTTTTAAAATGTTGGTATAATGTTATTTTTATCCATCCGGAGCTAACACACTAATCCTTTCATATGGTTATTGCTGCCTGCACTATCTGGTAAATATCCCATATATGCTAAGGGGGTTTAATAATTGTGGTGGTTCCTTGACGCCTTACACACTAAATTTCTATGAGCGAACATGAAGCAGCGCATCAATTTTACCTGAAAGATATTTTAACATAAATTTCAGGTTATTTTACGTGCCATAATCGACATGGAACCAACGGATTGACTTACACTCAGAAGCATGCTGTGCTACGGATTTTTAACACCCCAGAAAAATTCTTATACCTCAGCTGGGTTTGAACCCACTAACATTGAGTCCTTAGGCAAGATATTTACCCCCAATACTACCGAGGTCAACCCACATGTACAGTACATAAGAACATGTTAAATATTTTTTTCAAAAAAATTTTAAGCTGAACTATTACACATTTGCTCATATATACTAATAGAGTCCCAAACTTTTTTTTTTAGATATTAAAAACTGTTGACACCACTTTTTAAAATTAAATAAATCTTGAGAACTCCGAATATTAAATTTTATCGAAAACCCTTGTCTAATTCATGAAATGATTGTTCAAATTAAAGAGAATATAAAAGGTTTGCGTTAGTTAGAAATTCAATAGACATAATGCCTTGGGAACTTTATAATACAAACTTTTCAACTTCTAATTTATTTCCTCTGGAGGGTATCAGAAGGGTCTTAGGAGTTGTCACCAACATAGGCATTTAAGAGGGAAATAACTACTATATCAAGAAGAACGCCATGGAGCAAAAGCATAAGAAAGATTACACATTAAATCTTGTAAAACAAGAGTTTTCTTACCGGTTTCATCAAGACTGGGAAATTGAAACAAAGTACTTTTAAAACAAATACAAAAAAAAAAAAGACTTAAGTAACAAGAGATAAAAGTTGTTTTGAAAAGAACGACATTTCATCCTTTATATTTATAAGTAGCTTTAACATTTATTTTTTTGAGTAATCTAATAGTATTCCGGTAATTTTAATAACTTGATGATAATTTTGAATCGTATTTGAAATGTGAGAATATTCTGCTAATACATCAAAATAAGTTGTTGTCCGTGCTACTATTTCACTCAAATACCAGAATATGAATGAGACTAAACTTCAAAAGGACAGCTCGGAGATTAATTCCACTTATAGGTTACTTAAAATCTACGACCATCATTTTGTTTTCAGATGACGGCTACAAAAAACTGATTTATGTTCTTTTTCTCCACTTCTGTTTTTAGGATTATCATTGGAATATACTAGTTTACAATATAACAAAAATATATAGGGTCTACATATTTGACCAAAATTTTGATACACTTTCCTTGGTTTATCTTTGAATTTTGAGACTTAACTTATGTCAGTCACCCATTTTAGTGACCGAATGGTCTAAGGCTTCACTATCGTGACTGAAGACAGAGAGATCGGGGTTTTAATCCTGGTCGAGTATAATGAAAATAGTTTTTCCTGAATTGTTTCCACTCTCCTTTCACCCGAATGCTGCTATATTACTTCTAAAATGCATCCTTTCTTGTCCCTACCCCATTAGAGTAATTATTATAAGATATTCGTATATCCTGAACAGGTAGTAAGACGCGGTAGTAAAGAAAGAGTTAGTCTTTATTTTACTTTGAAACTAATCTCAAGTTAATGAAGCAAGAATGGATGATTTTTTCACATATTTTATTTTAATTATGAAACAAGCTATTAACCATTAAAAAATTATAATCCTTAGGTTTTTAAGAAGATATACATGTAGGCTATGCATAATATAGATCCTAGTTTTAATATTGGGGCAAAAATTGACAAACTTAATATATTTTTTTAATGTTTAGTGGATATGGTTGTAGTCCATGTTCATGTGGGAGTGTAGGGATTGCGATGAAAAGCGAATAATTTGCAGTTTTTATTTAATATTTTTTGGCCCAAAATAAATAAAATATGGCTTCATTAGAAACATATATTTTATTTTCTTCACATGGTGATGAAAAACTTTTTAAATTAAGAGAAAAAGTTGTCATTAAATTCTAGAACAACCTTGATCAATTTTCTATAATTGTTTATATCACCGTGTGAATAAAATTAAACTCTACGTTTGTACTGAAGGAAAATTTGATTTATTTTGACCAAATATAGCTTTTATATGAAAACTGAAAAAACACTCATCTTTTCTCGAGTCTCCTATGTACCCACCTTAAAGACTAAAATGTATATTGAATGGAAGGAAACATATTATTACTAGTATATTATTCTCAAGACATGATAGCCTTGAAAAACTCACATAAGCCCCCTCTTAATAAGGGCTCATAGTATATCTCAGAGTTTTAAATTATACATACCTATAAATGTGTATTGGTGGGCCACGGTGCTCTTGGGGTAAAGTACTCGCCTCAGGACCCAACGTTCAATGTTCAAGGGTTCAAACCTGGCTGAGGTCAACGGATTTTTACTGAGCAATGGGAATCTTTAGCACAACTTCCTTCGGAGATTAAGGTGGGGTGCTAGTGAGCGCCAGTTTAGTGCATTAATTTTGCAGTTTTTATAGCATAAACATTTTTTTTTGGCAAAAATAGATCAAATATTTCTTCTATATAAACATAGAGTTTAGCTTTCTGCACATGCTAATCTCAAGAGTTCTTGAATATCTCTCATGAGCATAGCGGCATTTGGTGACAAATTTTTTAAATGCAGAGAAAAAGTTGTCACTAAATTCCAGGACACCCCTGACAGATATTAAAGAACTGTTGAGATTAGCATGTGCGGAAAACTAAACTCTATGATTCTATAAAAGAAATACTTGATTTATTTTGGCAAAATAAATGTTTATGCTATAAAAACTTCGAAAATACTGCCCTAAACTCACGCTCACTAGCACCCCATCTTAAAATAATTCGGTTCCATGTCGATTGTGACATGTAAAATAACACTAAAAAATTTTGGAAATACCTCTCCAGCAAAATAGGTTGATTCTTTCTCGCTTGTTCATATAAATACAGTGCGGAAAGCAATGAGAGACTAACGCAATTTCAGGACTTATGCTTTCTCCCAGACAGTGTGAATAGCACTAACTGGCCGAAGGGGTGATCGCATGAAAGAACATCAAGACCAAACCTTGTAATAAACACTCACTATTATCATCATTATTATTATCACTATTATTATTTCAGCGCTGGCCTGTCATAGGTCTTACGACTGTTGGCCAGCACTATAATAAATTAAATTGAAATTGAAATTATTATTAATACGTACTCAATAAAGTTAACTATCCCAACGGCTTTCTTTAAGTGTTGATTTAAGTATTTTATCTCTAAGATATATAATACAATAATTTAAGGAGAAACTGATTTTTCATCAACCTTACAAGTAAATGTGTGTGCAGTTCATTTAACTTATCCTCCTTCATACTATACTTTAAAATACAGTCATAATAATCTCTTGTTTAATTAACAACCATGCACATAATTCGTTGAAACAATGGAGGAAATGAAAATGTATTAGAACTAGTTTTATTAAGTGTGTAGGCCTACTATGATTACATGCCTTATTAACTTGGAAAAACAACAAATAGTTATAATTATTATCACTCTTCAAACGAACATAATTTCAACAGTTCAATAAATAATCGCATTACACGCTGGGAGTATTAAAATAACAATATCAAATGACCCAGATTGAATAGCACCATAAACACTTTTCATACAAATATTAATTGGTCATAGATTGCTACATGTTTTTTTCCTCGTTCCCTATTTCCATTGTATATAATATTGACTAGGATTTTTTTTTAGCACCTAGTCTTACCACCCGCTCGGGCTATACACTTACTTACTAACTACGCTAATGGATTTAGGGATAAGAAAGGTTATATTTAGAAGAAGAATAACCGTATTTGCGTGGAGAAAGCGGAAAATCATTTTGTAAAAACCATCCTCAGTACACTCGACCAAGTTTCGAAACTTGATCTTCCTGTCATCAGTGGTCTAGTCTTCTGTGAGAGTAGCGCCTTAGATCATGAGGTCACCGAAGTGGGTAGCCAGGAATCGAACCCATGATATGCCCCAAATTCTTAGTAATTTGTTACTACTTTCCCCTGGTTAGAGTCACGCTACCTAAAGAAATCGTTAGCCAGAAGGGAGGGTCAGGTTGCGTGAGAAAGGTGAAGAGTGAAATTAAAAGGAAAGGTCAAGAGAAAACAAAACACATGAACAAAGAGGTCAAAAAAGTTCCCAATCCCCCCCTTTTTACTATTTCTTTGCCCCTCCAAGAGAGAAGTTTTGTGGACATAAAAATAATAAAACTCAGGATTTTGGTTAATGTAAACGTTTCATAACACCCCCTTCCTTGAAATTTTAAAAGTGGATTTAGCGATGCCATTTATCTGTCTGTAATTTGGCCTAGAGCCAAAATCATAATTTACTGATCAGGCTAAAACTTAGTATTTATAGTTTTCATAGGGTTATTCAAAGGATTTTGATTAGCTACCTAACCCTAAACCCTAAGCTTATGGGAACCTAAACCTAAGGAAAAAAAACAATTTTTTTCTCCAAATTCACACTAACGATTTTGATTAAAATGCATATTAACGTTATAAATAAAAGTATTACTCTAATTTACCTATAAAAATGACTTTGAGGTACTTCTCTACACCAGCTGAAATTTCTAATTTTAATCATATCCCCACAACTGTTTGAGTTTCGAAATTACTTATCATTTTTAAGTTGTAGGACTAGTAAAGATAAAATAAATTGATAATTTATGTTCTTTGGTCGATATAAATGTTAATATTTTCTCAACATTTCTGTAACGGTCTATATTATTTCATTTATTCTCTTTGGTGGAATGTGATGACCTTTTTTTCCCCACCATGCTTTTGCTACAATCTACATTATTTCATTTGAAAAATCTAACGGGTTTTTAGTAAATGTCTTTATTTTAATATAAAAGAAAGTGTCTGCCTTGCACCGTACCATTTATTTTGGTTCACAATGCATTACTAGTACTTCTGTGAGTACTGCACAACGCCACGTATGCGTTCTAATTGTTAATATAGTCTTAACATTTCTCTTTGGATTTTGAGTAAAAATATTTCATATATTTCAGCATACATTAGGAGAAACACAAAAGCAAGTTTAATGTGGTTGTAACGAGATATCTAAGTAAAAACTAGTATGGACAGAGTCAGTAATGAATGGTTGCTGGAGGAGTGTGGTTTGAAAGGAAATAAAATAGGTCATTGGGAAAGGAACAATGTGTGGAGAAAGTTAGCGAGGATGGATTACGTGGGAGTTGTGGTTTTATGTGCTATGTGCACAGTTTTTGGCCTACCCCATAAGGAAACGGTGTAAGTAGGGATATTCTTGAATTTAAAGTTAATAATTTTCCTTCCTTGGTAATCAAGTTTTACAGAAAACCAATGAATACTATATTCAATAGTACATCATATTCATGGACCGTGGTTAATGTGGTTTAAGATGTCAGTCTCACGATACATGTAAAAAAATTATAAAATAATCCTTAAGTATTCAGTCTATTGTTTGTAATTATAATTAATGTAAATCACTTTAGATGAGGGCCGCATGGTCTAAGGCGTCACCCTGCTGTTGGAATAGACTGCGGATGACAGGAAGATCGGGGTTCGAATCTCGGTCGGGTGTACTGAGGGTGGTTTTATCCTAAATATCTTTTAACGCAAATGCGCATACATTTCCTCTAAATATAGCCTTCCTAATATCCCAAATGATTAGCGTGATAAAATTAGTACATAAGTATTACTACCCGAACGGATAGTAAAACGCGTCGGTAAAAATAGTGGTGGGGGGGGAGGTGTGGAAGTTCTATTTTTATAACCGTGTTTTATTACCTGTTCAGGTTAATCGAATAGGCCTAAATGATAATTACTCTAATTGGATAGGGATGAGGAAGGAAAAATTTTAGAGAAAATCTACCCAAATTTGCGTGGAAGGAAAGTGTGAAACTATTACGAATAAAAGATCTTCAGTGGACCCGACTAGGATTCAAACCCTGATCTTACTGTCTTCAGCTGGTCAGTTTAGTATGAGAGTGATATCTTACACCATTTGGCCATTTAAGTGCGTCAGTTTTGTTTATGAACTGTATTGATTTAACCTAATGCAGCCATCATGTGATGTATATGTATATGTATATATATTTTATTGTTGGGTCATAAATTTGAAAGAATTCTACAAACTTCAAGGTAATAAAAACTTTTAGAATCTCTTTTAAAAAATAAAACTCAATGGTAACATACTATTATATTATTTATATCCCCTTTTTAATATACATACCATTTTTTTAACGCCTCGTATATGAACGTTTAAAAGTACTCAACAAACTAAAATATTTTTTTCAAATTTAACAATTTTTCATCAAAATATGCTTAAAATCATCCCTCAAACCCACTCCCAATATCAGTGCTCACACGGTCTAAGACGTTGGACTCGCACTAGGTTGGATTTACAATGTAAACCAACTTTAATGCGATTCTAATAACATCTTTTACCACAAAATTCTTTATAAACATTTAAAATGGTATTTGGACTCGTATATAAGAATTTTTATGAAAAATTAAAATTTTAGTTTCTAAAACCTGATTTCTCTAAACTAAACTGAAGTATTCTTTCAATATAATTTACTTAAAGTGTTGATCCACTTTGTTTATATTATATATAATTCGATAAGCCAGGTTTTGGTAGTTCAAATTATGATAAAACCTTTTAAACAACAAACTCATTTTAATGGTTAGGAGTCCAGGATGTCAGCAAAAATAGTATCCCAAAACTAAAACCCTAATTTCCTAGCGAATTCTACATTTTTTCTTCTTTGTGAGCAGTGGCTCGTTTATTTTGTTTACATCACCATGGAAACCATGATTTGTGTATAGCTGTATATCGGTAAATACAATATTTCTCTTTGGTTAAAAATAACAACAGCTCTGTTCTTACTTGAGTGATTTGGTGTAACAAATAGATAGAAAGCTGAGTGAGGGGTCGTTTTAAATTTCTATCTTGGCGTGAAGGGAGGAAATATAAGTTTTTATTAAACTTAAGACACCGAAAGCTAAAAATTTACGTAAATTTAATAGCTTTAGACGAGTAAACTTTTAGCTTGAAAGTGAATGAAGGCTTATTATTTAGAACTTTTCCTTGTTAAAAGTTTAGAATTTATTTTCAATGCAATAATTTAGCCATCACTGACTACAACGATCTACTAGTTTTAAACTTTAATTGTTCTCAAAATAAAGAGTTGTTTCAAATATTATCCTAATTATTACTCATTTCAACCTTATTTTACCATTAAAATTATAAACGTATTTTCTGCACATAGCATATAAATCTGTGTTTTATCTTAAAATTTAAGTAGTGAAACTGGTATTATGTATTTCTTTGTTTTGTTTTGTACGTGGCATAAATGCTCTTTGATGAAAGGGAAAAAGGGTGATGATGACGAAAGAAAGGGAGGGGTAAAGACAGTGAAACCATAAAGACACGGATATTGTAGAGCTTTCCTCCATAGTCTTACTGTCTTTTTGTCTGTACGTCTCTCTTTCTGTCCGTTTCAAATCTTTCTCTTTCTTCCTTTTCTCTCTACGTGATTACGGAGTAGAAGATGTATGGTGACAGCAAAGTAATTAAAAACAAGAAGGGGGAAAAGAAACTAAAAATAAAAAAAGAATAAGGAAAAAATTTATAATCTCGGAAGAAATATTAGGAAAAGCCTTGACAAAGCCTTTTCCTTCCCCCCCCCTCCCCCCGCCCCACTTTGTACAATTCTAAGCCATAGCGAGAAATACGATTCTCATTATTTACGAAAAACACGATATTGGAACAAATTAGACGATAGTAAGAAACCAAAATTTTACTGCAAAATTAATTTTAAACCTCTGATGAACCGTAATATTTTAGTCCTTTCATACACACTATTGTTATTTTGTATGTGTTTTGATTTTTCTAATTTTACTGTCTAAATAAATTTATCTTTGCTTTTAAGAGATGTAAAACTCTCACAAACTAGCTATCTATCTCTTATATTATTACCATTATTATTATTATTATTATTATTATTATTATTATTATTATTATTATTATTATTAATTTGAGGTATCTTACGTGCACTTTCTGAATCAGCACACGAGAAATTCTATGAGCGAGGGGGGAAGGACTTAAACCCAAGACCATCGAAAGTCAACAATATTTTTTGAATGAAATTCTTTAAAACATATTCTTTTTTAGGGAAAACATCTTTCGAATTAGAATAACTTATGAGAGCAATACTAGTATACAAATATCAAAAACTACAACCATAGGCTAAATATTATTGTTTTTAAAGCTGGCATAGAATTTGGTTTTCCTTTCCAGTGAGCTATAGCTACGTGCGTGGGAATACCTTTATAGGATTAACTATTGGTGTTATATTATTCAATCAAGAAACTAAGTTAAACCATCTTTTTAATTTAATAGAATTATATAATCTAAGATTTTTATATCTTATAGATCAAAGTGAAATACATTTTTCTCAAGATCACAATTTCCTTAAAATTTGTTTAAATAGCTATTTCACAAAGTTTAAAAGGAAACAAGTGTTTTTTAAATAGCTTGGATGGCTTCATAGCTTTTAGACGTGTTTTCCCGAAGGAACATGTTTGGAACTTGACATTAGTTATTTAAGTTTGGTTGTCTTGCTTAATTTTGTTTGTTTTATTTGTTACATGACAGCCCTTAATATTGTTTAAGATGCCTATGCATGTTCTTCAAATTATGGTGAATAAATAATAAAACTAGAACATGTAAGAGCCATTAAGTTGACTATCTAACCGTGACGGTAATAGTGAATTTCTTTTTATTAGAGAAGTAGTTCCTATAATGTGTCTTAAACACCTTAATATTTAAAACTTACCATATGGAAGACAATATTTTTACTCTTTATCCACCCCTCGAAGGGAGAAGTAGTGTGATAATAAAAAAAATTGATCTCAAGATTTTGATTAAAGTAAATGTTTCATGACCCTCTGAAACTGAAAAAGTTGTTTTTGCGATGTCATATGTATGTTTGTCTGTATCTCAGGCTAGTGCTGAAACTATTTTACCGATCGGGCTAAACCTTAGTATCTAAGGTTTTAATAAAATTCCCCCCGAGGGATTGTAGTAATTAGATATATAACCCTAAAAGTTAATGTTCATTTTCACATTAAAATTACTTTGAGGGAACTCTTATCATACATAAGCAAATATTTCCAATTTTGTTAATATCTCCGTAACTATTTGAGATACGAAATAATTTATCATTGTAAAGATGTGTTACTATTAAATACAAAACTCAATGGTTTCTGAGCTATAAGCTAACACATATATATTTTTCTGGCATACGTTGAAATATGAAATTGAATTTTACGCTCTTTTGTGGACAGATATGGTCCTCTTTTCTCAATGTTTCTGTAGAAGTGAATATTATATCATTCATGCTCTTTGATGGAGTGTTTTTGCAATCGTGTATACTATTTCGTTTTACAAATTTTACGAGTTTTAAGTAAATGTCTCCATTTTAAAATAAAAAGAGAGAAAAAGTAGTTCTGTACAGTGCATCCTAGCTTTTTTTTTATCAACGCGTCTTACTACCTGTTCATTTTATACGCATATATGATAAACACTCTGATAGAATAAGGATGGTGAAGGAAATATTTTAGAGGTGAATTACCCACATTTACGTGGATGTGGAGCGGGAAACCATTCAGAAAAAACCACCCTCCATAGACCTGACTGGAATTAGAACCCCAATCTCCCTACCTTCAATAAGCCAGAGTGATTTATTACACCATTATATCACTGAAGTGGAATATTAATTAATTAACTTATTTAGCAACAAGAATGATATATTTAATAACAAGAATGATATATTCTAGAAAATAACACGAGCTAGTATAAAAAATATTAACCAATATAATTACTCTCTAGGGCCGACTTTTGCTCCATAAGCTTGTAGCTGAAATATTTACCTAGCCACACATTTTGGAATGAATTTATAAAAAGCAACATCTGCTTATAAACAACTACTATGAGTAGAATTTAAATGTATCTATAAAACGTCAACATAATGTTATGTTTATTACCCATTGCAGTTCTTTTCTTGTATATATTGACCATTAATTTTTTAATCTAGGATTCTCTTCCACTTTGAAAATATACTTTAAAAATTGTAAGATATTAATTTATGAAAATATGTTTTGTCAATTACTAAACCAAATAAAATCCATATTTATTTGTTAATGCGATGAAACATGCAAGGCTAATAAATATTAAATTTATTTAGTAGTTTTTCAAAAGTAACAATAAGCCAAACTTACCGTGAGCCAATTATGATAAATTAATAGTAATTAATTACACTATTCCAGATTATATTTTCATACTAAAATTGGAAGCCCTTTTTGATGTAACTTGTGACTTTACACAATTGTGACTCCCTGAATGTTTGTTTAATGTAAGCGTTCTTTCGTTTATCCTTGAAATATTTAAATTAATTTATATAAACAAATTATTATATATTATGAACAAGCTAATAAGAAAATATCAGAGAAAACAAACAAACATAATATATATCTGCTGTCATCATTGATGGCTTTTTACATTATTTTTAGTATTTATTGATAATGTTACTATTTATCAAAAGAGATAGCTATAATACACAAGGGTTGTATGGATAAATGAAAATAAATATTGAAACCTTCAGGTACTGATGAGTTCATACAAATAAATCCTTGCATAAAATTATTCAAATATTAAAATATACTTTAATAATTATATATTTTAGTTAAAATAATCTTGACCATACTTTTATAGAATGAAACCCACTTCGGTGGTTGAATGATCTAAAGCACTACTTTCGCAAAAAAATGAGGTGTGGCTGTGTCATGGACAAGTTTGTGTGTTGTACGTGAATACGTTTATGTAACAGCTGACGATTAAAACTTAAACGAACATCGTAGCTTCTCCGAGTCAAAAGTTATACTAATTGCAAATATCTATACGCAGCAAAATAACCTCAAAATGGCGGCTCTTCCCCCTCCACCACACGCGATGCATCACTGTTCTCGCTTATTGTAATGAATTATTTGATCCTTTAGCTATCCAGTGATATAATTGAATTTTGGATGTAGAGGAAAGATTCGAAACTACAACACCAAACTGTATCCCCCAATTTTGTTATTATTAGGTTTTTTGGATTGCCCCCGTATGGTAGCAAATTTAAAGACGTATTCACGTCAAAAAATTGGAATATCAATGATGGGGAGATCAGACTTTGAGTCCCAGTTAAGTTAACTGACTATGTTTACCCCCTTGATTATGCAATCTCCCTCCATGTAATGACGGGTAAACTTCCTTAAAGTTCAACCTTCCCCATCCCAAATACATTAACGTGATTAATGTATAACTCCGTATAGCTTGATCATGCATTAAATGTGGTTATATTAAAATAAATAATTAGTATAAATGGTGATACATAAATTGGGGTACCTGTAAGAGTATAGGTATAAAAGTCAATAGTCGTTTGGCGTAGTTCAATTCATTCCAACCTACTTCGGTGGCCACATGGTCTAACGCACTAATCTCTTGTTAGACTAGACTGCCAATGACGAGGAAATCGAGGTTCGAATATTGGTCTGGTGTACTGAGAACATTTTATAAAATTGTTTTCCACTCATTTCCACGCAAATTTTGGTACCACTAATTTAAATATAGCCTTACTTATCCCTAAAAACCAATAGTGTAACTAGTACATAACCTGAATGGGTAGTTAGAGGCAGTGCTAAAAAAAAAAGTTAATTCCAAGATGCATTTACCCCATTCCCCATTAATTTATTTTAAGGATTGTGATATAGGACGAGAGAAAGTTAGTTTGTAAAGGGAAAACACGCCACAAAGTGCGCCATCGGCCACCTGCACAGTGTCGGAAAACAAAGGAGTTCTGTTTAGAATGAACAGTAAGTAAACAAGTAATGCACCGGCGGCGTAAAACATGTGCAACGGGGCCGCAGCTTGGTTTAAAATATTCGGTGCAGCAGCGCTTGGACGAGATCTGTGTATGCAACACGGGGACCGGCTGGCTGGCTTAGAACACGAGAAAAACACTTCGGGGAGGAATATAAGATTGTTCCTTTTAGAGTCTAGATCTTACTCACCATGGTCTTCACATTATGTTGTCATGTATAAAAGATCATATGCTACTAATATTTTGTAATCATTCTGAAATGTTTATAGATTTTTTTTTTATTTTAAAACTTTTTTTTCTACGATATAATGTGCATTCTAATAAAACAGTGGTTGCCAACGTTTTCTCGTTTGCGTACCCTTCGGCAGCCCATCTCTATAAATTGTACCCTTAATTTTTGAGCAAAATGTTTAAATACTACATTAGTAGTTATTTCCGATTTATTTATTGCAACTGGAAATAAATTGGCTAGTAATTTGATTAAAAAACAATGTGATAAAAACTGTATAAAGAGTGCATATGTTTCTACATTCAAAAAGCAAAAGTTATAGTAAAAACTGACAAATTTAATTTATTGTATCTTTATTAATAACTATATATAAACTATTTTATGTAAGAAATTTAATTCATTTTCTCAAGGTCAAATATAGAATAAAACTCGCACTGCTCCTTACCATATAATTGAGCTAATTTCATAACGTTTGACTGATCTTTTGTCTTACACTGCCGCCAATATTCTGTTTTCGCGTGCTCAAACGTCCTGGATGGTACCCCACGTTAGTAACCGCTGTCCTAAGACAAAATTAACTCCCAGTAGTTCACTGAAATCCTATTTTTGAATATTTTTTCACTCAATATTACACAATATGATAAAGTTAGTGCGATGGTCCCTTAGCATTTATTTTGACTTTAAAATAATGGTCTTTATATTTTGTTTTTAGCTTAGTCGGTAGAACGTCTGTCTACTGAGCTAAGGGTATCGGGCTTGGTTCCTGGTATTGCCAAAAAATGTATCATTCATGAAATGTGGGTTCACTCTTTAATAGTGATAAATTAACGGCTGGAGGCTGGGTGTTTTGTCTGTTCTAGATTTAAGTTAGTTAATAAGTCATGTCTGATATAATCAATCGGTTCAGAAAGTGCACGTTAAATACATAAAATAAATGGGAAAAAATTGTTCTGAATTAAAAAAAAGTCTTAAAGTGATCTCAGTGGTCTTAATTTGATTGTTAAAAAAAACCACAAAAAATATCACCTTGATGTGACATCTGGTTCTAGCTGTATTACTTATCTGAGTTTGGTGATATCCAGGGAGTGAGATGGGCTTTTAACAAACTGTCTCACACCTACCAGGGGTGGTTTCACAAATTTATGTCATGGGGATCCAATCTACGTTTACCAATTAGCTATCTAATCTCAAACCATGTTTTGCATCATATAGCGGCAATCTGTAGTTCTAGTAAGTGAGCTAAATGAAATATTTTTCTTTTAAATAAAAATAAAAAAACAATGTTTTAAAATAAAAATACTCTTTTAATCACCCCTTCTTTGTTTCTTGTTTAGAGAAGACTAAAGTAAACTTCACTCTAATAATATTTGTCATTCAAGCGCACTCACCAACTAATCTTTAGTGATAAAGGCTCTTTACAGAAACTGTGCTCAAAATTATCAGAAAGAGTTATGTATTTACTTTCGTTGAAGTTATGCAGTCACAAAAATCACACAGCAAGTTCTAAAAAATATATGACAGTAAACAAATGGTGGTGAAAACATAAAACCAGTGTCACGAAGTCGGTAAAAATAGTTGAGTTAAATTTATTGTTGGATGAAACTCCACAAAACATACTATATATAAAAATATGAGAAAGGTTATATTCATTCTGTATATTAAATACAATATTTATTTCCTTATCATTGTATTAGATATTTATTAATATCATAGTGGTATCAAAATACTGCCAATACCAGTTTTATTCTGGCCTACCAATCTCAAAGGGTTCTGCAATAAATAATAAAGAATGTGTAAGCCAGTTCCGATTTTTTTCAAAGTAAATAACTTGGACTTTTTTAACCGAATTATTATATCATCATGAGACTTATAAACTAACTTAAATTATAACCAACACATAACCCAATCTCCTTCCATTAATTTATCACTGTGACATGGGAAGAAAATATTTAACTAATAATACATATTTCTCCCACGCCGGGAAGTGAACTCTGACACCTTGGCTCTTCTGCGTCATAAAAAACTTGTGGCACAAAATAAGTTTCAGAAGCTTCACTAACTGTTTTGTTATTATCAATATACTTCTACAGTATACTTGTATACTGGTTATAAGTAAATAATAATAATAATAATAATTAATTACTTGTTTATCAACTATCACAACTGTTATCACAAACTTTTTAATATTGCTTAAGGACAACTTGGTTTCCTGCATCGTGCAGATTGGCCCACGAGCCATTAAAGTTTGGGTCACACGTATATTCCACTCTTCAAGAACTGTTGATCCATATATGTTTCCACGAAAAACAAAACAAAAAACATCACAGATTTTGGTTCACTATTGTTGAACACACTGCATATAAAATTAAATTTCATTACAACAAAAAACTGTAATAGATCTATAAAATTCAAATAGCAGCCACTATAATTAATGTTGCTATTATTTGAAATGAGACGATACTCACTAACTTTAAAAGAAAAGATACCATTCTTATTGTGTCTCCTTTATCTGACATTGTAAATTAACAGTATTTATCATTGGCCTTTCATTGTCAAGGTCCTTGTTAACAATGAATACACATTTTACTCTTAATTTAGTTTGTGGAACTGCGACAGTCTTTTCAATGTCACCGTTTGGTTATTTTGTGTTTTCCCTCTATTTTCATTTGCTCATATAAACACTCTATACTCAAACGACCACTTTCTAAACCGTTCTTAACAAATGTTCTAGAACCTAATCAAGGACTAAATTTGAAGGTCTTCTCCTCTTCTGAATTTTACTCAATTGCTTACCACTCTAGCTACAAACTATTTAGGTACATTTCTTCTAGTATTCTACACTCCTTATCCCAAGCCAATTAGTGTAACTTACGTACCTAAACTGTTAATGAGGCGTGGTGACAAAAATAAGTAGGTAAATATGGATAGTCTAAAAAGTTAAAAGATTTTTTTTAATATAAAAAATAATTGTTATAAACATAAAAATTAATTGTTATTGAATAATCTTTCTTGATTTTTACTTTCTAGTATAAATTATATAGATATATACAAGTGGTTACACAGATGATAGTGCCAGACTAGTAATAAAATGAAACATCGGCGTCTGCAGTTCAAGGTTCAAAACTAGGGACGCGTCCACTGGAGAGTAGACTCTTTTCAATTGGTTCATGTGATATTTTCAAGATGGTTTTCCCATCTCTTATTCACGTTAATGTAGATGCGCTTCATTTGAAACTATCTTCCAGACCCTCTTACCTTTGAATATACCATTAAATAATTTTAAAAAAAAATCGGAACTGCATCGGCTTTCGCATGGTATAACGAACGCGTCATGCTCGTGTTATACTGGATTGGAGATCAAGGTTATGTGGGTTTTTTTCCCTAAGCTGTTTTACACTGTACCTCTAGGCAAATGAGGGTAAATTTTCTCTAAAACTCGGATTTCACTAATTTTCAATTTTACTTATTAATGTATGCGTATAACCCGAACTGGTACCAAGACGTGGTGAAAATTTTTTAAATAAATAAATATAGAGCTTAAAAACAGCTCCGGCTATACTCGTATTTACATAGATACATATTTAGAATTATATCTATGTCTGTTTTTAATTTGTACGCTTTAAGGTGGGACCGAAGGGGACATGAGAAAACACTAGTGTTTCTGGAGTTTTATGGTAAACTTTTTTTTTGTCCAAAATAAATTAAATATTGGTCCAGTACAAACATAGAGTTTAATTTTCCTCACATGTTGATATCAACAGTTCCTGAATAACCATCATGAGCATAGCTGCATTAGATGAGAACCATTTTAAGTGAAGATAAAAAGTTGTTATTAAATTTTAGGATATCCTTGACAGATGTTCAAGAACTGTTGATATCACCATGTAAAGAAAATTAAACTCTATGTTTGTACTGGAGCAATATTCATTTTATTTTGGACAAAAAAAGTTTGGCCACAAAAACTACAAAAACACTGGCCTCCTCTCGCATCCCATTCCATCCCCCCTTAACACAAGTGTTGTTTATATATAGTCTAACGAATTTAGTGGACCCCACTTGTTTAAAAAAACAGATGACCAATCGTATGGCTGCATGAAATTAGAACTAGCTCCCTAAACTAAACGAATATTTAAAGATAAGTTTCGATAAGCCATGAATGGACTATGAGTGTTGGCTCATGTCACTTCGGCAGATTTGTTTATATGCTTGCATGCAGTTTTGTTTACCTTACAAAGTTGCAAGTGTTGTTTCGATGTTACGTTCCTATTCAATGTCTGTATCCAAGGACCAATCTTTATCGTGTTTCAATGGCAAGGCTACTAAAAATAATTTGTACTCTTTTGTTTGTGTGTTCGTCTCGTTACTTTAGAAATAAACTTGTGGCGCCACAGAGGAACGTTTCTTTTAAGTGTCTCTCAGTTATATACAAAATAGTTTAGGAACATTTGTTGTAGAAAGTTAAATCTTAATCGGATAAATTGTACTTTTCATTCACCTAGTCAAATTTCACGTGGTAATCATTTAAAACCTTAAAAAAAAGGTGTTGTTTAAATTGTTTCAACTGTGATATCATATATCTACGTAACGTTTGACTACATATTCGTTACTCTACTGTATTTGTGTCACACCTCGCATCAAGGTCAGTCGATGTTGCAATCATCTGGCCAACTCCACAATAAGAATTTAGGCAAGGTATTTAATGTTAATATGGCAATGTAAATGCATTTTTTTAAATTAGCTGGTGAATGTTGATCGTACTTTTCATCAAAGTGAAGCTTGTGCCTTTAATTTGATGAATTTATCATAGTATTCAACTTTTATTTTATATTTGTTAAATGGAGTATTCATCTGTAGGATCCTCCTATTATTTTTCAAGTAAATGGGAGTAATATAAAATATTTCAGTGCTCATCAAACTATATTATTAAATATATTTGTTGACGTAGAAAACAATTACATAAACTGGTAGCTAGTCAGTATAAAACTCTTGCCAATTTATCATTTTAAAATATATTAACATTTTAGAAAATTATTTAGATTATTTATTTCTTATAAATTTATTTTTAAAATATATAAAGTCTAAGTAATAGTAACATTTTATATATTTGTGACAGACAGATTTTATTAAACACTTACTTCAATTTGTTTGCTAGGTTTTTGAACTAAATAAAATATAATTAATAAAAATATGATAGCACTTCAAAATAATTTGATTAATAAAATAATATATTTAACTGTACACATGTATTAGGACTATTTATTCACTAAATAAACGATATTTTAGCTAAACTTAACGTTAGATTCATAATATAAAATTTTAAATATTAATTTGATACAGTACACATGTAGCATATACAAAAAACTAAAATTATTAATAATTGAATAAATTTTTTTTTTAAATATACTATGATAACAAAATGTGCAATAGATACAGTAAACCTGTATTAATTGGATCTATCATACAAAAAATGCTCCTTCATGCGTTCTACAAGTTCCGGAACAAAACAATGGTAAGAAGGATGTTTAAAAATAGACACCTTTTTAAATAAATATTGATATATTTATAACGATTTCTTAGAATTATTTTATTGCTATGATTATTGCACAGAGTTTGATGAGCTAAAAGTATTTTTTTTTAATCTATAAATGACCTTAATATTATATTAAATGACTTGAAATTTACAAAATTTACCTAATAATTTAATCAAAAGCTTGTAGCACACGACAAAATCAAACACGCCTTTACAAAAGGAAACTAAATAGAATACATGCAATAAAAATACTTTAACAACAAAACTCTTGCATTCGACTTAGGGCCAGTTTTATGACTCCTGGATAAATATTAATCTGGCTGATAAATATTTGTATCTGATCGATAAGTTAAAAGTGCATCTTATTACTGCCAGATATAATTTATCTGCCAGATAAAATGTATTTATCCATCACTTTTTATCAGGAGGTTTAAGTACTTGATAACTTTTACCTGAAAGCTAAAATGGGTGTTGCCATAGTGACGCGCTGTTTTTCATGATGTTTAGCCTATCAGAATCTGTTTTTAGGTTAAAATCTTGGTTCACCTGTTTAGTAAATACACTCTTAGGCTCTAATTATTTATAAAGTTAAACTAATCGTACTTAGTACCACGTCTTACTATACGTTCGGGTTATACGCTTATAAAGTTAGTACATTTAATTTACACGTTCATAAAAAAACTGACAAGCTATTTGTAGAGTTATAGTGGCATAGGAATTAATTATTTAAATATGAGTACAGTAAATGAAATTTGGTAAACGTTGTACCGAACTATTGCCCACATTTTGGCAGACACCGAAAATAATACTTGCAAGATAAACTAGCTTCTGTGCCCCCGTGACGCCATCTATTTACTTGCACTCGTTTAGCCGCCATTATTTAAAAAATATTAAACATTGTAGCTACTATCCAGGTTGTACGCATGCACGCACCAGTAAAAACAGCACCAACCTTGCGTTTTATGCATAAACATATATTTATCCTACATATAACTATCCAGCAGATAAATTCCATTCATAATACGCGTAAAATATGAAAGTGGATGATAACTTTTAACTGGTAGCTAACTTTAACCTCCCGACAGCAATATGTATCCGGTAGTCATAAAACCGGCCCTAAATATAACATTGATTTACAAATATGTGCTTTAGAAATAAAACCCGCCTCGGTGGCGTAGTTAGTTCACGTGCTTGTTTCATGTTGAGCTAGACCACCGAGAACGGGGAGATCGAGGTTCGGGTGAACTGGGGGTGGTTTTCCCTAAATTATTTTCCACTATCTCCACGCAAACGTGGTTTCACTTCTTCTATATTCAACCTTCCCAACTAGCCCATTAGCTTAATTACTACTTAAGCATATAACCCGAACGAGTAGTAAGATTCTGTGCTAAGTATTATCCAGAAATAAGAACTATCCCCTCCCAATACAATCCTCTCCAGCCTTGTTTCAGTCACAACAGGAATGTGTATTTTACAACCATACAAGCAAAGAAGATACAACGTTCATCGCTTGTATTATCTTCTCATAACAGCAACTGTGTGATAAAAATGTATGATTGATAATTGATGAATTTATAAAAATATCGATTGTATTTTGAAAATATATTTATTCAACATTCATGCCTAAGTAGTGAAAAATATCTAAAAAGTAGCCAAAAAGGTCGCAAACCAAGAAAATATTACCTAAACCTACAAAATGACAAAAACTAAGCAAAAAATACCCATAAAAACTCCCACAATCTGGGTACTATGAACAAAATTTATTTAACATGAGCATCATACGTAAAAAAAATGATATTTAACAAAATTAGAATTTGTTTATACTTTCCACCTAAAGTATCACATCACATAACTTAGCGTGTGCTTTTTTTAAAAAATATTTTTATTAATTTTAACTGTCATCCCTCCTCGCTTCGGTGGCCGCATGGTCTATCGCGTTACTCTCGCAATAGACAATACTGCAGATTTGGAGAGATTGAGGTTGAATTTCGGTCAGTTTACCGATTTTTATTTCCCACAATGATTTTCCACTCTCCCTCCACGTAAATGTGCGCAAACTTTCTCTAAATATAGCCTTCCTAATCTCTAAAACCATTAGATAAATTGTACATAAACGTATAACCGAAAGAGTAGTAAGACACGGTGCTAAAAAAAATAATTAAAGGATAATTTCAAAATAGCTTTAAATATTTGGAATATTGAACTTAATTCTCAGTTCTAATAATAATATATAATGCGTCTGGGATACATTATTCGTAGCTTAGTTTGTGTATATATTAGCAAGTACTGATGTACCGTCGCCCAGGAGACCCCGAATGTACTAATCGTACATCCTTTCCGTGGAGACTCTTTACATGTCACGATGAGATGAGGTGATAGGGAATATGAGGGTGTGGAACCATGGAAGCACTTACAACCTAACTTAAGCTAATAAACCAAACTATGGTGACCTTTGGGAAGCTTCCCCTTTTGGAAACAATATCCAAGGTACAAGCCAGGAATTGACCCCATGGTTCGTAGTCAGCTGCATGACCACTACATCACGGGGACGGTTATTCCCAGTTCTGCTCCTGCCATACCTAACAAATATTATTATTATATTATTATTTATTATTATTATTGTTTAGCACCGCGTCTTACTACCCGTTCGGGTTATACGACTTACGCTAATGTGTAATGGTAGGGTGATTGTGAATGAAATGGAGGACCTACAGTTTAACGTGGAATCCGAACCACGGTAGGAGGCCTGGCATTCCTCACATTCACAAGTTATGATTAATACACGTCTTTTCAAGGTGAAGGAAGGATTTGGCAATCATATAAATCTGTGCCGGGACCGAGGATTGAATCCCGGACCCTCAGCACCGAAGTCTGACACCTTACCCCTAGACCACCAGGTCACCTCTAACAAATATTGTTTGAATTTTTTTTTTTCAATCACAAACCTATTCATACTCAATGACCACTTACTTATAGTAAAACACCAGTGGTTATGAAACTGAAAACCTCTTACATTCAACTTTTAATCGTGATTGACATTTTGAGTACCCCTGATTTAGAGATATAAATAGCATCACTCAGTAGAGCTACTCTATTGCATTAGTCTTTGTAAAAGCACTGCTCTACTTATTGTTTACATTTGATGCCTTTTGGTTTCTTGATGTAGCTTGAAAGGTTGTTCATGTCAATGAGTGATTAATTAAAATGGTCTGAATATATCACAAAAACGTTAAAGGTCACGCAAAAGACCATTAACAAGATGAAATAGAATGATAAAATAGATTAGAAGCTTTGTTAAGTTAGATAGTGGGTGATATACTAAAATAAAGGAGTGATGATTAATGTACTGAAAGTAATGAAAGGCTAGCTTTATTTTCGTAAATATAATTTTAGAATATTATCATTGTCATTGTTATCTCCATAAAATGTTTTTTTATCCATACACATAAATATAACTCAGAAAAAAATTATAATTGCCGCTCATTACTACCTTGTTCCCTTCGGTGATATAAATAATAGCCGTTTAACTATGCCGATCATTCTATCTTAATATAAGCGATCTCTTGCTTCTTATTTTTTAAGTTAAAGATATACATTCTTTTACAAAATCTTAGTATGTTTCCAAACACACGGTTGAGTAGGCTAATTATAGGTCTAGGGGCCTTTCTTCAAACCTGTTTTGGCAGATAAATTAATGTATTATTTATTTTTGTGTTTGATTTATTATATAGATATAATACTTATTACATTGAAATAGGATATTTAATTTTGAAATCCTCCTCTGTAGTATTGTATTGGGAAAAGTTTAGAGGTGCCGGGTTCAATCCCTGGCATTGACAAAATTTATTTGTGAATCAGTTGGTCTGGAACGGGATCGTGAGGACAAATGAGGAGCTACTTGAATAAAGATGTAGCAGCTTCAGTTTATAAAACTAAGATTAATAGCTGGAGAGCTCATATTGCTGATTATATGAAACCCTCTGGCCTCTATCCACAAATGTTTGTATCGTTTACGGTGGTGGCCGCTCGCTCAGTATAGCTTGCTTATGGTTTCACACCAGGGATTTTTTTTTTTGTTAATTTGTGTAAAGTGTGAGATTTATTTAGTTTATTAAGTAATATAATTATATAAAACTGGGATTAAAATGTACACGAAAAATACATCATAACATTAACAAAATAAAACTTTTTTCTCAACAAAACCGATTTTAATTTTGTTTCGTTTAAAAAAATATATTGGTCTTTTTTAATCTAATTTAAAAGCTGTTTTAACTGATTGCATTAAATGTATTAAATTTTACAGACCTATTAAATGTAAGTGTTTGATTTTTTTATATTTTACATAATAACTTTCAATAGATGATCATGAAAATATTTCAAGCTGATCGTCTGAATACTTAATAAACTATTAAATATTTACTAACACACATACAAGTTATATTTTTTAAAAGCAGTATATTTTTATTTATCTACTTTTTATCCTACAATGCTAAGGTTTGAGATATATTTTAAATTAATGGTGAAATAGTTCTGAGCCATTAGATATTTAATTTTTACCTCTTGCAGTTGGGGTTTTTAAAATTGCTTGAGCCACTTCTCATGGTGCTCATAGTTTTTAAACATCACTTTGCATAATTTGCATAATTTTTGCGTGGATATACCATATCTCACATTCTCGACTACAGTCGATTGTAGTGGTCATTTTAACTAACCAACTAACTAACTAAAAAACATTTTATCGCCTTATTAAACCCACACAAAGACACCTCACTACCTTCTCCAGTACTCAAACACTACCGCTAAATAAGAATGTATGTTTCACCAAGGTCACAGGTCCTGGAAAGAAAAGGGAGCTAGCCTAGTCTTGTTCTCGCCAAGTTCATCTCTTTTGCTTTAATGGCGAGGTTGTCAGTCGCCATTCGAATCCTAGCCATATGTAGTCAGGGTGTTTTTTTCCTAAATGACTTATTCCTCGTCCTCTACGTAAATGAGGGTTCATTAAATCTAAAATTCCCCTCCCCTCTTCCCCCCCCCCCCCCGCCCAGCATTAAAGTGCAAAAAGACTTGATGGATAATACGACGTGGTGTAAAATAATATATATTAAAAATAATGTCATGTTCAGTTTTCTAATGTACGAAATTCAGGTACAGTTCCTCTAATCTGCTTTAATGGTGACATAATCATGTAGTTTAGTAATAATAAGAGGGCTTTAATTTAGTTAAAAATTTGTATATTTTTATTTTACGCCTGTTTCGTGTAAAAATAGGTCTTCATTGTCTCTCTTTATACCCTGAAAATTGAAAAATGACACCTGGACACGGGAATCGAGCCCGGGACCTTTGGCTTAGTACGCCAATGCTCTAACCACTGAGCTATCCAGGATTTGGCCCGTGCTTAGGGTCATTCTTCACTCATATTTTTAAGGCAGAGTCTATGATGGACGTGTGGAAATCCTCGGCTACAAATGTGCGATTATATTAATATCACGAGCTATCAGATAACGCAGCCACCTTTGACTCGGTAGTTGGCTTATTGCTGCCACTTGTACATTTATTATAAGTATACGGGATTGCATATTAAGACTCAAATAGCCAGAGCTACTATTTATGCTTTTAGTGAGGATAACTCCATCTAGATATGATATTCTGAAATTTGAAAAATGACACCTGGACACGTGAATCAAACCCGGGACCTTTGGTTTAGTACGTCAGTGCTCTAGCCACTGAGCTATCTAGGAAGATGGCTGAGTTGTCTGATGGTTCGTGATATTAATATAATCACACACTTGTAGCCGACGATTTCCACACGTCCATCATAGGCTCTGCCTTAAAATATGAGTGAAGAATGAATGACCCTGGGCACGGGATGAATCCTGGATAGCTCAGTGGTCACAGCACTGGCGTTCTAAACCAAAGGTCCTGGGTTCTATTCCCGTGTCCAGGTGTCATTTTTAAATTTTCAGAATATGATATCTATATGGAGTAATCCTCACTAAAAGCCTAAATAATAGCTTTGGCTATTTGATTCTCTTTATATTATTATTTATTTTCACTGTCTAACAATGTGGCTGGGCTATCCACAATTAACTACGCGAGTGGGGTAAGATTGAGAGAGCGGAATTTAGAGAGAATATATACGGATTAGTGTGGAGTGGTCGTGGAGAACCATTTAAAAACATGTAATATAGCACCTAGGCGTTAGGTGGACACGTGGAATGAACGTCAATCTAGTGTGTTGTCATTTAACTGTGACATGGTGGCTGGGGTGTTAGTCCTGGAAGGGTCCACCTAACGCTTAGGTGCTATATTACATGGTTTTCAGTCGGTGTTTCATGGGTTTACAGTTTTTTAAATACACATATACTATTTTAGCACCACGTATTACTTCCCATTCAGGTTAGACGCTTATGTGCTAATTGTATTAATGACTTTAGGGATTAGGAATGTTATATTAAAAGGGAGTGTAACGGCATTTGCGTTAAGGGAGAGTGGAAAACAATTTTGGTAAAAAATACCCTCAGTACATCTGACCGAGATTCGAACGTTGATCTTCCCATCATCGGAAGTCTAGTCTACAGCAAGAGTATCTCATAAAGCTATGAGGCCCTTGTAGTGGGTTATTCAGAAAATTGAAATATATAAATAATAAAAGCATTGAATGAATTACACAAATCAAGCTATAGAGTAGTATAGCTTGGGAAATCGATAAACTAGCACACTAACAGACCACAATGTGAGATCACTTAAAACTAATAATACCCACTAAAAAGTAATAATATATAGTCTTCAAAAGGGAGACAATTGTTACTGTATCATATTGTGTGCTGTAGTACGTGCGTTTCAGAAAAAAACATTAAAAGGCAAAACTTTCTTATGTTTCTTTATTTTCATTATTGTATGGTAATATAGTTTCTTTGTTATATATTATCTACTTAACATTTTCCCCTTCAAAATCTTGCGGCATCCCTGACCGAGCTTGTGGCACCCTAAATGACTGCTTTATCCTATATTTATTTAGGATGTTGCTATTTAAAACTCGCAATAGGCTTCATTGATAATGATGAAAAAGTCGCGGTTTTAATACCCGCATCAGTAATCATTTTAAAAGTGTCACTTGATACCCATGCCTATAAAGGTGGTATTAGCACTAAGATCATTTCAATATTGACGTTATTGTTTTCTTTCGTAATAAAATTTTATATCTTAACTTTTGTTTTTATTTTAAAATGTTCTCAATTTAAATTAATATCAGAATAGATTGTCCTCCTTTTTAAATTTTGACAAGCACGATGATTTGTCCAAGAGGTGAAGTTATAAGTGGCGTACAAGTACAGTCCCAACCACACTACTGCGGCACTACTGACCCAATAATACTATTTTTCACTACAAATCCATTCATCCTATTACTACCCCTAAGACCACAATCATTCTACTGACCCACTCAACTTCGTTCTTACATACCGGCCTTCTTCTTTATTGGTCTTCTACTTTCTCTCATTGCAAATTGGGGAACATTTCATTTAAATTCTCATCCCTAATAGCTAGCGCAGAGTCAATATACGGATAGACCAGATTAAAATTAAAAAAGGATGCACAAAAATAAACCACGAATAAATAATTAAAATTACTAAAAGTGAAAGCGATTTTCGTTAGAAACATTGCAATTCGTTTGAAGGTTTAGAATTTTGTTTACTTTAAGCTATAAACTCTACTTTGTTTGGACAATAATTTGGTGGGAGCAAACACTGTATGATTTAAACAATTGTATAATATTGCTAGTTCTATCAGTCGATACTTTATACATGACTAGACTTGAACAAAATTTAACTCCTTGTATATTTAAGTAAGATTCGTTAAAGATAATATAGATTGTTTAAGAATGGTTTTGAATACTAACAAACGCCTTTAATGTGACAGGGACTATGAGCTAAATTAAGAGGGAGCGCGCCAACACTTACCAAAAATAAGGTAGAAAGTCATACCCTAGTGACACCATTCCCATTGCACACTGCCGGAATTCGAACTCACCAGTTGGCTGAAATTAATAAGATATAACAGAGTTAGATCTAACGATAATTATGGAGATTAATTGAAATAATACTGGAAATGTAAATAATGATTAACCTTCTTGTTATTTTGGAAATTTAGAGGGAAGCGCTTATCCAATTTTTTGTCTTTCATAATTATATTTAATAATGTCCTTTATTGTGGCTTAGGGTTGTCTTTACACTAGCCACCCTAATTTCAATCTTCCGCCACACCGATAAGTAGTTTATTCTTCTAGTTTTAGGGATTAAAAAAAACTCATTTCACCAGCCCCTAGTCAGAAAGATATAATTTATCAACAATATAGTAAACCTTATCGAATTTTCACCCAAAAACCAAGTATAGCTTGAAGTGTCATTTGGGAGGTCAAATAGCCCCTATATATTAATTTTAAACAAAACTGCTTAGAGTCGTTTTCTATAAATTTGAATTGAATAAAGTTACTCACCAGTAAACCACCCTTAATTTGAGAGATAGAATCAATTTTTAAAAAAAATCCTGAGTGTTAGCATTATAACATATCAAATTTAAACACAATTCCTCAAACTGCTTAAAATCTATGGCCAGTGACAGACAGAATAATTTAGAACTCACTTTTTTGGGGTTCGGACGTACATAAAACTTGATTCATCATAATCTTGAGGTCAAATATTTTTATAGTTACAGTATTTTTTTTAAATATAATAAAGTAAAAAAGAAAGAAAGAGAAATATGTGAAGCCTCAAACACAAGAAGGTTGTTTATTCATTCAGAACCCTATAGTGGAATACTTAACCCACATATAGAAGGGTTAATTCCCACGCCTACCCAGTCGCTACGCACACATCAATATTTCAAACGCCATCACGTTGCCATAACAGAATGTCAGTAATAAGTGCGCATTCCTTGCTCACAATCCAAAATGGCGCCAAGGTCAAACGTGGAGATATCCCCACGCATATTTTTCAGGAGAATACCAAGAGATAATGTTTATATCTTGTGCGGCATGAAAGCGTTTAACCAATCATGTATGCTGGTGTAAGTAAACCACACGTTGTAATTGTCTTATTTTCAATTGTTTGTTATATAAATTGATATTGATATGAGCTGCTTTGGTGGCTGCATACTCATAGATGTCACTCCCTTTTTAGGCTATACTGCCGATGACAGAGGGATCGGGGTTCGATCCCGGTCTGATGTATTGAGGGTGGTTTTTTTTCTTAAATGATTTCTCACACTTTTTTTTTGCCACGGTACACTTCCTCTTAATTCAACCTTCCTAATTCTTAACCCATTAGCATAATTATTAGTACGTAGACGCGGTATTGAAAAGATTTAAAAAAGTGATAACTGTGAGTTTGTTATAGTAATATTATAATATGTGTTGGTTTGCTATAATAGTAATGGATATGGGATTGTTAAAGTAATATTGATATGTATTTGTTATAAAAATAAAGACATGGGTATATAATAGTAATAACAGATTTGTATTTGTTATGCTATTAATTAATGTGTTTGCTATGGTAATTGATGATATGTTTATAACAGTAGTAGTTTTTTTTTTATATTTTACTTTAGTAAGGCTAGATAATATTTTATTAGTATGAGAAATATTCAAGTAAATACATGTTTAACAGGCTATTGTATTTCTATTACTTGCAATTACAAAACAAAGTGTCATAAATATTATCGTTACTACACTATTAATGTTTTTCTTTGGAGAAAAAGTATCTATCAATTTCTAGTTGAAATATCTCCTGTAATTTATCCTTGGATTCGAAGTTGGCGTTTTTCCTTGGCGGTCAAGTTAAAAAGAAAAAAAAATAATGCTAAAGTAAATACAGTAATACATTAAATAAATAGAGAATAAACGTAGTTTACGTGGTTTAAGACATGAGTCCCTACATCATATTTAAAAAAAAAACTATACGTTTGTCATGGATCTTAAGTTCAAAGAATATTCCTATCAACTTTTGCTGCATTTGGCAGTAATCTATAAAAAATAAAAATATCAGGTCATTTTAAAACAGGACTTCGCTAATCTTTGTTGGTAATAATAATATTGATAATAATAATAAAAGAACAACAAAATTATAGTCATGTGATCAGCTCTAAGCCAATCATAAGATATCAGTGCAAACAGTTCTATCCGCTTGCCTCGAGCTGAAATAGTTTAAGCTATTTTTTTTCAACTTCTTATAACACTGATTCGCTTATAAGAGGCACTGTATTCCCCATAGTACTATGTGTCATTGGCATTAAACATAGCATTTGTCTCGATGATACATTAAAAAATATTGCACCTAAAATCAAAACTTGTTGGTTCTAGCTGGCCTTTAAAATCACTATGGGTAGTTAGACAGCCAGTGCGTGAACTTCTAAGCCTATGAATCAGAAGGAACTGACTGTTTTATGCTTTATTTTCGATGAATGGTTGAATCAAACTTTATGGTATTAACAACTATATTTAGAACAAGTTTTATTAATTTCATGCAAATGTTGGTTCTTAATTTGAGAGAGAAGGCAAAACAGGGTAATATTATTGTAAATGTTTTACAACAAAAACCTATTTAGACCAAATAAAGCAAAATTTGCAAATTCCAATATGTATATTTATTTTATTTTATACAAATATTGATCCAAGCAATTCTTAAATATTTGTCATATAAATTGCAGAATTCGACTTTGACTTTTTCTATTTCTTTAGTATGTTTCTTATCAAATGCTACAAAAATGACAAATATTCAAGAACTGCTGAGATAACAACTTTTAGAAAATCATACCAAATGTATCTACTTAAGCAAAATGTTTTTAATTTTTTTGCTATAAATATTTTCCGTTATAAAAACGACAATAATATGGACCTTAACTTGCGCTCATACCCACTTCGGTGTCTGTATGGTCTCGTGTTAGACTAGAGTGCCAAAGACGGGAATATCGGGGTTCAAATACTGGTTGGGTGTACTGAGGTTGGTTTTTCTACACTCCCTCCACGCAAATATGGGTACATGTCCTCTAAATTAAACCTGAAGTAGGACGCGGTGCTAAAAAACTGAATACGGATTTTTTTTGTAGCAGGTCAACATTTGACAATCAACATTGATTGAAAGTCACTAAAATATTGCCGTTTAGTAATATGTATTATTTTATTTATTAATTATTAAGTTCATTTAAAAAGTAATCTAAAACTTCCAATACTATATCCTTATGGTTTACTGGTATAATTTATGTTTACATAATTAATTAAATAGACTAATAATATAAATAGTATTGGGTATATTTTTCTACCCATTCCTTTGTGTTAACATGATTTTTTTAATTTTCAAATACGAGCTTCCTTATGAAAATAAGACTTTAGTTGTGTATTTCTGTACCTATTGAGAAATAATAACTTATCTGGACAGAGATTTGAACCCTGGTGTCCCGGTTCTCAGCGTCAGCCACTCCCTCGACTAATTTATCCATTATCTCCTTTTCAGTGTAACATTAGTATATATATTATATTACTTGATACGGATGTATCAATCAGTAGAGTTTTAAGCACGTAGTTCCTGGGTGACAGGGTTTAAATCCCTGTCTGGGTGTAATATTTATTATATTCATACAATCTCTCAATCATAATGTAATCTTAGAATACGTGTTTGCGTATATTTACTGAATGTATATTTCACATTTTTAATTAATTTGAAGTTAATAATCTTTTATTTTAAACGCTATGTTGACCTCAGGGGGACATGGGTTAAAGTTATCGCCTCAGGACCCAATGTCCGTGGGTTCAAAACCAGCTGGGGTAGAAGGATATTTCTTGAGTGATTAAAAATCCGTAGCGCAAATTCTTTCGGAGAGGAAGTAAAGCTGTAGGTCCCATGTCGACTGTGGTATGTAAATTAACCCCGGAAGGTATGTGAACATACTTTTATGGAAAAATTGGTAGGACCTCTCGTTCATAGAAATTCTCGCGTGCTGAATTAATTAGTCAGTTCAGAAAGTGGATGTTATGTACCTTAAATAAATAAAATGAAATTATTAACGCTAAGAAAGGACATCTTGAAAATTGATTTGATACTAACAAACAGTAATATTTCATCATAATGCCTATTCGTATTGTTTAGTATGTTCGTCTCTAAATGTATCCATAAACATTGATACACCACATGATCTTAACATGTTGGAAACGAAATCGATAATCATAACTGTGATATTGAAATTAAATTTACTGTGGATTTAGTTTCCTAGTTATTAATTTATTATATATATATGTATATATTATATACTCTCAATGGTGGCATGACCTAGCTTGTTCTAAACATGGTAAATACTTGTATTGTATTAATAACATGGCAGGAACCGTGTTTTATAAAATACAAACATTCAATTTGCGGTCAATCCTTAAAAAAAATTGTTATTATTATTATTATTATTATTATTATTTCAATGTTCACGCTATCTACCAAAAGGGGCAGCTGTATATAACATGAAATGTGAATATATATAAAAGTAGTTTTACTAAAAAAAAAAAGTTAATATGCTTTACATAAATAAAATGCTTTGAATTAATAATCACTTGGTCATTCATGGCTATTTCAAACTATTTCGTCACTCTTGATTTATTTTAATATTAATTTCAAAGTATTATAGAAAAGTATTTTTAAATCAGTTTTCTTTCTCTTAAAAAAAATATGTTTTTAAAATGGGTGTTATTTTAACGTGTTTGAAATATGTTTGGAAAAGGTTAGCCTTTCACAATACTCAATCTATAATGTACTGTACTTTCATATATTCGTTCATAGCGTTACGTAATGATTTATAATCTTTATGGGCGTTGAGTATATATAGTTTTGTTCGAAGTACTAAAAAATCCAGAAAAAATTGGTGGACTAAATAAATTACTCAATTTAACTGTGCCTCTACAAATTTTAATACTATATGTTGTAAGATTAATTTGGTGACAATCACAATCCGAGAGGTCGAAAGAAAGTAAAATATAGTAATATTAATACGGTAAAACGAATGACTAAAAATAACTAGTGGCGTGATGCATTTGATGAAAGATAAGACAAAAAATAAACAACTAAATAATGCCAGACCTATATGAGAAGGGGTAAAAAAAAAAAAGGACCTTGTGGGAAGCGCCGAGAAGGAAGCAAGAAATTATTTGCCTGGCCTTGTCTTGGTCCATCCAAGAACAGATGTGCTCAAACCCCTCCATCACAATCATCTGTCAGCTTCACATATACTCACAAACACATGCGCTTAAAGACATGTATCACATCAGTGTCTGAAAGATGGAAGATAATTAAATGCCAAATTCTTTATATATGTGTTTAAATAGTTATTTACTTCAGTCTATATGTTTCCAAGATAGATAAAATGTTTACATTCTCAAATAGAGAAAGTATTGTAATCGTTAAAAATTTTCTATCTTGTGATTATGATGAAGCTATCAAATGTATGTGCCCCCTAGCATTAAAATTAGGGTCTTTCAACTCTTTCTCTCTCTACGTATATGTCTTTGCATGTCCCTGAGGTTGAAACCGAAACATTTGATGGATTTTTTTTTTTACAAAACTGATATTAATAATGTCAAAAGATCATTATGTCGATCTCGGGGGTCTTGAGATAAAGTTTTCACCTCAGTACCCAATGTTTGTTGGTTCAAGACCAGCCTAAGTCAACGGATATTTCTTGAGCGATAAAAATCCACAGCACAACTCTATTCTGAATGCTACTAAAGCCATTGGTTCCATGTTGGTTGTGGCATGTAAATAAACCTTTAAATTTATGTGAAAATACCTATCCTGAAAAAATTAGTAGGTCCTTTCACGCTGGCTAATAGAAATTCAATGTGGAGGGTCACAGAGAATTACATTTCCTGAACTCCTCAGTTACATGGGACTTTTTACCAGACCGTGCAGGGAGCACTAACCAGCCGAAGGCCTGAGTTCATGCCCACCTCCGGATGTATATAGGCCCTATATCACATCAACCAACTTTCAGATTGTTGACATAAAAATACCATTACACGTATATTTTTTGCTACTTTTACTCTATCCCTTAAATTAAATCTATTACTGATGAGTAATTTTAAAAAAAACTCTAGTGACGTAATTTAAAATGGATATCTGTGGAGGGTACTACATAAAAAATAGCATTGTATACTTGTGTATATGTGAAACATTCGTTTAAAACGAACGACTTATTTTGAATATCTAATTATAAAATATAATAGCTTATCTGACAAAATATGTATGGACGTGTCATTTATTTTATACTATTTCTACCTTCAACATCAAAGTTAACTGCTTCATTGGCCGCATGGTCACTCTAATGTTAGACTAGACTGCCGATGACAGGGAAATCGGGGTTAAAATCCCAGTCGGTTGTGCTGAGGGTGTTTTCTTGCAGAATGGGTTTACAATCCCCCTTCACGCAAATGCAGGTACTATTACTCAAATATAACCTTCCTAATCCCTAAAATCATTAGCGTAATTAGTGAATAAGTGTGTAAACCAAAGGGTTTGTAAGACGCGGTGTTAAAAAAAGCCTATTATTAATTAAATTTATGCTCTTTGTTAAACTGTGATGCTCTTTTTTCCATTATATTCTTGTAGAAATGTTAATAATTTATTTTCCCTTTATATCTTATGATTACTCTTATGCAAATATTGCGTTTCCTATTAATTGAGTTCGTTTTTGCACTCAATTTGTGAGCTTATTAAGGTTTTTTCAATGATTGTATTTAAAATGTATTGGTTTACATAATTGGTTTGGGATGTTGTAGTAATCTTGATATTATACAAGAAAAAAACTATATAAGGAGTGCATCCAGATGTTGAAATATCAAATAATTCGATATGGTTTTGATATCTGTATATCCACATTAATTATTCAAACACTTCTAAACATCATAGGAAAATAAAATTGGGCATTTTAATAGGTCTTAAGTAAAGGTTCTATATAAAAGTAAAGAAACTAACATTTATTTTGGAGGATTCAAAATAGCTGATCAATTTAGGACAGAAATGTTGAAAATGAATAATTATTTTCTAAACGATTAATTGTAACAGTACTATGTAACTTTATTTTGTTTTAACTCTTTAACAACCAATTATTTATCCTGTGTCACTCTTATTTCTTTTTTTACTAACATCAAACGGCCAGATTTCAAATCTTGTATATGTAGAGAATGTTTAAATTAATCTTCAAAAGAAATTTAAGATTTCAATACATGTTTATAATAAAACAGTCTAGTTTTCGAATGACTGAACACAATTTAAACTAATAAAGGATTAACAATTTGACATGATATTAAGATTTGGCTATTTTTCTTTGTGGTCAGTTATATATAGGTAAGAATAAAGATAATGTACAGAATCCTGTGAGAGAAATTGGTGCACTTGCTAGACTGTTATAAATGTAATCAATTATAATTATCTTTGTGCAATCGTATCAAAACAGTATTCAAGAATGTATTCCAATTTTTTTTAATATTATATAATTTAGGTTTTTCCTTTTTAAAATGTTGAAAAACTATGTAAAATATTTTTTTTAATACGTAAAATATCAATTTTTTCTAAACTTTAATTGAAAAATTCATATTTTTTAAATTGTGATTATAATTTATATCCAGTAGCTATTTGGGATACAACGTGATAGTAATGTATCAAAAAAAATTGTTTCTAAATAACTTGAAAATGTTTTGGCTATAAACAAATTTGCGCTAAGTTTGTATCAGACTAAATACATATCTGTCCTCAACTAATAAAGTGACACGAAACGACACCAACGCTTAGAGCAATTGCCAGATGGCTAATGTCACTTCTTGGAGTAGTTCCAATTTATCCGCCTTGAATTTTTCTATAAACGGTTAAAGTATTTTTCTGAGTGTGAATTACTAAACAATTTACCCACTATTTATACAAACCTGAAAAGTATCACATATTAATCAAAGTCATTTATTAACTAGCCTCAACACAACAATACAGGATGACCCAAGGGATTAACCAAGATGGCTCAGTGGTACAGAATTGACGTAGAGACAAAATTGTTGGGTTGAATTCCCATTTCAAAGTTGTAAATTTTAACTTAGTTGAATTTGATTCAAGTATCAGGAATCATCCACACTAATTTAACCACTATTCCTGTAAAGACATAATACTATAGTATAAGTTAGCATAAGGTAATCTCTTATACTGACATATTTTAAAAATTCTTTTGTTTACAATATTAATTAACTAATCAATTTAAAACTATGTTATTGGCTTGCGTTTTTATTTTGATCCTAAAATCTATTAATTCATATTTCATTATTTCAGATTACCTGGACATTAAATCGGAAAACATTTAAACGCAGAACCATCAATTTGGACTTAAAGGTAAGTTATAGAAACTAGAATGAAAATAATAAATGGTAGAACACAATCCACGTACTTTCTCATATAGTTAAGTAAACAGCTTTAATGCTTGGAAGAGAATATAAAAAAATATGGTTTCAGTAAACTAACCTTAAGTAAACTTTCTTTATAAAAACCAAAACGTATTTGTGTTAATCATACTAAGCACTCTTTATATATTCATTTTATACCAAATCATTTAAATATTTTAACCAAATTTTTAATTTTCCATATTAACTTATTTATAAACTACAATTGAACTATTTTAAATTTGTAAGACCTTTTTTTATCTATCGTGAATACTATTCCCAGATGTTCATTTTGAAAATCAATCTTCAAGGCAACTTCCAAAAAACTTCAAATTGTCTATAAGTTGCTATAAATAAATCACCCTAATAATAATTTATTTTAGTAAATAAGCATAGATTAGTAATTTAACATGTAAAATAGTCCCAGATACCAATATTGGAAAAAATTGTTTGAGCTATCCTCAAAGAAAATTAAACATTTATTTATATTTATTACTATATGAAAAAAAAACTCCACAGATACGCATTCTGAACCAAATCACTAGAGCCATTTGTTAAAATATTCAAAGTATTAATAAGCCAATAATTTATAAACCAATCTTTAACTACGTTTTACCCCAAAACAGGTATGCAGTGTTATTTAGGACAAACATTTCCTAGATATCCATTTAAACCAATCGTTAGAGCCGTTTTATAAATAAAATAAAATTGGAATTTAAAAAAGTCTCTGGTTTGTAAACTACCTTTAATTTGAGGGCTGGAGTCAAAATTAAAATAAATTCCTGAAATATTTTCCTATACTAATTTGAAAAATATTCATCAAAATATTTCAGATCTGTGGTTAGAGGACACGGGAAGATACAGAAGGGTAAAATCAACTTTTTTTTAGATTTGGACACACATAAAACGTAAATATTCATCATAAACTAAAGGTATTGAAAGAGAGAGTAGAAAAAAACCGTTAAAAACGTTTTCTTTTAAATTTTAGTTATACTATGTATAATAATTCGTAGAGTAACAAATGAAGACCTTAAAACAATGTCAATTATTGATAAACAACTTTTCATCATTATTAACCATGAAACCCGTTTATCCTTTGAGATTAGTCGCTATTCCCATTTAGTCCTTTGGAATGTCAAGATAGATAGTCGAATGAATGAATTATAAAAGGCACTTATATTTATCCATCCCTACATAAATACTGTACATCTTTATTTAGGTTTTGTTTTTACAATCACCACTGTTAATTTAAATTATACAAATCTGGTCGTACAGTTACGTCTGAAAAGGATATGAATGAAATCCAACAAAGTGTGTAAGGACACATCATAAAAAATTGATTTATTATTATTTTGAACAGCACCGGTGTATCTTGTATTATTTTTAAATAAAATTCTTATCTAACCCCTGCCATCCTAACCCCTAATTAAATTTGCAATTTTTAAGTTTGTTAAGTAAATACACATCTCCCAAAATATTTAAATTCAACAGATTATTTGTACATGTAAAATGACGTATTTTATATCAATTCAATAGAGACTTTTTATTATTATTATTAGGTGTTCTGTCTTACGACAGGTCCATTTCTTTTATCATTGAACTTAGACCACCAATGCGCTCTGTCCTCTTCCTCTTCCTTTAAATCCCAGCATCTTCTTCTTTCCTTGAAGTCATCCAATATTAGAATCCTCCTTCTTCCTAAGCTCCTCTTTCCCTCAACCTTTCCTTTTAGACGTCACGCATAAGACAGTTCTTCCTAAGGTTGTGTCCAAACCAATTTGCTTTGTACCGAAGAATCAGATCCAAAACTAATCTATTCTCACCCATTCTACTTAGACCTTCATTTCCACCCTTTATATCCACCTAATTTTATCAAGTTTCTCCAACATCACATTTTATTGTTCTCAATAATGATATCAAATTTTAATTTCTTAGCAAATATAATCACACACAATACACATTAAATAGCCAAACATAAAAGTATGTTCTGATGGTGCTCAAAACGCAACTGATTACATCACTGTGCCTCTTATGCGCGAGTGATGGGTGTACGAGTTATTTTACACTAATTTTTATGATAACCGTTTTTGGCTTTTTATTTTTGCGTATGCCACCAGGGTTTATCGGCTAAATGGTGACCTGGGGTCTAGGGGTAAGGTGTCAGACTTCTTGTTGGGGGTCGGGGTTCTAATCCTCGGTCCTGGAACAGATGTATCTGATTACCAAACCCTTCCTTCACCTCTGACAATACATGTATTAATCACAACTTTTGAATGTGAGGAATGCCAGGCCTTCACCGTGGTTCGGATCCCACGTTAAGCTGTAGTCCTTCATTTCATCTCACAATCACCCTAACATTGCACATTAGCGTAAGTGCGTATAACCCGAACGGGTAGTAAGACGCGGTGCTAATAATAATAATAATTTATCAGCTATACTTCCTGGATCTTACTGACATGTGTAACGTAACCTTCTTCTGAGGTTGAACACCCTGTAGGTGTGGTTACTTCGCCCTCATGAGATGATTATGTGGTCTAGTAGAAGTCTGAAATGAAACTTAAGCCTAATTAACCAGATCACTATGACAATAGGAACAATTCCCCTTCAGGAATAATAGATTTAGTACTGCCGTAAATTGAAACCAGGGCCTATATATTATTAACCAGGAATGCTGACCAAGAGGAGGGACCTATGATAAACTTGTAAAATTGTATCGTATTATTTATTTTTTACCTTAATCCTGAATTTAGCAGAGATATATTCGTGATTTTGCAGCCTTAGATAAGTTCCAAGATTTTTTGGTAGAATCCCCTTATATGCTTTATGGTCTTTATTAATTTATTTGCAATACAAACAATATATTCTAATTTGTCAGATTGCTAAAAAAAATTATCTCTGTTTAGTCGCCATACTAGCTCCTAGTCACCATCTTGAATCTGGTACGCAGTAGATGCGCGTCAGTAGATTGTTTTTACTGTGCGATTATTTTAGGAGCTTAGCAAGCTATCATCAGCACATAATCTCTTAGACATATTCTTTATTGACATTGTCTGAACTCAAAACCAACTAGTGGTACACCATTTAACATCATAACTTTCAGTATAATTGCTATACCTAGAACCTTTAATAAATATTAGTGCAATATATAATATTAGAATATTTAATAGGTTCATTTAACGGTATTTAATTAAAATCATTACTAAAGAATTTTTTTTATCTAATTGAAAGTCATGAATATTTTAGCAGTTTTATTTGTTTTATATCATTTTATAAAATATATATTTATAATATATAAACAACAATACATCTGTTTATTAATCTATAATTTTACTTGCCTAACTTCTATGTTTTTATATTTAAAATAAAAAGGAATCCCATTCCAAAATGAAACAAATCATGCTTTTGCACCTTTTTTTCTACTCTATTCAAATTTAGCTTATTTATATTTTTAATAAGAGATTATAGAGTTATTAATTTTTTTAAGTACATAGAAAAAAAACCATAGGTATATCTCGAATAGAATTCATTTTATTTCTATAACGATCCGTGGCTTCTATTCAAATAGAACTATTAATATGTAGACCGTGCTAACTTAATCCGTACTAAAATTTGTGAATCCATAAAAAGAACGCTTGTAGCGTGAGTTAATTTAACTCTGAAGTGTATGTTAATCCACACGTTCGACCGCTTCCCACGTGAGTCTAAAAGAGTGTGGTGGTCATATTGCCTGAGTCTGTGTGTTGGAGAGGGAAAGAGGAAACGGCAAAAGTGAAACAAAAGAAGGGGGGTTAAAACACTTTTAATGACGATAAGCTTTAGTTAAAAACAAAGAGATGATAATATGAAAATATTATGCAAAAACGTAAACTTTATTTTTAATAAATTAAAAAAAAAAAGAGGAAAAATTGGAAAAAGTAAAAAAGATCGTTCCTTTGAATCTATGGGCACGCTGACTAAATGGCAAGCTCATATTGATCCGGTTTTATATAAACGAAGAAGTAGGATTAAAATATCGACCAGGTATGCTTAGGATGGTTTTTCATACATCTTCTCTCAATCGTCCTCCCGCAAATGCGAGTACATTTTATCTAAATATATATTTCTTATCCTTTTCTATTAGTATAATTAAATGCGCATATCTTTAACGGAAAATAAGACGTGGAAAAAACAAAAATTGCTGTTAAAAAAAGGTTAATAAAAAAATTTATTTGATGTATCTAACTAGCACTTTCTGAACGACTAATTATATTGGCATACGAGAATTTCTACGAGCGAAAGAGAAAGGACCTACCAATTTTTGCCAGGAAATGTATTCTCACATTCCTTCTATGTTCTTTTACGCGAAACAATTGACATGAGACCGAAGGCTTTTCTTCCCCTCCGAAGGAGTTGTGTTACGGAAATCTAATCGCTCAAGAAAAATCTAGCTGGGTTTGAACCCACTAACATCGAGTCTGGTGGCAAGCACTTTACACCAAGACCACAGAGTTCAAACTTAATTTTATTAATATAGAAGACAAATATGTTCTAGATGGAGACAGCATGGCTGAGATGTAGGAAATGCACAATCAGATTAAGATAGGAAGTACAATCGTATATGTAAACTTCAAGTCATGTGATATACAACATAACCTTTCCTTAGTTTATATCAATACTTTTAAATAATACCAATAATAAAATAACGTGATAATTAAAGTTAACGGAAAAGTTAAATTTATATTTTATAAATATTATTTCCTACCTGAAAACCTCTAAGTATCACATTTTTATATTGTAAAATCAAAATATCAAAAAGAGATAAAGACAGACTAAATATTTATTCTTCCATAACCCCACCATAATATCACCCTGCGCTAAAGCTTACTCGGTACACAATAGATATGTGTCCTACTAAATGGGAACTGTTCACGCAAAACATCAAGTTACTATAATTTATAAAATTCTTCAAAGTTTTTGCTCTTAAATATTTAATCTTAATTACTCTTTAAAAACCATGAACATTTACTAAAATAAATATAAGTACATAAACATTTGATAAAGTTATTCCTATGAACATCAGACTGTGAGTTGACAAACGTTGGTCCAAACCGAGAAGGAATATAACCAACCAGCCTGCCAAACATATTAATAAACCAGGGCTTGCGAGGATGGTCAGCCAAAACTCCGCCGATACATTGAGGTCGTTCCTTTGTGTCGTGCGTGCTCTTTGGACCACAGACACATCGGCAGGGGTTGTCGGAAGAGGGTTCGGGGGGTAGAGGTGGAGGCGTAGTTTCGCTCATCACTGTTGGACAGAAGCCATGAATTTCACGAACTTTTTAACAGTCTCATTGAGCTGGTCAGAGGAAGAGGCTGTGACTGAAATTAAAATACGAAGAGAATATTTTGAGTGCTAGAAAAAATATAATGTTTTACCCCATTCTGAAAGTGTTTTTACAAATACTTTTGATGATTTAAATATTTTTTAGGTGTTTTCTTATACGATGCACTATATGGTCAATTTTAGTCTTTTGATTATCACATTAGACTAGACTGCCGATGACGGGAATATCGAGGTTCGAAATCTCATTCAGAGGTACTGAGGATGGATTTTTTCCTAAATGGTTTTCCACTCTACCTTTACGCAAAGATAGTACACTTACTTTAAATTCTAACCTTCTCATCCCTAACACACTAGCAAAATTAGTACATATGCGTATAGCCCAAAAAATTTAAATAAAACGCGAATACTAAAAAAAAAAATTTTTATACACATACAAAATAGCTTACCCTAACATGTTTTCTAATATTTGAAATCTCACTTAAAAAACAATTGAAATGAAAAGGATAAAAAGGGGGAAATCCAATTTTAACATAAATCAAGTTAGTGCTTCCATCTGTTAGACAATCATGATATATTTATAATGCATTTACGTTATGGTTAAAAGAGGTCGCTGTCATAATTAAATTAGTTAAAAAATGTATTTGCTGGATCTTTATATGATTGAGATATAAAAGCTGTTCTGAAAAATGTGTGTAATGCGATATCACCCTTTTTCCCTGTATACTTCAATTTATCTATATCGTATATTAGAAAAATCTAGCTCATAATTAAATATTATAGATTGTTTATAAATACTAAGATTTAATTAATTATTATAAAAATTGCTAACTCCTGATTTAAAATTCTTTATGAATAAGTAGATTAGGATTTTGACAGGAAGAAATCAAAAAATAAATGAAAAACTTTTGTTGTCAAATTTGATAATATTTTATGTTACTATTAGTGTAGTTCTATAATTATTTATTTTATGTATAAAATGCGAATGAAACGAGATCAAACATATGAATACATGAACATTGTTTTAGTAACTTTTTTGACTGTCAATTAAAAGATTATTTTATCATAATTGAACTTTATTCTACATCCCATGACTGGCAGAAAATTTGTCACAATAAATTGTTAATATCATCCCTAGTGGTTTTTCAATAAAAATAAAAAGCGTTAGAAAACTTTATTATTATTTGTTTGTATTTATATATATATAATTTGTATTTTTTCACTGCCATTTTGGATGTAAGTAAGTATATATACTACTACGTAACTGTGTCAAGTATGAATAAAATTGGATTTAGAGGATGAAAGAAAGTAAAGATTTTGGTAAAAAAACAAACACTCAATAACTGACCAGATTCGAACCATTACCTACCCTTATCAGCAGAACAGTCAATTGAGAGAGTAATGTCTTAAACAATTCGACCATCAGATTGGGGAGTTTATATTAAAACAATTCATATTAATGGAATTTATTTTACTTTTGTATGCGTTATAAATTGGATTACTGAAACTTTTTTTTTCCATAATGTCTTACTTTACTTTAGGGCTATACGCATGCGCACTAATTACGTTAATGTGCTATGGATTATAAAGGTTGTATTAAGAATAATGTTCCCACGTTTTTTTATAAATCTATACTTATTACACCAAAATGGGATTCAAATTATTATCTCTCCATCGTCGGAAGTCCAGTCTATTGATATGAGTGACGCGTAGAGCATGCGTTGCCCACCAAAGTTGTTGTTCGCTTTTAATGCGAATATTTAGTCTTGTAAACCATTAATTTTTCTCAGCTAAGAATATATTCTTTGGAACTTCTTAGACTTTGAGATACTTCAACATAATAAATTTTAAATATAGACAGTAAAATAAATAGTACCTTTTTTTTATCAAAGTTTTATTGGGAACGTGAGAAATGTCCAGTTTTTTTTTTCAGTTTTTATCGCAAAAAAATTGTTTGGACAAATAAATAAAATATTACTCCCTTATCAACAAATTTTTATTTTCATCACATGTTGAATATTTGTCATGAGCATTGCGGTATTAGATGAGAAACTTTTTAACTGAAGATAAAAAATTGTACCTAAATTTTAGAACCCTTTGAGAGATATTCAACAACTGTTGATATCACTAAGTGAGAAAATTAAATTATATTTGTACTGAAGAAATATTTTATTTCTTTTGATTGATTAAAAAAAGTTGATATAAAAACTGCAAAAATACTGACATTTTCTCATGTCCCCTAAATCCCCAACTTAATAATCTACTTTTGAAAATATTTCAGATGAAAGAGGAAACTAATATTCAAATATCCATTGAAGAGATTTTATAAAAAGACAAAATAAAGAAAATAATAATTTAGCTAGACGTGCGTCTTTGTCAATTTTGTAGTTAGTATTATTACGCCCGGCAATAATTGCAGAAACGTTTCCAGTGGAAGCTTTTCAAATAGTCAGCCTGAAGAACGGCAATAGAGACTGTGGAACAAATAATGAAAGAAGAATGAATGTATACTGCGATAGTGGGAGAAGCAGTGTAATACAGAGGAGGTGAGGCTAGGAAGGGTTGTGATAGTGAATATTGGAGGGGAATGAAAGAGGTAAGTGCAGAGGAAACTGTCACAGTAGCTGGTTTCCATCGTCATATTCCCTGTCACTACGAAGGTATCGAAAGAGAATTGAAACTCTCGGAGGATTTTTTTTTTTTTTATTTATGAAACTTTTTTTTTTTTCTAAGAGGAGTGTTTCTATGGAAGCAGGGACAGCCAACTGGAACGTACGGAATCAAAATCAGAAACTAAAAATACACTATTTAAGATTATAGTGCTTTATTATAGCATACAGTTTTGAACATATATTATTATAACTAGTACAGTTGGAAAATAATTTTCTCCTCTATGCTATGCTTTGCTTTTTTTTTTTTTTTGCATTATTTTGGTATATGCATTTGAATTGCTCTGATAAAATGGGAATGAGTAAGGTAATATTTTGGTAAAATGTATCAAAATATGCGTGGAGGTAGTGTTTGAAAAAATGTAGGAAAAGTTATATTCTGTTCATCTAGCCAAGATTAAAGCACTGAACTCTCCATGACTGGCATACCAGACAAGATAAGACTGATGCCTTTGTAAGTGAAAATAATGATGTGGGTTGGTACTCTTTTTTTATTTAATTAATACTAATGATACTTAGATAACGTCTTACACCTTATCTCAGTCGACAGTGCGTCTATAGACTGAGCTAAGAGTCCCGGGTTCAATTCCTGGAATGCCCGAAAAATTTATAATTGGTGAAATGTGGGCTTACCCTTTCATAGTGATGAATTAACGGCCAGGGGTATGAATGTTATGTCTGTTTCAGGTTTAAGTTAATTGATATGTTGTGTGCTCATATAATCAGTCGGTTCAGAAAGTGCACGTTAAATACCTCAAATAAAAGATTAATTATAAAACTAGTTAACACTGAAATATTTTCGACTTGCAGGTAGTGCTAGGTTTTTTTTTAGCTGGTTTGTCACTCTGTAACTATATAAGATATACTTTGAGGCCTTAGGGAATCCAAAAATCTTCCTACTCTAGTCATTAAAATTAGGGCGTAGGGGGACTGAGCAGTGATTTTGATACCCAGGATATCATAAACTCCCCCCCCCCCCCCAAGGTTAGTTGAATACTGTTACCTCGCAGAACGATTTGCCTCCCAAGGTAGTTCGAGCCCAACCAATATTATCCTAGCCTAACCTAGCCTAACCTAACCTAGCCTAACAACCTAACCTAGCTCCCGCTCTCATAGTAAGAATTAGTTCTACCCCAAGACAATTTACGGAGTAGATTAAGTTCTGCTGAATGTCTTATATTGAATTGATGTCTACTGGCGATTTATTAAATTAATTTCCAATTAAAATTAAACTACAAAGTGCCCTATCCCCATGCTTACCATTTCTTCTTGCTGAGTCTACGGTTCCCAATCCACCTGTTTACAGATACTTCTAGTTTAATCAATGGTGCCCAATCCCACAATTTCTCACATAAAAGTGCCCACTCCACCACCACCCTAAAATTATGCAATTTAAGTCAGTTAATATTTAAGAAATTATAGTTAAGTTGTAGTACTTATATTAATTATTTACAGAATATTAAGGCTATAACGTATTTGAAAAAATAATGTTTATATGGTGGAATATGTTTAAATTGTATTTATTAAAAAAAAAGTAAGTGTGCATATATGTGTTTAATGTACTGAAATCCTAAGTTATACAAAAATGAATTGGCAGCGGCGAAAAAAAAAAGTATAAAGAAAATTAGGAAAGAAAAAGAGACTTTGTAAAAAAGATGACAGCAGAATTTCGCTACGGAAGGAAAATAACATCTCGGAAAATTCAATAAAATTGACATTGAGATAGATGTGCAGAATGTGGAAAACTAGGAGATTGAAAAATACTAAGGTAAAGGATAGTATAGAATAGATGAAAGCTTTCATACTTGATTTTAGGAGGAAACAAATTGGGTTTCAGTAAAAAATAAAAAATTCAAACAAGAGCACATTTGAAAACGGATTTTGAACTCGGATATTATTTTCTTGACATGGATGGATTATGAAAACAACTGTGTAAGGAGGCAAAATATCGTAAAATACGTAGAATCTTTCTCTTCCAGAATATAATTTGTTGAAATATTGGACATGTTATTGAGAAAGCTTATCGACAATATTTAAATGATTGTAGGTTCTAGTTGACATTACCAGATTTTTAAACTATTTTTATTTTTATTAGTATTTCTCAATAAAAAAAATTGGAACGCTTTGTTTTTTAAATATCAATTTTACAATTAATGAATAAGGCCTCCAGAAATATAAAGGGAAAATAAATGTTTTTCTTCAACAATATTTTTTCTAAGGAAAATAAATATTATATATAATTAAAAATATTTATACTAGCATGTTGTAGTGCCCCTGCCGACTAAATGCATTTTTATTATTTTTATTGAATCAGGATTAATAAAGTCAAATTTTAGGAAAAATGCATTCCCATTAGCACGTAGGGAGAGTGAGAAAATATTTAAGAAAAATAAGAACGCTCAATCATGATTTGAAGCCTTGTCTCCTCGTTAAAGACAATCCAGTCTACCAAAATAGGGGTGCAATATATTATGCATCACTGACGTGGGTACATATATAATTAATAATCTGGACTGTCCTATTATCATCTTAATCCATACAATTTTTATCCTACACAATGCATATTCCATACTTCGTAGTGTCACTTTGGTAAAACCAAATGGTATCATAGTCAGTAATAAATTTTGTTTTTAACATTTTAACTTTATTTTTAAATATTACGACATTAATTAAAATTATGTATAGTAACTATCAATAATTAACATATTCTGAAAATTGAAAAATGACACCTGGACATGGGAATCGAACCCGGGACCTTTGGCCGGGTTCGATTCCCGTGTCCAGGTGTCATTTTTCAATTTTCAGAATATGATATCTAACTGAAGTAATTACCATTAATATAGCTTCGGCTATTTACACTTAATATATATCAATAATTAATTTGAATTAGAATTTTGCTAAAAACTGTCAAAGAATTAGAAACACTTGAAAGTTAAAACCGATGGTACTAATCGGCAGGACAGTGATTTTAATGCCCTAAATATAGTTATAAACAAATTACCAATGTAATGACATTGAAATGATAGAAAAATAAAACTTTTAGCTAATAAACACCACCTGTGTGTTCTAATGGCCAGCTTTCCTGGTTACAGGCTCAAGGATCTCGGATTCGATCCCCAGTTATTCCAAAATGTATCTGTGAAGCAGTAAGTCCTTGAACGGGGTCAAACTCAGTCTCGTGAGGACAAATGAGGAACTACTTGAATAAATAAGTAGCGTCTCTGGTTTATAAAACTAAGATAAACTGTTTGAGGGCTCGTGCTGACCACATGACACCCTTTATCCACAAATTTTGGTGTCACCATCGCAAACGGGTGTGTCCGCTTTGCTGGTCCAGCTCGTATGCGGGCTCTCATAATTGAGTTTTTATTTAGTGCTAGCAATTTGCTTTACATGAAAGGAAGTTTTTTCTTGGGGGGCTGATATAGATGGAAGGATGTTGTAACACGTAGATATTTCCTGCGAAATAGGGTGTAAATTAAATAAATTTTTAGTATTATTATTTTGGGTCAGATCTGATTATCTCTATTAATTAGACAAAAGGGATGTGTCAAATATATTCGTTACAAACTCAATTGTGTGAGCCTGCAAAAGAACAAAACCGACCGAGCGACCGCTGCCGTTAGTGATTATAGTACCAACATTTGCGGATTTAGAGTATCATGTGCTCAGCATAACGAGCCATTAACCTCAGTTTTCTAAACCGTAACTGCTACTTCTTTATTCAAGTAGCTCTTAATTTGTCCTCATAAGGTTGAGTTTGACCGCATTCCAGGCCCAGTGATTAACACATAAATTGTGAACCTTACTAAAAATCTAGTAAAGCTTTTTTTCACAGAAAAGTGGAAACTTCTTTATCTATGCGTTCAAGATGGTTTAGCCCCCTTTAGTGGTCGCATACTTTGGCGAGTCACTCCCGTGTTTGACCGGGTTCCTTGTGAATAGAAGATCGGGGCTTCAATCCAGGTTGGACGTACTAAGGGTATTTTCTTAACCCTAAATTGTTTCCTAATCTTTCTAAATTAATTAGAGTACATTTCCTCTAAACTGTTACACTTATAATCCTATTCATTTGGTTTATATATTTATTTGAGGTATTTATAATAATAATAATAATAATAATACTTAGCACCGCGTCTTACTATCCGTTCGGGTTATACGCCTAAGTACTAATTACGCTAATGCATTAGGAATGGGGAAGGTTGAATTAGAGGAAGTGAACCGCATTTGCGTGGAGGGAGAGTGGAAACCATTTAGGAAAAACCACCCCCAGCTCACCCGACCGAGATTCGAACCTCGATCTCCCCGTCCTCGGCGGTAGAGCTCAACACGACTAGCGCGTTAGCCAACTACGCCACCGAGGCGGGTTATTTGAGGTATTAAACTTGCACTTTCTCAACCAATGATTATATCAGCACACGACTTATAAACTAACTTAAATGTAGAACAGACACAACATCCAGCCCCTAGTCGTTACTTCATCACTGTGAATGGGAAAACTCATATTTAACCATTGATAACTTTTTGGCCATGCCAGAAATTGATCCCGAGACCTTGGCACAGTAGATAGACACACTACCGACTTAGCAAAAGTGTCGGATCTAGCGTAATTTATGTATACGTATACCCACTTCAGTGGCCGAATGGTCTAAAGCAGAAGTTCCTAAACTTTCTCAATGGTGTTTCACCCCAAAATAATGCTGTAATTTGGAATACTAACAACATAAAGCTGAATATTAATTATTTCGGTACATTTTTAATGATGCCCAGGGATATAACAACACAGACTGCTCTTCTGCACCGGCTGTCTGATCTTGAATAAATGTTCTCACCCCTACAACAATTGTTTGAATCTACCTTACTTTTGTCTGGACTGGGTCTGAATATATTTATAATATATCTTTTTCATGCTTTAATTTACTTGTTTTGTTTGTCTTCTCATGACGTACCACCTGGAATAACAATTTACGTACCACTGGTGTTACGCGTACCACATTTTGGGAACCGATTGTGTAAAGCGTCACTATCTTTTTGGAATGGCCTGCTAATAACGGGGATATTGGGCTTAGAGACTTGGCCAGGTCTACTGAGGGTGGTTTTTTCCTAAATAGTTTCTCACTCTTCTTCCAAGAAAAATCGGGTAGATTAACTTTAAAATGTTTCGTTCCTCATCTATACCCCATTAGAGTAATTACCATATTTGCGTGTTGCCTGAACGAGGTGATTAAAAAAATATGCGTAAAGCCCTAAAGCATACTAAAACATGGAGGGAAAACACTTAAATCTGGCACAGTCTAGTTTTCTAGTGACGAGAAGGTCATAACTCGAATCTGTCTTGGTGTAATAAACGTGATTGTTCCTTTTTGTTATCCCCCTTTGCCAAACCCTTCCTTCACCACTGACAATACGTGTATTAATCACCACTTGTGAAAGTGTGGAATGCCAGGTCTCCACCGTGGTTCGGATCCCACGTTAAGCTGTAGGTCCTCCATTTCATCTCACAATCACCTTACCATTACACATTAGCTTAAGTGAGTAGAACCCAAATGGGTAGTAAGACGCGCTGCTAATAATAATAATGTTATCCCCCACTGTTCCTCCTCCAAAATAGGTATATAAACACACTCTAATCAATACCTTCCTCATCTACTCACTCATTAGTGTAATTAGTATCGTGTATGGGTAAATAGACGTGGTTAAAATAAAAAACTCATTTTATAATGATTTATTTGAATATGTCTCTGATTTTTGTCTCGACAATTTACAGTTTATTTAAAAAAAAAAAAACTAGAACCTAAGCTCTGTAATAAAATTGACATTATATCATCTACGTTTTATTTGTTTTTCGATGTTATTTATGTTTTGTATAGCTCAAATAAAATTTCATATTTTTAAAATTCAGTGCAAGGTCTGATTTCCACTCCGGAATCTATTTTTTAAACATTCATTTATATTATTTATAGATGTTTATCTAGGTCACTGCTTGTCCTACTTTGTGAGAGAGCAATTGAATGAAAGCTGATAGTTTCAAAACAAATTGACCTATTTGAAACAGTTTTTACTAATTGGAACTAATATTATATTTTATCAGAAATTTTATTTATCATAGTAAAAATATAGAAAGAAAAAAGTGAAGGTTTTAAGTCATATTTTACTTTTTGCTTCATAATTGATTAAGTTGAATAAAAAACTATTTATTTTCTGTTAGGTTATATGGTAACGGTTTTTTATTTATTTTTAATCTCCGCCTATCCAGGTTATGGTAATAATAACAACGCTGATGAACTAGCGATGAGTAAGGTATAATTTAAATGAAATGTTTCAGCATTTTTGACGACTAAAAGTAGGAAACCTTTTATTTAAAAAAACCTCAGTGTTAACAAACGGACTTTGAAATCCAATGCTTCTCTTCACCTCTTAACCGTAAGTCCAGTATATGGCGAGAGTGACGTCTTAGACCATGCGACCACAGAAGTGGTTTTATTTTATATATATATATTTTTTTACAATAACCTATTGGTAATTTATGGATGTTAAGTAGATATTAAAACTTAAGTTACAATAAAAGTGCGTGATGAAATACGTCCTTCTTTTCTAAACCAAAAACTACTAAGATAGAGTTATCAGTTCTCCCTAACTTAAGTGGTTATCTTTGATTAACTCGGGAGACTTAAATAAATATCTCTTTGAATAAATAACTCTCTCATTGATGAATTTGAACAACCAAAATTAAAATATACAAATAAATTAATATGAATCTTTAATAGTGCACTTTGTTGTTTATTTTTATCTATTGAAGGTGTGAAATAATTATATTTTATCTGATTCGGTGGATGAATAATCCAAATTGTCATTCTCGTTACACAGTGGACTGTAATGACGATGTCAGGGAGTTCAGGGTACGTATCCCGGTCAGTTGTACTGATGGTATTTTTTCAATTCTCCCGCTACATAAATGCGGGTATACGTCCTCTTAAATTCAGCCTTCCTCCTACACAACAAGCTAGAGTAATTAGTACATACGCGTGTGGACCAAACGGGTAGTATTATAATGTGCTGAAAACAAAACATTGGAAAAATATAGTTTTTTCCTTGGGTTTTCACTTAGAACAACCAAAAATTCACGCTAATGTGTTTGCTTTGTATTTAAAACTACTTGTTTATATAATTTTATAACAATAATTTTGATAAATTTAAATAATTTCATTAATATCATTAGGTGTTCTGTCTAGCGACAAGTCAATTCCTTTTTGTCAGTGAAATGACACTTCCAATGCAATGCTTCCTCCTTCAGCTCCAAGAAGTTTCTTCTCTCCTTCAATACATCTAATATTTTAATCATCCTTTTTCCTAAGCTCTTCTTTTCCCTCAACCTTGCGTTTAATGACGTCATGCAGAATACAGTTCCTCCTAAAGATAAGTCCGATCCATTTCACTTCATACTGAAGGATCACACCCAATTTGGTTCTCTTCTCACCCACTCTTCTTAGGACTTCTTCATTTGTCACCCTGTCCGACCACCTTATATTCTTAAGTCTTCCCCAGCATCACATTTCAAAGTCCTCCAATTATTTATTTTCTATATTCCTAAGAGTCCAAGTTTCTGCTCCATACAGTGCAATGCTCCAAATGTAACATTTCATCGATACTTATAACGGGGCTTTAATTATATTTATATTTTAGCCAGGTTTTCATCGCGCTCAACCCATTTCTTTTATGTAGACATGAGAGGGGAGGGAGATATTGCTTAGCATGAGGAGGGGGGAGATTTACTAGTGACTTCACTGCCATATTAAAGATTAACAATCTGAATGTGTTTTTTTAACTAGGAAAACCCGTAATTCAGCAAACGTATTACAACTTGAATCAAGCGTCACATCGAAGTGTGCTAACCTGTTGTCTTCTTTAAACAAATAAAACTGTGTAACTAAGATATGAAATCATTTTACCATCCAGTGAAAAAGTTTTTAAAATTGAAAAAATATGTTTTACTGATACCAATTTCTTTACAAAAATCACACTACGATAGTTAAGGATTAATATTGGGTCTAATATCTCAGTTAACTGGTCGCGAGAACTTAAACAGCAGTTATTTTTAAGCACCACGTTTTAATAACTGTTTGGACTGTACACTTATGTACTAATTATGCTAATGGTTTTTATGGATTAAGAAGTTAATATTTACCTACATTTGCATGGATGGAGAGTGGAAAACCATTTTGTAAAAACCACTCTCAGTACACCAGACTGAAATTCAAATCCTGATCTCCCCGTCATCGACAGTTTAGTCCACTGCGTGAGTGATACCTTAGATTATAAGGCCACCGAAGCGGATAATAGCAGTGTTCGCAGTAGCCCCATGGCTTCTTTGGGGCTGACTGACAGTTCACAGCTGACTTCTGACAGTCAACATTTAGGTATATACCTAAATTTTGACTGTCAGAAGTGACAGCTGCTAAACACATGTTTTTTGCAGATCATATGGTTTGGCGTAGGGATACATAATTTGGTCCGGTAGCTTTTCAAAGCCATCAGCTGTCAGTCAGCACCAAAGAAGCCACGGGGCTACTGTAGCTTATGCTTCCCGTAATATCGATACTATAATTAATTTGACCATATTATCTTGAACCATAATTAATTATCTGCATTTTTTTTAAGCACTCCAGGAGTAACTCAATTATTTTGCTTTAGCAAAATGATTGTTTTCTGCGTATTATTGTCCATCTGGTCTATAAATATTTAACCAATTTAATTTGGCAAGGATGAGGTAAGTGTAGTATTACAGGATTTTTTTACATCCATTATGGTTTCCAGCCTGTGGCTTGGGTCAGTTTTTTTTATTAAAGCCATATATTATCCACTACCAGCCTGCTAGGCCTGTCTTTGCTTCATATGCCTTATAATCTAATTTAAGACTAGGACAGGTATAGCATCCAGTCCTCAGTCGTTAATTCATCAATGTGAAAGAGTATGCCGGGAATAGAACCCGTGACCCTTAGCTCAGTAGGCAGACACGATACCGACTGAGCTAAGATTTCTGACTACTGTGGGAAATATAGCCGCATTTACGTGGATGTAAAATATGAATTTTCTCACAGAAAAACACAACTAGTAGAACCAGATTGGATTTGAACTCCGTCCTTACACTCACTGGCCAACTAGATTGGATTAGCTTGAAAATTTTGTCCACGTGCCCTCCGGTGTGAATTCCTTAAGATATAAATAATTAAATACAAGTTAACTAATTTTAAAAACAGCTAAAATATGATTTTGATCGAACCATTTACAAAATACAAACTATTTTGCGGTAAATATTGTAACATTTTAAAATATTATTAAATGTATTTTAAGAAAAATATTAACAACTATTAATCCAACACCTTATCTCAGTCGGTAGCGTGACTGCCTACTGAGCTAAGGGTCCCGGGTTTGATTCCCGGCATGGCAGAAAAATGTATTATTGATGAAATATGGGTTCACCCTTTCATATAAATAAATTAACGGACGGGGACTGGATGTTGTGCCTGTCCTGGTTTTAATTAATGAAGCTATGACAGGCCTAGAAAGCAAGTAGTGGAAAATATATGGCTTGAATAAAAAACTGACCCAGGACCATAAGCTGGAAACAGTAATGGATGTAGAAAATAATATATATCAAAATTGACAGCTGCATATCATTTGATCTGACGTATAAATACATTAAAGTAGATCAAGTAACTTTCTATCTGTCCAGGTAAGATTTTTACCATGAAAATTCATCTCTATACAAACCTCACTCAGGAATAATTATGTTGGTAGTATTTTGTTGTTTTACTATCTACCTGCTTTGTAGAAATTACACAAAAAAAAGTTTTCATTCACCATTCCTTTCAATGGTTATTTATTTGTATATGGCCTTTTATTAATCTTTTAACGAAATCCGTGGGTTATTGAACCTTTATAATGCTCTTTTCAGCTCTAAAGTTGGGTACTTACATTGTAAGTGCATGCCTATCGGACATTTAGCTCGGTTTTTCCTGTTTCCACGACATGAAAAGCTCAGTTCCTATTAATTACGAATTAATTAATAGTCTTAAACAAGACGTATTTTTTTTATTGCATTCATTTTCCAAAATAGCATTAGTATTTGATAATATTTAAAAAAATTGAATACGATAGCGTTCTTATTCTATGTTCGTATTTTGTACATGGTCCCTTAAACATGGTCTTAACGTGACCACCTCAGTAAGCGAGAAATAGCAGCGCAGACGTTCAGCTCCAACCCATTTTTTAATTCATTTTTTTGGTACTGCGTATTATTACCCGTTCGGGGCATACGCTGTCGCGATACAATGTTCTGACCAGCGGTCTAAAGATTGGTAATTTAAACTTTTTGTATTTTAAGCACATTTTATACATGTTATTTTCATAGTATCTTATCTAGAAAATATCAGAGCTCATGTTTTATTTAATAGTCTAAAATGTATTTGTTTAAAAATTGTTTCACTTCAGTTCGAATAGGTATTCACATATTAATATAATAAAGAAATTACCATAATGGCACACGCGTTTCTTCACACGTCTTAGTCGGAATCCAAAGTCAACAGCTTTGTACAAGAAGAGAAAAAACACACAATTATCTAGCTTTAATTTAAAATTTGTCACCGAGAGCTGCTGAGCTCATGCGAGCAAAAGCAAAACTAATTTTAAATAAAAATAAAAACACTAAAGTTTACTAGTGAAATATCTTGGTCTCTCTGTCACACCTACATTGCGAGGTTTGACCTTAAATTATTGCGAGGGCTGGAAACAAGCAAACTGAATGTTCATGACCCGTCGCTAGCTGCGCGTGTGTGGAAGTAAATTAACGATAGTATAGTCACTGAATAATAAAATTTAAATGTAAATAATCCAAAAAGTATGGCAATATAACAGGATCATTATAACAATTATATAACAATTACGTAATAGTTCTAAGGATTATAAATATAATATTTAGAGGACGTGTCCCCACATTTTCGTAGGAGAGAGTGGGAAATCATTCTGTAAAACCACCCTCAGTTCACCCGATCCAAGATTCAAACCTTGATCTCCCCGTCATCGCCAGTATAATTTATTGCTAGAGTAGCGCATTATACCACGTGGCCACCGAAGTAGGTGGTGTTTAATTCTAAGATGTGCTAATTCAGAATATGGTTCACGCCAAAATAAATTCAAAAGATTCCAAAAGGGCACTTTTTCCTTTAAAACTCTTTAGTTTGAGTTTTATTAGTAGAGAAAATGTGTGAAAATGTGAGAGTAGCTCATTTTCAACGACTTTTAAAACATATTTTGCAGAACTATCAGATAGGCATTATAAAAAAATTTTAAATCCATCCTTCCTCTAGTAATTTTTAATAGGCTCACAGCAAAAGATTTGAAGATATTTGAGAACAGCAAAGAGCTTTATTTCCTCTTTACCTTGAGATAAAAATTCACGTAGTTTTCATTCCCCTTTTTCCTATTGATATAGCAAATGGTGGTATGGGAAAGTATATGATGTAGTAGTTTCAAAAATGACATTGACCAATGTACGAGTAGTTCAAGCCTGTGGCCTGAAAGCGATTGATACTCGATAACTAAGGCGGCGCCTTAAGGTGTCGGGCTCTCAAATAATAATATAGCCGGTGACTCGTGATAAGTTACAATTTTGGCTGGGTGTGTTGGAGGTTATATTCCACATATTATTTTTTCTCTGTGTTTTTCATCATATCTTACGCTAGTATTGAGGCCCTTCCTTTAAACTATCTTATTCATCCCTTTTACATTAGATCAATCTATTGATTCACTTAGCATTGGCCGGAATAATAATAAGTTTGAAAGATTCACAAAAGTGACTAAAATAAAAAATAAAATTTAAATGGTTTTTAAAATTTTAACTGCGTCAAGTCTATAATAATCGCAAAGTTAGTTCCTGTATAATTTAAAAAATATGTATACGCTCGAATACAATATTTCTCACATCTGTAATCCTCACTTTTCTTACAAATCTGAGTCCCAAATTTGAGTTTGAACCCTTTAGAAAACATGGTTAAAAACAAGAGATTTAATTTCATGCTTATCAAAAATTGATACATGATTGCTGTTCACAAGATTAATCTTGATAGCTTATCCAATCAAATTAATTCAATTGATTTAAGTTCACTTAGTCTAATCAAAGGTGATCCTTGAAAAATTAATGCTTAGTTAAATGCTAAATCACTTAGTGGCCTGAATGGTCTAAGGCGTCACCCTCGTGTTAGACTTGCCTGCTGATGACGGGGGTAATGGGATTCGACTATCGGTCCAAACTACTGAGGGTAGCTCTTAATTCTCCTTCCTCGCAAATGTGGGTGTATCACCTCTAAAATGCTTCCTTCATAATTCATATCCCATTAGAGTAATTATCATATATGCGTATAACTAATACGTGGTGATACATTTATTTATTTTAATTAATTTGATATATTTAACGAGCACTTTATGAACCAACTGATTATATCAGCACGTGACTTATAAACTAACTTAAGTCTAGAACAGTCACAACATCCATTCCCCTGGTCGTTAATTCATCAATGTGAAAGGGGAAGACCTACATTTCAATAATGAGAGATTGTTGGGCTATACCAGGAATCAAACTCAGGGACCCTTAGATCACTAGGCACTACCAACTAAGCTAAAGTGTTGAATGACACGATATAAAAATTAAATAAAAATGATGATAGCTAAAATGTTGGGTGGTAAATTAACTATCTGTGTTCTGGTTAATTTTTCCCTATAGTTAGGTTGAGGTACACCATAAACTAGATAGCATTAAGATAACTCTAAATCAAGTTTCGAATCAAAATTTGAAAAGAAAAAAGTAATCGGATCTTGAATATGATATCTACTTGAACTCTCCATTCACAAAATTATGTCATGAAAGATTTGAGGAATTCAAGGGTTCGATGATTTGAAAGTTTCCTCTCCATAAAATACCCATAAAGTCAATCATAAATCCAACATTGACAACAAACCTCTAAACTAAGCAATATCCCACACATAAAAAAAACAAAGCACATCATATATGGTCTGGCTTACTTTGTCCTAAAAAACTAACGAGACTAGCTTTTGTGTACGACGGCGTAAAGTAATGGTGGCGCGCAGGTTTCTCTTCCGCCCCTCCCCTCATCAATACTCCCATGATCCTGGCAAAGGATTTACTTTCCTCGTCCTGCCGTGTGGAGCGTGAAGAGCAACTCTGTCCTTTTAACGAGCCTAGAAGAACAGCCGACTAAGTGAATAATTCAATCTGACTTCCAGGTGACATTTCGTGGTCTTTCTGGAATAGCGATGTTAGAACCGTTATATAATGTACCAAGAATAGTGAGGTCCTGTTTTAAAATGGGAGTGTTTGGAATACAAGAAAAGGTTGGTGCTTTTGCAGTTTTTATAGAAACTTTTCTTGGCCAAGAAAAATCAAATACTGTTCCAGTAGAAAAAAAAAAGTTTAATTTTCTTCACATGGTGAATATGTCATGAGCATAGTCACATTTGATTACAGACTTTTTAAATGAAGAGAAAAGGTTGTCATTAGATTTCATAACACCCTTGACAGACATTCAATAACTATTAAGGTCACCATGTGAAGAAAATTATACTCCATATTTCTACTAGAGAATATATTTATTTGATTTATTTTGACAAATTTTTTTAATATAAAAACTGCAAAAACACCGCCCTTTTCTTGCCGTTTTTTCATTCCCACTTTAACCTGGATACTTTGGAATTTGTGTCTGATGTCTGTCTGGCTTTTATTTCATGAAAACTGTCAAATTCTTATACAAATTTTAACAAAATTCGGCAAGGACGTACTTAGAGCCTTGAATGAACGAGATAACTTAAGTTTAAATATATTTTTGTGTGTCAAGTTGTGTAGATTGAACTATAAATATAGCCATGAGCAAACTTGGGTGAGGTCCACTTTAAATTAATTCCAATTAAATTTTATTATAAGAATATAAACTTATCACTTAATTACATAAACATTTTAATAAACAATTAATGTATATACTTTTCTTATACTCAGTATTATTTCTAGCCACACGTATCATGGATTTTTCATTGAACAATAATTATATAATATCGGTTCAGTAAATATTTCTTTATTTTGTTTAAATTCTTATTTTTAAGGAAAGTAATTTATATAGGAGAATGATTTTTTAATAAATTCAAGGCAATAGGTTCACTAGTAAATTTCCAAAAGTCCCGTGATATAATCTACGTTAAAACCTATGACTCCATGGAAGGTAACTCGAATAAATGGTTTTTTTTTAACGGTCGTAATCCCAGGAGTGGATTCCAAAGGAACATCAAACAGTATCATAGTTTCTAGTTTTTCTATTTGTTATTCAAGCACATTTATTTTTAGGTATAAACAAATTAAAATTATTATTATTTGTTTATAGCTGGGTTTTTGCAAATTATGTAGTGTCTATTCAACATAGGAGTGGTGGTAACTGATACTTATAATAATATGTAAAATCTATTTAAAGAAAAACATAATTAGAAACAAATTGTTTGTTGTGAAAGCTTTGACTGCCAAAGTGACAACAAATCAATCCATGTGTTTTGCCAAATCTATACATACATGATAGTATATCTGGTAGATATTGCTATCTTTCACTGACCCACACTCATACCGTGGATAGGGGTGTACATTCCTAACTATTAAAATTGGTTTAAAGCTAATCGAGAATCGAAACTATAGACGATTCATAAACAAATTACTTCAAAAATATCGAAAACAAATCAGTACAAAAGTTTCATCTCGAATTCATCAGTTTCAATCAAAATTGTACTTTGCATAAACAAAAACTCTACAAAATTGAATACTACCATAAATGTAAAGGATGAAAAATTAAATACAATTCAAACACAAGCCAAAATCCATACCCAAGAAAGTGTCATAAAAAGGTAAATGTCCGCCAATTATACACTAACGATGGGCAATTTAAAAAAAAAAGTAAATTTGTATATTCAAAAGGGCAAACAAATGATATTTCACTCAAGCTTTCAGTGTGTCGCACTACAATAAAATTATAGAACTTTCTAACTGAACATGCCACTTACAAAATGCATTTATACATATTTGAAAATGAAATCAATCTGACCCATACATATTACCTAACGCTATATGTACATATACATTAACAGTTAGCTAATACATATATAATAAATACATATCCTGATTCAAACCTGAATGACCAATAACGGTAGGTCACAGACTGAACTATAACTTGGTCTAGTCTGGTTTACAGGTCAGGGAGAAGTTGAGTTTGAGTCTCAACTGGGTGTACGGATAATGTTTTTTCTTTCATCCCCACAAATGCGATCACATTTGCTCTAAATTCTACCTTCCTTATTCCTGCCTATTAGATTGATTAAAATGAGGATATTCTAGACGAGTAGTAAATATGCTGAAAAAATTACCTACACACAGTTTACTATTTCAATTATTTGCTACCCTCTTCAGTGACCGAACGGTCTAAGGCGTCACCGTCGTGCTGGACTGCCCTGCTGATGACGGGGTGATCAGGATTCGAAGTCCGGTTGGATGTACTGAGGGTGGTTTTTCCTAAATAGCTCCCCACTCTCCTTCTACAAAAATGTTAGTAGATAAAATCTAAGATATTTCCTTCCTCCCCCCAATAGATTAATGTATCATACATGTGTGTAACCTGAACTGATAGTAATCCACAGTGACTAAAGAAATTATATCATTCAATTCCCATTGATTTACTCTTCACTACTATACCAGTTACCTTTAGTTTCCCGGATATTTGGGTCTCAATGTTATTCCAAAATATATGGATTTTTTACTTATGGGAATGAAGGTTTCAACTTTTAAACTATGTTAAACCCGTTTTGGTGGCTGCATGGTCCAAGGTGCTACCCTTTCAGTAGAATAAACTGCCTATGATGGAGGTATTGAGGTTCAAATCTCAGCCTGGTGTATTGAGGGTGGTTTTACAGAATGGTTTTCCACTCACCCTCCATGAAAATGTGGGTACACTTCCTCTTAATATAACCTTACTAATATCTTAAATTATTAGCGTAATTATCACATAAGCAAAAAACCTAAACAGGTAGCAAGAAGCGGTGTTAAAAAAATATGTTTACAAGTCTATAAATAATTATAGGACAATATTAAAAAAAAAGTGTTCTTTCCAGTAAACACCAACCTTTTGCAATGTTAAAAGTTTTATTATTATTTAACTTAAGCACCAAATCTAATTGATAATATCTGAGCTACTTAAACACCCCCCTTAAGAGATAATAGCACCAATTAACAGCGCTAATACTCTAAATAAATGATGATAGAGTTGTAAGACAATCTGTTTATGATCCCAAAGTCTTGGATTAGATCACTACCGACTGCATTGATGTTAGTCCTAAAGTCTTGGATTAGATCATTACCAACTGCATTGATGTTAGTCCTAAAGTCTTGGATTAGATCACTACCAACTGCATTGATGTTAGTCCTAAAGTCTTGGATTAGATCATTACCACTGATTGATGTTAGTCCTAAAGTCATGGATTAGATCACTACCAACTGCATTGATGTTAGTCATAAAGTCTTGGATTAGATCACTACCGACTGAATTGATGTTAGTCCTAAAGTCTTGGATTGATCCCCACCGACTGCATTGATTTTAGTCTTAAAGTATTGGATTAGATCACTATCGACTGCATTGGTATTAGTCCTCAAGTCTTGGATTATATCCTTCCCTACTACAGTGATGTTAATCCTAAAGTATGTGATTATATTCCTACCATCTGCCCTGATAATAGTTTTAATATGCAGTAGTTTATTTACCAAACTCCTGACTGGTATTACTGGTAAAAAAATCCATTTTTCACCTTTTATTTTCTACAAAGTCCTTTTACACTAAGCCCCTTCCTGTTGAGAACATCGGAAGTAAAGTACGTTGGGTGGGATCTGACGTGGCCAAGAGATCTCTCCGAGAGCTCTTAAGGAGTCCATCTCTGTGGCGTGTTAGTAGAGTTGCCTATCTACCACTCAGGCTCATAACTAGAAAAAGCACAAAATATTCTTGATTCAAAAGTTTTCGCTTCTTTGGATTTAATACTAAGCTATGTCCAAAGCTATTATGTAGACCTATATCTTGAACTGGGAAATGCTTTTAAAATAGGATATATTTTAATTTATCAATAAAATAATATAAAGATAAAGTTTTTAGATATAGAATATATCACTTAAATATGGTTTTTACTAACCCAGGATTCCTAAAAGATTGTATCTATCAAACTAACTGGCTGTATGTCCTTTTGTATATTTTAAGTGCATCTATGTAATTAAATATCTGGGTCTATTTGATTATTTTTTAATTTGTTATCTATTAATATTATTGACCACTTCTCTAGTCTAATGTTCAGAGTTCCTGGCTATAGATCCAGAGGATCTGGGCTCGATCCCTAGTGCTTCAAAAATCTTTCTGTGAAACAATGGGTCTGAACGGGGTCAAACTCAACCTCGTGAGTACAAATGAATAGCTATTTGAATAAATAGCAGCTCCGGTTTAGAGAACTGAGATTAAGGATCTGAGGGTTCGTTGTGCTGATCCATTACACCCTCTATTCTCAAATGTTGGCATATCATTGCTAACAGTGGTGGCCGCTCGGTCGTTATAGCTATTTTGCGGGCTCACACAATGGAGCACTAACACAGAAAAATATAAAATAGGGAACCAAGCTAAAAGAAATATCTTTGTTTTAAAACTACTCCTACGATTTTGATTAAATTCCAGTAGACTATAGAAATAAAGATATAAAATAATAGTAAGTAGATCACATATAGCCTGATCCATAAATAATGGAATATATATATATATATAATATTCTGCATGACAAGTAAAAAACTTCAGACATAAATATAATAAGTGAAATGAGTAGGAAGTCACATTCTAATTATGTAAATAACCTGAGCGAGACATGGTTTTACTTAAACTTATGCTACATATTAATTATTTTAATTTAATTTGATAGCTCCACTATAAACTGATTCTTATATATTTAAAAAGTATTTTTAGGGTTGTTTAATTCTACTTTCTGGAACAAAATATTGTATAAAACACAAATCAAAAACAATATTATTATTTACATTAAACAACCCCCTTTTCTCAGAGGTAAGTTCCTTAGTTTAACCATTAATGCCATGTTTTACCCATTTTAGTAATGGAGTCCAATACTTTTAAATTCAACAAGTTTGTATTTATATTATTAATAACAAACTTTTAGTTAAAATATTATTAATTTGAAGTCTGTAACTATAAATTATTTCTTAAATAGTGACTGTAATATTTTCCTAAAACCAAACACTTAAAATGTGGTTTAATATTTTAATAAATTGTATTAGGTATACTACAATTTATAAATAATTAAATATGGTCCTTACACTAGCTATTTTTCTATTAATCCTTTGTTTTTGAACTTAGTTAAATTTTAATCACCAAAGGAGGGAAATAAAATGATATCGAATATTAATCTTTAAAAATAACATTTAAAAATAGTCCATACAATGTTTTATAAATGGTAATCAATATTACAAAATAATTTTAATAACCCCACCAATTTTTATTGAAGATCTCAAGATGTAAGGAAAAAAGTATTCGTTTTCCTTTTTACCGTAATGTAGTATGTTCATGAGTTTCAAATACTCTTGTATCAGTTGAATAAAATTATTTACAACTTAACTTTACAAGCTGCTCCCTCATTTATAAGCGATGTAATTAGTAGCTTAGGAATCTTCGTCGAGTTTCAAATGTACCCGAACAAGCACCCTTTAATTAGTAAAGTCAACGTTTATGGTTCTCCTTTGATGACGTTTCCACGTATTTTGTTTTGAATTGAGAGGAAGAATGGATGGTGATAATGTGAGGGAGGATGGGTAGGAAAACCAAGTGTTCGACGTTTTAGAAAATATGGGGTTTTGACCTCATGTCTAAGGGAATGTGACAAGGAAAGGGGGAACAAAAGAGAGGGAAATGATAGGGGAGGAGTCAGGAAAAGGGAAAGCTCCCCCTCGCCGAAATGAAAATTCCTCAGAGACAATCCTGAGAGTTCTTTCGACCGCTTCTATAGAAATTCCAGATTAATGAATAAATAGTCCAGGCCTAAGTTTGGCTGAGTCATCTAAATATTTGTTACGATAAGCGTCTTAATGGGTCCAAACTTGTGAGAAAAAGAGCACTCACCGATCTTATATATATATATATTATATAACAATTATTAATAATATCAATATAATTATACATTTTAATATTATATACATTAATTGTTTGATCAATTTAATCAGTCTCCATAATTCTTACAATATTAATAAGTTATAGAACTTAATATTATCTATAATAATATAATTAAATAATAATATAATATATAATTAATATAATATATAATATAAGTATGTGTAAGCTATATACAAATATATACATATACGTGTAATGCATGTATATATAAATTAGCCTATTATATGTCAAGAGGTCAATCAACCAATACCTGTAATAATATAAATTAATAACTATAGTAATTTTATAAATAATATCATCGACTCACTTCAGTGGTCCATGATTAATGCATCATTTTTGGTTAGACTAAATGTCTGGGTGACATAGAGATCGTGGTTCAAATACTGGTCAGGGGGATTAGCGATTGCTTTCCTTAAATTATTTCCCACTTTCCCTCCTCGCAAATTCTGGTACGTTTACTCTAAAATTCTATTTTCATCCTCCTAATTTAATAGGGATAGTAATTTATACGTATCCTCCGATCTGGTACCAAGACGTGGTGAAGTAATAATAATAATAATAATAATAATATAATAATAATAATAATAATAATAATAATATTAACTAACAGATAATAGAAGAGGAATTATAAAACTACTTTCAGAAAACCAAGCCATAAAACATATAATCAAATAATATTTTTAGGTATATTAAATGAACCCGTTCATATTTTTTACATTGTTAACATTGTGCGACAAACTTATATTTATATTTTATTATTTTTACCTTTGCTCTTTCTTGAAGCCAAATAAGTTGAGCTTTCACAAGGAGTAGACGGTGAGTGGTGGGGGCTATAAAATGGCGCCGAACGTGAAAGTTGGGGTGTAGAGAAATGTGAAATGGAATAAGGAAATAAGTTAATGAGATATTGGAAGAAATGAAGGCTGTTGGAATTAAACGCGACGATGCACCAGGCAACGAGGAAAGGAGAGAGAGATTAATGAAAGAACGGGGGTTGATACAGACCTCGGAGGTTATCTTGAGCCTGGGTGATCGAACCTAGACAGAAATATCAACCACCACCAAAAAAAAATATAAAATAAAAATACTCTTTGATTTGATTAATATTTAGATTTATTACAAGTACTGGCTGTCATTTATTTCATCTGTGTAACCTAACTAAATAATGAGAGAAGGTGGGTTTAAAGAAATCATAGCAGCGTTCACCTGATAACTTGTTGGAAGCCCCATTATTAATAAAATTCTCATTACCTAGCTTTAATTTCTCATGTCGAAGTCAGTCTTGCTAATAAAATGTGGTCTAATTTTATGGTTTCTTTAATATTTTAATAATACACTACATATTTTTAATAATAATAATAATAATAATAATAATAATAATAAAATAATAATAATAATAATAATAATAATAATAATAATTAAATATACCTAGAGTTTCTCATCATATAAACTTTAATTTCCTGACTTGTTTGCGTTGAGCACTTTCTAACGTTTATTTGAAGGTGTCCTTTAATATAAATTCTTACGTAATAAGTGCCTGTGATAGCATACATTAATATTTTGTAATCGGCGTCAATTTATTACCCTCAATGAAATTGCATGAAAATAATTTGTTTTATAATATACTTCGTTTATCCTAAAAGACAACAGTCTTACCTTGTCGGACTACACTATGGCCCTATATTATAAGTTGTGTCATAATAGAACCTCCAAAGGTAAGATTGAAAGCGATATTGTAAACGAATGGTACCAATAAATAAAAAACAAATTTGCGAATGTTTCTAAATCAGTCAAATTTTAAATTGAAAAATGTTAGTCTTTTTATTTAAAATACCTATATTCTTTGTTAATTCATGATGACCAAAAGCTTATATAGAAGCTCCAATTTTGTTGTTGGGGTTTTATTGAAAATATTAGACTATAGATTACTTAGGGTATATATATACCCTATATATAAGGTATATATACCCTATATATCTAGGGTGTATATTATAATATATATACCCTAAGTATATATACTCTAAGCATATATATACCCTAAGTATATATATATACACACTCTAAGCATATATATACCCTAAGTATATATATACACTCTAAGCATATATATATACCCTAAGTATATATACCATAAGTAATCTATAGTCAGATATTTTCAATAAAGCCCCATAACCATAAATAGCTCATATAATTATAATATGTATATTAGTTATTTATTTTTTGGCTTATTTTTATATAACATGAGTTAGAAATAGTTTTTTTAAAAGTACTTTAAGTTAGTATTAATACGTTTACACTGAATATATTTAAAGTTACTAATTACATTTTCTTCAGTAGCTTACAAATATATGGTCTTAGGATATTTAATAACCTTGACATTTTGCGGGTTAAGAGGTTCTTGGAAGGAAAGTAGGATTAAAACATAAGAAAATTACGATATTTATCTCAATATTGACAAAATGTAACTATACTATATTTAGTCTAGTAAACTGTGGACATGATACTTTTAACCGAAAGGAACATTTACAGAATATTTAATATTATATGTGAATATTGTATGAAAGTATTATTAAAAACTGTGGTAGCCACAATTTCCCCAAAATTACTTTAATACAGAGATGTTTGTCGCTAAATTTCACTATTCACCTACCCCTTTAGAGGTCTTGGCTTAGCCAACATCCCGCTTTTAATGCTTCTTGCTAAGCCTAAACGGTATTCCCAATTTACAATAAAGCGTTGGTGATAAGGTTAACCAAGTCGCAATAGACAAATAAAAGTGATACGAAAAATTCCTGATATTAAGCCCTAATCTCTTTAATTAATGTATTTGTAAATGGAAATTTCGTAACCCCTTGAAAGCCTTTGTGTGGGATACGAGAACCAAAGTTAAGTTATTATTTAAGCAAAACTAGTAAAAAGACCAATTTGGTGGCCACGTGGTCCAACGCGCTACTCTCCCAGTAGATTAAACTACCGATAACGGGGAGATCGAGGTTCGAATCATGGTTGGGTGTACTGAGGGTGGTTTCTTAATACTGTTTTACACTCTCCCTCACGCAAATTCGGGTGTACTTCATATAAATATACCGACCCTAATCCCTAAAACTATTAGTGTAATTAGTACGTAAGTCTATAACCGTAGTAAGACGCTATGCTACAAATAAAATTAAAAATCTAATAAAACAAAAAATTGTCATATTTAATAGCTAAATACCTATTTAGTATATCATGAAGATCCAGAGTTAAATGTCATTGTCAAAGGTAATTTAATTAATAAAATATTAAAGTATAGTTGAAAAACAACACCTTGGGTTCAATTCTCATGGCCATATGTGATTTTTATACTACATTATATTTACTTGAAGTGTGTACCCCCGTGCCAGCCTATATCATTACGTAAGCTCATTTTCACCTATTAGTATAATATCGTTTGTCTATTTTTTTATCAATCTTGTGGCATTTAAAAAATCAAGTGCATTATGGCTGGTTTGAAAGTGCAAAAGTGCTAGTAATGTTTCTAGTGATGTGTTCGTCATTTTAATTCCAGTTGAATACTTCAAGTATATGAAAGTACTAATGGTTAGATCATTAAACTATATAGGTCAGATCTATCTTAAAGTTGGTTATAAATCGCAAAGTATCGAAATAACTATTGCAGACGAAAGTTATTTTCACCACCTCTATTTTTCATACATTTATTAGATCATTTTAGATAAATATTATAGTATTTTGATTAATAGAATAATTTTAAACACTTATACATCTAGGTAAATGAGGGTAAATTTGTAAATTAATCTATTAAATTGAATTCTTAAAGAAGGACAGTACATATAGGACTATAATATATATATATATATATGTATTTTCATTCCAAGAATTTACTAGTAATTGTATTATAATCGTTCCTTATAGAAGTGGTGGTAGCTGACAACTAGCTAGAGTTACCAAAGCTATCTCTCATGTATCCATTCGCCAAGCTATATGATCAGCTTGATTTGTTGTCACTTTCAGCAGTCAACAATTTAAAAACAAACCATTTGTTTTTAAATTAAGTTTTTCTTCTAAGCCATTTTTACATCTTCTGCTCACGGTCAGTTACCACTACGTTATAGTGAATAGAAATTTTTTTGTTTATTTATTTGACAATATAAAATATTTTAAAAACATGTTTATATAAATGAATAGAGTTTGTATGTTAAAGTAAATAAATATGTTTTATTATATAAATTTAAAAAGTATATTACTTATTTCAAAATACGTTTATCCCAATTTCTTGTCCTAGGATTAAGTGAGTGAAATGAGTGTGCGTTTGTAAATATTCAGGGTAGTATCCCTTCATTAGCTCAAAATTTATATTTGACACATACACTGAAGTGCTAGAAACAAATTTTAGTTAGTATTTTTTACTGTCATGGAACTAAAAAAAAATATTCTTAACAAACCTTTTAAAAATCGTATGCTTTATTCATATTATGTATAGATACTCGCTTTTCGTGGGTTCCCAAACCCCCAGTCGGGAATTTGCCGCGCTTATGCAATTGGAGGTGCCAATAATCTTTCCAAATTTTATAAACTAGCTGTCCATAAATGTGTCAGAAAATTAAAAAATTTGTGGAAAATGTGCAAAATCTACCCAAAATCAAAAAATCTAGCTCTATCTCGCCAAATCCGTAGCTGCTGGTACAATCCGTTTTTGATAGGTCTTACCGTTTACCCACAAGTGACCATCAAAGAAAGGTCCGCACTGTCTTTAAAGTTGCTCCACCATTTTGAATTTTTCTCGGGGGTTAAAAATTAATTTTTTTTTAACTTTTTGGAATTTTCCCATCGGTTACAGGCTAAAAGCTATAGGTTTGCCAAATTTCAAGTTTACAGCTCATCTGTAAGTGTGTAAACATAAATTCAGTGAGTGAGTGGGTGAGGGTGTCAGCCGTGTGGCTTTATAGTAGTATAATTTTCAGATAAATTTAATTCGCAGAACAGAGCTATATTGATTTTAAAGAATCTTCTATACCTTATTAAAAAAGGTGAATAAATACTGTTTAAGATCAAGTTAAAGCGCATGTTTGGTAAATATAGTAAAAGGGAAAAAGAAATACTCTAAACATCTTGTTAGCACTTTGGACGAGAAAGTCGGCCCCAGGGAGTTTCCACTTCTATACTTAATCAAAATAAATTTATCCTTGGATAAAGAAGTTGATTAAAATTAGATGTAAAAGGGATAAAGTTTTTTTAAATCCATGAGAATTTGCATCTTACAAAAACTATCTGCCTTTTATTTATTCCTTTTTAAAATGAAATTTTTAGAAGATAATAAATGAATCTAGCACGGGGAAACATATAAAAAATATATTCCATATTTAATTAAATCCTTAGTGCGGTATAAAAGGTTTTATAAATTGATGTGTTTGTAGTGGGTGGCCACTTAAAAAATTCTATGTTTTTTAAATAACTCACTGTAAAATTTTGAAAATTTAAACTTTTTATACGTGTATTTCTATGTACAGTACCATGTCTCCTTTCATAGATGATTTCAATCAACTTGATATATAGAGTGCCACCTTAATAAACAAATGTATCTTATACTCTTTTACAAACTTTTCTAATGAATTCTACAACCAGTATTTTGTGTTTAAATCTATGTTATAAAACAATGGCAATCCAATAAGATTTGTATTTATTCTTTGTTCGATAGTAGAAAAAAAACATGACATCTGGATTTCACAACATTAATAATGTGTTGAATGTCAATATAATGTATACATTATATGAATATATCAAATAATCATATACACTTGTTTATTTATTTCGTTTAATGTTAATGAAATTTGGCGTTGTTTATTAAAATAAAATTACGATGTCCAAGCAAATATTTGTAATTTGTGTCAAGATCACAAAATAATAGACATACCATCTTAAAGATTTTACTCTGCTTGATAGTTATCAATAATATTTTACTAATTAAAGTTTAATAAAACTACAATAGACTTATATTTTGGAACACCTGTCCAAACACATTCTATTAGTAGTTCTAAATTCAATATCCTTAAATTATTTTAGTAATTGTTAATTTGATTTAAATTAATGATTAATATAAATTACATAACGGCTTTTGCACCAAATATTTTCAAAACGTGTAGTTTATACTAATTACTATGAGGTAGCGGTTCTATCTAAGTTATTAATAAAAAAGCTTTTATTAGTGTGATTTCTTTAATAATTATATTAACTTATACTTTATAGTTCTATAATAGGCCCAACATGATCATTCAGACTGTGAGTGTTAGTAAAGTAGCAATTAATACTAACTGATTATTATAGGGGGCCTATAATAAGGCCCATCGTCCACCGATGATTTCCAAGCCCAAGCGATTAATTGCCTACGACCAAGCAAACAATCATCTAAGAAACTTTTGCACTTAAACTATACTTCGCTCGTCCACCGAGGAGAATACGACTAGAGCACTGAGAAATAAATCGCTGGAAAAAAACTGGTTGTCACCAGGTGCTTGGTTGTCCTATAGGTCGTTGCATCGTGCACTTGTGAAAGAGCCTGTTTTATTTTCAAAATGTGCGAGCTTAAATTGATTTAGTTAACCTTTTTTTTTCTGCAATTTTTCACTTTTTGATATGACAAAATTTCACGGACAATGACAAAGAAAGAATAAACAGTAAATGTGAACTTTGTTCTTGAGGTAGAAAGTAAGTAGCCTTTACTAAACTCCGATTGCTTCATGGTAGCTGGTATCATTTTTCTTTATAGTTGGACCTACGAGTCGTTCAAGCACTTAAAAACTTTCACTTCTCATCCCATACGTTTGTTTAAACTTATCACGGTCCCTAAAGTTACTTCAAAATCTTAAACCACTTTTTTTTTTTTTTTTTTTCAAAATCAGGGTGAACCCAAAAAGGTTTCCAGGCCTTTACACGAGTTTTTAAGTAGATGCAGCCCACAAAGTCCTTTCTTATCAGAGGACGACATTTTCGACATAATAGGTTTCTTGTGTGAACGGAAAACCATCAACATTATCTTAAGTGACCCGTCGACCACTATTTATCAAGTTGCTTTGGTTTGTTTTTTTGGTTGACGGTGTGCCTAGGTGATAATGTATCAAATTACCTCATCGAATATAACTGTAGTGTAGTTGTGGTACATTGGTGGGTTTAAATAACACATACAACAAATTTAAATTGTATACATCAACCAATTGTAACATTATTATTATTTTAATTGTATTGCTTGATAATATATGTCAATTGAGGCATTTTGGAAAATGTAGCTATACATATGAATATTTGAAAGTAATTACAGGAACTTTTGTAACTGTAAGGACGCAATTTCCCATCATCAATCACACATAAATAATATAAAACAATATTTAGTAATATGTTATTATTTTATAAAAGAATGCAATAATTAAAATATAAGCTTGAAATTAAATCACCTTATATTAGAATGTAATTTTTTTATACTATTAAAGTAGGTATATATATATATTTTTTTTTTTGTAAGATCTTATATTTCATTTAACTGCTCGCTCTTAAAATGAATGTTTATATTTAGCAATTAATTTATTTATATCCATATTTGAAATCTTATAACTATGGTATAAGAATACTTTGCTTTTTTTTTAGAATATTACTAACTTTTTAGGGATTATTATTTTGCGTAAATTTAAGACTAAAGTAAATATTAGTATAACAGTGAATACATTTGTTTATTTTACGACATAAAGAAGTGCTTACCACGATATGTATTTAAAAATATACTATAAGGGAAAGTATATGTTTACGAATTTTTTTCCTTGTTTCATAAAATGGCTTAAATTGCAATTTTCTATGAGTGCATTATATTTACTGTGTGAATCTTTCTAACATTTGGTATTGTCAAATTTAACAATGGTTTACTAGAGTTGTACCAGGATAGAAAAAAAAAACTACATTAAAATTCAGAGGAAAGGTATTTTAATCTAATCAATAAAGACTATGTAATCATATTTCATCTAAAAATTAAAATTAAACTGTTCATTACAAAAATCTATTTATTTATATTATTTATATTGTTTCAGATGGCCGTGGATTCATCCCAAATAGATGAACTGGGCCCATTCACCTAAGAATATTTTGAAGAGAAGTAAAACTACCAAACCAAACGTGCTTAAATATTGACCAAGAACCTTCAAAACCCATCCACCTAAAGGTATAGTATGGGATGGCGTCCAACTCGGTGAAAATTTCCGAAGGACATCAGCAACGCCTCTCTTTACCAGTCACCCTCCCACATACGACTCTAACTACCCCTATCAGCATCTCCGACTACTTGTGGGAGAACCTCACGACGAGCCCCCTGCCAACAACAGACCCGGAACAAGAATGGACGGACGTCCTTGCGACCATACTGAAGGCCAGCGCGATGATTTTCATCATAATCGCAGCCATTTTAGGGAATCTTTTAGTGATTGTAAGTGTGATGAGGCACCGGAAACTTCGTATCATAACGAACTATTTCGTGGTGTCTTTAGCTTTTGCGGACATGTTGGTGGCCATGCTGGCCATGACGTTCAATGCTAGCGTCCAGTTAACAGGCAAGTGGATGTTCGGGTACTTTATGTGTGACTTCTGGAACTCCATGGACGTTTATTTCTCAACCGCTTCCATCCTCCACCTTTGCTGTATCAGTGTCGACCGCTACTACGCGATCGTGAAACCACTCAAATACCCCATAAACATGACCAAACGAGTGGTCGCCATCATGTTAGTTCACACATGGGTGGCCCCCGCGATCATCGCGTTCGTGCCGATATTTCTAGGGTGGTACACCACTGACGAACATCAGCGTTTCAGGGACAAACACCAGGATATATGCGACTTTAAAGTGAACAAAGTGTACGTTTTGGTGTCGTCTTCTATATCCTTCTGGATACCATGCACCATCATGGTGTTCACCTACCTCGCCATCTTCAAAGAAGCGAACCGTCAGGAGAAGCAGCTCCACTCCCGCATGGGCAACGCGATGCTCATGAGCCACCACCGCAACAGCAGCGAGTATGGCAACACCAACGGTGACGTCATCAGCTCTAGCGGTGGGTCTTCCAAGACACTGACCACCCACGAGGTGCACCATGGGGAAATGGGCGTCCACTCCACCCCTACCAAAGATAGAAACATCATCAAGATGAAGCGGGAGCACAAGGCGGCGAGGACGCTGGGTATCATCATGGGGACATTCATCCTCTGCTGGCTGCCCTTCTTCCTGTGGTACGTCATCACGACGCTCTGTGGCGATGAGCTGTGCTACTGTCCTGACATTGTCGTGGCTCTAGTATTCTGGATCGGATACTTCAACTCCACCCTCAACCCTCTCATCTACGCTTATTTCAACCGAGACTTTAGAGAAGCTTTCAAGAACACCCTCCAGTGCGCTTTTTGCAGCTTGTGCCGGCGCCCTCCGTCGGACCTCGATGCTCTGGACGTAAGGCGTCACTCGTTGCGTTACGACGAGAGGACCAGAAGTATTTACTCAGAGACTTATTTGAAACACATCGACAGGAGACGATCAAGTGAGTTTGGAAGCAGTCTGTGATGTGACAATGCTGTTAGGATTATTGTTTCAGAGTACAATTAATTCTTTGAATGTAGTAAGTAAAAAAACACTATTTGAGAGCGTTTGTTTTTGGGTTTTTACTGAAGAACTGCTTACAAAAATGTGGTCGTGTTCCTATTGCATGGGTATTTGATTTTTAAACTTCTATTATTCTGTGAAGAATGCTCACCTTTACATTATATATATATTTTTAAGAACGCTTTTTAAAGTGAGACTTAATATAATTTCTATCAAATTTGTGATTAATATAACTGAAAACGCTTAATTTGTCGAGCAATATGACGTAATTATAGGGCTTTACATTAATGTTTACAAACGTAGTACCATCAAACATTGCTAGTCTATTTCTTTATAATATACTTTTTATTTAAATTAGGTAAAACAAAATAATATCAAAGTTGATATCTAAAAAATATTCTCGATAAAAATATGATATACATGTAAAAACTAAACTATGGAACAAAATAAAATTTCATGGTAGAGTTAATGTCTTACTGGAATATTAATCTCTTGTTCAGAGTCAGGCCCTGAGATTTAAAAAAAATACAAATGCCACTATTAAAAAATGGTAAACTAGTAGCACTAAACTGAATTAGAAAATATTTTAACTTCACATTTTTCGTATTTTTAATGCTTTTTTTTTAAAAATCATCTGATTTTTTTCATCAATACGTGGAAAATATATATATGGAAATCAGAAAATGAAAATTTGACGTAGCGTATGAATTTGCTATTTCCCAATAGGAAATTACTTACAAATTCTGAACCCTTCCCCTTCCCGCTGTTACTATATGTACTCATTATATATATAAAATGTGCCCCATCTATAATATGTTTTATTATTGTAGCGCCAAAATGTGTATCTCTGATTTAATTGCAAATCCTATATTTATTAAACAATATAATCTTTAAAATGTGTTATCCTAATTTTACCAAAGGAACTTTTTTTATATGAGTCATGTGCTCTTTTATAATAGTTCACTTAACGGCTTATTTATTTTTCTGGAAAATCGTCAATTAAAGCAATGCTATAGACACAGATCAAAGCTTTTAGCTCAAACTGAGACAACAATACTTATAATCACATAAACTTTAACTACAATTTTCCCAAAAATGGGGGAAATTTTGTATAGCTTATATGCTTAGTGGTAAATAGATACTGAGTACACAATAGTGTATCAACCAGTCACAATGAACTGTCTAAAAGCTATGTTCTGTTACTCAACTTGGCTGAAATGTATAATCTACATGAAAAAATAATAATCATTGATAAAACGGCAGAAGGAAGCAGTTCAAGGCCGACACTTGAGGCTGGTCATTTGTACAGTTAACTACCAATCAAATGGTCCTTGTCTCGACCCCTAATAGGGCAGACTATAGTTATATTAATATGAGAATTAATTAATTTTCTTTCTCATATGGTTTTCATCCCAGACTTAAGCTAGGATACAAATCTACAGTCAGTATAGGGCGTTATAAATGTTCAAAAACTGTTTTGATTATTTCACTGAATTGTTAGCCCTTAAGGGTGCTATTTTGGAGAGCATGGAGAAGAGTTGCAGAGTTTAAAAATTCCAGATTATTTATGAAGATGTTTTGATATTTTAAAATATTGTTTTCCCCAAAATGGAGGCAATTTTTCTGACCAGTTAACAGGTTTATATTAAATGTTTCAAGTGTTTTAAAAAAATGTGGACTAATCTACATAAAACACTATAAAAAATTAATTTTAAAAATTTTCTGTTGTGACCCCATATTAAAATGAATTTATTTGATAAAGAAAGGATGTATCTAAGTTTTTAACCTTTTTATTTTATCTCAGAAGTAAAAATTTTTAGCTTAAAGAGTCGTTGATTTTTTTAAAGATTTTAAACCTAAATTTAAAGCATTTTAAGTAGTTAGAAACCGGTTGATAATTTTCACTTGCATTTTGTTGAAAAAAATATCAAAGAATATCAAACCGCTTTTTAGATTATGTTGGATTTTTAAAATTCTCCAACGCTTTTCGGAGCTCTAGCATATATCATCCTTAAGTAGTATTCCCACAATGTTTGGCACAGAGAATGATATCTTATAAAGTCTTGCTTCTTCCTAAAACTTTAAAATTTTACTCAACCAAACATGTTTCAGTAAGATAGCACATTTTATGATACTTTTGCCCTAGCTCTCTTCTACTCCTTTAGATTATCTAATTAGTAAATAATAAATTTAATGAGTTTTAAAATGAGTGAACAAAAGTTTCCCATTAGAGATGATTTGAAAAATTGCCAAAATAAGTATTTAGTAATCAAATTTTTTCTTTGGTTTGTCGTTGATATAAGCGTCCTCTAACGAAACAATGTTTAGGGGCAGAATGGCTCATTAGATGAGCAATTTACTTGAAATATTAACATCCTTTGAATTAACTAACAACAATTTGGTTAGGAAGGATGTAATAACATCACAATGAGTTCAGTTAAAAGCGACCATTGTGTTCTTTCTCAGTTGGACATTATAACACATGACTTGCATCCTCTCAGTAAACAAAAGTCACTAACAGAATTAAGTTTAGTTCTAGTTTCATTACCGGGCATAGATTTTTTCTTACCCATTTTCCATAGAATTTATGATCATTTAATTATTTAATTCAATTTAATTACTATCAATATTTAATTATTAACTATTAAACGTTTATTCTTGAAAACCTAATTTCTAATCAAATTTAACCACATAAATATAATTTGTTTAAGCTTAAAGTTTAAAAACTAAGTTTCATTTCCCATGTTTATTTTTTACCAGGCTATAAGGATTTCTTCATTGATACTGAAACTCTAGCAATAAAATGTAAAATAATATTGTAATAGAAAAAATATTTTTTTATTAAACTGACATAATTTAAGACAATATATAATATCTTATACTCTCAGAATAGTATTAATAACATTGAATTTTTTTATCATCACTAAATAGAACACATTAAAAAAAAAGAGGGTATTTTCTTATGCTACCAGATTTTAGAATATTATTATAATTGGTTTAATTTAGTTAGTATAGCTATGTCTAAAAAAGATTTGCCAATTTCTTACATTAAAAAAGTCAATTAATTACTAAAATATAAAATAAACTATTACTAAATGTTAAAAAGGGCTATAATAATTTAACTCAAAATTGAAAGTTTTTTCTAAATAGATGATAAGGGATAATTTGATTTTTCAAATAATATAATTATTTTCAGTAAATTAAATGTAGAGCACAAATAGTTTTCATTAATGAATTTTGCTTCAAATAAATTTGTTTTGTAACTATTTATTTTCAAAATATTAATAGAGGTACTTACTACCTTTAGGAAAAACAAAAATATTTGATTTAAGAGTTTATTTTGACAAATTCTCGAGTTGTAAAATAATGTTTGACTTTGTCAGAACTAGGAGAATTATTATATGATCAACTGCGAGTCATTTAGCTTATTATTCTTGCTACATCTTTAGACAAGCCGCTAAGTTTTGTAATATATCTTTGTGCCAAATAAGTAATAATAAGCTATATACAATTCACAATTTATTTCCACACAACGTATATATTTCACTTAAGAAGAGCAACAGTAGTACAATTTACTATGTTTAAAAAAATTAATTACTATTGAAATTCTTCGGAACATTTAAAACAACGTTGATGTTATTTTTATTTTATTTTCTCACGCTTTTATTGTTTTGAAATTAAGTGCATGTCACATTTCATTGATTTTGTTTGTATAGATGGTAGCATTTACAGTAATAAAAACAATTTAATTGAAATAAATATATATTTTAAGTCAGAAAGATAAAATTCACCAATACAAAATATTTGAGTATAATCAATTTATTCAACATACTTAAAACTTAGACAAGATAACATTTTAATTTAAATAACATGTAAAATTAAAACAAACTATTGTTAATATAATAGAAAACTCTAGTTGTCTAATTCATTTTTCAAGTATTAACAACGTGTTTTTTTTTCAATATATTGATTAGAATTATGACATAAAAGGTCATTAGATCTAAGTATTTTATTAGACTCAGTCAAGCACCCATGAGATATGCCATCCCATGGGTGATTGACTGAGCATGGGTCATGTAATTGTTATGTCAATATGCAGTATTCTTGGGGTATGAATACAAATGAAGTGGTTTTATTTGAAGTAAATTCTAAATTTAGTCCCGTATTTTAATAACCCCACTCAAGTTAATCCATCTATAAAATAGAAAAAATAAAATTCAATAAACATAATTTTATCATTTGAATTTAAAAAAAAGCACAGATATACCAAGGCTAGCTTTAATTGACTCATTTATTCTTGTAATATATGTAATTTATGCAACCATATTCAATACAGACATATTAAGCAATATTGAAGGATTCAATTAAAATTTCTAAAATTCAAACTATATATAATCTACAAAATAAATCTACAAAACACAAAATTATAAAATGTTACAAAGCTTTGGCGTTGTTTCTTTAAAAAATGTTATGTTTAACAAAACACATTAAAAAATATATTTTTTTTAAAGTAGCTACCATACTTATGTTTTCATTTTTAAAGTAATAACAATTTTTTATCTATTTTATTATTTTATTTAAATAAAATATTTAATAACATAAATTTATTTAAAATATCATATTGATAAGATATTATATTCCAATTATTTATATGATATAATGTATTATTATCATTTTAGTAATACAATTTTTAAACAAGTATTTTAACTAGTTTATCTGTTCCCAATTTTTTTTACGAATACAATGTTAGGGCAATAATTTACATCAAATTTAGAAGAAAAAAATTGTATTCTTTTTCAGAAACACATATATTATTCAACAATTTTAAAAAAGAATTATTTAATACCTAAAAATAGATCATATGAAATGATTAACGCTCTCTATTGGGGGGAAAAAAATTTTGTTTAACATCACCACTCCTTTATTCCCTCTACCTAACTAGACATCAATCATATTAATGCATTTTAAACTAGGTTACTAAACAAGGCAAAGTATAAATACATCTTAAGAATAAAGTTAATAACACATGACGTATGTTTAGGTTGAAACATTCTTTTAACAAGTTCTAGTCAATGCTATGTTTAGAAGATAATTTGTACATAATTGTACATGATTTAAATTAATGGTAAATAGCACAAATATTTATATTATTTTAATGTCAGAGTTATATACGTATTTTGTACTAAACTCTTTACTGCTGTGTATTTTATATATTTTGAAATTATCTCCAAAAAGATGTATATTATTAAAATGTTACTACCTAATGCTATTGTCAGAAACGTTCTTATCCCAGTGAAGCTGTTTTATATTTTTGGAAAGAGAATTAACTATATACTTGTATATTTATACCAAAGAAATAAGGTAAACGAGTGTTGTAGTTACAGACGCCATTTTGTGACTGTTTTTTTTATAAAAAACTAATGTATATATTAAATAGAAATGTAGTGTTACTATAAAACTTTAGAAATACCTATATTAGAGTCTATATATGTTAATATAAAATAACAAATATATATGTATGATAAATGTTAAATCAATTGAATATTGATGTATTTGTGATATGTGAACTGAAGGAACCATATCATTGCTAATGAGTATTGAGTTTTACAAAATGTTAGGCTGAAATACAAAAAAATATCAGCTAATGATTGTGATAAATTTGGTTCAATAAGTGTTTAAATATGAATGTACCCAATAAAAAATATGTTGAAGTCATAAAATACTATATTGAAACGGGTCTCCTTATAACTGTACACGAAGAGTGATAACTAATTTTAAAGTTACACATGAAAACTGTGTTTAATCTTCCACGTAACCTTTTTGTTTATACGAACTAAACAGTAAAAATTAAAACATAGTTTGTACATGTAGGCTTTCACAATTTTGTTAAAAATTCATTACAGTTTGAAGAAACCTAATTATAAGTGTTTTGTCATTATCTAGATTTGTTGAATTGTAAAGATGTGAGAATATTATTGATTAATCTAAAAGATGTATCATGTTAAGAAGCGTTTTTACTAAAAGATATTGCTAGGAAAAGAAAGAAATAATACCTAAGAAATAACTTTAAATCTGTTTGGATTCTCAAATACATAAACAATTCATTTAAACGGTAAAACTAAAATATTCACAGACATTAATATATCATATATAATAGAAATGTTTCAAGATCCTAGTTTTATCTAAATGATCAGGTTTTTATAATCATTAAAGAGAACAATACACATTCTTAAAAAGTGGTTGCTTTGGGTTTGATTTTATACGTAATTTTTGTAAACATTTTCTGTTATTGTACATCTTGACTTTTTGTGATTATTAAGTCTGTATTTATCGTCTTAATTACTCCTTGATATTCAATTTCAAAAGTAGGGGTGTTCTCGGTCCAATTTTCAATTAGAAGCAAACTCTAATCGAATATATGAAATATTCTCGAAGCTGAATTCTAAGTTCAAATATTTTCTTTAATTTGTTTTATGATTGAAAAAATATTATATTGTGGTTATTTATGTTACCTTATGCATTAAAATTAATTGTAAACGGTTTTATTGAACAATTGTTTGTAATATTTTGATTCAATCTGATAAATCAAGCTACTATCACAAAATTCAATTCGATTTCATCAGATCTTTTACATATAAATATTAATTTGTAATGCACAAAACACATCAAAATGGCTATATTAAACATAAATGGAGTATTTTAGCCGTCAATATTTTTATTGGCAACGTTTCGAAGCGAAGTCAAAGCTAAAGTTTATTTCAAATCCAAGTGAAATTTCAAAGCTTTTACACCCCTAGTCAAAAGTAAAATATAAATTTATAAAAAATTTCATTAAATTTTAAAATTATCTAAAATAGTTTCATTTTTTCGTGATATACTTGGAAGAAAGAAAAACTTTTTTCAAATGTTCCCTCAGATATTTATCTGTACAAAAACCAAAAACATATGCTTTGTAGAGTGAAATAAAATATTAATATAAGTTAGGTTATATAAAAATGTATATTAATGGCGTAAGAACAATCAAAATTAAAAAAAAAGTGTAGTTGAAAGGTAGACTTTTGATTGTGAACTCAAAAACATAATAGATTTTCCAAACCAATGTTGATAGCGTTGCTTTATATTAAATTGGAATTATTTTGACAGGAAATATTGTTTCAGAATTATTTTTTTAAATTATAAACCTTGTTTTTAAATGCTATAGCACCACCATGACCTAGTTAAATGGTTCAAATTGATGTTTTTGTTTCTATTATTTGTCAAACAACTATCTTTGTTGCATAACACGACGTTCATTTGTCAACTCTTTTCTTACTATATTTGTTGATTCAAACTTATTTCTGACGTAAACTTTATTTTAGTCATGATTATATTTTAACGTACATATTCCAGACACAGGGCTGGTTATATTAATAGGTGACATAGAAAATACACAGTCTTAACTGGTTTAACACCTCGCCGTTAAATATAGATGATTATGACGATCACAAATATTACTATTTTTAGGCCTTATCTTAGACCAAATAAAATCCCCTTAGAAGCAAGCACATAAATAAAGAGACAAAATAAAATCCAGATCTACTTATTTACTATGTATATTATATCCTTTAAACAAGTAGGTCTAACAAGGTGTAAATAAGTATACACTTATTTTAATGTAATGTTATTGTCATGAAAACACAAAAAGGTATGTATTACATAATATGTATTAAATTATTTAATTTAAAATTTTCTTGAACCCTCTAATCCTACATTCAAGTAGCTAGCACCTAAATTTTTACAAAACATGAATAAGCTCATAGAAATTTATTTTTAAAAGTATCCATCAAAATCTAGTTAAAAATGTTTCCATATAAAAATAAAAATTTATAATAACTAAGCTAATTTATAATATTAAATCTTCCATACACATTTTAATTAAAAGGTTCAAAAATATAAGTTCACATTAAAAAAACTATGTTCAAGCTGTTATTTTGTTGCGTCAAAATATTTTTAACTAGTTGATTACTTGTTATAAATATTTATGAAAATCAATAGGCAGCATAAACTTACAAAATTTATCTATATTATCTCTTGAAATTTATTTACCAACACTTTTTTTTTAAATAGCCCAAGTAATTTCTTGTACTTGGTTTTGATACCAGAAATCTAACAAATTCAATCATACTAGTGCTACATAGCTAATGGGATAGAATATAATATATAACATAATAAAAATATTGATTGTTTTCTAATCTTTAGTAAAATATATTTATATCATGTTAAAATTTTGCTTACAGCTATATCTAAAATTATAGAATGTTACCTACTCATTTACTTACAGAAACCTATTAAAATACTATGCCATGTGTCATAAAATCACAAATGATAAAGCAGGGGTTCTATTTTTCATTGTTCGCCCAATTTTATTTAAGGTTTATTTTGAAGAGAGGATTAATTTAAATTTAGCCCAAGAATGTTTTAATATTAACTACTGTTTTGCTGTCTATTCCAGATGGTAATTTTTTAAGATTTTTTGAATATTGAATAAGGTCACCTATAGATAAAATTATATATTTATCTTATTAATGAACAAATAACTTATATAGTTGAACTGGTAGAATGATATACACTACATTTTACTTTCTTTGCGCATATTTTATTTAAATTTAAGACTAGACATAACGTATGCAATTAGTACTGGGAAGAATCAAATATGGCCTATTATATCTTATTAACATAACGTGTGTTGAACAGTTATAAAATTTTGTTTTCAAACTGTTGTTAGAGATTAACATTCTCCTGAAATGATTTTTCTAAACAAGAAAACATTACGCTTATACATAAATGTGTCGTAATTCTGTGTGTAAATGTCACACTGTCAATCCTATGCCTTCCTTTTTATAAATCATTTTGATAGTCAGAAGAAGGAATATCATTATTTGAATTTGATTGCTAATTTAAGTCGATTAATTATAAAGTATTCTCGCATTATATTATGGAATATGTACTTGACGATTGTGTACGTTACACCCCAAAAGAGAAATTGACATTTCATGAATTGGGAAATTTATGCCCATTCCGTGAACTGGGTTTTTCGCTTCTTCATTTCACTGATCGGGCAAAAAACTTGTTATGTTCATGAATTTGTTATCGCTTATGGTGCTCAGTTCATAAAATAACAATTTCATGAACTGGGCAGCTCCAATCGTTACTCAATTTATGAACTGGACAAGTTTCTTCCCATTTCATGAAATGAGCAAGCAAAGTTGAGATTTAATCTTTAAGTTAATTTAACATTTAATCGTTTTAGAATGGAAGGTTACGTTAAGTTAGGTTGTACAATAAGTTCCTGTGCAAGGGTTAATGCAAGTTTTATCCAGTTCGTGAAATAGTCAATAGAAGAGGCCAGTTCCTGAAAATGGACAGAAATTGACCTAAGTCATGAAATGGGCAGTTTCATCATTGGGGTGTAACATATACATTGTTTGATATTTACAGAATGAGTAATTTTGATTCTTCAACACCTATTGTTTAAATTTGTTTATAGGCTTAAGTATCTTTAAGTTTAAAACTTAAAAAATTATCGATACGAAAATACTTTCAAGGTCTATATTTTAGACACTAGAAACCTTGCCACTAAATTTTATTTCATTCTAAGACAGACTTTTTATTATGAATGCGAGTTTTAAACTATATATTTTCTTTTAATTCCTACCAAGCTCACTTACATAGATAATATTATTTACTTACACTATAACATTGATGCTTACAGCTATGACAAACAAATTACCACTCCAGTTACTAATTATCAGATTTCCTTCTTACTGGCATATCAAATTGAACGCTCCCTCTAGCAACTAATATTTACTTAAATAAGTGGTCTTCCCTAGGGGTTACTAAATATAGATAATATGTTACATGTCGTGTAAATACCTTTGATGTGAGATGTTCTCTGTGTAAATATATTTAACGTTGTAAATATATATATGCTTAGAAGACAAAGAGTAATTTAACAATAATTACCGTGCATAAGAACAAAATGTGAGAGTTAAAATAATGTGTGTGATTAATGTGTTTTTTTAATATGAGTGAAATTTTTTTTTTCCTTTTTTTTTTTTAGATAAGATACGTATATTTTAAATGTATAAGTATGATTTGTGACTGTATACTGTAAATGTGATTTTACCAAGCAATGAAATTAAACAAAATTATTTGGTGTGTAGTTATTATTTCTAATTAAAGGTCCTTTTAATACCTTTATTGTGAGCTTAATATAGACCGTTTGAAAACAAAGATTTTGTAAATGAAATGCATTGCATTGGCGTGAGTGTAGATTAAACGCAAGTCTAGTGTAATATGTTTTGCCGATGAGGAGTAAGGTTCGGGTTCCAGAAAACCAAACTATGTTGTTACTGAAGAAATATTTAATTTATTTTGACCAAAAAATATAATTCTATAAAAACTGTAAAATTAATCGTACTCTCTTCTGCCACAACTTAAGACCCCCTATTTTATATTTGATGTATTTAACGTGCACTTTCTGAACAGACTGATTTATTATATTATATTATATTATATTATATTATATTATATTATATCATATCAATAATCATATATATCTATCATATCAGTAGGCCTACATGACTCATATACTAACTTAACTCCACAACAAATACAACATCGAACCCCTCGTCGTTAATTTAACCCTGTGAAATGAAGGTAACACACATTTCACTAATCATAGTTCTTTATTTAAACTGAAACAAGCTAATTACAAATAGGTCCACACAATACTGAATGAGTTCATATGTCAAACAAATTTTATCTTTCGGACGATATTCAAGGTTTATTGTTTCATAAAATCAAATAACTCCTTTCTCGTTATTGAATTAGTTTGATAATCAAGATATTTTATATAGTTTGACTGTGAATTTAGAAATAAAATATTGTGGTTCACCTTCACCCAGTTTTTCCACCATTTATATCAATGGCGTACACGTGTTTAGTCTACTCACTCAAATAATATTTGATTATTGTAGAGTGTCGAAAGGTTACTTTCACTAAATAAAGTATCTTTTTACCGGCCCACAATCGTGAGCATCTATTTCAGGTTTTATGGACGTAAAAAAACACGAACTTAAATCTGATAGTAATTTTAAGAAAATGCAGGAGATAGTCAACAGCGGTGGTCTGGAGGTAAAGTGCTCGCCTAAGGATCTGTTGTTCGTGGGTTCAAACTTAACTGGAGACAACAGATTTTTCTTGTGCAATAAAAATCCATAGCACAACTTCCTTCGGAGGAGAATTAAAGCCCGTATCTATCGTAGCATGTAAAGGAAGCTTGTAAGTTGTATGAAAATACCTTCCCCGACAAAAGTGATAGGACCTCTCGCACTCGTTCAAAGAAATTCTCTTGTACTGATCTAATCAGACGTTTCAGACAGTGTTCGTTAAATACAATAAATAAATACATCCACGATTGTATACGATAATTTCATCAATTTATTCTAAAAGTGACGTTGTTTACACATTTATTGAGACGATAAATGTACAGTACATGCAAATTGGCCTATAGTCTAGCATCCACGCACTATTTTCACCACACTATAGTACTACTGAATTTGAAATCGCAACATTAATATGGCTTATCAAGTGCACGGCAGTATGAAGCTAAATTAGAAGCGCACTATATCCTACTTTGTGAGTAGTTACACCTGCTGGTATTGATCAAGTCAAGCAAGACCTATCGACCTCCTCTCTTCTGGGACCGCAAGCCCTTGATACATCTCTTAGAGAAGATGTCGCTGGTGGTTTGTGTAAATAAAACCTCCCCCTCCCAACCACGGAACCAAGCCCTAGCCCTGTTCTTCCGGAACCCTCCTAAACTTCTGGCTAATTCGTCGGTCTGCTGTGGATTTACTTTCCGCGATCAACTGTAATTAGAGCTTGAGAGTTCGTTTCGGTGCCAAAGGACCATTTTAAATGTTTCCTGAAATGATTTATTAATCTAAATAAATTAAGGAAATTTACTTCGAAGAAATACTTGGAATAGTGTTATTTATGAATAGTAAAATTAAATGTGTTTGTGCTTTTTTACTGAATGATATCCTATCGCACAAATATTCATATTTTGTTTTGTGTGTATTACATTTTAGTACCCATCTGGGCTACCCACATATTTTAACTACTGGTGTTGGGAGAAGGAGGAGGGTAGGATTTTAGATTAAATGTATCAACATTTTTATGGAGGGAGAGTAGGAAATAATTAAGTTGAAACTTACACCTCATACAACCACCTAGGATTAAAACTCTGACCAGAAGAGGTTAACACCTGAAACCGCATGCCCACCGATGTGGTTAGTAAACTATAGTTTTCTCATTATTATCTGAATTGATAAAAATTAATTTGACTGTTACACCCCTCTCTCCAATCCTTTCCTTACAACCATCGATAACTTAAAGGAAGGAGGAGGGTGCAATCTACATAGAATATACAAAGGACATGAAATGCAAGATTTAAATAGTAATACCATAAATGGTTTATTCAAAGCAAAAAACAATTAGCAAAGAAGAATTCAATTAATTACATGGTCTCAATAATCGTACTGAATTCAGTGGAAAATCATGTTAGAAATAAACAGTTATTAGTGTAGTTCCTTAGCGAGAACTTCTCTACTGTTAGACATATCAAACAATCAGATGGGTTAGTCTTTATGAGACAAACAACCCGCAGTGTTCAAACGAATACAAGTAAACCAATAATAAATCAGATAATAAATTTATAAGCTTTAAATAAGATTTATATAAGATCCTTATGGGCCTTATTATACTGTTTCAAACGTGTCTGCACTGCATCACTTAAAGCAGACTTCAAATAAATTAAATAATAAATATATAAAGAATATTTATTAGACATTTTTAAAATACGCGAGAGTTTGGCTATCAGACTTTAGTCAAACTCCCGCGGGACTACCTGACCTAAACTTACAGTTTAGAAACTTCCATCTATTCGTGAAATTAAAGTTAACAAATTATAATAAACAAAGTCTAGCGAAAATATTTAAACTACGATCAAATATAAAATTAATCACTAATTAATTTTATCAGTTAAACAATTTACGTTTCGAAGTTAAATTTTACAAGTGTTCATTATCACAAAAGAAATAAAAACATTTTATTTACAACATTATTTCAGAATGAAATAATGATAAACTTCTTCATCACAAAAATATATCAAGGTTATTATAAATTAAAGATCAAAACTAAACAGCTGTCTCGAGCGCCCAAGTGGCGACAGACATATTATTTTTTCTATTTGGCGAAGAAAATAAACACGGTTTAAACAAAGTTAAAGTTTTGAATATTATAAAGTTCATAGTATACGTTGCCATTGTTAAAGTTTGTAGTTTATCACGGATGATCCTGGCATAATCCTGCTCCTAGGACTATGTACCTCCGTCCAGTGTTGGTTGAGTAGTCATTTTAATAATGCGCTCACAGGACTTTAAATAGGGGTTTTTCACAGCACGGAAACAAGGTGGAGGGTGTAGAACATTTCCTTCTAGAAGTAATCGAACATGACGTGGACTGTTGATATTGTTGTCCCAATTTTCATTTTAGAACAGCGATTCTTCAATCGGACGTCATTTCTGTAGTTGTGCAACTATCCACCAGGGTGCAGAATGGTATAATTCTGTTGAACGTGGATAGTATTGCTTGGCGTGGCTTCAGTATCTATTTGATTTAGTCGGTGTTGACTTCGGTGAAGGAGTCTCTGTTACTACCTGGTGTAGCTCGTCATTGTCTACACACGATAGATTTGGTGAGTTTAGATTCCAATGTATTCCATAGTTCTATTGAATTGATTTTATTGATTTGAATTGTCTATAACGTTGTTTCAATTTACAGGAACTACAATAGTGAAGAGTATTATTGTAGCGTTTAGAATATTATTGAATATTATTAAATATTATTTGGGGTGGATGGTATGATTCTTCGGCGAGTTGAGTATGAAGATTAGCATGGGGGCGAGTTCAAATGTAACTCAATGTTACATGACAACGCGTCTTACTACCCGTTTGGGTAATACTCTTATGCACTAATTATGCTATTTGTTTAAGGGATTATGAAAGTTATGTTTAGGGAACGTGAACCCGCATTTGCATTGAGGGAGTGTGGAAATTTAATTAGGGAAAACTACCCTCAGTACACTCAACTTAGATTCGAACCTTGATCTCCTGTCATTGGCAGACTAGTCTTCTGCTAGAGTAACGCCCTAGACCATGCATTCACTTAAGGGGGTCAGTAAAAGTTAGCCAACTCAAGAAAATTAGTATAAAGATTAGCTTTCAATTGTGTATTTATTCATACCATTATTATCTCAATTTAATAAAATGTATACTATAAATATATTAAACTGAAAACAAGACTATAATCAGTCCCCAAATAAATATTTACAAATATACTATAAGCTAGTAAGGGACTTAACACAGATCGACTTACTAAATTGTGTTACACATTAAGTTTTTATGTATTAAACAAATAAATGTAACTGAAGTTTCCCAACCATATAGTGAAAATACAAATATTAATAAATTCATCTTCACCTGGACCTAAGTCACCTCTTCAAAGTCTTATATCTGTAATTAAAACATTTTTAAGTCTTAATAATGGTGTTGATACCAAAATAAGGCCAGAACTGAATTCGTTGCCTTATACGTGCAATGAGTCTTTAGTAATTTATTCAATTGGAAGAAATATATATTTTATCAATATAAATTAGGTATAGTATAAGCCTATACATCTAATAAATAATTTGTTTTGTGTTTGGTGGTTGGTGGTTGGCAAAATTAAAACTCCAGGGAGCGGTTTATTATGTTAAATTACAATACAATAATCCTGCCTGGGATAACCAAAATCGTAGGACATATTAAATAAAAGCGCTACGTTTGACTTACTTAAAACATATATAAGCATATATATCTTGTCTTATCAATTTTAAGCTCTAGACTTGTGTTTACCAAACTGTGATACACATACCCTCAGGGTACACAAAATATTTCAGGAGGTGCAAGATGCGATAGTGAGTTTTATTAATAATAAATTATATTTTGATACTAGTAAGTCTGATGACGAAAGTAACACAGATTTTGACGTAGTTTTTTGGACTTTTATAAGACTTTATTTCCTTCTGCCTTGGCTTTGTTTAAATTACCACTAGAGATTTATTAAACTTTTGTTGGAACGACCTTTTTTTTATACTTTATAAGATCGCAGGTATTTGTTTCTTTATTTTTTATGAAGAGCTAGAAGGGGTATGTTAGGCAATGTCTGGCAATTGGTGAAAGTTAGGTAAGTACAGTAGCCTCATGACTTCTTTGGTGCTGACTGACAGCTTTGAAAAGTTACCAGACCAAATTATGTATCCCTACGCCGAACCATATGATCTGCAAAAACATGTTTTTAGCAGGTGTTACTTCTGACAGTCAAAATTTATGTATATACCTTAATGTTGACTGTCAAAAGTCAGCTGTAAGCTGTCAGTCAGCACCAAAGAAGCCATGGGGCTACTGTACTACTCTAGACAATACTCAAAAATGTGGGCAAAAAAACGCTATTTTTTACGAGTGTCATATTTCAAAGAAAATAAATAAGGGAGGGGGATTATAAAAGAAACATATTAAAGTTCTTTTAAAACGCATTTATTAATCTGATATAATGTTTTTTTAAATATGCCTTGGTACAGATTTGAGCCTCAAAATTTCCACTTAGCGTACTACTGCTTTACAATATGTTACATCTTTGACAAATCCCAGGACTTGCTTTATTTAAAGTAAATTAAAAACGTTAATTGGCAGCCAAGAGTTTTTTCTAACTTAAACCAAATATGTGTATCGGTTAAATAATAGCACTGTGGGAATCCATCAAAATTGGCTAGACTAAAACTATAGTACATTTTATAAGCTTCCAATTTACTACAATTATATAGATCTTTATACTTCTGTGTGGATGTATGAGGGAAGAAGCAATGTCCACATATTTTGAAATGTTGATTTTACCATAAAATTAGCTTTTAAAAGGTATTTAGGTTCAGGCGTGGCTTGAAACAAAGCTTCAGCCAGAACTTTTTAAACGATAGGCCTACTTACTCACTATATATTATTATACACTCGAAACTCATTGTCACACTTACAAATTTACGCCACGTATCTCTATCTTGAGATATCCAGTCCACCTCATTACGCCCTATCTCTTTCAGGTTCATTCTAATGTTATCCTCCCACCTGCCTCTATGTGTTCCCAATGTTCTCTTCCCTTTGAGTTTTCCAGTTAATAACCTGAACAGAGTTTTAATGTAGGGCTACATTAAAAAAGAGGTCATAGCCAGTAGTTCTTAACCTAAAGATTATCATTCCACCTAAGCAATACTATAATCTTAATAATACAAATTAAATTTTCTTAATTTTAAAACATTTAAGGGAAAATGTATTAATGTTGACCTCTTTCTAAAAATATAGTTTATTACAAACAGATTTGTAGAGAGGAATAGAATATTAATATGCATATAAAACTCATTAAATGATGAATAAATCATATAAGCGAAAAACTCATTTTTAAATCAATACAGATAATTAATCAATTATATGACCAATAAACATAGTAAATTAACATCTCATTAAATAAAATAAAACTGTGTATTTATCTGAAGTTCTCTAAATTAAAACTAATAGGTTTTTATACTAGTTTTGTAACTAGTAGGCTACATTGATTGCAATTAATGAAAATCGGCATGCAACTTCATGTCATGCTTTAAAGTGTTGAAAAGCGCTGCATATCCAAATGAATCCATTACACTGCAGCGAAAAAGGAACTTATATTATTGAGCATAACCCTAAACAAGTCTAGACTTAAAAAAATGAATGGTACGGCGCACCGAACAGACTTTCTTTCTCTTTCTATAAACTCGTAAGATTTCTGAACGGAATAATGTACATTGTATCATCACCACTCCACGTAAGAACACGCATAAAATAATATACAATGATATAGAATCAATGGGAAAAGGGACGCATCTTTGTCCACCTAAGAGCATTTCAAACAGTTTAATGTCTTCCACAAGGGTCAACACATCGTATTAAAATTTCGATTTCTGGTTAAAATTTTAACATTTTATAAGGTGTTGCAGATCTTCAAGTCATCGCATTGATATTTAATTATACATTTATACATTTTGACCAATAAAAAATGTAAATATTGACTATTGAGTCTAAAATGGAGATAGATCATTGCTGTGCAAACAATTCTCCTAAGAGCCTTAAGGAAAAATAACATACATTTTAGATACTAAATTATTTAATTACTCTATGGCATTGGAGAATTATTGCGTTAAGACTTAAGTAGTATATATTTAAACTAAAGCTCACAAAATTGTATAAATATATTGGCAAATATCTCAGAAACTGTTGCTTTTATAAAAATATATGTCAAATAAAAGTTCTTTATTTCTAATAGTCCTACAATTTTGCAATGATAAGTTGTTTAGTTTCTCAAATAGTTGTGGAGATACGGAAATTAACGCTTCTGTAAAGTACCCTAAAAATCATTTTCATAGGAAAATGAAAGTAGCCAGTTTATTTATAATCATAATCAACGCCTAGATACGAATTTTAATCAAAATCGTTTGAGCAGATTTTGAGAAAACCAATTTTTTCTCTTTTCGCCCTTCAGTAAACTACCCTTAATTTTAAGTTTTTATATACACACAGACAGACGGCATTGCAAAGACTATTTTTTAGGGTTGTGGGGGTCATATAACGTCGACATCCATCAACATTTCAAGTTAGTTTTTTTTTACGGTCGCAATACTTAAACTTTAATTTCCAAAAAGTTAAAAAAATTCATATAATTGCGTATAGATTAAAAGTTATTGATTTTATAAAAATATGTTTCGGATAAAATATTTGTATTATAAATATATATACATATTTGTAATGCTAAGTAATTTCATATCTCAAATAGTTTCGGAGCTATTATAAAAAAAAAAAATTTACGCATCAGACCGGAGCCCTTAAAGCCATTTTGCCGAAATATTGAGAGTAGTCATTTTGTTTGGAATATTTATTAATGTTCATAAATTAAATTTAATCAAAATCGTTGTAGCCGATTTTGAGAAAATCGCCTTTTTCTTTTTTTTTTCCATCAGTAAACTACCCTTACTTTTAGGGGTAGATATCCAATTCCAAAAATCCCTCGGGGCAACCCTATGAAAACCCTAGATATCAAGTTTTAGCTCAATCGGTAAAATAGTTTAGGCTCTAGTTGGAGGTACAGACAGACAGACAGACGGAAATTCAAAAACCACTTTTTCGTATTCAGGGAGTCATGAAACGTCAAGATTCATCAAAATCTCGAGTTCGATTTTTTTGACGATCACCATACTTTCTCTACCTGTAAGATAGAGAGAAAGTAAAAATCACTTGAAACCACCCTCTCTAGTATACCGCTTAGGTTACAAAATAACATTTAATGTTCAAACATTTTATATTCCCCCTGAACAAATTGAATAGGCAATTAAACTCATCCACCCAATTTTGGAAAGTGACACGAGGAATCGCTGCCAATAAAAAGGTGTGTGACTGCACTATCTTATACAGTGAATAAACTCATTGATTTTCTCAAAAATATATATCATTAGATACAGGTTTTGGATATACCGGGTTAAGCAGAACTATTGTCTTGGTTTTAAATACCCATTATTCAGGTCTTGTTAAATGCTGTAATATTAAAACGCTACGCAAATATTAGATACATAAACAATAATTTGGTATAATACAAATAAAACTTGAACAGAAATTTGTATACACACATTATAATTTACTCAAATGTCTACAAGGGTATCTTAAATCTGAATTTAAGTCGCGATGAAGTCGATTGAAAATATCGAACAGTGGCGAATGAAATAACCTATTAGTTATTTAAGAGGAATTATCATCGAGAAAGAACCAACCATGAATATGGTCGTCTCAATTACATAAAGGTGTTAATGTGTGTGGAAGTAAAATGGCAACAAAAAAAAGCGAGTTTTAGTTCGTTCCTGGCCCCCTTCCCCTAAATGATTATTTCTTACATTGGCTCCACAAAAATAAATAAACTAAGTAAATAATTTTTATCAAAAGTTAGAGTTCAAATTATTTAATATGTTGTCTATCTATATCTATAACAGAATAAAAAATACATATTTTTTTAATCACAGCGTTCTACTACCCAATCTATCTTTACGCTTGTGTATTAGTTATTCAAATGGTTTGGGTATAAGGAAGGTTGAAATTAGATAAAGTGTACCCATATTTGCGTAGAGAGAGAGTCATAAACAATTTAGAGAAAACCATCCTCAGTGCAGCCAACCCGTATAGAACCACATAATCCCCTTCATTGGCAGTCTAGTCTATTGCTAGAATAGCGCCTTAGACCATGCGGCCAAAGAAATGTGTGTATAATACTTCATACCAATTTTCTAACATAAGTTATTACCAGAGAATCAGATCCTCAGAATATAAAATAGAAGATACTCTACATACACTATTATAGAATATTTTAATTCAATATAACGAACGCATAGGTAGGCACGCTAACTAAATCTCAGGTTCATCCAACCCAATTTTTACAGTAAAACTCATGAAATCCCGAAATGATTTTACTTAAGTTGTTTTGTCTTAAAATGATTTCAACTTTCCCACCATGAAAATTTGGGTAGATTTCTTCTAAATTATGTCATCCTTTTGCTTAACCCATTAGCGTAATTAAATAAATGGTACGGCACACCGCACAGACTTTCTCTCTCTTTCTATAAACTCCTAAGATTTCTGAACGGAATAATGTACATTGTATCATCACCACTCCACATAAGAACACGCATAAAATAATATACAATGATATATAATCAATGAGAAAAGAGGCGCATCTTTGTCCACCTAAGAGCATTTCAAACAGTTTAATGTCTTCCACAAGGGTCAACACTTCGTATTAAAATTTCGATTTCTGGTTAAAATTATAACATTTTATAAGGTGTTGCAGATCTTCAAGTCATCGCATTGATATTTAATTATTCATTTTTACATTTTGACCAATAAAAAATGTAAATATTGACTATTGAATCTAAAATGGAGATAGATCATTGCTATGCAAACATTTCTCCTAAGAGATTTAAGGAAAAATAACATAATTTTTAGATACTTATATTTAATTACTCTATGGCATTGGAGAATTAATGCGTTAAGACTTAAGTAGTATATGTTTACAACTAAAGCTCACAAAATTGTATTAATATATTTGCAAATATCTCAGAAACTGCTGCTTTTATAAAAATATATGTCAAATAAAAGTTTTTTATTTCTGATAGTCCTACAATTTTGCAATGATAAGTAGTTTAGTTTCTCAAATAGTTGTGGAGATACGGAAATTAACGCTTCTGTAAAGTACCCTAAAAATCATTTTCATAGGAAAATGAAAATAGCCAGTTTATTTATAATCTTAATCGACGCCTAGATACGAATTTTAATCAAAATCGTTTGAGTAGATTTTGAGAAAACCAAATTTTTCTCTTTTCGCCCTTCTGTAAACTACCCTTAATTTTAAGTTTTTATAGACACACAGACAGACGGCATTGCAAAGACTATTTTTTAGGGTTCGGGGGGTCATGAGACGTCGACATCCATCAACATTTTAGGTTAGTTTTTTTTTACGGTCGCAATACTTAAACTTTAATGTCCAAAAAGTTAAAAAAATTCATATAATTGCGTATAGATTGAAAGTTATTGATTTTATAAAAATATGTTTCGGATAAATATCTGTATTATAAATATATATACATATTTGTAATGCTAAGTAATTTCATATCTCAAATAGTTTCGGAGCTATTTAAAAAAATGTTAATTGACGCATCAGACCGGAGCCTTAAAGCCATTTTGCCGAAATATTGAGGGTAGCCATTATGTTTGGAATATTTATTAATGTTTATAAATGAAATTTAATCAAAATCGTTTGAGCCGATTTTGAGAAAATCGACTTTTTCTCTTTTTGCCCTTCAGTAAACTACCCTTAATTTTAAGTTTTAATAGACACACAGACAGACGGCATTGCAAAGACTATTTTTTAGGGTTCGGGGGGTCATGAGACGTCGAAATCCATCAACATTTCAGGTTAGTTTTTTTTACGATCGCAATACTTAAGCTTTAATATCCAAAAAGCTAAAAATATAGATATAATTGCGTATAGATTAAAAATTATTGATTTTATAAAAATATGTTTCGAATAAAATATTTGTATTATAAATATATATATATATTTGTAATGCTAAGTAATTTCATATCTCAAATAGTTTCGGAGCTAATATAAAAAATGTTAATTTACGCATCAGACCGGAGCCCTTAAAGCCATTTTGCCGAAATATTGAGAGTAGCCATTTTGTTTGGAATATTTATTAATGTTCATAAATGAAATTTAATCAAAATCGTTAGAGCCGATTTTGAGAAAATCGACTTTTTCTGTTTTTTCCCTTCAGTAAACTACCCTTAATTTTAGGGGTAGATGTCCAATTCCAAAAACCCCTCGGGGCAACCCTATGAAAACCGAAGATATCAAGTTTCAGCTCAATCGGTAAAATAGTTTAGGCTCTAGTTGGAGGTACAGACAGACAGACAGACAGACAGACGGAAATTCAAAAACCACTTTTTCGGATTCAGGAAGTCATGAAACGTCAAAATTCATCAAAATCTCGACTTCGATTTTTTTGACGATCACCATACTTTCTCTACCTGTAAGATAGAGAGAAAGTAAAAATGTGTATGAATCAGATGGGTGATAAGACGTGTTGAATTTTTACTTTCTTTTTGGAATTGGATATCTACCCCTAAAATTAAGGGTAGTTTACTGAAGGGCAAAAAGAGAAAAAGTAGATTTTCTCAAAATCGGCTCTAACGATTTTGATTAAATTTCATTTATGAACATTAATAAATATTCCAAACAAAATGGCTACTCTCAATATTTCGGCAAAATCGTTTTAAGGGCTCCGGTCTGATGCGTAAATTAACATTTTTTAAAATAGCTCCGAAACTATTTGAGATATGAAATTACTTAGCATTACAAATATGTATATATATATATATAATACAAATATTTTATTCGAAACATATTTTTATAAAATCAATAACTTTCAATATATACGCAATTTATATATATATTTTTAACTTTTTGGGCATTAAAGCTTAAGTATTGCGACCGTAAGAAAAACTAACCTGAAATGTTGATGGATGTCGACGTCTCATAACCCCCGAACCCTTAAAAATAGTCTTTGCAATGCCGTCTGTCTGTGTGTCTATTAAAACTTAAAATTAAGGGTAGTTTACTGAATGGCAAAAAGAGAAAAAGTCGACTTTCTCAAAATCGGCTCCAACGATTTTGATTAAATTTCATTTATAAACATTAATAAATATTCCAAACAAAATGGCTACCCTCAATTTTTCGGCAAAAATGGCTTTAAGGGCTCCGGTCTGATGCGTAAATTAACATTTTTTTAAATAGCTCCGAAACTATTTGAGATATGAAATTACTTAGCATTACAAATATGTATATATATTTATAATACAGATATTTTATTCGAAACATATTTTTATAAAATCAATAACTTTCAATATATACGCAATTATATGATTTTTTTTACCTTTTTGGACATTAAATTTTAAGTATTGCGACCGTAAAAAAAAAAACTAACCTGAAATGTTGATGGATGTCGACGTCTCATGACCCCCCGAACCCTAAAAAATAGTCTTTGCAATGCCGTCTGTCTGTGTGTCTATAAAAACTTAAAATTAAGGGTAGTTTACTGAAGGACGAAAATAGAAAAATTTGGTTTTCTCAAAATCTGCTCAAACGATTTTGATTAAAATTCGTATCTAGGCGTTGATTAAGATTATAAATAAACTGGCTATTTTCATTTTCCTATGAAAATGATTTTTAGGGTACATTACAGAAGCGTTAATTTCCGTATCTCCACAACTATTGGAGAAACTAAACAACTTATCATTGCAAAATTGTAGGACTATTAGAAATAAAAAACTTTTATTTGACATATATTTTTATAAAAACAGCAGTTTCTGAGATATTTGCAAATATATTAATACAATTTTGTGAGCTTTAGTTGTAAACATATACTACTTAAGTCTTAACGCAATAATACTCCAATGCCATAGAGTAATTAAATATAAGTAAGTATCGTAAAAAAGTATGTTATTTTTCCTTAAATCTCTTAGGAGAAATGTTTGCATAGCAATGATCTATCTCCATTTTAGACTCAATAGTCAATATTTACATTTTTTATTGGTCAAAATGTATAAATGAATAATTAAATATCAATGCGATGACTTGAAGATCTGCAACATCTTTTAAAATGTTAAAATTTTAACCAGAAATCGAAATTTTAATACGAAGTGTTGACCCTTGTGGAAGACATTAAACTGTTTGAAATGTTCTTAGGTGGACAAAGATGCGCCTCTTTTCTCATTGATTCTATATCATTGTATATTATTTTATGCGTGTTCTTATGTGGAGTGGTGATGATACAATGTACATTATTCCGTTCAGAAATCTTACGAGTTTATAGAAAGAGAGAGAAAGTCTGTGCGGTGTGCCGTACCATTTATTACTTTCTCTATATCTTACAGGTAGAGAAAGTAAGGGTAGTTTACTGAAGGGAAAAAAGAGAAAAAGTAGATTTTCTCAAAATTGGCTCTAACGATTTTGATAAAATTTCATTTATGAACATTAATAAATATTTCAAACAAAATGGCTACTCTCAATATTTCGGCAAAATGGCTTTAAAGGCTCCGGTCTGAAGCGTAAATTAACATTTTTTATAATAGCTCCGAAACTATTTGAGATATGAAGTTACTTAGCATTACAAATATGTATATATATTTATAATACAGATATTTTATTCGAAACATATTTTTATAAAATCAATAATTTTCAATCTATACGCAATTATATATATATATATTTAACTTTTTGGACATTCAAGTTTAAGTATTGCGATCGTAAAAAAAACTAACCTGAAATGTTGATGGATGTCGACGTCTCATGACCCCCAGAGCCCTAAAAAATAGTCTTTGCAATGCCGTCTATCTGTGTGTCTATAAAAACTTAAAATTAAGGGTAGTTTACTGAAGGGTGATAAGAGAAAAATTTTGTTTTCTCAAAATCTGCTCAAACGATTTTGATTAAATTTCGTATCTAGGCGTTGATTAAGATTATAAATAAACTGGCTATTTTCATTTTCCTATGAAAATGATTTTTAGGGTACTTAACTGAAGCGTTAATTTCCGTATCTCCACAACTATTTGAGAAACCAAACAACTTATCATTGCAAAATTGTAGAACTATTAGAAAAAAAAAACTTTTATTTGACATTTATTTTTATAAAAGCAACAGTTTCTGAGATATTTGCAAATATACTAATACAATTTGGTGAGCTTTAGTTCTAAACATATACTACTTAAGTCTTAACGCAACAATTCTCCAATGCCATAGAGTAATTAAATATAAGTAAGTATCTAAAAAAAGTATGTTATTTTTCCTTAAAGCTCTTAGGAGAAATGTTTGCACAGCAATGATCTATCTCCATTTTAGACTCAATAGTCAATATTTACATTTTTTATTGGTCAAAATGTATAAATGAATAATTAAATATCAATGCGATGACTTGAAGATCTGCAACACCTTATAAAATGTTAAGATTTTAACCAAAAATCGAAATTTTATTACGAAGTATTGACCCTTGTGGAATACATTAAACTGTTTGAAATTCTCTTAGGTGGACAAAGATGCGCCTCTTTTTTCATTGATTATATATCATTGTATATTATTTTATGCGTGTTCTTATGTGGAGTGGTGATGATACAATGTACATTATTCCGTTCAGAAATCTTACGATTTTATAGAAAGAGAAAGAAAGTCTGTGCGGTGCACCGTACCATTCATTTTTGCTTTGGCTCAATAAATTCTTTAGAAAAATAATGTAATCAATTGTAGTTAAAATACTGAAAAATATGTCAACGTGGCAAAACTGCACTAGCCTTTGTCTGAGAGTCAGTGGATAGCCAATTAGCGTAGCCAGTAGTTTAATTTACTTGTAGTGGCTTCAGTTCAAGTCAAAGATTATTAAGCGTGCCATTTTTGCTGCTAAAGTAGTTTAGTTCATATTTTATCACTGACACTACTGTTTAGAATAAGCAATACTAGCTCTTTGAAATAAGTAAAAATTTGTTTCCTTAAATCATTCACAAATAATTATATAGATCCAATCAATAATGTGCAAACTTATAACATTTAAATTATCTCTAATCATTTAAAAATTATGGTTAAAGGTTAAAATAAGAACAGCATGAATAAATGTATAATTATTATCTGGAAGTCTTATGCTGACTGTGAGAATATCCATACATACCAAAACTTAAGAACATTTATTTTTTCCGTAAACATTTTAAGAGAATTATTTTTTTCTTTAAGTCATACTCAAGTAGATATACTCGTACAATTTAAATTTAATATATTTTTTATCACCACGTCTTACTACCTGTTCATGCTATACGCTACGCATATATGCTAATTATTTTTAATGGGGTAGGAGTGAGGAAGGAAGAATTCAGTTGTAATCTACCACCATTTGCGTGGAAGTAGAGTGGGAAAAAATTCAGAAAAAAAACCCTCTCAGTAGGCCAGACCGGATCTCCAATCTCCTCGTCATCAGCAGCCCAGTCTAACACTAGAGTAACGCCTTAGACCTATTGGCCACCAATGTGGGCTGGATATAATACTTTTCTAATAGAATTATACATTTCGTAAAGAGTTGAATGCAATTATAAATTTAAAACTAGCCACACGTCCCATATGGTAAAATGAACAATGCAGAAGATAAGGTGAAATTCACTGGCATCTTGGAAATAAGGGGGGCTGTTGATTCTACGGGGGATGAAATTTCGTAGTTGGCAATAAAATTTGGAATACATTCTTGTATGAACAGAATGTTAATGTAATCACTTTTAATAACAGAAGTTATTGTTTTTAGAGGAAGTTTGTTTTAGTTTTATTAGCATTCAACTGTGCGATTTAAGAATGAAAAGGGTTGGTTTTGAAAGCAAGTAAGTTGCTACAGTGAGGAATATTAAAATGTTATCGGTTTTAGGGAGATTGGGGGTTGAAAGTTTGGTGGGGGGTAGGGGTATAGGTTGAAAAAGGAGGGAGAATCCTCTTAGAGAGTGCGCAAACTTTTCCAAGAATATGAAACTTCGGTAATTAATACGATGCTTTAGAACAATGGAAGCACAGAAATTCACAAAAGTTTTATCTCCATAATGCACTCATTTCATATTAATGTTCTGGATTATCTAGACTCAGTTCAACTTTATCATTAATTACTTATTTTGAAATTACTTCGGATAATATTGTATGTGAGAACTAGAATAAAAAATTAAAGTTAATGCTTCATGTCTTCTCTTAAACTGTTTCACCCCTGTACCACTCAAACTCTACTAAACGTTGAATATGAAAACGTTAATTTATTTTCTAGACCTAGTACGCTTTTATTACAACTCTAGCCTCGACATCAAATCTTCATTTTTAATACGAGATACCGAATTGTATAAAACATTGGTAGGCATTTTTTAAATTCAACTCTTATCTATTTCACATTAATTATCTATTAAGTTGTTATAGAAAATTTAAATAATAACTACCGTTATTTGTTTTGCTCTACTACCTTTAATTTAACATCTTACACACTCAGTTAAGTGGTAAATTAATGGTCGGATAAGTTCATTTTTGAAGTTGAATAATTTAGTCGTTCACGAACCACATATAGGAATTCAGTCATTTGCCAAAATGAACTTGTAGCTCAGTCGTTTACCAGTTCAGAACTATACCAATGGTATATATATGTTACAGGAAAAGTAGATTCTCCAGTAAGAATCGACTTTACCTAGGCCGAGTCGACTCTTACTGGTCTTTTTAGTAAAAGTTGATTAAAAGCGAAAAGTGATGAATTTCGATCAACATCTACTAGTCAGAGTTGACCGTACCTAGGGAAAGTATACTCTTACTACCTTGAGTTAGTAAAAGTTGACTTTTTGCAAGGAAATGGTCTACTACCTAATAAAAAACAAATAAAAAAGCAAAACCTTTATCATACAGTACAAAGAGAGTATAAATATTTATTATTTATTACAGCAAGGTAAAGATTTGTGACACTGAGTTGCAGAGCTAACCTAACCTAACCTAGCCTATAAAACAACAGTAAACAAATAGAGCAGGGATATTCAAAACAAAGATGTGCGGCGAAGTCACATGTGGAGAGCAACATCGCGGAATCAACTTTTACTAAACCACAGCAGGCATAGTTAACTCTTCCTAAGAAAAGTTGATCTGTTTATTCTCTATCAATTTTTACTGATATTTTTAGTAAGAGTCAACTTTACCTAGGCTGAGTCAACTCTCCCTAACAAACTACTTCCTGTGACTTATACTGTATATGTTCATATGTATATATATTTATGATTATTATATGTAGTATATATATATAGGGACCAATGCCAAATAATAATTGTAAAAATGATACTTATTGCTTTGAGTAGCGGTGGAGTTGAGAGCTTTGCTTGACAAAGGTAGTTATCAAAGAGTTAACTTACATTCAACTCAATTAATATTGTATATAGTAGCGTAAAGTTACTAGTTACTAGGAATTGTAGAAGCTCTGCTTTATTTGAAATTATTTTGTCACTTCGTTTCTGTGATCGAGATCATCTCGAGGATCACGATTTTTTGGTGCAGTTTCTTTGAACTAGATCACCTAAATAAGTTAAACTAGTTCAAATAGTTCAGCTGGAATAATAATTCTATTTGAACTATTTGCTGGTGAACTACATATCTCTACTACGCATGCTCATATCGCACAGCCTAGCTGCGTTAAGCCATTTGGCTGTTGCGTTATTTACTCTTGCCTCGACTTAGCAAAAGGGTAAAGCTGATTTTGAAATCGCTAGGGTGATTTTGGCTATTTTTTCTAAAGATTGCCTTAGCAAACCCTTTTCCTAACGGTTCGAGGGTGATAATAAATTAACCGATGAAATGTATATTTATGAGAGTCCGAAGATTGGTTGGCAGTAGTTCTCCATTCTATTATTTCTGCTTTCCTCTTCAATTACTGGTATGTCTTGCAACCAACATCATCAATTATTTTGTCAATGAAGCGTAGTCTGTTTTTTTTTTGTCTGCTTCTTTTCTCTTCCACATATCCTTATAATATAGTTGGTAGCAGTTTCTCATGTCTCAAGATATAGCCGAATAGTATATCTCTTTTTTTCACTAACATCAACAGAATTTATTTTCAGCTATTCTTATGGAAACTCTCTTCATTACTAATTTTAACAACCCAATTCACTTTCAGCATCATCCTATTGCATCGCATTATAAATGCATTTAATATTTTATTATCTACAATATCTTTGGTTAAACTCTTGTAACCATAAAAAATAGATATCCAAATGTGTCTTCTCAGCAATCTATTCCTTGTCTCCTTAGTGATATTATTTAAGGTGAATCGCTGTTTCTTTAAATTGAAAGCTTCTGTGATTGATAAAGGCATGTTGAGAGGATGAGTGCGGATCAAGTAACGATGCAAATATTTGAAGGTAGAGTGTGTGTATCAAAAGGAAGGGGTAGATTATGTAAGACGTGGCTAAATGTTGTAGATGAATGTGTAACAAAGAAAAACATTAAGAGTTTTAAGAATAAAAGAGCATGCATAATTCGGTGTACGGATATTGTTGAAGTGAAGGGAGTATGCAAGGATAGTTAAGTGTGGAGAAAGTTAGTGAGGATGGATTTAAGGACGGAGTTTTTTTTAGCTATAGTCACAGTTTCTTGCTTAACTCTTAAGGAAACGGCGTGATTAGGTATCTATGTATGTATGTATGTATGTTAAATAATGACGCTTGTTCTGGGGTTGGAGACTATTTCCTTCTTCATAGGATTTTGGGAGGTAGAGTTTTTAAGGTATGATGGTACCTTGTGGGTGATTTGTTATGGTTGCTCTTTGGTTTAAGTACTTGTATCGCTGCATTGAGGCATTTCCTCTCCGTTGACATAACTTGAAGGAGGGAAGTGAATGGTACCTTTACTCCCAACACCGATTTAGACTTTAATCTAAAATACAAATTTTTATCTTAACTATTTACTTATTAGCACCACGTCTTATTACCCATTCGGTTTATACCTTTATGTACTAGTTACGCTAATGGTTTTAAGGATTATGGAGGTTATATTTATGGGAAGTGAACCCGCATTGGCCTGGAGGAGAGTGGAAAACCATCCTCAGCACACCCGTCTGAGATTATAGCCTCGTTCTCCCTCTCATCCACAGTCTAGTCTATTGCGAGAGTAGCTCGTTAGACCATGCGGGACAGTAGCGGGCTTTAACTACTAACAAATATGTATATGTTTTAGATAAATTTTGACCACAATTTCTTGTAAAGACATTATCCAAATAGATAATCCCCCAATGTTTATATGATACAATAAAAACTGAAGAAAAATAAATATTTACTTTTGGTTTAGCTCTGCATACCACTTTAAAAATAGTATAGAAATATTTTGTTAAAGTTTTATTAAATAATTTAAAAAAATAAAATGGTGGATAACACGCTTTACCACAATATTTATCAACAATAGAACGAATTACAATCACGACACAGCTATTATAGTGGTATATTCTACTTTCTTTTGAGCTATTATTATATGAAAAGGATTAACTGTATCAAGCTTCAACACAATACATATCGTGTAAGACAACCCCCCTCCCCCTGGTAGCCCCCTCAACCCTTTTATACACTGTTCATTTAAAGCGAAACTTTGTCGTTAGGTCCCCCACACCCCTTCAATTGTAATCCCCCCTTACTTACCATCCCTTCAAAACTACAAGCCTATGATGACGTGCCGACATGCAATCATACTTTGCCCCCAAACTCACCGACCTTTATAATATGAGGGATTCCCTCCCTTTTTTTTGGTGATTTATGAAAACAAAACAAACCTTTCTGGGTCAGATTAAGGAGGTGTTTACCAAGATAAATTCAAACTTAGTTTAAACATTTATTCATATTATTTTCCGTCAATATACGCCTTACTGCCTGTATAGATTGTCAAAATATTTATAATAATAATTATTTAATTATTTACTTACTTACTCAATGACATTTGGAAATAAAAAGTTCATTGTCACACTTACAAAAGTACACCAACTAACCCTATCTTGAGCTAGTTCTATCCAGTCCACCTCATTACACCCTATCCCTTTCTTGAGCTAGTTCTATCCAGCCCACCTCATTACACCCTAAACCTAACTTGAGCTAGTTCTATCCAGCCCACCTCACTACACCCTATCCCTATCTTGAGCTAGTTCTATCCAGTTTACCTTATTACACCTTATATCTCTCTTGAGCTAGTTCCATCCATTCCATCTCATCACACCCTATCCCTATGTTCTAGCTCCATCCAGTCCACCTCATTACACCATATCCTTATATTGAACTAGCTCCATCCAGTCCACCTCATTACACCCTATCCTTATATTGAACTAGCTCCATTCAGTCCACCTCATAACACCCTATCCCTATCTTGAGCTAGTTCTATCTAGTCCACCTCATTACACCCTATCCCTTTGTTGAGCTAGCTCCATACAGTACCCCTCATTACACCCTAACTCTTTCAGGTACATTCTAATGCTATCCTCACATCTGTGTCTAGGTCTTCCCAATGGGCTTACCAGTCAATACCATGGACATGGTTCTAGATTCTCCCATTCACGTTGTATATCACTCTCACCCTAATCTACTAGACTTGATCATCTAAACAAATATTGTGATTAGTATATGGTATGTAAGTCATCATTTCGTTACTACCTCTACTCATCGTTACCTCCATCTCATTTTGGATCAGTAATGTGGATATGAAATAAGTAGTTAAGAGTTTACAGTAAATGTATCCGTATTTGATTAGAGGAATCGTGGGTAAACTAATTTGGGAAAAAAATAAAATACCCGGCTTAGAATTGAGCACTGACCACTCCATCGGCATTAAAGCAGAAAATACAATGTCGGGGATTTTATTCATGTAGCCAACTGTTCATGTTATTTTTAATTATCTAATAACGCCTTTTATTTTAGCAAAGTATGAACTTTTCCAATATTTATTTATTTAGCACTGCGTCTTACTACCAGTACAGACTATACGCTCAAGTACTAATTAAGCTAATGGGTTAGGAATTGGGAAGATTGAATTTTAGAGGAAGTGGACAAGTATTTGCGTGAAGGAAGAGTGGGAAACAATTTTTTTTAAATAAACCCACCCTCAGTACAACCGACAAGTATTCGAGCCCCGATCTCCCTGTCGCCGGACTATTGCAAGAGTGAAACCTAAGACCACGTGGACACCGATTCAGGCTTTCTAATATTAACATAATTAATGTTTTACTAGTAAACCCTTGCGAAAATTTCGCACATTCAACCTTCTACTCCCCCTAAAAAAATAGTTTTAGTCTTTTGTTTATCTCTATGTATACAATATTTGATATTAGAATGCAATCATCTTGAATATTTTGTTTGTCATTTTCAGTAATTGATAAAAAAATATTGTTAGATTTTCCTTTTTACTTAAATTCTAAACAAACAATGTGTTTTAACGTAAAATGTGTATGCTATGTCAGAATTCGGTAAATGATCATATACACTGACACCTTATTCATCGCTGTAGGCTTTGTATTAGTTGAGAAAAAGGGATGTTTACAACAGCAATAATATATAGGATTTAATCTCATTTCCCGTTCGGGCTTTAGGAATTTATATGTATATATATATAAATTCATATATATGTGTGTGTGTTTTATGTAGGATTAGAAATCATCAGCAAGTTATGATTTAGAGGTAATATACCCGAAATTGAGTGGAGATTGAGTGAAAAACCTTTAAATGAAAAATACCCTCAATACACCAGTCGGTGTTCGAGCCCAAAACTCCTCCCGAGCGACAAACATCACTAGACGAACTTTGCATTTTCTTTATGCGCCCACTGACACGGATTTCACTAGCGTAAAAAGCTACATTCTAATTAGTGTGACGATATAAAATCAAAAAGTTCTCAAATTAAACGCTAAATACACACAAAAGAAACTATTTCTGTATCATTAACAAGCCACAATATAAAAATGATACCATTAATTAATTCTGGTGAAATATGCGGGCTACATGAATATTTATTTACCCTTATCAGAGTAATGAGCTTCCATTTTGGGAAGCCTCAATTCGTGTACGTGGAATAATTAGCAGGAAAAAGTTTGGCTTCCTCCCCGATTCCCTTATACCCCCTCCTCCAACCCACTCCCTTTCACCCTGTAAACTATATTTAAGGGCTGACGAGGCGAGGAAAGCAGGTCTATAATATATCCCCCATCACCATAGAAATTGCAACGTGTTTCATTGTACATCCATTTGTCCGAAACTTTTAGACTTGTCTGAGGCTCCGTGATGAAGAAGGGGAATTCAAAGGTCACCAGCAATCGTCTGACACTCTTCAATGGGCGAATGGTTTAAGGTGTCACTAGACTGGCCTGCTGAATACGAGTATATCGAGGTTTGAGTCTCAGTTGGGAGTACTAAATATGTTTTTTTTTACAAAATGGTTTTCCACTTTACCTTCAAGCAAATGCTGGTACACTTCCTCTAAATATAATTTTCCTCATTCCCAAAACTACTAGCGTTGTTATTACATAGGTCAAAATAGGGACAATGCATTTTATTGCTATAACCAGGGCTTCGTAATTTTATTACATAAAAATATCAAAATGTATCTAAAACTTTTAAAATATGACTTTTAAAAAATATATGTATGCTTAAAAATTTAAGAAGGAACTTGTAATCAATGCACACGACTAAATATAACAAGCACTTTACAAAATAAACTAAAAAAAAGGGATATGCAATGAAAAGTCTTTAACACTTAAACTCTTACATTCTGATGAATATAATATTAATTTATAAGCAATTGCTTCAGAAGCAATAACTATCCCCTCCGAACGCAACCCTTTCCAGCTTAACTATTGTAGGTTCACACTACTAAGGGAGGTTTTTATAAATGGATTCACACTACCCCTGGAAGAAAACGCCAGTACATTTTGTGCCGTGCTAATGTGACATTAGCTCGCACAATGTCACTGTGACATTCTCTTTGTTGTCACACACATTCTTTTTCTTGTTTCTTTTTACTCCTGATTGTTTTTACTTATCTTTTCATGCCTCTCGTTTACGCCTGCGCGACTACTTCCCCTTCTGTGCTGGCGCTCTGAACCCCCCTCTTCTCGTCTCTTGTACTTTCTCCCCTCCATTCATATTGCTGCGCATGCGCCCTCTGTCTTTTTATCCAACGCTCCTCTCTGCTGACCTTTTTTCTGGCCTTGTAATGTACTCTCGTTTTGGAGGTCCCAAGGGACGGATCAGCGGAAAATCTAGTTGGACACTACGCCTGGGAACTAGGGGGAACTTGTGATAGAGTCCCTCTATGTATATCACTATGTCTAGTGAAGGATCACAAGACTAATGCAGTCTCGCTAGTTCTAGTGGACAACCTACATGTTCACTATGGCTGTTCAAGGACTGGGAGCTCGGCTGTTATCCAGCTAGCCCCCGCCACATTCAAGCTATCTACATATTTTCCACCTCTGTCCGAGTCGGGTGAATACTCCGGTATTTCCCGCTAGCTCGGCGACTTCTTCGCGTCTGGTATTTGGGTACCTGTTCGTTTCCTGTGGGTGCTGGTTCCTGCCCAGCGCTAGGCTGGCTCATCCCACCTGGCTCCCCAGGTCTCGCTGTGCGCGGGCCCATTTCACCGTCTCGGGAAATCTGAGGCTGATTCTTAGTAACTGGCGGGTCATATGAAGCGCCACTACCAGGGACGCTCCAGGCCTGGTTCATCGCTAATGGCTCACCTTGTGGCTCACCGCTTGTGGGCGCTCCAGGCTGGGTCCGTGTGAAGTCCAGCCAACACCAGAACCTGAGGACTTAGCCGCGTTCTCGGCCCCCCTATACACTTTGATGCCACTTCGTGGGTATTATTTACCTCGTCTATGTAAGGTATGGTCCGAGACTAGTCCCTTGGGGGATCTTCTTTGGAAGGTTCCACGTGGTAGTTGATGCACGTGTCGCCTACAGTGAGTACCACGTGTGGACACGCTCTCTTGTAGCCGTTCGTTTAACGTTTGTTTATTACATGTGCATAGACTCATATGGTGTCCAAAGTGTCGTGTTGCGCCGGTGGGTTATACAACCTAGCGATGCCTCCACTCCTCTCACTAGATCTGCTGGCCCGCTCGGGTCATTACATACATAACTTATGAGTGGTTGTTTAGGCCACGAGACAGGGTGTTCCTCATAGGGACAATTGTTGTCCATATGCTATTGTCTCTAACTTAATCTCCTAGTATTATTGTATGTATGGTAATTTTGAAACTAAATTGTATTGGCTGCCTGTAAGGCTATATCTGCACCACAGTATGCATTATGTTTAGGGACTATTTTACCAGAACCAGGATATGAGCTAGATAAGTGTTGTACCGAGTTATGTGGTCGCTTGGGGTTTTGCTTAGAGCACCCCGGGTATTGTGAATACTGTCCCCTTTCGGGGAAAGGTGGCAGATAGTGGTAAGTTTTCAGTGGGTCTTAACTCCCAAGTGGGAATAAACTGTCGGCTACATACGCTGAAGGGTATTTCCTATGTTATAGCTTCATCAAGCCGTTTGTATCCTCTATTAGTGGCAGCCGTCCCTTGGGGCGACTGTTGTGGGCGTAACGACCCTGGGCGGCATAACTGGCTTGCTCACCAGACCGTCCATGAGTCTTGTGACTTGGGATTAACTGAACACTCGCCAGCCTATTCAAATGTTTTTTGTGGCCAGTGAACCAATATCTTATAATTACTAATTTTTCTTATTATATATGTCATGTTGGTCAGTGAACCAAGATCTTATAATAACCAATTATCTTGTTGTATATGTTATGTTTATAAAGTCTAATAATAAAATTTTATGGCCCTGTTCATTCTATGTTCGTTAAATTGTACCTATCCCTTTAACTCTGTAGGGGAGGGTACAATTTCTTCTAAGATTTACCTTTGCCATCCCAAACCCAACTAGTGCAATAAAGGCGGGTAGCACTGGTGGGCAGGGGAACGTGAATTACGTCAATTGAGCACGCTGCCACTGAGCCAACTCTAATATAATATTAAATATTTTGTGTGTTTATTTAAATTTTATAGATTTTAGATTAATCGTTGAAATCTACCTACAATTAGTGTATTATAAAGATGCACCAATAAAATATTTTTTTCCATCGCCTCATACTAACATACTGGGCAATCAACGTTTATTTTCACTCGTATGGGGTATGGATTAGGAAGGGAGTATTGAAAAGTAATGCATCCTCATGTAATCTACGTTTAGCATTAAGGGTCATAGGTGACCTGGTGGTCTAGGGGTAAGGTGTCAGACTTCTGTACTGAGGGTCCGGGGTTCAATCCGCGGTCCCGGCACAGATTTATCCGATTGCCAAACCCTTCCTTCACCTCTGACAAGACGTGTATTAATCACAACTTGTGAATGTGAGGAATGCCAGGCCTCCACCGTGGTTCGGATCCCACGTTAAACTGTAGATCCTCCATTTCATCTCACAATCACCCTACCATCACACATTAGCGTAAGTGCGTATAAACCGAACGGCTAGTAAGACGCGGTGATAATAATAATAGCATTAAGATCATTCAAAAATCAAGATTTGATTGCACAATTTTTACATGTGTTTACTTATAATTTTAAATAGAGTTTATTTTTAGTATTTATTAATGGTATTTAAGGTGAACTTTATGACCCCAATGATTATATCAGCATATGAGAATTTCTATGAGCGAGAGTGGAAGCACATAATATTTTTGCCAGGAAAGGTATTTTCACACACCTTCCAGGGTTCTTTTACATGCAACAATTGACATGAAACAGACGGCTTCACTTCCCCTCCTAAGGAAGCTGTATTTCGGATTTTTATCTCTCAGACAAACTCTGTCTAACCCGATTAGGTTTGAACCCACCAACATCGGGTTCTGAAGCGAGAACCTTACCCCAAGACCACTGAGGTCGACTTTAAAGACTGATTCAATTATTTTAACTCATTACAGCTCACGATTTATAAGGGGTCAAACTTAACATGTTATGCTTTTTTTTTTCATGCCATTGTTGAGTTAAAGTAATTATTTATGTATGGAGCTGAAATTTAATACTAGACATGAGGTGTACAGAACTCATTACATTTTTGAGGTAAAAAAATTAAAAGTTTAGGATTACAATACTTTTGATACATGAGAAGTAAAAACAATTAAATATTTGCAATAAGTTATAAGGGCCTATAAACTAAGGTAATTTATTAATACTTAACTTTTTGGAGTGTATTACTCAAAATATTGCCGATCTTAGAATTAATTCATGAAAATAAAATCTTCCTGTTTGGTTCTTACCACCGTCATGAGGTCAATGTTTGCGTCACGTGACTATTTCAAATCTAGTAAATGACCTAGATCTTCACGCGTCTTCTAAAAATACCCTCAAGAAGACCTCGCTCAAACCCAGACAAGGCAATTTCCCCTCCTCTCGAATGTCATGGTAACTTCACTGTCAAGGCCAGAAATGAATGACAAGCTTCTCACCTCTTCCCCACCCCTCCACCACCTTCCCCTTAGCTCCCATATATAAGTGCCCATTCCGGTAAACACGTTAAGGCTTGTCCACACTCATAGACAAACTCGCGCGACTGTCTATATACAGATCGCGGATTTTGTCTATAGACAATCGCGAACAAATCTCAAGGTGGTCTTTCAACTTTTGTCACTTTTCCGCAGTCCGCACCTTCATTTATTCTCCGCAACACCATGAATGACGTGGCATCGCTGCTTGTGCGGTAGGTAATCATAGTAAATGATCACCAAAAAAGGTCAAAATAAAGGTCTTCGATTTTGGTCTATAGGGAGTTAAAGAGCATCCCATTTGTTCCCCTTCTAACCATAGACAATCGTGGAACATTTTCTATAAACACGAGTTGCACGATTTTGTATATGAATGTGGACTTACGTTTAGGGTCGCACACTTTATCTCTAGTTTCGTGACGAGAATGGCCTAACCCTCAAGTTATCCAAAAAATAATAACAAGAAAGAAACGTATATATAAAAAGAAGTAATGTATTCGTACTTTTACTTTCCAAATTAGAGAAAGTATTGTATTCGTGAACATTCTCTACTTCATCATTTTGATGAATCTTGACTTTAAAAAGTGGATCTTAAGGGGACTGCCTCGGTAAGCGAGAAATTGCCACTTAGACGTTCAGCTCGAATGCTATATTTAATTCTACGATACGTTATTTCAAAATATTGGTTGCGCCAAAATAAAGTTGAAAGATTCCAACAGGGTTCTTTTTACTAAACAACCCGATAGTTTGAGTTTTATTAATGTCATAAAATGTGTGTTAATGTGACATTAGCTCAATCTAAACAACTTTTTAAGCATATTTATGGAGCTATGAGACTAGGCTTGCTGAAAAAGAGCTCTAGATTTAGTATTCCTCTAACAAATACAGTTTTTTTTATAAACTCACAACATAAAATTATAATATATGTGAGAACTAGCAGTGAGATTTTCTCTTCATCTTGAGATAAGTAATTTTGTAGTTTTATTTCCCTCCTTTCTTATTACCATAACAAAGGATGGTTGTGTGTGGAGGTCAAAAGGGAGTATAAGCTTAGACAGACCATAATATATTAAGCTGTGTGGTCTGACAGTGATTGATACTTTCTTGCTGATGGAGGCGGCTGCCTTAATAGGCCTATTAATCGTGCCACACATCATCTGATATTTATGCAGCTTGTTATCAATATATTTGTTTCTGTTGTAGCTAATGTCGTTCCCTAGGTAAGTAAAATGTCAAACCTGTTCTACTGTTTTGTTAAATACTATTTTTGTTCTAATTGGTTCTGATGCATAGAATTCTATTAATTTGGTTTTTGATATAAATATTATCATATTATATTACCTGCAAATTTTCTACAGCTTAAAAACTGATATTTGAAGGGCGTATTTAGTGTCTTTAATAATTAACAGATCGTCACCAAAGAATATGATTGACTGTATTTTTTTAATTCAAATTATTTCGAAAATTTAGGATTAAAACTTACACATACACAAACCGAATTATGAACAATGTGAAAGTTAACATGCTAATAAGCCATTAAAATTCTTACATGCAAATAAAAACAATGCATAGATCTCAATCTGAATAATAAGTACTTTACAAAATTACAAAGTATAAGAGGGTGTAAAAATTTTAATGAGTTAAGTTACAACTTAATTTTCATTGGAAGAAACTTATCGGTTACTAGAAAAGTTGTTGGTATAATCTCACCTACTAATACATTAAGCATCAATTAATTACTCAAAATTTCATCCAACCAAAGCTCCCTACTATAAGTTGAAATGAAATCGAATAAATTTAAAAAAAGTTTTTTTACTAAATTTATAATTATTTAAATTCTGAGAGTTGGATTCTTTACTACCTTGGAAAAATCTTATTAATTTTGATTATTATTGGTTTGCTGAATTAAGGTGGCTCACAAATGTGTCACCTATAATATAAGACAAAAAGAAATATCTCCTTATGGCGAATACCACGTATCGCCTTTTTTCACTAAACTATCAGGAAATAAAATTGTTCTCGTAATATACCCATTTTGACCTGCTTCGGTGATCGTATGGTCTAAGACAGTGGTCAGCAACCTTTGCCGGCAGTCCGGATTGAGCCTACAGACCAATTTTATATGGCTCGCAAAAGATTTGGAAAACAATCATTATTGTGTTTAAAAAGAGATGTAAATTTTAAATTTTTCTCTATATATTTTTCCTAAACTGGCTATAATTTTTTTTAACCCGTTCTGTCCACTATATCAAACAGGTTGCCAACCCATCCAAGGCATCCCTATCGCAGTAGACTGGACTGGTAAATTACGGGGAGATCAGAGTTCAAATCCCTGTCGACGGTAGTAAGGGAAAATTCTCCTAAATATTTTTCCCTCCCATCCACGCAAATGTGATTCACTTTTCTCACAGTTCAACTTTTCTCTTTCTTAAAACACTAGTTTCTTTTTTTAGTTCAGCACTGCATCTTACTACCCGTTCGGGTTATACGCTTATGTAAGACTTACTAATTACTCTAATGGCTTTAGGGGCTAGGAAGGTTATATTTATGGGAAGTGTACCTGCATTTTCGTGGAGAAAGAGCGGAAAACAATTTTGATAAAATTCACTACATTTGACCGAAATTCGTACCTCAATCTCACCGTCATCGGCAATATAGTCACTGCGAGAGTAGCGCGTTAGACCATGTGGTCACTGAAGCGGCTACTAGCGTAATTAATAAATACTTGTACAGCCTAAACTGGTAGTAAAAAGTGGTGCTAATCTGTGCAATATTTAACAAAGTATCATGGAGAAGACTAGCATAAAAACAGTGGTTGTTAAGGAACTGTTTCTCCCTGAACACATGAAGTGTTGGCCCGCGTCCTGGGAAAACAACCGGGACCGATGATGGTCTTATTTATATCTTCTTGGCACATATTTTCTCAAAACACCTCGTTAAAGTCCATATTCATAGTTAGTCAAATGGTTAAAAGTAGTTGACCAATTATTTGCCTATAGCAAGGACTTTGGAACCATAGTGGAGGGAGGGGGGTGGTGAAAGGGGTAGAGATAGCTGTGGGGCTAGAACCCTCCCTGCACTTATTTAGAGGGAGGGAAGACTGGTACTATCCTAAGTCCCCTTCCATGCCTTGTATTTTATTTATAATAAAACAAAAATGTCAACTTTAAAACCAATATTACACTTATGATTTATTTACTTTTAAATTATGTATTTTCTAATGGTATATATCATAATGGCCCTAATTGTCACAAAACTAACAAAAATTTTTTTTATACTCAGCTGTATTTATTAAAATTATTTCATTTACTAAAACTACTGTAGCTGTCGCTTTTGATATAAACTATCAATATCTCTAAAATAATTAGTGGTGTGCGAAATACAATTTTCAATTCGTAGTTAACTCGAATCAAATATATGAAATTTTCTCGAAGAAGAATTGAAGCTAGAATATTTTTGTTTGTGGTTTTGTGCTTGAAAAAATATTAAATGTTTGTTATTTGTATAACTTTATGCACTAAAATTACTTGGAAAATATTTTTATTACACAATTATTTGTAATATTTTATTTAATTCTGACAAATAAACTTACAAATAATTTAATTACTTAAGTTTTTTTCCATATGAATATTGTCTTGTACTGTGTATGACAGTTCAAAATGGCAAGAAATTACAATTATTGGCAATGATTCATAATTGTCGAAGCCAGGTGTTTTTTTTTTTTGTCAAAGCAAAGGCGAAGCTGATGTTTGTTTCCATGCCAAGTCAAAGTTTCGAATCTTCACACACACACACACACACAAACACATTCACACTTAAAAATAACATTAATAATAAAGTAAAATTAGATCAAGATTGTCCGTAAATAATTTAAATAATTTGTACCACATAAAACACCTTTTTATGAAAATTTGACTGTTTATAGTGAAAAAATTCTTGAAAAAGAATGCATAAAAAATTAACACAATTATTATAGATTACAGTTAACTCTATCTGGGAGGTTCCCCATACCCTTCTTTCCAGTTGAGCTCATCTAATTCCTAATTTAGAGAATCCTAGTTCGAATCCAGGGGTTTCTTATAAATAAATGTGCTACTTGCGTGTGTGTTCGTGGTGCTATCCAATAAGTAGATCCAAGCCCACTGCAGGATAATATGCTGTTACAGATGTAATCAATTGGCTTACTCTAAAACAGTTTGCGTTTCTTTCTCTAAACATCCTGCATCGTTGAGCACGCGAATAAAAGGTGTCTATCTACTATTATCTTTTTTTTTTGCCAGTGAGGTGAAGGTAGGGGTTCGAAATCAAGCCAGGTGTACCAACGTAGTTTTTCCTTGGTGGTTTCCCACTCTCTCTCTCTCTCTCTCGTTCTACAAACAAATGTGAATGATATCTCTCTCATGTTCTGCCTTTTTCACTCCCTATTTATAACTGTAAGCATGTTATGATAATAATCCGGACAAGGTATAATGTCTGGAGCACGTAAGAAGGGAGCGTTTTAAAGTACGACCGAATAAACGGGATAACATATACAAATTTCCTTTTGAGCTAGAAAATGTATCAAAGTGAGGTTTTTTTTGTGTTCTACAGTTGAAAACAGCAATATTAGTATCATTTCAATAGGATATTTTCTATTTTAAAATACGTATACTTTAAGTTTGTGGTGTTTTTTTTTAAATTTGATAAAACTAGTTCAGCACTCTCAACACCATCATCGTCCTCATCATCTGTTTTCAGCATATGGCCGGGTTGGTTTAGTAAAATGCCTTCATCTTCCTCGAGCCTTCCAACACTTTTCTCCTTTAATCACTTTCATTCTTCTCCTCTCACTTAAACACTTTATGCTATCTGCTATTCCCATCTCCTTCTTGTCCTTCTTTGTGGGTTTTTCCCTACATGGCTCACTACCATAACTTTCTTTGGCATCCTCTTTTTCTCCAACTTAATTACATGATCATACCATCTCGTCTTGCTTCCTCTACTATCTCATGTATTCCCACTCTTTCCCGAATAACTTCAGTCCTAATCTTGTTTCTCCACGTGACAGCTAACATGATCCTCAAAAACCTCATTCCTATGGCTCTCAATACTACAATTTTATAATATATACTCAAATTTACCACACCATGATGTGACGTCTGGTTCTAGACGTATTACATACTTAAGATATATAGTTATATTAAATATGGTTCAAAATAAATATTATAATTATAGCTTGAATGTATGACATTCAATGAAATCGTGAATTTTTACCCACTACGATTTAAAAAGAGTTAATTATTGACGACGTTGTTTACTTGATAAATTCAAATCTACTTTGAGAAGTGAGCTGGGTCTTAATTTGACGCACCTCAGCAGTCTAAGCACTATCACACTTAGATGTAATTGTAAGAAATATAAAAATGGGGAAGAAGATTTTCAGTTCACCCTGTTAGGCCTCTTGTCTAGCTGCTGGTAACACTTCCCCTCTTCCACTGACGTGTATACACACTCACTCTGCTATTTGAGAATCGACCACATTAGCCTGGATTTCAAAATAAGCTTTTTCTTGTTTTAATTCTAGAGAAACATATGCTTTCACGGAATTTTTTAATCTATGCTCTGGCAGAAAGATTCCTAATGAACATTATCGCGACTAAAAAAAGCTTGAGATGTAGACAGTTTTATACAAAAAATACCTCAAGATTAATATATATGTATTGTGACAATGAAAGAGTAATTTTAGAGCTATTAAAGGATTTACGGTTTTAATTCAATGTTATGTGTTTAAAAATCGAAGAATAAAACCTAAATATATTATCTAAGCAAATCGCACCTTGACTTTCCATTCATTACGTCACAGATAGGCAACGTTGTTAAGGGCGCTACATGGTAGGGCACTAAAACGCTTTGCAGACGTTTATAAATTCCACGTTATTTAAGAATTTGTTTAATATTTTTTAATATCATTTTCAACTAAGTGTAGGCAAAAATTCTCAACATGTTTTTGACCAATTAAAAAATTTAAATTTTTTTTGTTTTTGGATTTTAAAAAAAAAAGCTCAAAGACGCTTTACACAGAGATTTATACTTCTTGAATTAAAGCAAAGGGTTAGAAACCCAAATCTAGTCTTCCTCTATTAAACAAAGACATATTTTGATAAGTTAATAATATACTATTTAAAGATAATTTGGGATTTATGTATAGGGTTTTATGAAGTTTCTCAAATCTTTTTTAAAACAACTAAGCTAAAAATTTAAACTATTTATTTGATCAGAAGTTTTACCTATATTTTTCTGAAAATAAAATAAGAAATATCGAGCCACTTCATAAATAATTAGGGATTTCTAAACGTCTGCAACTCGTCTAAGTGCTCTTCCATAAAGCACCCTTAAGGTGGGAGTCAAGGGGAGACAAAAAAAGGCCACTGATTTCTTGCAGTTTTTATATCAAAACATTTTTTAACTAAAAATAAATCAAATACTTCTCAAGTAAAGACATAGAGTTTAATTTTATTCACATGGTGATATCAACAGTTGTTAAATATCTGTCAAGAGTGTTCTGAAATGTAATGACCAATTTTTCTCTTCATTTAAAATGTTTCTCATCTAAAGCCGTTATGCTCATGAAAGATATTCAACAACTGTTGATACCACCTTGTGAAGAAAATTAAATTCTGTGTTTCTACTGGAGCAATATTTGATTTATTTTTATCAAAATAGTTTTGCTACAAAAACTGCAAAAAAATACTTGTATTAGTCTCTTTCCATGCATCCCCCACCTTAAGTGAGAAATATAAACACAAACGTGTGAAAATGGCACATAGTTGTATGTTGCTCAAACACGTTAATTTAACGGGTGGTATTCGGTTAGTAGGTTGAAAACCACGGCCTTAAATTAATAAGGCTTAGATGTGGGAGTTAGGGATGTAAGGAGGTAGGAGGATTTACGGTCCTTCCCCTAGATGGTGTCCAGAGAGAAGTTATTATCGGTTCTTTAGGTAAGATAAAGAGGGGGAGACTTTAGAGGTAACAAGGGTGCCCGTATGTAAGATCAACATTACCGTGAAATATGGTGGGCACGCGATGTCCTACATCTAGAGAACAGAGGTAAAACTGGGTCACTGGTATGTAAGGGAAATTCAAAGAGACTAATATAAGCGCCAATCTTTATAAATAAAAATATAATCACTAAGGAAAAAGGTCAAGAGGAAAATAAAATAAAGTTTAATCATATAAAAGTATTACCCTTTTTTTTTTGTGCCTGATTTAAAAAAAACCTTATTATTGTGTGAATTTTTTTCTTTATATTTATTATATAGATTAAAAAATGGGCCTTCCCTCAGATTAAGGTGGAAAGAAAGAGGATTCAAGTAAAGCTATCGTTTTGATAGTTCTTACATCAAAACAAATTTGTTAGCTAAAATAGATAAATTATTGACCCGGTAGAAATATTCTTCACTTAGTGATATCAACATTGTTGAAAACCTGTCATAAGCAAAGCGGCATTAGATGAAAAACTTTTTAAATGAAATTAAATAGCTGTAATTAAATTCCAGGACACCCTCGGCAGATATTCAAGTATTGTTGATATTATCATGTGATGAGAGTTAAACTCTATATTTCTAATGTAGCAATATTGTATTTATTTTGGAAGAAAAAAAAGATTTGATACAAAAGCTTCAAAAAGACAGGCCATTTCTCGCGTCTCCTTCCACCTCATTTTAATTGGTTAAAGCTATGCAAAGCTTGTTTTTGAAAGTTTTATGTTAAATATTAGAAATGTGTACACGCTAAGTAGTCTACTACTTACTCGTAAGATTGTGCATTATATACTAAACGGTGTAAAGATGAGTAACACTCATCTCATCTCTGTGAAGGAAGAAGGGAAAACCATATGGGAAAGCTTCGTTTTGGATTCATTCTTAAAATTTCCTGTCCTCGGCAATCAATATTTTACTGTAGCCAGTACGCCCTAGACCACGTATTCACTAGTTTTGGTCAGTAAATAAATTAAATAAACCTAGAACTTACATGGTGGTCAGATGAAATAAGGCGTTAATATTGTCTGGTCTGTTTTGCCGCTCATGCGATGCCTGATATATCAAGATTTTTTTTTCTCTAAAGTATTTTCCTTTAAACATCAACGCAACTGCTGGTATATTTTCTATATCTTATCTTTATAATAATTTTCCCATTAGTTAAAATATGCATGTATTTCATCTTGGCAGTAGTAGTATACAGTGCAGATAATCTGACACATGATTATTTATTAGGAGCATCATTCGGAAAAAAACAAATAATTTGACTCACATTTATAAAGAAATTTCGTTTATAGAATGATTTTTATTCCAAAGCACAAATTGTATGTTTAGAGCTTAATTTAATTTTAGGTTTTAATTTATGACTAAAATTTGTGGTAATTTAGCAATAGGGTGTAACAGTAGGTTAATATATACATTTTGGATTATATCTATTATTTAAATAAAACAAGTTGTACATAATTTTTGTAAGCTATCTAAATAAATGTGAGCAATGTAGTATTTGTCTTTAGTATAAAACCATTTTTACCAATTATTTGAACTTCGATTGAGCTTCGGGAATATTTAATATATTATTTGACTCGACTTCGTTTAGAATCGTTCAAGTGGACTTCTCACACTTTTAATATAAATATTTATTTTCAAGTATATTTCCAAATGCCAATATTAGCTCCGTTTATCAAACTTGAAATTGTGTACGCGTTCTCACCATTTTCCCAGAAACTTACCCATGGTTTAATCAAACGACTCCGTTAAATGTACCATGGAAGTATAAAACATAGTATTTCAATGATTCAACTGTAACGAACCACGAGCATACGGATTACAAAATGTTCCGTACTAATTGAGTAAACTGTGTCTGTTGTTGGCGATACAGCGCTGTTTAAATGAGTTTGCAAGTAGTGGAGAGAAAATATCAAACAGTTTCCAACAAATTAACAGGTAAGCTGTAGTTTAATTATCTTACTTGGCATATGCACTTTAGAAATTTGTTGAATGAGCAGTCATGTATTTCTAACAGATCCAGTAATTGTGTAGCTAGTCAGACATGTCATCAAAACATGCTATAAAATAATATAATACTACAGTTAATATTCTTTTATCTCTAACGCTAGAAATAGAATAATTATTAATGTATTTCTAACAATATTTACTAACAGCTGCTTGGATATAATCCGATTCAGGAATATGTTATTATTATTATTATTAGCACCGCGTCTTACTACCCGTTCGGGTTATACGCACTTACGCTAATGTGTAATGGTAGGGTGATTGTGAGATGAAATGGAGGACCTACAGTTTAACGTGGGATCCGAACCACGGTGGAGGACTGTCTTTCCACACATTCACAAGTTGGGATTAATACACGTCTTGTCAGAGGTGAAGGAAGGGTTTGGCAATCAGATAAATCTGTGCCGGGACCGAGGATTGAACCCCGGACCGCCAGCACAGAAGTCTGACACCTTACCCCTAGACCACCAGGTCACCAGGAATATGTTGATTTTTGGTAGTTAATAAAGCTACTAAGCCCATGTTTTTTAATTTGTTTTATACTCGTCTCTCGTACCTGTTCATGTATATACGTATATATATTGTAATAATTACTATAATGAGGTAAGGACTATAAAGGAATCATTTTACAGGTTATATATTCACATTTGCGTGGAAAGGAATTGGGGAGACTATTTAGGAAAAAACCACACTCAATAGACACGATGAGGATTCCAACTTCAATATCCCCGTCATCAGCAGTTTCCAGTTTTAATCATATCCCCGTGACTCTTTGAGGTAAGATGGAACAATGTATATTATATTGTTTCACACATCTGACGAGTTTTAAGTAAATATCTCCATTTTTACTTCCTCTTGATACTTTGGAGATAAAATATTGTGATCGTCAAAAAAATATAACTCGATATTTTGATAAATTTCGACGTTCCATGACCCCCCTAAACCAAAAAAATGTTTTTTCGCGATACCGTCTGTCTGTCTGTACCTCAGGATAGAGCCGAAACTATTTTACCGATTAGGCTCAAACTTGGAATCTGGGGTTTTCATAAGATCCTACCGAGGGACTACTGGAATTATACATCTAACACTAAAATTAAGGGTAGTTTATCGAAGGACCAAAAGAGAAAAAAATTGATTTTCTCAAAACTCACTCTGACGATTTTAATCGAATTTTGTATCTAGACACTGTTTATTACTATAAATAAGATGGCAATTCTCATTTTTTCATGAAAATGACTTTGAGGTACATTTTGTAAGGGACATTTTCCAATTTTTATCATTTCTCCGCAACTATTTGAGATACAAAATTACATATCAGTGTAAAATTGAGGTAATAGTAAAGATAACAATATTTTATTTGAAATATATTTTTATAAAACCAATAATTTCTAAGCTATAATCAAATATACACACTTTTTAATTCAGCTCTTTGAAAATGACTTTAATTATTATGCTATTAATTAGACAAATATGTTTCTCTTTTCTCAATTTTTCTCTAAAGTGTTTCTAGTTTCTAATGCCATAGATTAAGTAACATTCTATATAATATCATTTATGATCTTTGTGCAATGTTTCTACATCAAAGTATAGACCTATTATATCGTTTTACAAATCTCATGAGTTTTTAATCAATGTTTATTTTAGGGTGACCTGGCGGTCTAGGGGTAAGGTGTCAGACTTCTGTGCTAGGGTCCTGGGCTCAATCCTCGGTCCCGGCACAGATGTATCTGATTTACAAACCCTTCCTTCACCTTTGACAAGACGTGTATTAATCACAACTTGTGAATGTGAGAAATGCCAGGCCTCCACCGTGGTTCGGATCCCACGTTAAACTGTAGGTCCTCCATTTCATCTCACAATCACTCTACCATTACACATTAGCGTAAGTGCGTATAACCCGAACGGGTAAGTAAGACTTGGTGTTTAGTAATAATAATAATAATAATAATAATAATAATAATAATAATAATAATAATAATATTTATTTTAAGATACAAATCATAAAAGCCCTGTGTGGTGCACCGTTTCGTTTATTCTGGTACCCGCTTCGGTGGCCACGTGGTCTAACGCACTAAGCTCGTGTTGGAGTAGACAGCTGAAGACAGGGGGATCGGTATTCGATCCAGTCGGGTGCAATGAGGATGATATTTCCTAAATGATTTTCTACTATACTTCCAAGCAAAAACCTTCCTAATCCCTAAGTCATTAGTGAAATTAGTATATAGGCGTATAACCCAAATGGTTACTAAGGCGTGGTGCTGGAAAAAAATACTCTAATGAAGTACAACTTTTGAAATGTATCTCATTTTTAATCTAGACCACAAACAAATCAAATTTGTCCCCCAATAATTATAAAATTTACTGTTAAAACAAAATAACGTATGCATGTGTATTCAGTATTTAAACAAAATGCAAGCTTTTGATATGGATCTTTTTGGTCCTACGCAATAAATTTGGCCGAAGAGCGTTTTCTTCTTTTTTTTTTTTTTTACAAGAGCTTTAGATGTTACGTCGGCTAGGTAAATAAATAAAGGAGGGCCCCTACTTGATCAAATTCCAGGGGTTTGAGCATCACAGCTACAGAATGGGGAAGTAGAGGTGGGCTTAGAGAGGTACTGGGGGAGTATTGGGGAGGGGGTAGGGCATGTAGGGATATGAAACCATTACAAGCCCGACTGTGCAGATATTGACCCGGTTTGGTGTCGGTTTGCTGGGATCAGGTCTGGGTGGGGAAGGATAAAATTGGGTTGTGAAGAGGGGTAAGGGGTGAGTTTCAAGGGCTTCTCGTCTGGACGCTTGCCAATTTCAAAAAAAATAGGGGTGGGTTTAGTGAAGGGTAGGGTGTTTGAGCTTAATGTGTGTTGTAGGTCGTAGTGCCAGGGAAAAACTTATTCTAAAAAAGGAGAGCTAGCTTAAGTTGGGTTTGTTTTATTTGAAAGTAGACGTAGATGTTCTTTTTAATATCAAATCCCTATAGAGTGGTCCTACGGAACCAGGAAAAAATAATTCTTTTTTTTTTTTTTTAAATGTGGGCTTACTAGTTGAACACAGCTCATTACTTTGACCCGAATATATAAAATATTTATGTTCTAGTAAATAATTAAGGGATATGTCAATAAAATTAAGGTGGGAACTCTAGTAAAGGCAAGTGTTTTTGCAGTTTTCATAGGAAAACTTTTTTTTGGCCTAAATAAATAAAACATTGCTCCAGTAGAAATATATTGTTTAATTTTCTTCACACGATTATATCAACAGTTCTTGAATGTCTGTCAAGGGTGTCCTAGAATTTAATGACAACTTTTTTTATTCATTTAAAAAGTTTAACATCTAATTCTGCTATGCTCATGACAGACATTCAACAACTGTTGATATCACCATGTGAATCAAATTAAACCATATTTTTTACTGGATCAATAAAATAGATAAACAATATTTAAACTAAAACCTTTACAAAAATCTACATAATTGTTCAAACCTATGGTTGGGGGAAATCAGAAATTAAAATGCAATGTACAGTAATAAAATTTGTACTTGGACTGAACTTTTAATTTGTAAAATATTAATTTATTTTATGTAAATTCATGCATGAGTTTCAGTAACAGCCATTCGTAGGGAAAACCTTTATTTTTTTTAAATATATTTATATTAATGCAACTTTCTTCAAGGAATAAATTTTGTTTATGGGTTTTTAATACAAGAGCGGTTTATATAAAGGTAGGACTGTTTTCGATAGACATAACGTATATGTGTGTATGGTAAAAAGTAAGCATAAATAATATTTAATGAATTGATACAAATAAATGAGATACTTACACGTGACTTGAACCATATTTATATGAGTAAATGGTATTAAATTTATACCGAGTAGCTACGTATGGCTAAGTGTGAATTGATTCGTGTAATAGTTCTCATGCTTAGAAATGAAGAAATTATTTTGAAACCTACTCGACGTATGTGTAATCATATTTTTAAACTATGTAGACAAATGAATAAACGTTGGGGGCAGATAAACTACTTGATAAAAACTAAAAATGTTAACTCAAAGTTTTAAAAAAACCTAATGGAGTTGTAGAAATAAACAGCGTTTGAGGAAATTTATTTTCAGAGGTGAATCATCTAGGTGTGTTCTTTCGCAGAAAATTTTACAAGAAAACATTAGTAACTTACTGATTGTCCTCCACCTAACCCATTTTTTTTGGCGTATATCTGACAAATTTAAAGGGAAGTTCCTTTTATTTTCTTCCACAGAAGGAAATTGTATGACTCCGCAATATCTTTGTTCTTTTTCGCTGACTAGAAGTTAAACGAGGAATATAATAATTTAGTTTATTTTGATTTAAGATTTAAAATATCTCTCTTAAATTGGTATAAAAGTAGTTTATATTTATATATATAGTGTAATTTAATCTATAATTTATATATTGTATGCATACAGCTTGTATAAATTATTAAAAAGGGGCTATCTATTATATTTTTGTTGTTCACGTCTCAAAGACCCAGTTTTGCACCAAGTTGTAAATATAAGGTATTTATAAAATGGAGGAAGTGTAAACTACCCACAATTAAATGGAGGGAATAATGTAAGTTATTAAAGGGAATACAACTTAAGGGGTCCATCTGGGATTTGAACCTTAACATCTCCTTCTCATACAAACAAGACTAAACTGACGTATATGTCCATATACGCACAAGTGAATATTTACCGCTTGGGATTAAAACCCTGATCTTCCCGTCAAAGGTCATCAAGTGTCACTCTGGTGTCATCGCTATATGGGATACACTTTTGTAAGTTTATCCTCTACGTCACCATGTTTTATGAGGAAACTTTTCAAGCACGATTGTCTTTAGCTAGGGCATAAATGCCAAGCACTTTCTAAACAGTTTAAGTATTTTAAAAAAAACACGTAAAATTATTTTTATAATATTAAATATAAGTTTATGTGAACGCAAAACTAATTTTTCTTCAAAATTCGACATTTGTTCACAATGTAAAACATATTAACTTTTATGCATGGTTTACGAGTACTAAAATATCGCAAATATATAGTTTTGTTTATTTGGAGATTCGTGCTTTAGTATTCTACTAATAGCTACAAACATATAAGTGGGGATATGTTTGTATACACTCTTAGCTCCAATTCTATCAAGTTCATCCAAAGACTAGAAAACTTAGTTATCACTTATTAATTCATTACAAAATGCTTTATATTTAATGCGATTTCCATTTGCTATTGATGGGGCAAAATTATGGTTTAAATAACACTAAGCCAATACTAACCTCTCTTTTTGATTATTTAAATTACTTAGTTAATAAAATACTTTTATATACTCTTTAAAAATGATTAAACACATCAATTACTTGAAGTGTAAGAATGAGAATTCTCATATAAAACTAACTTTCAGATCTAATATATGGATACCTATAAAAAAGGTTTTCATAATATAGCTAGTCCCTAGAGAGCTGCGCCCAAAGTAAAGTTTTTAATTAAAGCTACCACTAAACTAATAAAATATGGGCGAAATAATCCTCAAAATTACGTATTCATATTAATCGACTTCGTAATTACTTAAACGTGAAAATTGTTATGCAAATGCTACAGAATAATTTAAATAAAGGGTGAGATATTTTTATATTAAAAATTGTCATAAAATTTATTCTGGATTTATTTTAATGCATACAAAAATGTATCTATTTTGGCAAAATCATATTTCAAACTATATAAATATATAGTAATTTTCCCTTTATTTAACTATACGACCTTGGTGACCTGGTGCTCAAGAAATAAGGTGTCAGACTTCTGTGTTGGGGGTCCGGGGTTTAATCCTCGGTCCCGGCACAGATTCATCTAAGAATCAAATAGCCAAAACTATTATTTATGATTTTAGTGGGATTACTCCATCTAAATATCATATTCTGAAAATTTAAAAATGAAACCTAGACACGGAAATCGAAACCAGGACCTTTGGCTTAGTACGCCAATGCTCTTACCACTGAGCTGTCCAGGAATCGTCCCATGCCCAGGGTCAATCTTCACTCATATTTTAAGGAAGAGTCTGTGATGACGTGCGGAAATCGTCAGCTACAAATGTGTGATTTTATTATGATCAAGAGCTATCAGATAACGTAGCCACCTTCTACTCGGTAGTTGGCTTAATGCTGCCACTTGTACAATTATTATAATTATAGGGGATTGAATATTTAAGAACCAAATAGACAAAGCTATTATTTATGCTTTTAGTGAGGATTACTCCATCTAGATATCATATTCTGAAAAGTGAAAAATGAAAAATGTACAATTGGCAGCAATAACCCAACTAGCGAGTCAAAGGTGGCTGCGTTATCTGATAGCTTGTAATCTTAATAAAATCACATATTTATAGCCAATTATTTCCGCACGTCCATCATAGACTGTCTTAAAATATGAAGTGAAGAATGACCCTGGGCACGGGATGATTCCTGAATAGCTCAGTGGTCAGAGCATGGGTGTACTAAGCCAAAGGTCCTGGGTTCTATTCCCGTTTCCATGTGTTATTTTTCAATTTTCAGAACAGCTTTATCTGCTTGTAAAACCCTTCCTTCACCTCTGAAAAAATGTGTATCAATCACAACTTGTGAATGTGTGAGGTGCCAGGCATTCACCGTGGTTCGGATCCCACGTTAAGATGTAGGTCTTCCATTTCATTTCACAATCACCCTACCATTACACATTAGCGTAAGTGCGTATAACAAACGGCTAGTAAGACGCGGTGCTAATAATAGCTAAACGACGCTTCTTACCTGTGACATTGTGCCTTGTCATGATAGGTTTTCACATGTCAATGAATTTAGGTTATCATCAGCGAATTTTAAGGCTATAGCATCGAAACAGCATAAACAAGTTCTCAAGTCATTCTAAAATGGTCTTACATTGTAACAATATAAATGTTGGAGTATATTTTTTGCTAAATATTTGTTTTATTCATCTACATTGTATGCAGTTCATACGAGAGACAAAGTCAAAATTAGAACATGTCTAGGCTACTTTGAATAAGAATAGTATGCTACCGGCTTGCGAACTGGATCTGTAGATGAGTAAGAAACTGTTGGTCTTACATATGAAGCATCGCTTTGTATGGAGCTGAAATAATAACCCAGATGAAAAAGGAAAATAAATGTTTGGAAAGATTTGTGTGTTGGTTTTGGAAGAGGACATAGAATATAAAGTGGACATATCGGGTGACTAATGAAGATTTTATAAGAAAAGTAAATTAAAGTAAAGCCATTATGCAGGTGATTCTATGAAGAGAGGTCAACTTTATAGGTCATATTATGAAAAGAAATAGCTTATTTAGCGAAGTCATAGAAGGCAAGGTAGAAGGACTAAGGGGATAATGAAGAAACGAATGCAACTAATGGATGACCTCAAACAAAGAAAAATTATGAGATTTCATGATATGAAAAATAAGCTGCTGATAAGACATATCTGGTTTTAAAAAGACAATGGACTTTTAGAATGATAGAACTCCTAATATTAGAAGAATGACTTAGGCCATTTGGTTTGTTCATTAAAAAAAAAAAGGTGCTAGTAAGAATCATCCTATCAAGATGTAGATTGAACTAAACCAAAAAGTGTTTAAATTTGAAAAGCAAATCAATATTGTCCAGGTACAAATAGTGTTTATTTTTGTCGGCTGAAGAGAGGGAATTTTATAAGCACAAAAACTAGGAGCCTTTAAACTTTAAAAGTTTATATTCTTCTTTCCTGTCTTTTTCATACATTGGCACCCAACTGTTTCGAAAACAAGGTGCTTAGGAAGACATTTGGTCCAGAAAGGAATTAAGATACCGGGTAGGGGAGGAGGTTACATAATGATGAGTTATACACCATATAATCATCACAAAGCATTGTTGGGATGATAAAATCTCGCAGATTACGGCGCGCAGGACATGCAACGAAAATGTAAGAGTCTAGAACCATGTTCAGGGTATTGACTGGTAAGCCCAATGGTAAGACCATTGGGAAGACCAAGTAGATGGGAGGATAACATTAGAATGGACCTGAAAGATATAAGGTGTATTGAGGTGGACTGGATATGACTAGTTCAAGATAGGGATAGGGTGTAATGAGATGGACTGGATAGAACTAGCTCAAGATGGGGATAGTTGCTGTATTTTTGTAAGTTAAGAAATGAACGTTCGAGTTCTTGGGATCATAGAAATTAAGTAAGTAAGGCATCAAAGTTTGATAGTGCTCAAAGTCATCAAGCTAAGATGCTGCCAACCTCGAAAAATAGCTTTAAGCTCACCAATTAGGCAAAGTCCCTAGATAATATTAACTTAAGCAAGTATTTTAATTGAAGTATTAATATTTTTGAAAGTATGAAATTAATAGAGTATTGGAAAAAAATGGGGACTGACTGCGCAATCAGATATTTTTGTCACTTGCATTTTACTCTCTTCATCCTTGTTTACTATGTAAAGCCAGAATTAAGTTTTTGTCACGAATTTATTCTCTTCATCCTTGTTCAGCAGGTAGACCAAGCTTAAGTTTTTGTCACGTTTTTACTCTCTCCGTCCTTGTTCAACATTTAGGCCAGGCCTGCTTTGTGGCACGCAGAATATTAATGTCAGATGGAACAGACGCGAGCTAAGGTTACTATCTTAAGAGGATTTTTTTTATATACAAACACATTTTTGGACACAATCAATATAGATAGATAATTATTTTTAAAAATAACAAAACTAAATAAATTATGAATTAGATAAAACCCACTTCGGTGGTCACATATCTACTCTAAGGTGTCACTCTCACTATAGGTAGGACTGCTAATGACGGGGATATCGGGGTTCAAATCAAGGTTGCGTGTACTAAAGTTAATACTTTCGTAATGGTTCTCTCCTCTACCGTTTCTGGTGAATGAGTCTACAACTCTTCTAAATTCAACCTTCACCATCCCTAACACAATAATGTAATTAGTACATATGAATAAAACTCGAACGGGTAGTTAAACGCTGTAATAAAAAATTGTTAAATGCTGAGATTTATATTTTTAAATCTAATACATGACACACCTTTCAAAAAAAACTTACAATATGATTCATTTTAAAATGCAATCACCATGAAATATAAATATGGATTATTTTTAAATTTTAGTTCCTTTAAATTGAAAATTGAAACAGATATCACATAAAAGACCATTAGTTATCTTCTAAAGACTATTTATACTTTCGAACGGTGACTGTAACGTCTTAGAAAGATATGTTTTAATTAGTACTTTTAAAACATGGATTAAAAGTGGTTAATTTGTAGATAAAGAATATAGTTTTAGAAAAAAATGCACCAGAACTAATCTTTACTAGGAGATGTGAAAACCATATTTTTAAATTTTCTGGGGAAAAGCACAAGCAAATACATAGAACAGGATTCAAAGCTAGACCACACCAAAAACAGCAACCGTCCACGATTCTAGCCTAACGTCTTAGACCAATAAATCGAATATCTCTGAGGGAACCGTAGACCTTATGGAGAAAAGATTTATCTTCACTCTCTTTCGTTTAACGGTTGCCAAATCTCTTCGTTTTCAGTTGTTTTGGAAGGTGGTGGGTGTGCGTGGGAAAGAATTAGCTACTTGCAGCCTTGATGAACCAGTGTTGTAAAACGTGTTGTGTGTTTTTAAGTTAAGATTAACCACAAGAAAACATGAGAATTACAACGCCGTTTTCAAATAGTTACCATGCACTACCCTCAGTGATGATATTAAGTGTAGGCTACTTCAACGGGCTGTTCTCGAGTTAGTAAAAACTTAATGTGTCTCAATACACACTCTATGAATCATTTGACTTGGCTGTTTATAAAAATAAAAATACAAACATAATTTTGATAGAAATATGAGGGGATTGACCTCTCTTATTGGCAAATTTCCATCATTTTTTAGAAATAAATAGTGTGTTTAGTATATAAATTTCTGGAATATATAAATTATTTCTTTTTACAACCCACAAGTGAGTGTAATTATTTTGATTTACATGGACATATTGAATTAATCTTTCCAAGCAGTTCGCAGAAGATTATATTTAAGTTAGTAAGTCATTTTACAAGTACAAACAGATGTTTTGAAATATTTCAAGTGTAATTTAGTGAATGTGATTTATATTTAAAAAGTTAAATAACTTTCATCAAGATGAGTAGTACCCACTCCAGTGAGCACAGGGTCTAAGAAATCACTCTCGCAATAGACCGGACTGCTGATGACGAGGAGATCCAGTTCGAATCGTGGTTGGGTGTACTGAGGGTGGTATTCATAAATGTGGATTCCACTCTCCCTCTTGACAAATGCGGATACACTTCATATATAAATTAAGCCTTCCTGATCCCTTACACATTGATATTATTAGTACATAGGCGTAAAACCCGAATGGTTTGTAAGACGTGGTGCTAAAACAAAACAATAAATTGTAGTTTGCATAACACAGTGGTTAAAATCGCTAAGCTAAAGTTTATTGGACTCGTGAAGCGATATAACTTTTTAGCCTATATCAATTAATATTATACTAATACAGACATTGTTTGGCCTTTGTGATGCAATTTTATATTATAAATACACTTTCGCTTGTCTGAAAATTCAGAACTATTTATTTTAAATTGTTTTGAGCAATATTAAAAAAATAATTATTATCCTTGAAATCATATTAAATAAATAGATTTTACTAAGAAAACTATTATTTTTGATGTTAAATAATTGAAGAAAAATAAATTTTCAAAATCGAACTAAACGCCCATTAAAGTGGGTATTTCTTCTTTTATTTATTTTCTACGCGTCCCAAGACATACCAATTTAGTCCGTACCCTATTAATGATGTTAAATTAGTAAAACCAAAACGGGTAGCAAGACGTGGTTTGGAAACAATATTGTAAACATTCTCTAATGTTTATTTTATCTTACTGCACTAGTATAATAATTAGTTCTTATTAACGGCTATTGGGCAATGTAAACTTTTTTTAATTTACCTCAAACACTTCCTTATTATATTACTAGGAATTAGACTTTAAATCTTAATTATGTTTGCATTGAATGTATTTTTTCTCCTAATCTTAATAATAAACAGGGCTATCCAAAATATCTACAATTATAGCATTGGAAGAATACATTTAAAACTTAAAGGAACTTTAATAGTATTTGCGTGACGGGACATAGGTAACCAATTTGAGACGTTATCTGCCCGTCAACGGAAAAACAAGATTACGCCAGAGTTTTATTTGAGCTATTTAACGTGCACATTCTAAACATATTTATTATATCAGCATAAGACTTACTGACTTAGAACATAACATACACGACACTCTGCCTCCCGGTCATTAATTCATTACTGTGAAAGAGGAATATCAAATTTCAAAAATGATTAACTATAACATACCAGGAATCGATCCCAGAGCTCATAGCTTACCAGGCAGACCAACTACCGACTGAACTAAGGCATAAGACTGACGAAATTTACACGCTTCAGTGGCCAAACGATCTAAGACTTCACTTTCATGTTGGAATGGCCAGCTAAATATGGGGATATCGGGGTTTGAGTCCTGGTTGGGCTAATGAGGGTGGTTTTTCCTAAATGGTTTCCCACTTACACGCGATGCGGGTATATTAACTCTAAAATTATCCTTTTCTCGTCCTTACGACATTAAGAGTAATTAGCATACACGTGTATATTCTGAACAGGTGGTAAGATGTGGTGATAACAAAAATAAAGAACGTGTGAGTTTGACACCAATTCCGTGTAGCCCACCTAATCGGGTGAAGAAAGCCACATGTCACGTGGCGAGGAATACAGAATGCGGTGGAGATATTTATATTTGGTAAGAGAGTATACTGAAATGAGAGGCAGTTAGTGTTAAATATTAAGGTAGTATGATAGTCACGGAGCTAATTACTAGACACACCCACATTGAGTCGTATAATATGTAGAGGTTGCAACGTAGTCATAAAAACATCCCAGACAACAAAAGGAAATAGGCCCTAATGGTGTACACCCCTCCACCCCTGCGACGCATGTGCCAATTCATGTCGTAAGGATCGTACAACTATAAAAAAAAAAAATGCATCCCAGTATTTGAAATACAAGATAAAGGATCTGAACAAGGGTCTGTTTTCAAAAAGATACAAGTCTACAAGTTAAAATAAAATTAACTTTTAACTTCTAATTAAATGAGAAAATTATGTTTCATAAAGCTACAAATAAAAACTTGTACACAGAAGTTAAATGTTACAACTTACGACTATTTTTTTGACAAGTAGGTTAAAGTTTGCTCTCATAAATATATTCGAAGCTTACAATTCTTGTAAATCAGGAAGTCAAAAAGCATCATCACATTGGTAAAATATTTTATTAGTGCAATTTTAATGGGTAATTTGTACATAGTTACTCCAGTATAATTCTTTAAGGAATAAGTCAACTTAGTAAACATATTAAGTAACGTGTATTATTTTTACAGACCTATGATGAGGCTGTAGACAAGGTGATTATTGAAACTAAAAGATGGCAAGTGTACGTACAGGTATCCTCCTAGTATATTCCTCTACAGCTTGTGGCTTTGTACAGGTATCCTCTAGTATCCTCCTCCCCAGCTTCGGGCCTTGTACAAGTAAACCCTAGTATCCTCCTCCCCAGCTTGGGGCCTTGTACAGGTAAACCCTAGTATCCTCCTCCCCAGCTTGGGGCCTTGTACAGGTAAAACCTAGTGTACTCCTCCCCAGCTTGCGGGCCTTGTACAGGTAAACCCTAGTATCCTCCTCCCCAGCTTGGAGCCTTGCACAGGTACACTCTAGTATCCTCCTCCCTAGCTTGGGGCTTTGTACGGGTAAACCCTAGTATCCTCCTCCCCAGCTTGGGGCCTTGTACAGGTAAACCCTAGTATCCTTCTCCCCAGCTTGGGGCCTGGTACAGGCAGGCCCTAGTATCCTCCTCCCCAGCTTGGGGCCTTGTACATGTAAACCCTATTATCCTCTTCCCCAGCTTAGGGCCTTGTACAGGTAAACCCTAGTATCCTCCTCCCCAGCTTGGGGCCTTGTACAAGTAAACCCTATTATCCTCTTCCCCAGCTTAGGGCCTTGTACAGGTAAACCCTAGTATCCTCCTCCCCAGCTCAGGGCCTTGTACAGGCATCCCCTAGTATCCTCCTCCCCAGCTCAGGGCCCTGTACAAGTACCCCCTAGTATCCTCCTCCCCAGCTCAGGGTCCTGTACATGTATCCCCCTTGTATCCTCCTCCCCAGCTCAGGGTCCTGTACAGGTATACCCTAGTATCCTCCTCCCCAGCTCAGGGCCCTGTATAGGTATCCCCTAGTATCCTCCTCCCCAGCTCAGGGTCCTGTACAGGTATCCCCCTAGTATCCTCTACCCCAGCTCAGGGCCCTATACAGGTATCCCCTAGTATCCTCCTCCCCAGCTCAGGGTCCTGTACAGGTATCCCCTAGTATCCTCCTCCCCAGCTCAGGGCCCTGTACAGGTATCCCCTAGTATCCTCCTCCCCAGCTCAGGGCCCTGTACAGGTATCCCCTAGTATCCTCCTCCTCATCTTAGGGTCCTGTACAGGTATCCCCCTAGTATCCTCCTCCCCAGCTCAGGGCTCTGTACAGGTATCCCTCTAGAGCCCCTGGTTACCAAGCCTGGAGCTAAGTAAGGTGTATTGATTGATAACTGTGGCAAGCTTGGAATGACTAATGAGCGTCTCTCGGGATCGTGGACGTGACCGCACAATAAACCCTGTCGCGGCTTTGTTCAGATTATTTAATTATCAAGTTACTGTTTGTTAATCTTGAATGAATACACGGTTACAAGTCGTCAACGTCGGTATAGGTCTATTAATCGCAGTGAATCAACACTCCGAGTAAGATATATCAAACAAATATAAGAAGGTATGTTATGCAGCTTTGGCAATGAGCAAGCAAAATAGAAAAAAAATGCTCAGATTTCCATAAAAGCAAACATATCACTTTGTCGTTCCGATTTATAATAAAAAAGGTTATAAAAAATTGATATTAAAATCCTACCGTTTGCAGACAAATTTTCATATGAAGGGCCTTATCTTATAGCTACAAAAGACACTAGATATACGTTACCGTATACATGCGTTAAGTAATGGGAACTTAGGCTATCTCTTCAATGGGAGCACTCGAATTGCGAATAAAGTATACCTGTCAGCAGACATTCAATTAGGGCGCACTCGAATTGCGGAATAAAGTATACCTGTCAGCAGATATTCAATTAGGGCGCACTCAAATTGCAGAATAAATTATACCTGTCATCAGACATTCAATTAGGGCGCACTCGAATTGCGGAATAAAGTATACCTGTCAGCAGACATTCAATTAGGGCGCACTCGAATTGCAGAATAAAGTATACCTGTCAGCAGATATTCAATTAGGGCGCACTCGAATTGCGGAATAAAGTATACCTGTCAGCAGACATTCAATTAGGGCGCACTCGAATTGCGGAATAAAGTATACCTGTCAGCAGACATTCAATTAGGGTGCACTCGAATTGCGGAATAAAGTATACCTGTCAGCAGATATTCAATTAGGGCGCACTCGAATTGCGGAATAAAGTATACCTGTCAGCAGATATTCAATTAGGGCGCACTAGAATTGCGGAATAAAGTATACCTGTCATTTGGTGCACACGAATTGCGGAAAAACCTGTAATTCCATTCAACTCCAAGCTCCCTTAGTTGAGTCAAGGTCAAGGCCAGTTATACGTTTAACTTTAACTTGGATACGATAACATATTTAATACAGTCATCATTCAGAATTGTTCTTGGCTGATTTCAAAGTGTTTATCTTGTACAACTTTGCAATTCAAGTAGCTTGGTAATTTTTTTTATTCATTCAAACGTTTTTGTAGTTTTTTTTACAATGAAAATTAATATGCATTTTAGAAAAATATATCGTTTCAGATTAAATTAGCTTGCTCAGTTTTTATTTATATTCATATATTTTCAATATATTTAGGTGGGAAATATCCTATTTGAAACATGGAACTGAAGCAGGGAAATATCCAATTTGAAACATGAAACTGAAGCAGGGCAATATCCAATTTGAAACATGGAACTGAAGCAGGGCAATATCCAATTTTAAACATGGAACTGAATCAGGGCAATATCCAATTTGAAACATGGAACTGAATCAGGGCAATATCCAATTTGAAACATGGAACTGAATCAGGGCAATATCCAATTTGAAACATGAAACTGAAGCAGGGCAATATCCAATCTGAAACATGGAACTGAAGCAGAGCAATATCTAATTTGAAACATGGAACTGAAGCAGGGCAATATCCAATTTGAAACATGGAACTGAAGCAGGGCAGTATCCAATTTGAAACATGGAACTGAAGCAGGGCAATATCCGATTTGAAACATGAAACTGAAGCAGGGCAATATCCAATCTGAAACATGGAACTGAAGCAGGGCAATATCCAATTTGAAACATGAAACTGAAGCAGGGCAATATCCAATCTGAAACATGGAACTGAAGCAGAGCAATATCTAATTTGAAAACATGGAACTGAAGCAGGGCAATATCCAATTTGAAACATGGAACTGAAGCAGGGCAATATCTAATTTGAAACATGGAACTGAAGCAGGGCAATATCCAATTTGAAACATGAATCTGAAGCAGGGCAATATCCAATCTGAAACATGGAACTGAAGCAGGGCAATATCCAATTTGAAACATGAAACTGAAGCAGGGCAATATCCAATCTGAAACATGAAACTGAAGCAGGGCAATATCCAATTTGAAACATGAAACTGAAGCAGAGCAATATCTAATTTGAAACATGGAACTGAAGCAAGTGTACATAGAGCAAACAAGGGAATCCATTAATAATTTTCCAAAACTATAAGTTTGGCAGGAGTTGTAGAGGAGGGGTGAAGTGTTACGGTGTTGCACAAACAAAGGTTGTACGCGATAAGTGAGGGTTTTTTTTAATGTTTCCCAAACCAAGAGAGCTCCTAATCACGTGTCCATTGAGACGTTGATAAGCAGACAGAATTCATCAACCAATCTATGAAAAGGAGGGTGAAAGTAGAACTGTCGGGGAGACCATCAAAATTGATACATCAAGAAATTTCAACTCAAAATATTGTTCTGAATACGATAACTCAAAGAGACGTATGTTACATAAGAAATAACATAAATCACACTAAGTTAAAAAAACAGCTTAAAACTGCCTAAATAAACTGAGGATGTCCACGATGTGATGAACTCGTTAAATTATGTGATAGCGAAAGGTGAAACATTTAAATTGGTGAATGAAAATGAGTCCAATATTATAATTTTCTTCTTGTAAATCCAATATTGAATTTATTTGTCGACAAACCACCTTCTCTTTAGATGGTATATTTAGCTATTACAACTAATACATGCGATTATTTTTACTCAAATTTAGTCGTTATTTTCCTTCCCCGAAGGCCAATTTTCTATTTTTCATAAAATGTTTGTGCGCAATGCAAACCGATTTATATGTTAAGATAAATGCTGTAATTAACGGAGAACAAATAATAATAAGATAATAAATTTTAAGCAAACAAAAATTTATAAATCTAAAATTTTGCAATATGAAAAAAAAAAAAATCGATACAATTTTGTAAAATGTGTAGCTTATAAATTTAGTTATGTTGGGTTTTAGTTTAATAGTCATTTTATTTTTTAGTCCAATTCTTGTGTTTTTAATATGATCTGTGATATAAATATCATGTTTCATAAAACCTATAATATCTATAATAATAAATAAATGGTAGTTCATTTTCCATTTTGAATAAAGTCATTATGAATTTAATTTTTACTCCGAAGTTCGTGTAAGAGTATTACCAGGCTCGGATGAGTTGTGCCGCAATTTGTATGCACCCGTATTTGTTTCCCAGCAATTTATGTGCACCGCTATGTATTATTAATACCTAAAAAAACACTAATGGGACATTAATTATCACTGTGAACTGTAAAAAAGTTTTGTCTTCTAAAAACATGTCTTCCTATTAAAATACTAGACTTTCTATAGTTAAATGACCATACTTTTAAATGAGAAGAGTGGCTAGTATTAATACTCATACTCATACTCGAGGTTTGAATATAGGTCGGATGTACTGAAGGAGGTTCCCCCCCCCCACCACCCCAAAAAATGCCACTCTTTCTCCATGCAAATAAGGGTACACTTCCTCTAAATGTAACCTTTTAATCCCTAAAACCATTCGTGTAGTTATTAGGTAAGTGTACAGCCCGAAACGGGTAGTAAGACACAGTAGTAAAAGAATTATCTTGTACTGTCAAAGGTTTTGTCAATATTTAAGCTTATCTCAATAGCTTATTGGTAATATTTAATCTATCTAGGCAGGACCCTTAATCAGTAGTACACCTAAATGCCAGCTTCGACCAGTGACATTATAAAGCCCCCTGGTTTCTGGCGTTTATGAATTCCTGCTCAATTTTTCAATCGCTTTATGTGTGTCACAGTAGAGATGCAACCCGCTTCACAAAATAGCTTTGGGCTCTCCAAGCAGGCAACTTCGTTATGCCACTGTTCAAACAAAACTATAGCATTGTGTTAAAACGTATAGAACTACAAAATTCAACATAGACCGCTTTTCCACCAACACCCTTCTCCGTGCCGTCGTCACATATGGGAAGGTATCCATCAATTGCTTAGAGGAGATGAAAAAGAAGAGAATTTGAGCGAGAAACTCAGACACCAGAAATAACAAATCGAAATTAAAGGCCAAAATAAAATAGAAAATTACTCGTCGTTATCAGCTCTCGTGCTTTGTGTGTCTACATGAGCGTACAATTTCAAGCCTCACAGCATCAAATAAAAGCCTTTGGCAGAATTACGAGGTATTTGATTAAATTTACTCGCTGCTGTTTCAATTTGTATCCACACCAACGTAAAATTGGGTGCGCGTGCAAATGAAGGATGATCCTCCTATATAACGGTTCTTGGAAAGCCTTTAGATATATATATGTAACCCATAGAACTCAAGGTATAATTTTAAGATTATTCAATATATTATATATTATTTTATGGATATTCAAATTGGTGTCAAAACTCCTTTTTATATGATAACTAGCATAATAACATCGGGCAAAGCGCTTATCTTCTTCATGCAGACAGAAAATAAAATCTCATTTTATTTTCTTCAGACTCCGTTTCTAATAAATTTAAATAAATGGTACGGCGCACCGCACAGACTTCCTCTCACTTTTATCTTAAAATATACATTTAACTAAAAACTCGTAAGATTTGTGAAACAAAATAATAGGTCTATACATTGTTTTAGGGACCACCAAATATCATAAATGAAATAATATACACTGTTACTCTATGGTACTAAGAACTAGGAATACTGTTACAAAAAAAATTGAGAAAAGAGAAACATCTTTGTCCTTCAAAGAGCATAAGAATAAAATTCATTTTCACAGACCTGAATTAAATCTCTGAAACTATTCGTTCTATATAAATATATTTCAAGTTAAAGATGTATATCTGTAATAGTATTACAACTTTACAATGATATTAGATTCTCCATCTGGTTTATAATGATACAAAATTCAATCAAAATCATTTGAGCAAATTTTAAGAAAATAGATTGTTTTCTCTTTTTGCATTCCAGCAAATACCCTTAATTTTAGGGTTGGACGTCTAGTTCCAAAAACCTAAGATACCAAGTTTTTGCCCAATCCGTAAAATAGTTTGTCAATGTGATGTGTGAAGAGTCTGTGTGATATGTCTGTCACTTTGTATGGGTGATAGGTCCAAATATGTATCTACGAGTATGTATGTCACTTTGTATGTGTGGTAGGTCCAAATATGTATTACGAGTATATATGTGAGATATGTATGTCACTTTGTTTGGGTGATAGGTCCAAATATGTATCTACGAGTATGTATGTGGGATATGTATGTCACTTTGTATGTGTGATAGGTACAAATATGTATTACGAGTTTGTACGTGGGATATGTATGTCACTTTGTATGTGTGATAGGTACAAATATGTATCTACGAGTATGTATGTGGGATATGTATGTCACTTTGTATGTGTGGTAGGTCCAAATATGTATCTACGAGTATGTATGTGGGATATGTATGTCACTTTGTATGTGTGATAGGTACAAATAGATATCTATGTATGTGGGATATGTATGTCACTTTGTATGTGTGATAAGTAAAAATATGTATCTATGTATGTGGGATGTATATGTCACTTTGTATGGGTGATAGGTCCAAATATGTATTTATGTATGTGGGATATATATGCCACATTGTATGGGTGATAGGTCCAAATATGTATTTATGTATGTGGGATATGCCACTTTGTATGTGTGATAGGTCCAAATATGTATCTATGTATGTGGGATGTATATGTCACATTTTATGAGTCATAGGCCCAAATATGTCACTATCTCTGTGTGATGCAAATGACATAATGTGTGTGTGTGATGCACTACGTTATTTTGTACAAGGTATATATCTATAGATGTGCCTGTGAGATGTCCCTGTCAGTGTGTGATCATGTTTCGCCTAATATAATTCAATTATTAACTGGAAAGTTTATCAGAAATGTTAGAGAGAGAGAGAAATACCACGCGATAGACCTGGAGAAACTTCACCGTTTCATCAGTTGAGAGTTGTATTGTACACTCAGGTTAAATAAAGTAGACTCAAATATTTGTATTAAACTTTATCACTATTTTACTGTATGTAACGTACTATCTTAATAAAACAGATCAAATGAAGAAGGGTTTGTAAAAAAAAAAGAAATAATGGATAAATAAAAGGGGAAACCATTTTATTTTAATCTAATTTCCCTGTTAGATGGTAGAACGCTGTACTCCTTTGTCAGAATTTTTTTTTTCATCACCACGTCTTACTATCCATTCGGGCTTGATGCCTTTGTACTAATTACGCTAATCTATTAGGGATGAGGGATGTTGGATTATGAGGAAGTGTACTGGCATTTTTGTGGAGAGCGTGAAATCATTTAAGGAAAAAAAAAACCTCAATACACTCTACTGGAATTTGAACCCTGATCTCCCTGTCATCATTAGTCCAGTCTATTGTGAGCGTGACGTCTTAGACCGTTCGACCACAAAAACGTGTTTTATCAGAGTAAGGCGTGCTACCGATCACATGACCCCTATTAAATTATACACGTACCGGTGGGCAAGTGGTCTAAATGTTAGGTTGGAATCCCGATCGGGTGTGCTTAGGGTGGTTTTCACTCAAAGGTTTTCCCACTCTCTTTCTCTTTTTCCACAAAAATGCGAATACATCTCTTCTTAAAATGTACCCTCTTCATCTTTATCACATGATAATAGTTAACAAGTAAAGGTAGCTTCAAATATTAAACCTGAAGATGATGCTGTTTAGCGTTGAAACAAGTCATCGGAAAATGTTCCACTAATTCAGTCATTCGATCAAATGAACAACTGAACACAGATAAGGGGAAATGAATTTTAAACATATCCTATCTAATTAAACATTTTCTGACTAATACACTTTTTTCATCATCTATAAGGTATAACCCTATTTTCAAATATTTAACATCAATTAATTAACCTCAATTGACAAAACCTTAAGATTATCATCAAAAAGACCTTCAACATATTGTCCAAGCACTTGTCAATATACTTTTAACATATTTAATTTCTTCGATGTTTTTATACTATACAAATCTACATCACGTGTTTCATATATGTATCTTTTTAAACTTATATTTATCATAATTAATTTATGAAATTATTTACTATAAAATAAAATAATATATCACTCACCTCTAATTTGTATCGTATTTTAAAATTTTAATGACTACTTGTTGGTCATCTAGTGTATCATAAAAGGCTTTTTAATTGATTTCCAATTAGATATTAATTTTTTAATATTATTAAGTTTTATAAATTCATCAATATTAATTTAGTTGATTTAGTGATATTCGTAATGATTGTCATTACCATACTGATAATAACTAATGGATTTGAATCACTTATAAAAAAAAACCTTACTGTTTGACTGCTGGAAAGTGAATGCCCTTCTCAAATCGAATCGCGTGGTTTGATTCCAGTCCTCCGGGTCTTCAGGAAGAAACCACCAACAGCAAGTCAGCCGTGTAAGATTTATCTTCTCACTTTAAAAACTATCCTATCCTAATGGATGGGGTTAATCTTTTTTTAAGGACATTTTTTCAAAATGTTTTTCTATACCAGAGCAGTAAACAACAAATAAACAAATTCATGGTTCCCCTGTCAATTTATCTTGCAAGTAGAAAGTGAAAAATTGAGTCTCAAAAGTCTTATCATCGGTACGAGAGTTCTATAAATTTGGAGAAGACACGTTACAGCCTCAATAAAAAATAAAATAGCGAATCAATGATTCAGCATCTAGATTGCCAGCTTCGATGGTCGTTTGGTCTAACACTATATTCTCGTGGTAGACTAGAATGACAATGACGTGGGGATCGAGGTTCCAATCTCGGTCGGACTTAATGAGGGTGGTTTCTCCAAAATGGTTTTCCATTCTGCCTCCACGCTAATTCAGGCACGCTTCTTATAAATATAACCTCCCTAATCCCGTAAACAATAAGCGTGATTAGTACGTAGGCGTATAACCCAAATAGGTATTAAGACGTGGTGCTAAGGAAAAGCATCTAGATTTTTCAATGACCTATCACCTAAATGGATACTAAACCGTGATGACAACTTAAAACATAGATCCTCAAATTTTTGTTTGTTTCTAACGCAATCACTTCATGTATTCTCTATGGACGTGTTCAATAGACGGAATATAAAATGTTCTTCGAGTTAGATTAATATTCCCTATTTGACGAAATGAGGCAGTCTATGAACTAATTACGGTTTTATGTTAGTACGCACCATTGCACAATGGAATGGTGGTGACTCAATTCATCAAGTAAGTAATTGTGAAACTTTGCCCATTCTGTTAATACGTATAGATAGATGCTTACGTTTTAGAGGAAGGGAGGCAAAAAAAAAATGCTAAGTTTATGTGGAATTTCAATAGTAATTTAATCTGTTACCCACCTCGGTGGCGTAGTTAGCTAACGCGCCAGTCGTGTTGAGCTAGACCGGCGAGGACGGGGAGATCGAGGTTCGAATCTCGGTCGGGTGAGCTGAGGGTGGTTTTTCCTAAATGGTTTTCCACTCTCCCTCCACTCAAATGCAGGTTGACTTCCTCTAAATTCAACCTTCCCAATTCCTAATCCATTAGTGTAATTAGTACTTAAGCGTATAACCCGAACGGGTAGTAAGACGCGGTGCTAAAAAAATAATTAATCTGTTAATTTAGTTTGTATAAATTAATTTACATACCCTTCTAATGGCAGAGATTATTTTATAATAAATCTATCAACGATAAAATACAATGGCTTATTTTGTTTTGTATAGATAAAAGTTATTTGGTTTAACTGGTAAATATAATAGAATTAAAATATTTCAAAACAGTGCAGCTTTTGTTTTTAAATATATAACCTAAATTCATATTAATCCTTTTTCACAATTTTATTTTGACATGTTATAAGCCGTTGCTTTTGTACATTATTAACAATGGTTGGCCATTGTCAGCCCTATCCAATTTTATTGTTTGCCTTAGCATATTTATATTACTATACTTTAGAGAATTGAATTAAACGAGTTCAATCTATAAAATATGGCCTCAGGAGTGCTAGTGATCTTTGGGAGAGTTTTTTTAAAGGTATGTTTGACTAATATAAAATTATGTCTTAAGGCCCGTTGACATGATGCTAGTTGGCTAATGCAAGTCCAATAATTTGGCTGCACGCGCACAACTTACAGCGTGTAGACAGACAAGCAAGCTACTAACATGCAAGTCCACTTGCAACTGAAAAAGTTGGTCACCTTCCAACTTTACTAATGCAAGTAGACAATTCAAAATGGTGACAACTAAAAGATTGTTGTGCGGGAGACACTTATTTGTGGAATGTTATGAAAATAATGAGTTTTTGTGAAATTTTAAGATCAGTATTTATAAAGATAAGAATGCGAGAGATATTGCACTAGAGGATTTTGTAAAGTGATATCAGGCGTGCATATTCTCAAGAAGTGTCCAAAGTAAAATGTTATGTAAATATTGCAAGTGTGCCTTGTGAGAGATATTATTTAATATCAGTTAACACATGTTATAAATAATTTTATCAAACCATTATTTTCTACCAATCAACGTGGCATGTGTAATTTTTTTTACATACAATCACAAAATATAGTAAAACATTGTAGTACCGTTATTAGTTCCAGCAACATAATATTCGTGTTATCGGCAAGTAAGGTATGATTGGCCAGCAAATTTCACGCGAAGTCACCGGCACGCTTTCCAATCTCCGTATTTGACACTTTAACCAATATTTATAAGTTTTAATTAATAATGTTCAGCCCATACACTTAAAACACTTTGTAGTAATGCTTTGGCAACTTGAGTAGATACACAACATAATATTATTGTCTCATAACAAACTATATAGCTTATATTTAAACCAATCTACAAATTAATTTATTACTATTTTTAAGGAATATTCTAGGCCTAGCTAGCTAGCATTTAACAAGATATTTTGTTATTAGTATACCAACATTTAAAACAGGGTTGAAAAAATCTGGGTTAGGCCTATTTATAAAAAAGGTTCAACCTAGTTTGGTTTTATTGGGATTTATTGACCTTATTTGAGTTTAATTTTATTAATCATGTATGCTAAGTGAGTTATAACAAATCAAGCAAAATAATAAAATAATTATTTGTGATCAACTGAAACATATTTTAATGCATTAAGGAATTAAGAAATATTAGACATACTAATCACAAACGTTTTTATGCTATCTATATAAAACAATTTTTTAAATAGGTCAACCAGTTATGATACATTAGGTTTACTGAAAAATTGTTATTTATTTAGCCACCAATTCTTATTCTAAATTCACCCTTCCTAGTTCCTAACACATAAGCGTAATTATTAGTATATACGTATTAATAACTCGACCGAGAAATCAGACGCAGCGATGAAAAAATAAATGGTACGGAGCACCGCACAGACTTTCTCTCTCTTTCTATAAACTCGTAAGATTTCTGAACAGAATAATGTACATTGTATCATCATCACTCCACATAAGAACACGCATAAAATAATATACAATGATATAGAATCAATGAGAAAAGAGGCGCATCTTTGTCCACCTTAGAACATTTCAAACAGTTTAATGTATTCCACAAGGGTCAACACTTCATATTAAAATTTCGATTCTGGTTAAAGTTTTAACATTTTATAAGGTGTTGCAGATCTTCAAGTCATCGCATTGATATTTAATTATTCATTTATACATTTTGACCAATAAAAAATGTAAATATTGACTATTGAGTCTAAAATGGAGATATATCATTGCTATTCAAACATTTCTCCTAAGAGATTTAAAGAAAAATAACATACTTTTTTAGATACTTATATTTAATTACTCTATGGCATTGGAGAATTATTGCGTTAAGACTTAAGTAGTATATGTTTACAACTAAAGTTCACAAAATTGTATTAATATATTTACAAATATCTCAGAAACTGTTGCTTTTATAAAAATATATGTCAAATAAAAGTTTTTTATTTCTAATAGTCCTACAATTTTGCAATGATAAGTTGTTTAGTTTCTCCAATAGTTGTGGAGATATGGAAATTAACGCTTCTGTAAAGTACCCTAAAAATCATTTTCATAGAAAAATGAATATAGCCAGTTTATTTATAATCTTAATCAACGACTAGATACGAATTTTAATCAAAATCGTTTGAGCAGATTTTGAGAAAACCAAATTTTTCTCTTTTCGCCCTTCATTAAACTACCCTTAATTTTAAGTTTTTATAGACACACAGACAGACGGCATTGCAAAGACTATTTTTTAGGGTTCGGGGGTCATGAGACATCAACATCCATCAACCTTTCAGGTTAGTTTTTTTTTACGGTCGCAATACTTAAACTTTAATGTCCAAAAAGTTAATAAATTCATATAATTGCGTATAGATTGAAAGTTATTGATTTTATAAAAATATGTTTCGGATAAAATATCTGTATTATAAAATATATACATATTTGTAATTCTAAGTAATTTCATATCTCAAATAGTTTCGGAGCTATTTAAAAAAATGTTAATTGACGCATCAGACCGGAGCCCTTAAAACCATTTTGCCGAAATATTGAGGGTAGCCATTTTGTTTGGAATATTTATTAATGTATATAAATGAAATTTAATCAAAATCGTTAGAGCCGATTTTGAGAAAATCGACTTTTTCTCTTTTTGCCCTTCAGTAAACTACCCTTAATTTTAAGTTTTAATAGACACACAGACAGACGGCATTGCAAAGACTATTTTTAAGGGTTCGGGGGGTCATGAGACGTCGACATCCATCAACATTTCAGGTTAGTTTTTTTTTACGATCGCAATACTTAAGCTTTAATGTCCAAAAAGCTAAAAATATATATATAATTGCGTATAGAATGAAAATTATTGATTTTATAAAAATATGTTTCGAATAAAATATTTGTATTATAAATATATATACATATTTGTAATGCTAAGTAATTTCATATCTCAAATAGTTTCGGAGCTATTATAAAAAATGTTAATTTACGCATCAGACCGGAGCCCTTAAAACGATTTTGCCGAAATACTGAGAGTAGCCATTTTGTTTGGAATATTTATTAATGTTCATAAATGAAATTTAATCAAAATCGTTAGAGCCGATTTTGAGAAAATCGACTTTTTCTCTTTTTGCCCTTCAGTAAACTACCCTTAATTTTAGGGGTAGATATCCAATTCCAAAAACCCCTCGGGGCAACCCTATGAAAACCCTAGATATCAAGTTTCAGCTCAATCGGTAAAATAGTTTAGGCTCTAGTTGGAGGTACAGACAGACAGACAGACAGACAGACGGAAATTCAAAAACCACTTTTTCGGATTCAGGAAGTCATGAAACGTCAAAATTCATCAAAATCTCGAGTTCGATTTTTTTGACGATCACAATACTTTCTCTACCTGTAAGATAGAGAGAAAGTAAAAAGGCTCCAATAGAGAGATCAGTTAGCACCACTTCATTTCCAGCCATGTTTTTAGAAGCGATACTAATACAAGTGAAAAATGCGTGTCAACACAACTAACATGCTAGTAAACTAATACAAGTAAACTTGCATTAGTTCACTAACACCGTGTCAACGGGCCTTTACTAATTAGATTAATATAAGTAGTAATAATTAGAAGGATAGCTTAGAGGAAAATTATAATAAATTCATGGAGCAATTACGCATGGATAAAACATAGCTAGTGAACCCAACAGGAATTTGAGCCCCGATAAATCATAGACAACCAAGTGCAGTATATATCCATCATCTTAGATCGTTTTTACTACTACTCTGGGGTTTCAGGTGGTAAGACAGCCTCTTAAATATATGAATGTGGCTTTAAAGTGTATTTTCTCCTTTGTGAATAATCATTTGAAGGTTAAAAAGAAGTTTACTGTAAGCGTTTTCTCATACGTTTATAATTCTATCTCTCTCTCTCTCTCTCAAACATACACACACACACACACACACACACACACACATATACGCACACAGGTGAAACTCCAACAAAACCAAATCAAAATACTTAATATTTATATTAGCTGGTAGATTAGGCTGCTACTTGTAGAATTAATGACGTTTGTACTTTCTAACATTCCCGGTCGGCGCTTTTGTTTCGATAATCGGCTGAGATTCTAAGTGGTTTTAATACTTCCTTCACGGAGTGTACTTGTACGTTAGTTGCTAGTTGCCATAGTGATGTGTTTGAGGGAGCTACTGATCAAAATACCCTCTCGGGTCAAAGATGGGTTCTCGAAGACTTATTAAAGGGGAAAATAAAGCTGACCAACATTCCCTCTTGTTTTATTTATGAATCGTTTCTTTCACCGCCATTTTTATTTTTGAAGTTAAAGGTTGGTTACATAATGATCCTCTTATCATTTATTACTCATTCAAATGTGTTGATACCAAATTGAATAAATAAATGGTTTCACACAAACGTGATTTTTGTAAAGTTGATCACAACTAAATTACAAGACAATCTAAAACATAGTGTGAATAAAACCAGCTGAGAATTAATTTTACCTTTATATATAATATATATCAAATAGCAAGTTTAATTATAATTTTTTTAATCCCTCTAAACATATTTTTAGTCAAATTAAATTTGCAAATTAATCTCTTGCACGTCTTGACCTAAGTTTTTAAGGGGCTGTTTAAATAGGGTGTTAACTGTCAGGGGTTGGATTAACAGTTCATCTTAAGAAAATAGTTTATTAAGAATAACACTTTAAAAAAATTAAACCCTTCCTTCACCCCTGACAAGACGTGTATTAATCACAGATTGTAAACGTGTGGAATGCCAGGCCTCCACCGTGGTTCGTATTCCACGTTAAACTGTAGGTCCTCCATTTCATCTCACAATCACCCTACCATTACACTTTAGCGTAAGTGCGTATAACCCGTACGGATAGTAAGACGTGGTGCTAATAATAATCAGAATAATACTAAAAATTACTTTCTGTTATTACTGAGTAATATGAATAAATTTATCATACTATTTTGCATTTTGGAATTCAATTGTATATCAGGGTTCTTTCATAGACATACATGTACAATGTTTTCTAGACCAAATATAAAGGTTTATCAACTTATGGTGTCCCCAGAAAAGGCAACATTTATTTATGTTCTATAAAATAATGTTTATAGAAGGTTTATAATTTCACTAGTATCATAATCGATATTTTTAATGATTAAATGATAGCTTGAAAACAATTATTTTTCAAAGTGAATGATCACGCTTATAATTTTAATGGAATCCGATACAGAAGAATGAAGCTTGCTTTTGATAGTGTGCACAAGGATGTGTTTGAGGATAGCGGGCCAGTTTCCGGCTTGTGGTTTAATAATCTATGTTCAATTATAATCCCTTATATTATCTTATTTGATCCAATTATAAATTACAATTTTCAAAATGTGGAATTAGAGAGGATCTAATGAGAAGAAGACAGTGAGAAAAGTTGCTCTATAGGTGTGTAAAATATTTGATATGGAGAGGAGAAGTGACCTTGAAGTGTGAGAAAGTGTTGTACAAAGCGTACTTTGTACCCATTGTCACAAATGCAGCAGAAACATGGACAATGAATGTAGGCCTAAGAGAGACTAGTAAAGTGGAGGACATGGGAACTAAGTTTGTGGTGAGCATGTTAATTTCATGAGGAGGAACAGGATTATGATTGAAGCTATACGAGGAAGAGTGGAAATACAGGGATTGCATGAGATAGTAGAGGAAGGAAGACTGACATGGTGTTGTCATTTATTGAGGAAGTAGGACTATATGATGCTAAAGGAAATTATAGAGATTAAGTATGTAGGAAAAAAGACCTCAAGGGAGGCTAAAAAAGAGATGGGAAGAGCGGATAACAGAAAATGTGCAAGTGAGAAGAATAGAAGCAATTAAATCAAAAATAATTGTTGAAGGATAGAGTTAAAATGGATAAATTTTACTAAACTACCTGGCAACAGTTGATAGTAATGAGGAGGAAGATAAGTGTATGTTCGTAGGACAGGATGAAAAAAGATCTTCAGGTAGATCAAAATAATTCAAATGTAAGTTATTCCTTAGAATAAAGCAATGTAAGCCATTTTTTAAATAAATTCTATTGCATTTAATTTACTATAGACTAATATTATTTTATGTATTGGGTGGACACGCATATAAAGGAGACAGTTTAAATTATTCTAGTGTATCGATGCTCAATAGGTTGGACTCAAATCTCAGGGGAATGTATTTGGTCATTTATTTGCAAATTGGTTTTAACCTCGCTGTTCATGCAAATTCGGATGCATTCACTTAAATCTTATTCGTCAATAACATTTGTTTACTTAGAGCAAATACGCTGTTAAAATTGACCGGCAGTAATACGTGAATCAAGAACAAAATATCTCAATATTATTTGTTTTTGATAAATTGAATCACTTTAAAAGTTGAGACTTTCAAATATTAGCACCTCGTGTAGCGACGGTAGGTCTTTATAAACTCTAAATAATAATAATAATAATAATAATAATAATAAGTTAAATAATTTATGACTCAGGTGTTGAAAATGATTTGTGTGTATTAAGTGGGGATAGAAGGAAAAGCAAGCTAGGTCCGTATTTTTACCATTGCTGTAGTAGAAATAATTTAGTTTAAAAAAATTGCTTCAATAGATAGGTTTTGTTCAATTTTATACATATTATTTAAATCTCAATTTCTGTTTTTATTTGGGAGAGTTTATTGTGCTGACCACATGTCACCCTATAGCCGCATAAGTTTGCATATCTTCACCAACAGATGTAGCAGCTCGGCCAGTATGGTCAGATTATGAGCTGATATCATGAATGAACAAAGTGGCGTTTGAAAATAAATTCTATTAGCAAATGTAACAAATACTGTTTAAGTTCCACTATGTTCACAACAAACATAAAATAACTGTTGTTATTAATAGATTAATACATTAGAACCTCGGTAATCCAAATTAAATGGGGCCAAAGCTTGTTCGGATTATCGAACATTTGGATTAACAGGGAAAGTACGAGAGTATCTTAGAGAACACAAAGTATTTTCCTAAATTGTTCTAAAATTACAGTTGAATGAGTTTTATTAATCTTACGTTCCTTTAACCGATGGATAACATTTAATAATAGTTTAACATTTACATTATATCTTTTTGTACAATACGCTAGTTTCTTTTAGTTACAGGAAAATATATTGTGCTGAGTACAACATGTAAATATTTAGAATTTACTGTTACTGTTTCTTACAATTTTCTTCTATCTTTGAAATATTTATACTTAATCATTCTATGGCATTATGAACTATAAAGTTCATTACCACACTCAGAAAAGTACGCCACCTATAACTATTTTTAGCTAGCTCTATCCAGTTCATCTCATTACACCCCTTATCCCTCTCTTGAGTTAGTTCTATCCAGTTCACCTAATTACACCCTATCCCTATCTTTAGTAGTTCTATCCAGTTTATCTCATTATACCATATCCATACCTTGAGCTAGTTATATCCAGTTTATCTCATTACAACCTATCCCTATCTTGAGCTAGTTATATCCAGTTTATCTCATTACAACCTATCCCTATCTTGAACTAGTTCTATCCAGTCCACTTCATTACACCCTATCTCTTCAGGTCCATTCTAATGTTACTCTCCCATCTGCGTCTAGGTCTTCCCAATGGTCTCTTTCCATTGGGTTTGCCAGTCAGTACTCTGAACATGGTTTTAATTCTCCCATTGACGCTTCATGTCCTACCTACACACCGTAATCTATGAGACTTGATTATCCTAGCAATGTAATGTGATGAGTACAGGTTATGTAGCTCATCATTATGTAACATTATCCACCCCCCATTAACCTCATCCCTTTTTGGAGCAAATATCTTCCTTAGCACCTTGTTTTGGAACATTATAAATTAGTTTTCTTATCTCTAAATAAAAAATTATATTTCATCTAACTTAGTTTAGGTTTCCCCCCCCCCCCCCCCCCACCGTTTTCCGGAAATTATGTTCAAATATCCTTAATTTTAGAACATCAACGTTCAGTCTAACAATATTTCACTTTATGTTGAGAAAATGTAAAAAATCTTTACTTACCAATATTTTATTTATTTTGACTCCAAAAGTTGGCTGTTGTTAAAATAACCGAGACAAATATATATCTTAACTCAATTCCACCTTGAATACCTACAAAATACATCTATCAAGAATTATGGAGCAGCCTCGTAAAGCGGAAGGTCGCTTCGCAAGCGCACAAGAAAATAGTTTCACAGATAACGTTAGTTTGTTGGTTTCTCTTCGTTTTAAGTCTGCTTATCAAACCGCCTCCAACCTTTCTCCCAACCCTCTTCTTTATTCCCTCGAACCATTCCCTCCAGAAACCTACTAATAAACTTAGTCGGTCGTGGGCTTTATGAACATTTGGAGGATGCGTATTAATTCGGAAATGATGCCGTAAGACGTGGGAAGATTAACTTGAAGGTTAATTAATACTTTAATTTACGGCCTAAGGCGTGCTTCGAAAGGGTGACAACTCTAAAAGGAGGAAAATTGTGTGATTCTAAACGCTTTTTATTTCGGTCTTACTTTGAGCGGAAAAGGAATTAACGACAATTTGATATTGATGGTGACGTTGATTAAGTTTATAAACATTTTAATCGATTTTTTTAAACCAATTTAGGCCGTAATTCAAGCCCATTTTATTATTAAAGAAAACACAAGTTATATATTAAAAAGGACAATATACAAGCCTAAGATAAGTTATAATCTAAATCCGATCTTGAATGATATCTGGACTAAACAACAATCTCGTGTAGTAAGGTCTTACGGTGATTGGTAAGTCAGGATTCAAGTCCCGGGGGGGGGTGCACTGATAAGGTTTGTTTTCTATAAATGGTTTTCCTAATCTCCCTTCGAACAAATGAAGGTACGCATGCCTTAAGTAATACTTTACTCATCCCTATCTCATCAGTGAAATTAAAATGTTGATAGCCGGCACGGGTATTTTGATGAGGTGCAAAAATAAATCTTAATTATCATGGTTCCATAACAACTTCAACATCAGGTAATTAATCCTACGATGGGTTTGCTTCAATTCTCCATTTTTGTTTATCCTGGGCCCAATTTTCTTACATCTTTTTATGTGCGTTCTTCTACAAACTTCGCTCGCTATGTGATTCATTTACTCCAATCTTGGTATACCTCTTGAATTTCACCCTTCCACATCTCCTTCTTTATTATCTTTAACAAATTATCATGTTTCAGTACATGGCCTGTTGTGTTAAGGAGGAGATATAGGAGACGCGAGAAAAAGGTGTTTTTTACAGTTTTTGTACCAAAACATTTTTTTTTCTCAAAATAAACCTATTATTGCTCCCATGGAAACATAAAGTTTAATTTTATTCACATGGTGATATAAAAATATCTTGAATATTTGTCAAGGATGTCCTGGAATTTAATGCCAATTTGTTCTCTTGATGTAAAAAGTTTCTCATTATATGTCACTATGCTCATGACAGATATTCAACAACTTTTGATATCACCATGTGAAGAAAATTAAACAATATGTCTATACTGGAGCAATGTTTTATTTATTTTGGCAAAAAGAAATGTTTTATTATAAAAAATGTAACTACACTGTCCGTTTCTTAAGTTCTCTACATTCCCACCTTAACTTTCTATACTTTTACCTTTACAAAATTTCCTTTCTTTTCTTAGTAGTTCTATATTTGGTATCATATCTACCAATGATATTTTCAACATTCCTCTGTAGTACTAGAACTAAAATTCTTCTAATCGTGTCCTTTCAGTTGCACCAATGGTTGGTGTTTCACATCCATAAATTGCAACGCTACAAACATGTTCCTTTAGAAACAGAAAAAAAACCTCAGAAACATAATTTTGGAGAATACATACAATGTATTGAAGTGATTATGGCTTTTTTTTTTCCGTGGAGGAACCTAAGTGTCAATTTTTAATGTCTGCAATTTTATATATTTTAAATAACATATAGTAATCCTGTTCTTAAAATGTCCTCCATGCGTTAGACAAATTTTTAGTGTTCTTTATTATAATTGAACTTAATATTTGAATAAATTTTAAAATTACACCTGGAAACAGGAAATGAACCCGGCATCTTTGGCCTAGTACGCCAATGTTGTCTCTATCACTGAGACATTCCGTGCTCAGGATCATTCTTAACTAATATTTTAAGGCAGAAAATAATTTTTCTTTCTTCCAACCTAACCTTTAAATGTTTAAAACTTGGTATTTAATATTTTTATGGGTTTTGTAGGGAGGGCAGGAAGTTCCTCTATTACCGCATCCCCTCCATGGGTGCTCCCCTGCTAGTTTTTAATTCTAAATCCAAAATAAATACAATTTTTTCACAAAAATGTATATTCTGGATAAATATAGGCTATTACCATACAAACATTAATTTGAAACTACAGTATTAAAATGAAAATATTAAATAAAGTTTGAGCATATATAAGTTGAACTAATCCATACTGGTGCAATCTATCAAGGTGTGAATTAATTGAGGTTGTAATTGTTGTCATTTACACACCAACAACACTTGTTTGACCCTGTTTCATTGAATACAGTAATGATTTAATTGGTATTAATGAAATAATGTTGATATCAACACACTGGATGCGAATCATTACTATTACGAGAATGTCCATGTGTAGGAGACACATTTCAATTAATTTCAATTAGTTTAATAATGATACCCGGTCATGGAAATGAACCAGAGACCTTTGGCTTAGCACTTCAATGCTCATTGGTAGAGCATTGGCAGGCTAAGCTAAAGGTCCCGGGTTAAATTTCTTTGTTCAAGTGTCATTTTTTAACTATTTAAATTAAATAATTAACATGCTTTCATTTGTTTATATTCTAAGGTTACACATATATAGGTTTAATATTTTTTTTTTCATTTCTTTAACGTAGTAATCAAAATAAATAGAATACACTCATTATTGTTGTTTTTTTTTATTTTTTAACACCTGTTCCAGTTATACGCCTTTGTAATAAATTACTCTAATGGTTTTAAGGACTAGGAAGGTCATGTTTATAGGAAGTGTACCTTCATTTGTATGGGCTAAGATTGTAAAACCCATTTAAGAAAAACCACCCTTAGTACACCCGACCAAGATTCGAACCTCGATCTCTCCATCATCGGCAGTCTGTCTACTACAAGAGTAATGCATTTAACCACGCGGCCACCAAAGCAGATCTCCGAAGGAAATTTTGATACGGATTTTTATCATTCAAGAACAATCCTTTGGCCTCATCTGAGTTTGAACCCATGAACATCGTATCCTGAGACGAGAATTTTACCCCAGGGCAAACAAAGTCGAAAAAAAAAAAAATCAATCATATATGTTTCGGACCCACGTATTGAAACCAACCCAAGAGGGCTTAAAAGAAATTTCACGTCAAACGTCGCTCTAGTAAATAGAAATAAAAGGGTTTCTAAAAATCCCCCTTTCTCATGGAACTGTCGAAGAACCAAGTGAACGTTTTCAGTCGATGTATACTAGCGGTCACGTACCATACGTGGGTTGATTTGTATTGCAGACTTCCCGATGCGGGAACGAAAACTTTTCCTCATCTCAAGAGAGAGATCACTTCTCATTTACCAGACTTACTTAGACCCGTGCCCACCCCTCCCCCTCCTCTCTCTCACCCCCTGAGCCAACCCTCCTTTCCTCCCCTAGCGGTCGTCAGGGACAAGAAGGGAATGGGTAATGGGCTCTTCAATGACCTCCTTTTATCATGGAGCCAGTGGACTCACCGCTCTACCCTCCTATACACTTTTATCAACCCCCTACTTTCAACCCTTATTTTGAGGGTTGCCACAAGGGATGATATGTGTTGGTCACAGGGAATAGTTTCAAAGAGTTTATTTTCTATTTTCAAGCATTTTTTTGTGATTACTTTTTTTTTTTTTTTTTTGTTATCTTTTCTAACAAAAATTTTATTTATTTTGCTAGGATGTCAATGATAAAACGTTACTCATGATGCAGGTAAAATATTTAACATTTTAATACATTTGCAATGCCTCTTCTCTTCCAATAGAAGAAGTGACGAGTACAAGAACAATGATATACATAAAAATGTACGGGAATGATCAAGCATAAAAGAGCTCAACAAATCAGTTTATTTAAATTCAAATAAGACGAAAACATTACAAACGGTTGGACGAGATATATAATCCAAAAGTCTCCATAGTTTATTAAAGGAAATTAAATCAGTTACTTTAGACATCGTTATCCCACACGTTGGGTTTGTGAAGCACCTTGGTTAGACCCGCAACCATGTCAATTATGGTTGAGTCTATATTATAAAAGGGTGTAACTCGTTAAATTAAAACAAACACACATTCTACTACGAAGATGCGTTTGCCTCAACACAGTGGCATTTGGAAGCAATTATTAATTTAAGTTTAAGCCCCATACACAACACAATTCCTCCTTACCGCTATTAGACTTTAATCTAATGAGTATCTAAAAGAATGATAGTTAATAATACCCAATTCTAGAAAGGCTTAGTTTAAAGAGTCACAACGTTGGTAGTTAAATGAGCTAGCTAGCGTGAGTTAACTCCTTACTGAGTTACGAGATACGAAGGTTAAGTTCCTTGACGAGGAACAATAAGTTTACAAAGAGTTAATGGCGAGCTACCAGGAATCTAGGCTGTAAAGATACTATGGTTGGTCTATTCCTCATTAGTACTGCCTGGTCATCAATAGTATATTTAAATATCAACACAAGACTGAACACAGACTATAACACCAGCAAACTAATTCAAATGGTGCCTGAAGGAGGACGTAGAAAATAAACAATACCACGTGGGCCACTACTCTGGACAAGTAGCTACCCACAAGTTGAACCACCGTGCAAAGGTACAACAATAGAAATATTAGAGACAGGTATCAGTTAAAGACCCAACTAGGTCATGGAACAAAGCTATAGATAGCCTGATTTCCACCATATTTTGACCTAAAGATTTAGCCTAACCTGAACATAGCCATACAGTTAGGGCGTCTGATTACTGCTCAGGTATTTAAGACTATGTCTTATGGACATAGAAAAATAAGTCAGAAACTCTGACATTCAAAACCACATCTTATGGACATAGCAAAACAGAGCATAAGCCCTGACATTCTAAACTATGTCTTATGGACATAGAAAAACAAAGAATAAAACATGGCATTCTAAACTATGTCTTATGGACATAGATAAACAAGTTGGAAACTCTGGCACTCAAAACTATGTCTTATGGACATAGGAAAATAAGGCAGGACTCTGACATACAAAACTATGTCTTATGGACATATAAAAACAAGTCAGAGCTTTGACATACAAATTATGTCTTATGGACATAGTAAACCAAAACACGAAGGCCCTATCGAAGATTACTAGATTAAGTACTCATAGTCATAAACTTTACTTCATCTGCGGTGAGAAGGAGAGACCGACGCCTCAAACATCTTGATCACCACTGGTTTAGTCCACTGGTCCTCGTTATAGATCTAGGATGTCCTCCGACGAATGGTTACAATATAAATACAAAATGTGAGCATCAGTATCAGCATCATATTAGCATGCTTTGATGCACCCTGAAGAGGAGCACGAGAGCAAGTTCCAACACGTACTGACCAATTGGTCACACCGTGTAGTTTCGAGATCTAACAGACGGGCTGTCGCGTTTCGCGAAGTTTCTTAAACAAATAATACATATTATTAATATTGGTGGGGGAAAACAAAAAGTATGTTGGGAAACCGAATAAGGGTTTCTAGAGCCACGTGCGGAGACACTACTCTATGGGGGGCTGGGTGAGAGCCTCCCAAACCACTGTTTGACACATCTCGCTTATCCGAGCAGGGCTTTGGGACATCGATGGCACCCTCCAGGGTCGATGACGTAATTTTCAAGCCCCTGGATAAGAGGATTGGTGGTAGTGGGAAGTCTGCATAGAGCTGCGCCAGCTTCCGGAAGTGGTCCTTGATGGTAGGCATATTCAGATCGCGGTGAAGAGTCACATTCCGAACATACCAAGGTGCGTCCACAGTGACCCTCAGACACACGCTCTGGAACGCCTGCATCCTCCTCATATACGTGTCCACCAGGTGGCCCCCAGCGGGACACGCATAGTCAAGGATCGGTCTGAGCAACTGCTTGTACAGTGTCAGACCGTTCTTTGTAGACAGCGCGCTCACCTGTTAAGCAGTGGGCCTAAAATTCCCAGCCTTTGCCTCACCTTGTTGAGTCTCTCAGTGCAGTGTAGTTGCCAGGTCAGTCTGATGTCCAGCGTAAGTCCCAGGTACTTAACACTTTTCGCCCATCTGATATGTTCTCCAAACAGCTGGAGTGGGGCCAGCCTGTCAAAATGTGAAGCGAGGGATGGCTGTTTTATACAAGATGCACTGACGTATTAGAGAAGGAACAGCAACAAGGTGGGGGTAGTGGTAATATCCTCAAAATGAGCAAAAAGACAACTAACGCTAGGAGACGGCTGCTGAGGACAACACAGGGAAACAACCCGTCATTGCTGTTAAGTCAGGTCAACGTGTAAGATGTCCGTGTGTTGTAGCTCCTCCAGGCAGTGTTAAGCCGTCAGCTGGAGCACTTTCCTCAAGTTTGGGCGTTTCCAGCAACACGCCATGAGTTTATATCTGCCACACATTATTAGAATTTATTAGATCTTGGTTTTATTGTGATAAACATGTATGAGGTGTTTTGAGTGTAAGTGTTAATGGGTAATTTAGCACGTTACACATTTTACACAATTTGTATCAAACATTTTGGTTTACTCAGATCAAACTATTTTCAAGTTATAAATAAGGAGATTAGATGCGATTATGTTGCTAATAAAACGTTATTTTCATGTGTATGTACTTAATTACACTAACTTTCTGTGCATTGAACCAGAATCAATGTTCAACATTCACTCTAGAGCACAGCTAAAATAAAGACACGTCTTTCACGTGAACTTGCAGGTACGTTATAATACTGCGTACCCCGATAAACTATTATTTAACTATAAATATTTGTATAACGACCATCAGAAATCAAACCATTTGTTTAAGTGGACATATGGCTCTGAGGCATCGACACTTTTGCAATAGACTAGATTGCCGACCACAGGAATATCGTGGTTAGAATCCCGGTCAGATGTACTAAGGTTGGATTGCCCTGACTGTTTTTCCACTTTCCCTCCACGAAAATGCGGGTCAACTTCCTTTAAATAATTCAACCTTCCTTTTTTCTTATCTCATCAGCGTAATTAGTACTAAGTGGCTGTACTAAATAAAATCAAACTACTGTCTCTTAGACTCTTGATACACTACTCTTACTATGCATACAAGGATTCTGACAATTTGTACCTAAATAATATTTCTAGCACTAGAGTAATACTATTCTTTTCGATTTATTTTCCTTAACAAAACCTATAGGTATGCTGTCATAGTCCAGTCTGTATTTTACTCTCTTCTGCTGAATTATGGGTTTTGTGTGTGTTTTATTTGTGAACTTAGAGGCCTATAATTTTCTGATAAGTGTGTATAGGCCTTCCCCTTCTGTCCTTCTTTTGATGTTCAATTGAATATAGTCGTTTGGCACCAATTTTACTTTTTTTTTAGCAAAAAGACGTTTATTTTTAATAAAAGATTATTAAAAAGACTCTCCTGCCCTTTAAAATGTTTTGTTGACATTTAAAATTAATAAAAAATGTGGAAAATTACACCTGGACATTAAAATCGAACCCAACACCATGGCTTGGGGCTAACCATGAGTAGTCCGTTACGCATGGTCATGCTTCACACATATTTTAAGGCAGAATCTGTTAAGGACGGGAGGAAATAGTTATATATTAGCGATCAATTATGATCGTGAGCTTTCAGTTAATGCAGCCAATAGAGAGGTTAGAGAAAATGAAAAATATAGAAAAGTTAAGTAACGTTAGGAGTGGTTATTGATGATGAGTAAGAAACACTAATCCATTGAATTAAGAGAAATTTGATCAAAGATGAAAGCCAAAAATCCTCTCGTGTTTAGTAAACCCGTTATTTGTTCCATCCCTTATACCACAGGATCATCTAAATGGGAGTGAAGATCTTAAGGAAAGAATAGGATGTAGCCATTGAAATCTAATAAACAGCATAGGTGCGCGCCATTCACACAATCCAAATATTGAAATTGAAACCTAGTATTCGAAAAATATTGGAATTCACTAGAAAGAGAAGGAGAGAGAAAGGGTAGACAAAAAAAGTCTTCAAAGTGGTAGTAAAAAATAGAAAAAGCTTTGTGAAAAAAAAAAGGATTCGCTATCCAAGTACGTTCTACGAAGGGATATCAGTTTTAAAGTGGAATTCCTGTCACTATGAAGCCTAGCAGTTACCTTGAACTCCACAAAAGTACCGAGTCGGGGAGGTGGGGGGGGGGGGGGAACTAGTATTCCTAGAGGCGCATCTGATAACGACTGCTTCAAACAGTCTGTTATGCTTCTATCGTAATGTCTTCTTTACATGAAATGTATTGATGTCAAGTGGAGAATTTGGGAACAAAGAGAAAGACAAAATATAAAGTGGGAGTAAAAGGTTGGCAGGTTAAGTACACCCGGGACTCGGTTGTACACTCTATTAATATAATTTTTATGCTGTTTCAAATGTTCCCCTAGTACTTTAGTAGGTCATTTTCTAAATAACCCACTTCAGTGGCAACATGGTCTAAAGCGTCACTCTTGCAAAAGACTAGACTGGCGAATACGGGAAGATCGTGGTTCAATTCCGGTTAGTTGTACTGAGGGTGTTTTTTCCTAAATGGTATCCCACTCCCTTTCCACGAAAATGAGTGTAAACTATCTCTAAACTCAACCTTACTCATACCTAACTCATTAGTGTAATTAGTACATATGCGTACAACCTGTAAAAGCAGTAAGACACACTGTTGAAAAGAATCTAAATAACATGAAATCTTTTCGAGACACATTATTTAACATAGCTCAGAAGCTATTGGCTACAAGTCCAAGATTCATTTATTTCTTACACCTTCTATTTTTCTGTTTTACTATAGTATTTAGGCTATTGAACCGTTTAACAAATTGATAGAGATGGAAGCATGATTAAAATGACACAAATGGCAACTCCGATAATTAGGTGTTTCTGGCCTATTATTGTGTAAACTGGATTTGGACTACTCCCTGTTATATTGAATATTTTTAGATTTTTCATAAAATGAAGTGGCACGATTTGTGTCCATGGCGCTGCCAGGTTATAGGGATAAATTTCGTCCGCTATCTTGGATTGTTCAAGTTTATGATTTTTTTTTCATAAAGTTAGCATTTTCCATAGCACCCATACGAAATTTCTGCTCTCAATGATTCGCTTAGCTAGTTGTGTCCACCATATTAAATCTGACATCTTGGACTGTTCAAGTTTTGAACTTTTCTTTAAAAGATAGAATTCTCTATAGCATTTATACCAAATTTCAGCTCACAAGGACTCAATTTGTACGCCGCATCCAAAATTTTGCATCCGCAATCTTGTATTTTTCAATTTTAACATTTGTTCGCACAAAGTTAGCCCACTTCATAGCACCCATATTGAATTTCTACTCCTAAGAGCAATGTGTAAGTTGCGACCACCATCTTGCATCAGCCAACTTAGATTTTTCAAATGTTGGCTTTTTCTCTAAATGATAGTATGCCCTATAGCGTCCATAACAAATTTCAGCTCAACAGGACTCAATTTGTACGTAGTGTACACCATCTTGCATCCACCATCTTGGATTTTTCACAAAAAATACTGCCTGCATCACAGCGCCCATACCGAATTTAACATATCAAGAACTCAATCTTTACGTTTCGTCCACCATATTGCATCCGCCATCTTGGATTTTTCAGGTTTTGGATTTTTCACAAAAATAGTGTATGCTCCATATCACCTCAATCAACACTTTTATGTTGTTGATTTTTTTCCACTAAGATTGCATATTCCATTAACTCCAAACCATTATTCAGCTCTCTAGGGCACTGGGAAATGAATAGTAAAAAACCTAGAAGGACAGATAGACACTGCATGCATTTTATATATTTATATAAATGTGAAAATGGAGTACCGTGTATACAAAGAATATTACTTTCAAAGTAAGAATAAATAAATGGTACGGCACACCGCACAGACTTTCTCTCTCTTTCTATAAACTCCTAAGATTTCTGAACGGAATAATGTACATTGTATCATCACCACTCCACATAAGAACTAGCATAAAAAAATATACAATGATATAGAATCAATGAGAAAAAAAGGCGCATCTTTGTCCACCTAAGAGCATTTCAAACAGTTTAATGTCTTCCACAAGGGTCAACACTTCGTATTAAAATTTCGATTTCTGGTTAAAATTTTAACATTTTATAAGGTGTTGCAGATCTTCAAGTCATCGCATTGATATTTAATTATTCATTTATACATTTTGACCAATAAAAAATGTAAATATTGACTATTGAGTCTAAAATGGAGATAGATCATTGCTATGCAAACATTTCTCCTAAGAGATTTAAGGAAAAATAACATACTTTTTTAGATACTTATATTTAATTACTCTATGGCATTGGAGAATTATTGCGTTAAGACTTAAGTAGTATATGTTTACAACTAAATCTCACAAAATTGTATTAATATATTTACAAATATCTCAGAAACTGCTGCTTTTATAAAAATATATGTCAAATAAATTTTTTTTATTTCTGATAGTCCTACAATTTTGCAATGATAAGTTGTTTAGTTTCTCCAATAGTTGTGGAGATACGGAAATTAACGCTTCTGTAAAGTACCCTAAAAATCATTTTCATAGGAAAATGAAAATAGCCAGTTTATTTATAATCTTAATCAACGCCTAGATACGAATTTTAATCAAAATCGTTTGAGTAGATATTGAGAAAACCAAATTTTTCTCTTTTCGCCCTTCAGTAAACTACCCTTAATTTTAAGTTTTTATAGACACACAGACAGACGGCATTGCAAAGACTATTTTTTAGGGTTGTGGGGGTCATGAGACGTCGACATCCATCAACATTTCAGGTTAGTTTTTTTTTTACGGTCGCAATACTTAAACTTTAATGTCCAAAAAGTTAAAAAAAATTCATATAATTGCGTATAGATTGAAAGTTATTGATTTTATAAAAATATGTTTCGGATAAAATATCTGTATTATAAATATATATACATATTTGTAATGCTAAGTAATTTCATATCTCAAATAGTTTCGGAGCTATTTAAAAAAATGTTAATTGACGCATCAGACCGGAGCCCTTAAAGCGATTTTGCCGAAATATTGAGGGTAGCCATTTTGTTTGGAATATTTATTAATGTTCATAAATGAAATTTAATCAAAATCGTTGGAGCCGATTTTGAGAAAATCGACTTTTTCTCTTTTTGCCCTTCAGTAAACTACCCTTAATTTTAAGTTTTAATAGACACACAGACAGACGGCATTGCAAAGACTATTTTTTAGGGTTCGGGGGGTCATGAGACGTCGAAATCCATCAACATTTCAGGTTAGTTTTTTTTACGATCGCAATACTTAAGCTTTAATGTCCAAAAAGCTAAAAATATATATATAATTGCGTATAGATTAAAAATTATTGTTTTTTATAAAAATATGTTTCGTATAAAATATTTGTATTATAAATATATATACATATTTGTAATGCTAAGTAATTTCATATCTCAAATAGTTTCGGAGCTATTATAAAAAATGTTAATTTACGCATCAGACCGGAGCCCTTAAAGCGATTTTGCCGAAATATTGAGGGTAGCCATTTTGTTTGTAATATTTATTAATGTTCATAAATGAAATTTAATCAAAATCGTTAGAGCCGATTTTGAGAAAATCGACTTTTTCTGTTTTTTCCCTTCAGTAAACTACCCTTAATTTTAGGGGTAGATGTCCAATTCCAAAAACCCCTCGGGGCAACCCTATGAAAACCCAAGATATCAAGTTTCAGCTCAATCGGTAAAATAGTTTAGGCTCTAGTTGGAGGTACAGACAGACAGACAGACAGACAGACAGACAGACAGACAGACGGAAATTCAAAAACCACTTTTTCGGATTCAGGAAGTCATGAAACGTCAAAATTCATCAAAATCTCGACTTCGATTTTTTTGACGATCACAATACTTTCTCTACCTGTAAGATAGAGAGAAAGTAAAAATGGGTGGATAAATTCACTTTAAGACTTACGTTGAAATAAAATAAAACATATTAATATTTAATCAGAATTTCCAATAACACCAAATATGTATAGTTTATGGAGTGAAGAATATGACCTAATTGTAGAGGGAACTTAAAGATTAGACCGATACTTATTTGTATGTGGCTATTTTTTGTTTAAGAAAGTTATAGAAATATTTTTAACAATCTAGATATTTTGTTAACGATATCGCTTAAACAAGACGTACAGAACAGCGCAAAAACACTGTATGTAAGATGTTTTAGAAAATATAAAACCATTTTTTCAGACATAATTGTTAATATTTTACTCTATGAATAGTATTATTTTATCGTTGTGATCACTATATGTCTAAATTAAAATATGGACGTATGACAGTTGTTAAAGGCTCTTTTTTAATGTCCTCCGTACCCTGTTATTAATATAGGCCCTATTGATAAATAAATTCATACTCCCTTTTTTTCACCCTGAAAGGTAGCAATCTTACCTTGCGTAGCTACACTATGGCTCAGCTTATAGCATAGGACCATAATTTAATACGTCAAGGTAAGACTTCTACCTTTCAGAGTACACAGAAAAAACAAGGTAAATTTTTCATAATCGGAACCATAGTAAAGTTTTTTCAAAATCACTCTTAAAATAATTAGGACATTTAGTATCTGGCTAGAATCGTTAACGAGGGAGATTTTTTATTCCTGCCTCTTACTAACTGCTCAGGTTATAAGCATATATGATAACTTATATAATGGGGTAGGGATGAGGAAAGAGGCATTTTAGAGATCATATATCCGAATTTACATGGAAGGAGAGTGGGAAACCATTGAGGAAAAGCAATTTTCTGTAGACTTGCCTGGGATTCAAACTCCAATATCCCCACCATCAGCAGGCCAGTTTAACACCAGAATGAATCCTTAGACCATTCTGCCAGTAATATGGGTTCAATTAACAAGGTGGTTTTAATTTTAGTAAAGGGGTCAAAGGTTATAATTTAAAGCGAGTATCAGATTCACATAGTTTAATATCCAAACACCCAATGAAATCATAAATTGTAGGTATTGGAGAGTATAATTAATAATAATAATAATAATAATAATAATAATAATAAGCAGTCTAATAATCAAGCTAATTTAGTCTAGCTATACATTGATGCAGAGGTTATGGTTATAGTCCCGGTTGGGTGTTCTGAGTGTGGTATCTCCTAAATGGTGTACCACTATTATCCCTCCAAACAAACGTGGCCCCATTTCCTCTCAATTCTACCTTCCTCATCCATACCCCGTATGGCCCAGACCAGTATAAAGAGGCCATGAAAAAAAAACGCCTTTGATTAAAAACAGACCCAATTCGATGGTCACGTGGTCTAAGGCATCACTCTCTCAATAGACTAGATGGCCGATCACGATTAAATTGGGGCTTGAATCCTGGTTGGGAGTATTAAGAGTGTTTCTTTTAAAATTATTCTACACCCTCCCTCTAAACAAATGTTGTTACACTTCCTCCAAAGTCAACCTTCTTAATCCTCACCACACTATCGTGATTAGTAAATATGCGTACACCCCAAACGGGTAGTAAGACGTGGTGCTAAAGTATTTAAAAAAACTGTTAATAAAGAACAAAATATTATAGCTTAGATTGTTATTTATGGTTTAAATTTTTTTAACCAAAAAAAATCATAAATTGAAGACATTG